>CM061543.1:254767556-255967556 GCA_030864215.1 Capsicum pubescens | reverse complement strand
GTTAGACCCTGGGTCAAGTTTTTCTTATGTGATGCCATTGGTTGCTGTGAATTTTGAGATAAACTCTGAAAAGATCCCTGAGCCTATTGCAAAGAAAGTGTATAAGAAGTTTCCTATTACTGTTCTTTATAAGGTCATGTTTGCTGACTTAATAGAGTTAGATATGGTCGATTTTGACCTTATTCTAGGGATGGATTAGCTTCATTCATGTTATGCATCAATAGATTGTCGCACCTGTGTAGTTAAGTTTTAGTTTCCTGATGAGTCAATTTTTGAGTGGTCCAGAAATTCTATATCTCCTAAGAGTCACTTCATATCCTACCTTAAAGACAGAAAGTTGATATCCAAAGGTTGCATTTATCATCTAGTTCGAGTTAAAGACACTAAGTTTGAGACTCCAACTATCCAGTCAGTCAGTATAGTTATGAGTTTCTTGATGTTTTTCTAGAAGATCTCCCCGGGGTACCTCCCGATGGAGAAATAGAATTTGGGATTGACCTTCTTCCCGATACGCAACCTATTTCTATCCCTTCGTATCGTATAGCTCCCGTAGAACTTAAGGAGTTGAAATAGCAACTCAAAGATCTTTTAGATAAAGGTTTCATAAGGCCCAGTATTTCTACATGGGGCACACCTATCTTGTTTGTATGAAAGAAATATGGGTCTTTGCGTATGTGCATTGACTATCGTCATCTTAATAAAGTCACTGTCAAGAACAGATACCTGCTTTGTAGAATTGTTGACCTATTTGATCAGTTGCAAGGTGTAAGTTATTTTTAAAAGATAGACCTTAGATTCGGCTATCATCAGCTTAAAGTAAGGGAATGTGATAATCCAAAGACAGCCTTTACCCGTTATAGCCATTTTGAGTTTGTAGTCATGTCTTTTAGGCTAACTAATGCTTTAGCCTCTTTCATGGACCTCATGAATCAGGTGTTCAAATAATATCTGGATATGTTTGTCATAATGTTCATAGATGATATCCTTGTTTACTCCCATAGTGAGGATGACCATGCAGATAATCTCTGCACTATTTTGCAAACTCTTAGAAATCATCAATTGTTCGCCAAATTCAGCAAGTGTGAATTTTGGCTAAGGTCTGTAGCCTTTCTAGGTCTTATTATTTTAGCCAAAGGCATTAGAGTTGATCCCCAAAAGATAGAAGTTGTAAGAAAATTTCCTAGACCTATCTCTCTATCAAACATTAGAAGTTTTTTAGGTCTAGCTGGCTATTGCCACTATTTTGTTGAAGGTTTCTCATCTATTGCGACTCATAGACTCGAATGACCCAAAATAAAGTTAAGTTCCTGTGGTCAAATTCCTGCAAGAAGAGTTTTCAGGAGTTGAAGACTCGACTCACCTCAGCCCCTGTGCTAACTTTGCCCGATGTTATAGACGGTTTTATGGTGTATTGTGATGCCTCTAGAGTTGGTTTGGGTTGTGTGTTAATGCAAAGAGGTAAGGTTATAGCCTATTCCTCTAGACAGTTGAAACCACATGAAAAGAATTACCCAACCCATGATCTGGAATTAGCTATTGTAGTCTTTGCTTTGAAAATCTAGAGAAACTATCTATATGTTGTTTATGTTAATGTGTTTACGGATCACAAAATTTTGTTGTACATATTTAATTAGTTGGAGTTGAATCTTTGCCAGAGGAGATGGTTAGAGTTGCTAAAAGTTTATGATATGAGTGTGTTGTATCATCCGAGTAAGGCCAATGTTGTGGCAGATGCCATTAGCAGGTTGTCTATAGGTAGTGTTGTTCATGTGGAGAAGGGTAAGAAAGAGTTAGCTCATGAAGTACATCATTTGGCTAGATTAGGTGTTAGGTTGCTTGATTCAGCTGAGGGGAATGTATGGGTTTAGAGTAGTTTTGAATCCTCTTTGGTTTCGGAAGTGAAGGAGAAACAAGACATGAATTCTAGTTTGGTTAAACTAAAGGATTCAGTTAAAGAACAAAAGGTAGAGATATTCTACCAAGGGGGAGATAGTGTGTTAAAGTTTCAGGATAAATTGTGTGTTCCCTGCGTTGATGATTTGAGGTAGAGAATTATGGCTGAAGCACATGGCGCGCGAAATTCTATTCATCCCGGTGCTACTAAGATGTACCGCGACTTGCGGGAAATATATTGGTGGACTGGCATGAAGAAAGATATAGCAGAGTTTATGGTGAAGTGTGCAACGTGCCAATAGTTTAAGGTAGAGCACCAAAGACCTGCTGGTAAGATGCAAGAGTTTGGTATCCCCACTTAGAAGTGGGAAGAGGTGAACATGGATTTTGTGACTGGTTTACCTCTTTTGCACCATTATCATGATTCGATTTGGGTTGTTATAGACAGGTTGACTAAGTAAATGCATTTCCTACCAGTGCATACATCTTATACAACTGAGGATTATGCCAATTTATATATCCTAGAGTTAGTCAGATTTCATGGAGTTCCCTTATCTATCATATCAGATAGGGGTACTCAGTTTACTTCTTAGTTTTGGAGAGTTTTTTAGAAGGGTCTTGGTACCCAAGTTCATTTGAGTTCTGATTTTCACCCACAGATAGATGGTCAGGCAGAGAGGACTATCCAGACTCTAGAAGACATGTTGAGGGAATGTGCTCTTGATTTCTAGGGTAGTTGGGATGAGCATTTTTCATTGATCAAGTTTACTTATAATAACGGTTATCATTCTAGCATTCAGATGGCCCCATTTGAGGCTCTTTATGAGAGGAGATGTAGATCACCCATAGGTTGGTTTGAAGTGGGTGAGGCCACCTTTCTTGGGCCTGATGCGGTGTTTGAAGCTAAGAAAAAGTAAAGTTGATTAAAAAAAGATTGAAGACAGCCCAGAGTCACCAGAAATCATATGTAGATGTGAGAAGAAGAGATCTTGAGTTTAAAAGTGATGACTTAGTATATTTGAAGATTTTACCCATGAAAGGGGTGAAGATATTTGGTAAAAAAAGAAAGCTTAGTCCCCATTACGTTGGCCCCTATATAATTCTGAGACGTGTTGGGAAAGTGGATTATGAGGTTGAATTTCCTGCAGATTTGTCAGCTGTTAATCCTGTCTTTCATGTCTCTATGCTTAAGAAGTGCATCAATGATTCCATTTTAGTAGATCCATCAGAGAGCTCAGATGTTCAGAACAGTCTTTCATATGAAGAGATTCCAGTTGAGATTAAAGACCATCAGATCCATAGACTAAGGAATAAAGAAGTTCCCTTGGTCAAGGTTCTTTGACGAAACCGGTTAGGTAAGGGTTCTACTTGGCAAGAAGAAGAGGTTATGCGAGCCAAGTACCCTCATCTATTCGCCGCAACTCAGATTTAGCCGAAGGTATTACTCTTCCTTGATTCAGTTCTTTTCTAATCATGTATGCAGCTATATAGTGCCGTTTTTATAAGTTCATGCATTCCCAAAAGTACTCAAAGGATTAGAATGATGTAGAATTATTTTAGTAATTTATTTCAGCTGTGCATCCTCAGTTTTCTCAGCTAGCTAACCTCATTCGAGGACGAATGTTCCCAAGGGGGAGATATTGTAATACCCCAAGAATTCCAAACGATAGTAGATACATGCTTCAAGATCACGAGGATTAAATTAAATTGCATTGGTAGTTTTATGATCAAGGTTGGTGTGTATAAAGGCCTTAAATATGTCCTAGCTATTAGGCGAATCAAAACATCCCTTACCGATTGAATTATTGAGAAGGATTTTAGTATAGTCAAATTCAAATGAGTATATCTTTTTTTATACAATGAATTTTTGATATCATGACCCACCAATATATATACAATTGAATTAGCATTCCAACTATACCAATTTTGCAGAAATCTGGTATCAGGGTAAAAAGTTATGGCCATTTTACAGTGAGCTATTCGGACTGCCAAAGTGCGACAGGAAGGCCGATGGACCGTCGTGCCTGCGATGGACCGTGTCGCCTGCAACGGTCCATCTACCAAACCATCGCAACTGAGGCAGTAGGTCTATTTTCTAGCCAAAAAGTGATGGTTTGAAGGGACGGTCCATCCCCTGGGCAACGGTTCGTTGCCCAAACCGTCGGGGACCTCCATTTAGCAATTTTAAGCCATTTTTAAAAGGATTTTTGGGTCTTTTCCACCCCTTTTAACACCTAATTAAATCAAATCAATGCACATAACTTCATATTCCTCCATAGCATCAAACTTAGGGATTCCGTTCAAGATCATTCCTCAAGAACAAGATTTAAACCATGCTTCAAGAAAATTCAAGAATCAAAACATCAAGAATCAAAACATCACCATTCAAGAACCTTCAAGAAAAGCCTCCAAGAACATTCACAAGGCTTCATAGGCCAACTTGTTCCATTGAATCAAGAACAATAAGGTATGTGGGGTTTGAACAAGGACACTCCTTTAGTCCTTATGCACAAAAGTTGTTTTAATTACAAAGATATATGGTTTTACATGTTTTCTTATGAAATTGAAGTATGGGTTTATACTCTGTGTTATTATTTCTTGAGATTATGATGGTTTCAATGTTTTAGAAATTAAATTACATGAGCATGTTGAGAATATATGGCATATTGCTGAAAATTTCTAGATTTCTATACAATTTATGAATCTTTATGATATCGAGTATGAATTTTGATACGTCTTAACCTGAGATTGAATTATGGGTCATTAATCCCTACTTGAGATTGTAATTTTAAGAACTTTGGTGCTATAAGCACCCATGATTTGAGTATTTTGAGATTATTGAGAAATTTTGACCGCCATGGTCATAGTAGCTTTGAAATTCACTTCTCTGAATGAGAGTACAGATTTTGTAGTTGGTTTCATTATAAACCATGAGATTATTAAATATGTATTTCTATGAGATGAGCGTATCTAATTAAAAGGGAGTAGTATTTAGCACCGAGTTGGGTAAGTTACTACGGTTTCATACCCCAAAACTACGTGCCACCATAGGATTGATATTTATGGGCCCGAGGCTGAGATAGTGATCACTAAGTTGAGGTTATACTCCCTGGGAAAAGTATGAAACCTTCCCCAATGTGAGGTTTCTTACTTAGGAGGACAAAAAAATTGGACTTCATGTAGCTCGCATGGTTTATATCGGTTAAGAGAACCTCCCTAATAGTAAGATTTTCAGAGTAGTTTCTTAAAGTATTTTTCCCTGCTAGTAAAGGTAAATGAACAACTTTTGAGTATTTTTCTCCAAATATTTTAGGATCTAAGCGCAAAGGCTCACAACTTAATCAGATATTACTCTACTTGAAATTTTAGTTTCAAAGCTACATGTCTTAGCTTTCAAATGTAGAGTTGGGTTCTTTGTCACTTATTCTATATAGTTTGAGAAGGGAATGGAACTACAGATTTTGAACTAAGTATAATGACTCACGAGATTTATGTTACATGTTTCACCATCCATGACTTATAAAATTTATTCAAGTTATGTGAGTCATTTATATTTAGCATGTATTTATTTTATAAAGTAATGATATTGTTAACTATATGCATACACCCCCATGTACTCAGTACATCCTCAAAGTACTGATTCACATATACGTCTGTGTGCTACATTTTCTTATAATGTAGGTTTAGGTGCTCAGTCTCAGCAGCGACAGTGATCTCCAAGTACCTTGATCTACACTTCCACAGTTGGTGAGTCCCCATGGTTCGAGGACCTGTTTTCCCTGATTTCAATCTTCATAGTAGTTGGTTTAATTCTTTTCAGTAGAGTATGAGTCAGTTGGGGATCTGTCCCAATGGCCCTTCAGTTCTTGAGTAGTAGAGGCTTTGTCAGACAAGACTATCAGTTGTGTTTAGACTTTTCAGTATTTTGCATATAAAAATAGTATTTCTTCATATTTTAGTATGGACATGATATGTCAGTACTGTTGCTTTGCCCTATTTGTCTTAAAGTAAGCTCTAGATTCAGTAACAGGTTCAAACGGTTAGCTTGGGGCTACTTGTACCCTTGAGCACCGTGTGACATTTCAGGATGAGATTTCGGAGCGTTACATGAGTACATGCTAGCGTTCACCCACTAACCCATCTACTGGCGGATGTATACCCACGCTATGTAGAAACCAACCATTCTACTCCTCTTGATTAATGATTAGATTCGGGTACATTTGATGTTGGATTAAAGTGGAGATCTTCCATAATGCGGAAGACATCTATTTCATGTCATGGTTTACTTTCATATTTCTTGTCTTTCATAGACTGTGATTTTTGTCTATGGTCGGGGGAATGTCCTGACTAGTTACTCTTGGGTAGGTCTAGAGGATTTGTATGGACAACTGTGGACTTGGGTATGGTAAGGACTTATTTGTTTTATAATTTTATACATTGGCTTATTATTATGGTATTGGTTTAAGGTTTTCGTTTTAGTTTAGTTGGTCATTGGGTGGTTGGACTTGGTTGGGTCTGTCTTGGATATAGACTTATCCCAGAGTCACCATAGGGTTAGATAAACTATCTTGTTATATGTTCGGACTTCAGATGACTCAAGGTATGCATTTTATAGTTGGGTTGGGTAACGGGGGCGGTTTTCGATCCAAGTTGGGCTTGGGATTTCCCCTTACAGCAAGGCCCTAGTTCAGGTCATGTAACTTCATGATTGATGTTTTATCATTTCAGCTCAGTGATGTCCTGTATTAGCAGAGCTATCATGTCAACATCATTCCATACAATTCCTATATATGTGTACATATTTCATACGTATCAATTCAGTCAGTGCCCTATTAAAAGATGGTTTTAGTTTTGAGACATGATATTTTATAAATTTAGTTTCAAGATAGTAATTACATTCTTTTCATCCAAATAACAGCCTTCTTTTGAGGATGAATGATCCTAAGGGAAACCCCACATTTTGAGCTAGAATTCGAACCATCATTCCTATATAGATAGACACAAAACCAATGATTTCCATGCCAAAATAATTGTGTTGATAAATTCTATAGTGTGGGAACATCTTTTGATATGAATTAAGGTCAAAAGAATCTCCTAACTAAAAGATGAATTGAGAACTTTTCTACCGATTGAGTTTTAGTGGATGTTTCAACTTGAGTCAACTTCCAACAAGCATTACTTCTAGAATATAATGAGTTATGTGTCCTACTATATATCATATGAAAGATCTTTGAGTATTCTTTCCAACATATTAAATTTCACTTTAATTTCATATCGAATTAGAAAGGTATACTTATTCTACCTCAGAGTATGTGTTCGAGAGAAGTTGACGACTTGAGTTGACAAGCTATGAACTTAGTCATCATCCTTAACCCGATAAGACCCTAAATCACTTTAAAAAGGTGACAACTAGTTTGAAAATATGTCAACTATTTTAAAATTTGTCAACCCTAGCCATAAAGTGTCCAAGTCCAGCTAGAGGTAGACGACTAAGTTGATAAGTTATCAACTAGTTGACAAGCTGTCAACTTAGTTGTCAACAGTAAATTTATGCAATTTTTATTCAGTTTTTTTTAGGGGTATTTTTTGTATTTTCCTCACCTCAAACCCTACTCCCATGACTTAAAATCACCCTATAAATGATATTTTCACATCATTAGTCAGTTTTCAATATTTATTCTCTACTTCACTCTCAAGAGAGAAGAAATTAGGGTTTCTTCCAAAAGTTCAACTTTCAAGGATCCAAATTCATTTTCTCCTTCAAAAACTCAAGAAATTTAGGTACATAGGGTTAGAACTAGGATACTCTTCCGTACCTTTTCCCACAATTTTAATTTTCAATTGATTTTGAAGAAATTGACTTACTAGGGGTTATACCCACTTTTCTTATGCTTTGAGATTTTGATGCTTTCTCATTAATTGAATACTATTTTGCATATGATTACATGTTTACATATTATTTGAATCCATGAAAGTGACCTTGATGTTTAAGTATGATGATTTCATGAGGTGAATTTCATTATTTTGACAGGAACCTTGACAAGTTGATAAAAGATTTCAATTTTAGCATTGAGTTTGATATTTTAATATGATGTTTCTATGAGGTTAAGAATGATTTCAAGATTAAGAAAAAGTTATTGATTTTATAGTAATTTTAAGCTTATAAGATCATGTTACAAGTATTACAACATTATTGAAGTTCATCTTGACCTTATGATCTAAGATAAGACATGAAATCCACAAATTTCCTCATGAATACCATTTATGTAAGAAAAGCATAGTTGGTTTTCAATTTATAAAACCTTATGCTATTTTATGGTGGATTTCTTGAGTATGATCATATAAGTTTATATTTTGGGAGTAGTAATTAGCACCAAAAGGGGAATGTGGGTTTAGAGCATCCTACTCTCCAGAAACTACGTGCTACCGAAGGTTTATGTTTACGAGTCTTTCCAGAGAGTGTCCCATCCATTACAAAATATGGTCTAAGTGTAGTGATCACTCTAAGTTAAGTTTCTATTTTGATGGCAAGGATAGAACAACTCTCCTCAACGTGGTTAGGACGTTGGAATCCTCGATAACTCTCATGGTTTATGTCGGTTATAAGAATCTCCCACCAAGAAAACAAAAGAAAATATTTTACAAAGAAAGTATAATGACTCAAAAGTGTTATTCAAATGTTGTTTTATTATTCATGATTATGATATCTCAACTTTCAGTTTTATTCCTGATCAAGGTAAGTCCTTATACACTTAGCATACATGATTTGAAAGTATTTTCAGCTTCAATTTTTACATATTTCTTTCACCCCCACATACTCGGTACATTCAAAAGTACTGACCATATATATAAGTCTGTGGATACATTGCTTTATGATGTAGGTACCATTTGTAGACCACAACACCATGATTAGAAAGAACACAACTTCTAGCCAGTAGGTGATGAGTTTTCTTGATTCGAGGACTCGAGTCATCTCTAGTTTGAGTATTATATTTTTATTTAGTTGTATTAATTACAGATGGCTGGGGGCACGTCCCGTCTACCTATAGTCAATATTAGTAGTAGCTTCATAGATAGTCAGTTAGAGTTTATGTATTTAGTCTTATTTAAAATTTTGTATAATCCAGTGATGTAAATATTCTCAAACAGTGTTGCACTGAATACGTTCAACTAATGACATCTCTTCTGCTAATTATTTCTAGCTTTATGTATTTTATTCAGTTGCTTATCAGTTATGCCAGTATCATGTATTATCTTGGGATCACTTGTGGTCCTAAGCAACGTGTGATATCTAGGGATAGTCTTAGGGTATTACAACTTTTCACTCATGCCTTCTTTGGGTAACCATCTAACATGTTATTGACCAAATGGAGGATTCAAATATCATAGAGAGTTCTCTTTTGAAAAGGAAATACAATTTTAGGAAAAATATTTTTCTTCCATGACATAACTCTTAGGTGGTCATCTCTTTCATAATTCATACAAGTTTCATGAGAAAATAAGAGCATTTTGAAGAATAAAGGATACTCTCTAAAAATTGTATGAATAACCAATCCATAATTTGAGAAAAGAAGCATTCAAACATCAATCTTCAGTTTTCATTTGATAACCCACAATAATTTTCAAATACATAATTCTTTTCATAAAAGGGGGCTTATAGTTCAAACACTTCAAATAACTTCAAAGCCCATAGCGTATGCATGTAAATACGATCTAAAGTTTATAGAAAAAACCATAGTTAATACATAATTTCATCATAAAAATAAGGTTTCGTATTTCATGCTTTTCAATCAATTTCAAAGCCTTAACTTATCCATATAGGATATAAGGTTTATTAAAATAGAATACGTACACCCATGAGTGTTAGGATGGTTCTACATATCTTTTTGTGAAGAGAACTTTGAGTAAATTGACCCTTGGAGTAAGAAATCTTGAAACCTAGATGTTTATCTACTTTCTTGCTCTTAGAATGATTACAATACAGTTTTTGAAGTAATAAGTCATTCCTAAGTCCCAACTAATGTAGATTGAGAATTGGGAATGAATTAAGGTTGTTAAAAGACCCTAATACCCTTAAAATATATTTAAAATAGTTTCACATTGATGGAAAGAAAGAATGTGCGGTGAAACCCCCGCCTCGGGGAGGCAGCCACGTGATCTGACCCTTAGTATGGGGCAGCTACATCGCAGCGCGACCCCTGGCATGGTATAGAACTCTCATGGTGTGAGGCCATTGTACAGGTGAGGTAGTATCTCCCTCCGTGGCCCACGCTGCATGGGATTTTTATGCGGGGTCCCTTTAGTGTCTCACGGGTCATTCCTTTGACCCAATTCACCCCCAACTCGACTGAACCCATGGAGTAGTCTTGTGGGCTTGTGTTAAGCTCTATTTACATGATGGGAAGTTTGGGGTGTTACACCTTTTGATGATTCTTATTTTTGAAGAATTGAAGATCCTCAAGAACTTCAAAATTTTGACCCTTGAATAAATGAGCTCCAAATGCGATGAAATTTTAATCGTGAGTTGGTTTCGACCTCCCGAATCAAACCCAAATGTTTTTAGGCTTCAATTCTCCACCAATTGTACCCGAAAATTAAACGCACTATAAAATTTGAAGAACACCATGGAGATGTTGAACTTCTAAATTTCCAACTCTCTTGTTACAACTCTAAATCACTTTAAATTTGATATTCAGGCTCTTTTTGGTATGCAAAATAAAAACTAATCTCTTTAAACCTTTAATTTCACTCCAAAATTTTTAGATTTACAGACCCATTCTCATTTTCTTCAAAGATCAACCCATCAATGGTATATCTTTCAGATCAACTCTGATTACTAACAAATTTTATATCTAAACTCAAGTAGTTCTAGAGAACACGAATCTAGTACAAGAAACTCAAGAAAACACAAAATTCAGGAAATCTAAAAAAAATGTTGTGTGGAATTTTTTTTGTGATAAAAAATCCTAAGACTAGAATCATTAGATTGATCCTAATCTCGGCTCTGATGTGAAAATAATGTAGATCGAAAACACTAAAACAAAAAAAAAGTACAAAAATCAAAAGATAACATGGAAAAACATAGATAAGTAGACATATATGAAGAGAAAATTGTAAGCATGTCAAATGTATATTAACTCAATGACCCTCAAATGACAAATCCTATACCTAACTCTTATGAAGACCCTAACAGAAATTAATCCACTCTCAACCTATGTATTTCAATAAATCAACAAGCTCCCAACAAGTTTGAAAACACTCTCAAGTGTATCTCTCCTTAATATTTATTAACTAAACCTAAGAACAAGAAAATTAATTATTTATAGACATGGGTTATTTATTATAAAATGGACCCAAAAGTGACCCAATACGACAACACTACTCATTAGTCACTTTTAACAGTGCACCTCCTACGCTCCAAGCAAGAATCCTAACATAATGTTGCTCAATGGTCTATTGGATTGTATCAATATATATAGCTCCTATCATTCTCAAATCTATCATACGCACATGATATATATCTATAGGGAGCTCAGAAGGATACTCCAAATATGCTCCCGCATCTATAATATGGTCATGGATTGGATCCCTTTAAGTCAACCTTGGGATATAGACCTTCGGAGATTGATGATGTATTAGAAGCATTACTCCTCCTTATTTCAATCCAAAAATTGAAGGCTTAGGGATGATGCTGATAATCAAAACACCCACTACTTTCTTAAAGGCTTATGTCTGTTCTTGGTTAAAATTGCAGACAACCTAGAGTACAATCAAATTGTATTTCCTTTGAAATTGCAATTCTTTAGTGTGATTTTACCATGAAATATTAGCAAAAAGCATAATGTACCAATACTAACACAAGTTTTAACATAATTTTATAGTAAAATTCATAGAACTTTAACATGAAAATAGTAGAGACTACTGCATATTTGTAACACCCCACATTTTTAGGCTAAAGTAAGAACCATATTTCCTGCATATGTAGACCTAACTCAATGATTTAAATTTAGAAATAAGTGTCATTAATAATTCTTAGGGTGGAAATATCTTCGGAGATGGATTAAAGTCATAAATATCTCCTACCTCAAAGTTGAGTTGAGGACTTTCCTACCTATTGAATTTTAGTATATGATTTTTCTTGTGTCAACTTCCAACGATCAGTACTCCTAGAATATAATGAGTTATGAGGACCATTATATATAAAATTAAATCTTTTTGAGTCTTATTTTTAACATAATAGACTTTTCATCAATCCGAGTTTGAAGTAAAACGTTATAGGCATTTTAGTGAGGTACTATCCAGGGTGCTCAATGTGGTGTGTGGGCCAAATCTCTTTCTTTGTGATTGGGGTCGTTGAGCATAGTTGGAGACATGCTTTTGGGTCCATATCGTGACCCTCCCTTCCCAGACATTAAAATATATTTTTGTCTTATTAAATCAATTGAAAAATGGTCCTTTCACCCCTCATAACTCCCCCAGTTCATTTTTATAACCCTAGAGCCTTCCTAAACTAGTAGAAGTCACTCAAATACTTATTCTCTCCCCCCTCCCCAAGAACATCAAGAAGTGTTTCTCAATTTTAAAGCCTGTAGATTCCAAATTCAAGTTTATTATTCAATTTTTCTTTATCAAAGGTACATAGATCTATCCTACTGTTCATGGTCTTGAAAATTATATTTTTATAGCACTCTACATTGTGGTTATATGTATATGGTAAGAATTTTAAGTTTTTTTGAAGAACATGCATTATGAACCCCATTTTATGATTAAATTTTGTCTGAATTATGAGATTTTTCCATAAAATTAAGTTATATTCATCTTTTTATATGTTATGAGTTTCAAAAATTAATTTAAGAGCATGATTTATGAAGTTCCCTATTATCATGAAATTTATTTGTCTTAACATGTTATGGGTTGTTCAAACGGATGATTTAAAGCTTGAATTTAAATACTTTACTATCATTTGTGGATTGACATTGTTTAATGTTCCAATGAAAGAGTGTTTTCTTATTTTCTTAATGCTCTAGTGTTTTAATGGAAGATTTTATGTGATTTATGCAAGAGATGGCCACCATATATATTACAGTCTAGAAAAGAGAATATTTTACATAGATTTTTGTATTCTATTTGAAATAAGAACACTTATATGAAGTTTAACTCTTTTGGTGGTCATTAACATATTTTGAATAAAAGGGCTATGAATATAAAATGACATGATATGACTTACAAGTCTAGGTATGATGATACCTATTATAGAATGTCCTTAACATGATTGAAATGAATGTATATAAGCATGAAGCATGATTTTACAAGACTAAAATTGGGCTTAATGACAGTTAAATGATTACCCGAAGAAGGTACGACTTCAGATAACTCATTATTGGAAACTATGTTTTGCCGATATTAGGCGAGTGGAATAACATGGTATGTCAGCAAGGAGGCATACTTTTTCATGACACTTCAATACTTGTGGCAAGTTCGAATTGAGGGCTTCGCCGATGAGTTAATGGAGGATCCATATAGTTCGTGGGTATCATGTTTGTCGGGTGTACCATCTAGCTTAGAACTAGAGAAAAGAATTGAGTCAATGCTTTTACAAGAATTTTTCAAAGCTCATTAATTATGCCCATGTGTTTTGATGTACTGTGTTAAATTATTTTTCATAAGATCTAGATTATTTTATATAAAATATATATTATTTTTTGATTGTCTTGCATACTAATCCATTCCAAGTATTGACCATCCTCGTGGATACTGCATTGTTTTATAATGTAGGTTTTAAGGCATAGTTCCATGGTTCATCACATTAGTAGAACATATGGATATGACAGAGTTGTTGAGCCATCCATCTTTCAAAAGGCATTTATTTATATGTTGACTTCTTTTAGTTTATGGTCCAACTAGGGGCCTTTTTCTGACCTAGACAGTTAGTAATAAGTAGAGGCTTCATATACGAGGTTTGATTATTGTATTTTCACAACTTTGTTGAAATATTTTGATTATAAGATCACCTTAAATTTCATTATCTCTTCCACACTTTTGTTTTATATGAATTATACTTATGATAGTATGCTAAGAGGTCTCTCAGGTATTTGTTGTTTGGGATGCCCATTGAGGTTAGGGTCTAGGATCGGATCATCAAAATCTTGGTATCAGAGCATGGTTTAGGGTCCCAGGGTGTATATGAAGTCGTGTCTAGTAGAGTCTTGCTTATGGGTGTGTTGTCCACCATAATTATAATTAGGAGGCTACCGGGCATTTAGGAGATATTTTCTATTCTTTCATACTCTAGTTCATGCTATATTTCTATCCATTTAAAAGTAATCCAAATTCCTTCCTTTCTCTAAATTTATAAGTTATGTCTTATTGTCGAGACGATACAAGTGCAAAAGCTTAGAGTCTAAATGATGTGGTCCTTTCTGGTTGAGGTATAGAAAAGGTTTTAAATTAGCATAAGGAATTTAGAGGAGTCTATTATTAATTCAAAGAGTGTTGATTCTAGTGTATACCCCTATCTATATCAATCATACACTTGAGCATAAGGTAAGAAGTGTATTTAGTCCCTTTTCAAAAGCTTTGCTGCAGATGTCATGCTTAAGGATAATGATATGTAAAAGAAGTTTGGAATAATATTTCCACATGAGTGGTAGTATATGTTAACATATTATAATCTATGAGTAGTAATATGGTCCCAAAGTTAGTGATATGTAATCATAAGTTTAAAAGTTAGAGTAAGGATAATTCTTGAGTGAAGAAGGTAGTTGTAGTTGTGTAACCTTTGAGTAAAGGGTGGTATGCCCTTTTATGGTGACTGGCTAAAGTTGTAGCACGATTTATACATTTAGGGTCTTTAGAAGAGAATGTGATTAGTTATGATTATTATTATTTATTTTAAATAAGAAAAAAGCTCCTGATGGATAGTTAGTGTAGTAATAAAGTTAATTATAGGTTGTGACTGAAAGGGGTAGATTGGCTGATAATTTATAAGTTTAGCATTAACTTAGGCAAATCTTAGAAAAAAGGAGACTTAGTGATGCTTATAGAATTTTGAAGGTTGTTGGTACGTGTGCATAGGTAAGTAGATATGATGTGAGAGAGTAAAATATGTTAATAGATCACGTAATGGGTTGTATTAAAAGAGTAAGATCGACTATCCTTGTTATGTGACTTTACCCCCTTGATTTTATTTTCTCTAGTAGTTGTAAACTAGTACAATATGTTAGAAGATGTGTAATGAATATTAAGGTGTACTAGCAATGTTGTGAAGGAAAATGTATGTGTGTCGTAGTTAAAAGAAATAAGGAATTTAAGATGATATCTCTATTCGGTGGACTAGTATATTATGTGGGATTTTTCATAGGTTTTACATGATTGGTGCAAGACACTAGGTTTGAACTTTAGATTGGATTGTGGTGATAAGAAGGTCTATTCAAGAATTGTGATGCAAGATTTATGGGAGTGAATTAGTAGGCTTGATATAATGTGTGAAAGGTCCTAGGTTGATAACTTATAAAAAGTTTGAGTGGATAATTATGATATATTTAAAGACTAGTATTGAAGCAACAAAATTGTAGCACCTTGGGTGTTTGAGGTCTCTAAATCGAGCTTAAAATGAGCTTACATGGTACCTAGATTGAATATAAGATGTATCGAGATAGATTCTAATGCATTTGGGGAAGTGTCGTCATGTAACATAGGTTGTGCATCGTCAATGAGCATATTCATGATGGCCCCGCATTGCGAGGCACCCCGAAGGGGTCACTTCCTCATCTCTATGTAGGCATCACTTCACATAGAGAGAGAGTCATGATGGGCCCCGTGCAGTGAGGATAGGCCTCTGCGTTGGGGTCTGTGCCATAACTCCTCTACCCTTCATCAATGAATCAATGTTTTTAAATGTACTTGGAGGTATTTGGGTCCTCTCACACCTGGTATACTATCCCCTCCATACTTATTTTATTCTAAGCCCTTACAAGGGAAAAATCTTTCCAAAAGGGTAATCCTCAACTTTGAAAACTCAGCTTGAGAGCTTTAAGGTTAGGGTTCAAGACTGGAGGCTAGAGAAACTTAAGAGTATCACCCCTCGTAGGAATGTATGATCAAGAAGTTAGTACTTTTTCTGTTTAGTTTATCAGGCGCGTCTGGTGTTCATGTATACAGTGATACCCCTAGTTTGTTGAGAGCTCTAGTTATAGCTTTTATGAGGAGATGTTTCTTCAATTCTAGGATTATTACTTTGATCTAATGGGGAGATGATGTACTAAGGTAGTTCTTAAATTTTCATGGTGGCAATTTTCTGGAAAGAGTCATGATAAATCTATTCCTATTCTATTAAACTCCTCCTACTTCAATTTAGACATTCTACTAACACATTACATATTCCAGTCATGCCTATGCCTATGCTTTGAGTTCTCTATGCAACTTATGTCCTTGTTCTTATCTCCACACTAAAAGAAATAATGACCATTAGAAATCCAAGATTTCAAGTATTCAAGATCAATGTTATGATGCTCGTGATCCATAAATTCTTGGCTCATATCATGCTTAGTTCAAAGAAACTATGCTTTCTATATGTTATCAATTCATTCTATGTCAAGTCTTGCCCAAAGAGATAAGTTTTATGCGAAAACATGGTCATTCTCAACTCTTAAAATGAGAATCTACAGGTTCAAGTAGTAATCCTTGTCTTATCCCTTAAATATACGAATCCCAGCTTTATGTTATACAACTCATGATATACGTGCTCATGTTTCTTATAGTGCCCAGTCCTAAGAACTCATGTTGAGTTATGTTTATTCTTGAAAGACTCTCTGTTTTTTATCTAGACATTTTATATATGAAGCACTTTGTGCCTATTGTATCATATCTTACATCTCAAGCCCCACCTCGACTAGATCAACTAATATAAGTTATAATTGAATTATATTAATCCCACGCGTGATGTTTGTGCTTTAGTCCCATAATGACTCTCGTTATGTTAGGATGATAGAGGTTATGAAGGCATAGTAATTCTTTAGATAAGGGAGTACATGTTCTTGATTGTGAAAATTTTGGTGTGATTCTCGAGCTAAGGTTATAGGTGAAGAGGGATGAGTGAGATGAACTTTCATTATGTGAAATAGTTAGGAAGGGGATATGTGGCAAAAATATTTGTGAGAGTGATTGAAGTTTCTAATTTTTAGTAGGGAGATCCATAAAGTGAGTGTAGTAAAGAAAGACTTAAATGTTGTGATTGATGAATACACAAACCAATATGATATGTGGTTAGTGCTTCTTGATTTATGACCTGAAGTTGTTTGATTATAGTGATAAGATGAAATAATATTCTTAAAAAGCTATAGTGTATTGGGGCCCATAGCATAAGCTAGCACCTTTTAACTTGGACTTAGGCTTCAACATGGTAGTAATATGCAGTAGGTTTGTAGTTAGGTGTGTTGTGGGGGGACTGTAAGTTGGAAATAATGAAGTATGTAATTCAGTGTATAGATCATAGTCGAGTAGTGTCTCTAAATTTAAGGTCAATTGGTCATATCATGTAAGATGCAAGATACTTCGATTCCTATGTCTAGCAAATCCTTATTTCATGTCAGGTATCATATAAATCAAGACCAATGATCACCAAATAAACTCATGCTTTATGTTGTGATGATTATGATACATAGAACTCACGTGCAAGGTCATCTCGATAACAATTCTTACTATCCCACGCTTCGTGCTTACAAGATTAACTTGGTGATGTCATGACGCTCTTCTTTAATGTCTATGTGTTTTTTGTTAAGGTAAAATTCCTAATGTGAAGTTACGTCCTTTATTCCATACTTCTATAGCTTCAAAAAGTTTCTACCTATCATTCATGGACAAATGATCCCAAGAAGAAGAGAATGTAACATCCCACACTATTGGCTTAAAGTTTGGACCATCTTTCAAGCGTATATAGACCCGAACCCAATAATTTCTATTTAGAATAAGCTTAAATCATAATTTTTTAGGGTGACAATATCTTCGGAGATGGATTGAAGTCATAAATATCTCCTATTACAAAGTTGGACTTTCCTACCTATTGAATTTTAGTATACGATTTATCTTGGGTCAACTTCCAACGAGCATTACTCCTAGAATATAACGATTTATGTGGCCCATTATAAATCAAATTAAATCCCTTTGAATCTTCTTTCCAACTCAACTGACCGTTCATCAATCTAAGTTCGAAGTAAAAAATTAAAGAAAAGACATTATTTCCCCCTGAACTTGTTCGCTCAACTTACTTTAGCACTCATACTAAATTTCCATTTGTTTAACCCTCTTAACATCTTTAAAGTATATTAAAATGCCCACTTAATAGCCTGCGTGTAAACAATCATTTTTGGCGCATTAAAACATAATTTTTGTGTATTATTTTTTTTTTAAATAGGCGTGAGGCCCTAACAGTTATCTCCAATTTCCTCTTTAAAAAGCCTAATTTAGCCTTCTTCTTCACCTTCAATCAAAAATTTGCTCAATTCATGAAATTGATGCAAAAATTAAAATTATTTTGTATTTATTTTTATCAAGCTTCATAAATTTGAGATTAAACATCATAAAGTAGAATGTTCGTGCCGGTGGACGATGTTAATGGTTGGTTTTGTGTGTAGGTGGTGGATACTATACTGTTGATTATGATGATAGTATTATTCCATTTTCATTCTCCACCACTTTAATCCTCAGCAACTATTCTTTAATTTCATTACAAATTTATTTTTGTATGATTTTTTGATGTCAAATTTTTAGCTGATATTGTTGGGATTGGTGATTGGTATTGTGAAATTGTTGGTATTGGTGATGGATGTTCATGATGGGTCTTGTGAAATTGTTGGTGTTGGTGATGGGTGTTGTGAAATATTTGGTGTTGATTATGGGTATTGAGAAATTATTGGTATTGGTGATGGGTATTGTGAAATTATTTGTATTAGTGATGGGTGTTGTTAAATTTGCAATCATTCCAAATTTTTTTGAAGTTAATATTAGTGGAGGTGATATTACTGTTGGATGTAAATATTCCTAAAGTTTTCAAGACTAAAATTTGCTGCAAACCAAGTTATTGATAGGATTCTACTATCTCCTAAGTCCAAAAGTTTCTTTCTTCCTTCTACTATTTCATCAAAGAAGTCATCAAGTTGGCCAATGATGCTTTCTGCCACACATTTCAACGTTACAAAGAAATCTTTCAAATTTTCAATCTTATTATTGATGTCAACTTGTGATAATACTCATCCACATTCTTTGGCTCTTTCTAGTTCAATTTTCACCTCAGCCATTGGTACTTGCTCTTCGATACTCGAAAAGTAAGATTCCATGAAGTTTTCCTTCCTCACCTGCTACTCTCTGATGCAATATTAAAGTTGAAAACATAAAAGATTAACCAAAAACTATGTTTCCCTCATGATCACCACTTTGGTAAAAACTTTTTTATGGCCAACAATATACTAGTCCACTTAAAAGAATGACCAAAATCAATGAGCTAACATTCTTCATTGCATAAAGCATTTCTCTGAAGCCATTGAATTCATTGAATTTTTATCCTAACATAACATTTTCGTCAAACCTCAATGATATATCCTAAATTCTTGTTTCCATTAGACTCTTGATTTCTTCTTCAAGTACTACTATTTCTATCTGATAATGATTTATTGCTCTAATAACCTGTGATCAAGAAGATATTATTATTAAAAAAGATTGCAACTTTACCCCAAAAACTAATAGTTTTCAATATAGATGAAACATGGTGAGACATCAGGGGATTTAAAATATGGTGATCATCAAGACAAGAAGCAAAATTGGCACCGACAGTGTAATAATTAGCTTGACAATATCAGTGGAAATTGGGTAATTGACGATGATGAAGGTGATATTACTGTTGGGTGTAAATATTGTGGAGTGGAGTTGACAGTGGTTATGGACATTGTGTAAATGTGGTGACGGACATTAATTGTGTTAGTAGTGTTGTGGAGCTTTGTGAATTCCCCAACAGCAGTAACAAAGTGGAGGAGAAATAGTTGGTGGTGCGGTGTTGTGCGGCGGCGGTGGGTTTGTGGTGGATGTTTGGTGAACAAGAATCAAGAATTTTAAAATATATTTAAAAAAGTGATTTTTAAAAAATATTTTGTTGTGGGTAGGGTTAAATTTGATTCATTAATGACATGGACCAATCAAATTGTGAGTGCTTATACAACACCCAGACTTGACTTGGTCTAAGCTATGAAAGTTGGAAAATAATACGTTTTAAAGTTTTAAAGGGGGGGGGGGTAAATAATTATCAATTAAGTTTAAGTGCTAAAGTAAGTTATGATGACAAGTTCTGGGGGAAATGATATCTTTGCTCAAAAACTTATAGGCATTCTAGGGAGGTACAGTCCAGGGTGAGCAGCGCAAAGCTCATGCTTCATGATTGGGGTCGCGGGTACAACTGTAGCCATACTCTTAGGTTCACGATGCAACCCTCACTTCCCACACATTAAAATATGTTTTCCCTTATTAAATCAAGGGAAAAATGGTCCTTTCACCCCAAGAACACTCCCAATCCATTTTTATAATCCTAAAGTCATCCTAAACTAGAAGAAGTCACTCATATCCTCATTCTCTCCCTCCCAAGAAAATCAAGAAGAGTTTCTCAATTCTAAATCTTGTAGATTCCAAACTCAGGGTTATTATTTATTTTTTCTTTGTCAAAGGTACGTAAAGCTTTCCTACTGCTCATGGGTTTGAAAATTATGTCTTTATAGCCCTCTATATTATGTTTATATGTATATGGTAGCAGTGATAGTGATCTTCGAGTACCTTTATCTACACGTCAGCAGTTGGTGAGTCCTCATGGTTCGAGGATCTAATCCCTTGTTTTCCAGTCTTTATAGTAGTTGATTATTTCTTTTCAGTCCAATTAAGTCAGTTGGGGGTTTTTCCTAATGACTCTTTAGTTCTTAGTAAGTAGAGGCTTGTCAGACTGTCAATTGAAGTTTTCTTCTAGATTTCCAGTATTTGATATACGGACATTTGTTTTCAATGATTTCAGTTCTGTTTTGATATAATATAATATTTCTTGTTTGGTTATTCATTCTAAAGTAAGTGGTAGAAGTAGTAACAGGCTCAAAGGGTTAGCTTGGGCTATTTGTAGCCTTAAGCACCGTGTGACGTTCCAGGATAAGATTTCGGAGTGTTACAAACTTGGTATCAGAGCCTAAGGTTTAAGGAGTCCTACGGAGTCTGATAAGCCACGTTACACATAGTCTTGATCATGGGTGTGTAGTGCACCACATCTATGAGAAAGAGGCTACAAAACATTTTAGGAAAAAGTCATCTCTTTCTTTCACAATTCATCGTAATTACAGTTGTCTCTCTATGGTATTAATTCATGCTTTTTTATGATAGTAAATGCCTCCCCAAAGAGCTAATGCCCGTATAAATGATAACAAGCAACCTCAGGATTTTTATCCCTTAAATAAGAATGTGTCTCATGCTGAGTTTTGGGCAGCTTTTCAGGCGTTAGCCAAGGTAGTCACTGTAAATGTTTAGGCTAATAACCAGGTTGAAGTTCCACATCAACAAGGAGTTCATTTAGCTACAGCCAGGATTCGAGATTTTATGAGGATGAATCCTTCAGAGTTCTATGGGTCCAAGGCAGGAGGACCCACAGTTGTATCTTGATGAGATGAAGAGGATCACCCAGGTTATGCATGTTACTGAAGAGGAGAGTGTGGAACTGGACTCTTATCATTTGAAAGATATTTCTTATGATTGGGTTGTGGCATCGAGGAAGAATAGAGGAGAGGATGTTTCTCCTATTACTTTGTAGGTGCTCTAGGATTCATTTTTGGATAAGTTCTTCCCACTTGAGCTGAGGGAAGTGAAGATAGAAGAGTTCATGAACCTGAGGCAAGGCTCTATGACTGTTAAGGAGTATTGCCTCAAGTTCAACTAGTTAGCTAAGTATGCTCCTGACTTGGTAGCTGACACCCGATATAGTATGAGTAAGTTTGTGACCGGTGTGTATGGTTTGGTGATGAAAGAGTTTAGGACTGGTATGATCAATAGCGATATAGATCTGTACAGGCTGATGATGCACGCTCAATAAATTGAGGCAGATAAAATAAGGGAGACAGATAGAGTAAGGGGAAATAAGAGGGCTAGATCGTAGAAGTTTGAGCATGGATAGAATAGATCCCATAGAGGGAACCGGACCCAGTCTCAGAATCGTTCATCTATGCCAGAGCCATCATCAACTAGTGCTCCCATACCTAGAAATAGGCAGGAGCAGAGGAATAGGACTTTTATATCCAGATCCCAAAATAGAGTAAGTAACAGACCTCGTTATCCTCCATGTATTAAGTGTGGTAGAGACTATTTCGGTGAGTGCTTAGCTGATCAAAGGGGTTGTTTTGGTTGTGGAAAGATAGTCTATAGACTTAGAGAGTACCTGCATACTAGGTAGGGGAGAGAAGATGTTCGACCTCAGACTTAGGATACTAGTGTACCAACTCCTCTAGACCGTCCAGCCCCTCCTCGGGGCACTTCATCCAGTCTGGTTGGCGGTCAGCGCCAGAATAAATTCTATGCATTCCCATCCCGTTAGGAATAAGAGGATTCTCCCGAAGTTGTTACACGTATGCTCCATGTCTTTCACTTTGATATTTATGTGTTGTTGGACCCTGGGTCAAGTTTCTCTTATGTGACCCCGTTAGTTACTATGAATTTTGAAATGAGTCCCGCAAAGATTCCCGAGCATTTCCTGGTTTCTACTCCAGTAGGTGAGTCAGTTGTTGCTAAGCAAGTGTATAAAAAGTTTCCCATTACTGTTCTTTATAGAGTCATATTTACTGATTTGATAGAGTTAGATATGTTGGATTTTTATATTATTCTGGGTATGGATTGACTTCACTCTTGTTATGCATCTATAGACTGTCGTACCTATGTTGTTAAGTTTCAGTTTCCTGATGAGCCAATTTTCGAGTGGTTCGGGAGCTCAGTATCTCGCAAGAGTCATTTTATATCCTATCTTAAATCCAGAAAGCTAATATCCAAAGGTTGCATCTATCATCTAGTTCAGGTTAAGGACACTAAGTCTGAGGATCCAACTATTCAGTCAGTCAGTATATTTAATGAGTTTCCTGATGTCTTTCTGAAAGATCTCCCAGGGGTACCTGTCGATAGAGAGATAGAGTTCGAGATTGACCTTCTCGATACATAGCCTACTTCTATTCCTCCATACCTTATGACACATATAAAGCTTAAGGATTTGAAAGAGTAATTTGAAGATCTTCTAGACAAAGGTTTCATAAGGCCCAGTGTTTTTTCTTGGGGCACACCCGTCCTGTTCGTGCGAAAGAAAGATGGTTTTTTGCATATGTACATTGACTATCATCAGCTTAATAAGGTCATAGTCAAGAATTAGTACCCTCTTCTTAGAATTGATCACCTGTTTGATCTATCTATCATCAGCTTAAAGTGAGGGAATGTAATATTCCAAAGACAACCTTCCAAAGCTGATGTGGTCACTTTAAGTTTCTAGTCATGTCTTTTGGGCTAACTAATGCTCAAATAGCTTTCATGGACCTCATGAATCGACTGTTCAGACAGTATCTTGATATGTTTATCATAGTGTTCATAGATTATATCCTTGTGTAATCCCGTACTGAGAATAACCATGTGGATCATCTTATAATTGTCTTGCAAACTCTTAGATATCATTCATTGTTCGCCAAATTCAGCAATTGTGAATTTTGGCTAAGGTCAGTAGCCTTTGTCGATCATATTATTTCAGCCAAAGGCATTAGAGTTGATCCCAAAAGATAGAAACTGTAAGAAATTGGCCTAGACCTATCTCTCCATCAGACAATAGAAGTTTCTTGGATTTAGCTGGCTATTACCGCCGTTTTGTTGAAGGTTTCTCATCTATTACGTCTCCTATGTCTAGTCTGACCCAAAATAAAGTTAAGTTCCTGTGGTCAGATTCTTGCGAGAAGAGTTTTCAGGAGTTGAAGACTCGACTCACTTCAACCCTCGTGTTGACATTGCCTGATGATACAGATGGTTTTGTGGTGTATTGTGATGCCTCTAGAGTTGTTTTGGGTTGTATGTTGATGCATAAAGGTAAGGTTATAGCCTATGCCTCTAGACAGTTGAAGCCGAATAAAAATAATTACCGAACCCATGATCTTGAATTAGCTGTTGTGGTTTTTGCTTTGAAAATTTGGAGACACTATCTGTATGGTGTTCATATTGATGTGTTTACGGACCACAAAAGCTTGCAGTATTTGTTTTCTCAGAGGGAGTTGAATCTTTGTTAGAAGAGATGGTTAGAGTTTCTAAAAGATTATGATATGAGTGTGTTGTACCATCTAGCCAAAGCCAATGCTATGGCTAATTCCCTTAGTAGATTGTCTATGGGCAGTGTTGCTCATGTGGAGAAAGATAAGAAAGAGTTAGCTCGGGAAATGCATTGTTTGGCTAGATTGGGTGTTGGGTTGCTTGATTCAGCTGAGGGGAATATTTGGGTTCAGAGTAGTTCCAAATCCTCTTTAGTTTCAGAAGTGAAGGAGAAGCAAGACATAGATGCTAGTTTGGCCAAACTGAAGGAGTCAGTTAAGGACCAAAAGGTAGAGGTTTTCTTCCAAGTGGGAGATGGTGTATTGAGATGTCATAATAGATTATGTGTTATATGTGTTGGTGATTTAAGGTAGAGAATTATGGCTAAGGCGTATGGTGTGTGATATTCAATTCATCCCGGTGCTACCAAGATGTACCATGACTTTTGGGAAGTCTATGGGTGAAGTGGCATGAAGAAGGATATAACAGAGTTTGTGGAGAAGTGTGTAGCTTGCCAACAGGGCAAGGTAGAGTACCAAAGTCCTAGTGGTGCAATGCAAGAGTTTGGTATCCCCACTTGAAAGTGGGAAGAGGTGAATATGGATTTTGTGACTAGTTTGCCCCTTTCCCGTAGTCATCATAATTCTATTTGTTTTGCTGTAGACAGGTTGACTAAGCCAGCACATTTCTTGCCAGTGCATGCATCTTATACAGCTGAGGATTATGCTAGGTTGTATATCCAGAAGTTAGTCAGATTGCATGGAGTTCCCTTGTCTATCATCTCAGATAGAGGTACTCAGTTTACTTCCCAATTTTGGAGAGATTTTTAGAAGGTTCTTGGTACCCAAGTGCATCTTAGTTTTGCCTTTCACCCGCAGAAAGATGGCCAGGCTGAGAGGACCATCCAGACTCTAGAAGATATGTTAAGGGAATGTACTCTTGATTTCAAGGGTAGTTGGGACAAGCATTTGCCACCGATTGAGTTTGCGTATAACAATAGTTATCACTCTAGCATTCAGATGGTCCTGTTTCAGGCTTTATATGGTAGGAAATGTAGATCACCTATAGGTTGGTTTAAAGTGGGTGAGGCCACTTTAGTTGTGCCTCATACTGTGTTTGAGGCTATGGAATAAGTTTAGTAGATTAGAGAAAGGTTGAAGATATCCCAAAGTTGTCAGAAGTCATATGCAGATGTGAGAAAAAGAGATATTGAGTTTGAGGTGGGTGACTTGGTGTATCTGAAGATTTCGCCCATGAAAGGGGTGAAGAGGTTTTGCAAAAAAGGGAAGCTTAGTCCCCGTTATGTTGGAACTTTTAGAGTTTTGAGTTGTATTGGGAAAGTATCTCGTAAAGTTGAGTTGCCCGCAGATATATCAGTTGTTCATCCTCTCTTTCACGTCTCCTTTCTTAAGAAGAGCATTAGTGATTCCGTTGTTGTTGATCCTTCGAAGAGCTCAGATATTCTGACCAATCTTTCTTACGAAGAGATTCCAGTTGAGATTCTAGACCATCAGATCCGTAGACTAAGGAACAAAGAGGTTCTTTTGGTCAAAGTTCTCTGGCAGAACCAGTCCATTGAGGGCACTACTTGGGAAGCTGAAGAAGACATGCGAGCCAAGTACCCTCATCTTTTGCCCCCAAACTCAAATTTAGCTGAAGGTACTACTCTTCCTTAATTCAATTACTTTCTAGTCCTGTGTATTCAACTATATAGTTGTCTTCTCCATGAGTTCATGCATTATCTAGAGTACTCAAAAGTTTAGAAGGATGTGGAGTTAGTTTAGAAACTCATTTAGCTGTACATTCCCAGTGTTCTCTGTATTTTTAGCTTAGTTAGTGACATTCGAGGATGAATGTTCCCAAGGGGAAGATATTAAAATACCCCAGTCTTTCCTTAAGCCTAAATTGTATCTTTATAATATTAAGGAATGACTTCCAAAGTAAGTAGTGCTTAAATCATATAGAGTTTTAATAATTATGGCTGAGGCACATGGTGCACGATATTCTATTCATCTTGGTGCTACTAAGATATACCTCGACTTGCAAGAAGTCTATTGGTGGATTGGCATGAAGAAAGATATAGAAGAGTTTGTGACTAAGTGTATAACTTGTCAACAGGTCAAGGTAGAGCACCAAAGTCTTGGTGGTGCAATGCAAGAGTTTAGAATCCCTACTTGGAAGTGGGAAGAGGTGAATATCAATTATGTGACCAGTTACCCCTTTCGCGTAGTCATCATAATTCTATTTGGGTTATTGTAGACATGTTGACTAAGTCAGTACATTTCCTACCAGTGCATGCATCTTATACAGCTAAGGATTATGCTAGGATGTATATTTGGAAGTTAGTCAGATTTCATAGAGTTCCCTTGTCTATCCGCTCAGATAGGGATACATAGTTTACTTCCCAGTTTTAGAGAGCTTTTTTGAAGGGTCTTAGTACCCAATTGCAACTTAGTTATGCCTTTCACCCGCAGACAGATGGTCAGGCTGAGAGAACTATGCAGACTCTAAAAGATATGTTAAGGGCATATGGTCTTAATTTCAAGGGTTGTTGGGATGAATATTTGCCACTGATTGAGTTTATGTATAAAAATAGTTATCACTCTAGCATTTAGATTGCCTCGTTTGAGGATTTGTATGAGATGAGATATAGATCACCCATAGGTTGGTTTGAAGTGGGTGAGTCCTTTTTTGTTAGGCCTGATACTTTGTTTGAGGCTATGGAAAAATTTAAGTTGATTAGAGAGAGGTTGAAAATAGCCTAGTGTCATTAGAAGTCATATGCAGATGTGAGAAGAAGAGATGTTGAGTTTGAGGTGGGTGACTTGGTGTATCTGAAGATTTCACCCATGAAAGGGGTGAAGAGGTTTGGCAAAAAGGGGAAGCTTAGTCCCCGTTATGTTGGCCCTTATAGAGTTCTGAGTCGTGTTGGGAAAGTAGCTTATGAAGTTTAGTTTCTTGTACATCTATCAGTTGTTGATCCTATATTTCATGTCTCCGTGCTTAAGAAGAGTATTGGTGATTCCATTGTTCTAGATACTTCGAGGAGCTTAGATATTCAGACCCGTCTTTCTTAAATGTTGTAGTTATTATTATACCACCTGAGTGGGGACTTGACTTGACATTGTAGGTGTTATATGGGCATTTAACTACATATTCATTATAGTGATGCCATTGTGAGTGGTTCTGTAATACCCCAAACATTTCTTAAGCCTAAATTATATCTATTTAAGATTAAGGAATGACTTCCAAAGTGAGTAGTGTTTAATCATATTGAGTTTTCCTAATTATGGCTGAGGCACATGGTGCGCGGTATTCTATTCATCCCAGTGCTACCAAGATGTACCGCAACTTGTGGGAAGTTTATTGGTGGAGTGGCATGAAGAAGGATATAGCAGAGTTTGTGGTGAGGTGTGTTACTTGCCAACAGGTCAAGGTAGAGCACAAAAAGCCTGGTGGTGCAATGCAAGAGTTTGGTATCCCCACTTGGAAGTGCTAAGAGGTGAATATTGATTTTGTGACTAGTTTTCCCCTTCCGCATAGTCATTATGATTCTATTTAGGTTGTTGTAAATAGGTTGACTAAGTCAGCACATTTCTTGCCAGTGCATACATCTTATACAACTTAGAATTATGCTAGGTTGTATATCGGGGAGTTAGTCAAATTGCATGGAGTTCCCTTGTCTATCATCTTAGATAGGAGTACTCAGTTTACTTCCCAGTTTTGGAGAATTTTTCAGAAAGGTCTTAGAACCCAAGTGCATCTTCATTCTGCCTTTCACCCACAGACAGATGGTCAGGATGAGAGGACCATCCATACTCTATAAGATATGTTAAGGGCATGTGCTCTTGATTTTAATTGTAGTTGGGCTAGGCATTTTTCACTGATTGAGTTTGTGTATAACAATAGTTATCACTTTAGCATTCAGATGATCCCATTCGAGGCATTGTATGGGAGGAGATATAGATCACCCATAGGGTTGTTTGAAGTGGGTGAGGCCGCTTTGGTTGGGCTTGATGCTGTATTTGAGGCCATGGAAAAAGTTAAGTTAATTAGAGAAAAGTTGAAGTAACCCCAAATTCGTTAGAAGTCATATGCAGATATGAGAAGAAGAGATATTGAGTTTGAGGTGAGTGACTTGGTGTATCTGAAAATTTCACCCGTGAAAGGGGTAAAGAGGTTTGGCAAAAAGGGGAAACTTAGTCCCCATTATGTTGGCCTTTATAGTGTTCTGAGTTGTGTTGGGAAAGTAGCTTCTGAAGTTGAGTTGCCCGCAAACTTATTAGTTGTTGATCATATCTTTCACGCCTCCATGCTTAAGAAGAGCATTTATGATTTCGTTGTTGTAGATCCTTTGGAGAGCTTAAATATTCAGACCAGTCTTTCTTAAATGTTGTATTTTTTATTATTCCGCTCGAGTAGGGCTTGACTTGACAATGCAGGTGTTATATTATCATTTAACTACCTATTCATTATATTGATTCCATTGTGAGGATTTTTGTAACACCACGAACTTTCCTAAAGCCTAAATTGTATCTTTATAAGATTAAGGAATGACTTCCAATGTGAGTTGTGTTTAAATCATATAGAGTTTCCCTAATTATGGATGAGGCGTATGATGCACGGTATTCTATTTATCCAGGTGCTACCAAGATGTACCATAACCTGCGGGAAGTCTATTAGTGGAGTGGCATAAAGAAGGATACAGTAGATTTTTTGGCAAAGTGTATAACTTGCCAACAGGTCAAGGTAGAGCACCAAAGGCCTGGTGGTGCAATGCAAGAGTTAGGTATCCCCTCTTACAAGTGGGAAGAGGTAAATATGGATTTTATTACAAGTTATCCCCTTTCGCATAGTCATCATGATCCTATTTGGGTTGTTGTAGATAGGTTGACTAAGTTAGTACATTTCTTTCCAGTGCATGTATCTTATGCAACTGAGTATTATACTAGGTTGTATATTCGGAAGTTAGTCAGATCGTATGGAGTTCCCTCGTCTATCATCTCAGATAGGGGTACTCAGTTTACTTCCTAGTTTTGCAGAGCTTTTCAATAAGGTCTTGGTACCCAAGTGCATCTTAGTTCATTCTTTCACCCGGAGACAGATGGCCAGGCTGAGAGGACCATCCAGACTCTAGAAAATATGTTGAGGGCATGTGCTCTTGATTTTATAGGTAGTTGGGATAAGCATTTGTAACTGATAGAGTTTGTGTATAATAATAGTATTTACTCTAGCATTCAGATAGTCCCTTTTGAGGCTTTGTATGAGAGGAAATATAGATCACCCATAGGATGGTTTGAAGTGGGTGAGGCCACTTTAGTTGGGCCTGATGTTGTGTTTGAGGCTATGGAAAAAGTTAAGTTGATTAGAGAAAAGTTGAAGACAGCCCAGAATCATCAGAAGTCATATGCATATGTGAGAAGAAGAGATCTTAAGTTTGAGGTGAGGGACTTGGTGTTTCTGAAGATTTCACCCATGAAAGGGGTAAAGAGGCTTGGGAAAAAGGGGAAGCTTAGTCCCTATTATGTTAGCCCTTATGGAGTTTTGAGTCTTGTTAGAAAAGTATTTTATGAAGTTGAGTTACCCAAAGATATATCTGTTGTTGATCCTATCTTTCACGTCTCCGTGCTTAAGAAGAGCATTAGTTATTCCGTTGTTGAAGATACTTCGAAGAGCTCAGATATTCAGACTAGTCTTTCTTAAATGTTGTATTTATCAGTATGCCACTCGAGTGGGGTCTTGACTTGACATTACAGGTGTTATATGAGCATTTAACTACATATTCATTATAGTGATGCCATTTTGATGGGTTCTGTAATACCCTAATCTTTCCTAAAGCCTAAAATGTATCTCTATAAGATTAAGAAATGACTTCCAAAGTGAGTAGTGTTTAAATCATAAAATGATTTCCTAATTATGGTTGAGACGCATGGTGTGTGGTAATCTATTCATCCTGGTGCTACCAAGATGTACCGCGACTTGTGGGAAGTCTATTGATGGAGTGGCATGAAGAAGGATATAGCAGAGTTTGTGGTGAAGTGTGTAACTTTCCAACAGGTCAAGGTACAGTACCAAAGGCCTGGTGGTACAATACAAGAGTTTTGTATCCCCTCTTGGAAGTAGGAACAGATGAATATAGATTTTGTGACTAGTTTGCCCCTTTCGTGTAGTCATCATGATTCTATTTGGGTTGTTGTAGACAGGTTGACTAAGTTAGCACATTTCTTACAAGTGCATGCATCTTATACAGCTAAGGATTATTCTAGGTTGTATATCTGGGAGTTCGTCAGATTGTACGGAGTTTCCTTGTCTATCATCTCAGATAGGGGTACTCAGTTTACTTCCCAGTTTTGGAGATATTTTCAGAAGGGTTTTGGTACCCACGTGCATCTTAGTTCTGCCTTTCACCCACAGATAGATGGTCAGGCTGAGAGGACCATTCAGACTCTAAAAGATATGTTGGGGGCATGTGCTCTTTATTTTAAGGGTAGTTGGGATGAGCATTTTCCTTTGATTGAGTTTGTACATAATAATAGTTATCACTCTAGCATTCAGATGGCCCCGTTTGAGGCTTTGTATGTTATAAGATGTAGATCACCCATATGTTGGTTTGAATTGGGTGAGGCCTCTTTGGTTGGGCCTGATGTTGTGTTTGAGGCTATGGAAATAGTTAAGTAGATTAGAGAAAAGTTAAAGATAGCCCAGAGTCGTAAGGAGTCATATGCAGATGTGAGAAGAAGAGATCTTGAGTTTGAGGTGAGTGACCCAAGTGTATCAAAAGAATTCACCCATGAAAGGGGTGAAGAGGTTTGGCAAAAAAGGGAAGCTTAGTCCCCGTTATGTTGGACCTTATGGAGTTTTAATTCGTGTTGGGAAAGTAGTTAATGAAGTTGATTTGCTCGTAGATCTATCATATGTTGATCCAATCTTTCACGTCTCCGTGCTTAAGAAGAGAATTGGTGATTCCATTGGTATAGATCCTTCGGAGAGATCAGATAGTCTTTCTTAAATGTTTTATTTATTAATATGCCACCTGAGTGGTGGCCTAACTTGACATTGCAGGTGTTATATGAGAATTTAACTACATATTCATTATAGTGATGCCATTGTGAGGGGTTCTGTAATACCCAAAAATTTCCTAAAGCCTAAATTGTATCTCTATAAGATTAAGCAATGACTTCCAAAGTAAGTAGTGTTTAAATCATATAGAGTTTTCCTAATTTTGGCTGAGGTGCATGGTGCACGGTATTCTATCTATCTCGGTGCTACCAAGATGTGTCGAGACTTGCAAAAAGTCTATTGGTGGAGTGGCATGAAGAATGATATAGCAGAGTTTGTGGAAAAGTATGTAACTTGCCAATAGGTCAAGGTAGAGCACAAAATGCCTGGTAGTGGAATTCAAGAGTTTGGTATCCCCACTTGGAATTGGGAAGAGGTGAATATGGATTTTGTGACTAGTTTGCCCCTTTTGCGTAGTCATCATGATTCTATTTAGGTTGTTGTAGTCAGGATAACTAAGTCAGCATATTTATTTCCAGTGCATGTATCTTATACAACCGAGGATTATGCTAGGTTGTATATCTGGAAGTTAGTCAGATTGCATGGTGTTCCCTTGTCTATCATCTCCGATAGAGGTACTCAATTTACTTCCCTGTTTTGGAGAGATTTTCAGAAAGGTCTTGGTACCCAATTACATCTTAGTTCTGCTTTCACTCGCAGTCAGATGGCCAGGCTGAGAAGACCATCTAGACTCTAGAAGATATGTTGAGGGCATTTGTCCTTGATTTCAAGGGTAGGTTAGATAAGCATTTGCTACTGATTGAGTTTGCGTATAATAATAGTTATGACTCTAGCACTCATATGGCCCCGTTTAAGGCTTTGTGTGAGAGGATATATAGATCACCCATAGGTTGGTTTGAAGTGGGTGATGCCTCTTTGGTTGGGCCTGATGCTGTGTTTGAGGCTAGCAAAAAAGTTACGTTAATTAGAGAAAAGTCTTATGAAGATGTGAGAAGAAGAGATCTTAAATTTGGGGTGAGTGACTTGATGTATCTGAATATTTCACCCATGAAAGGGGTAAAGAGATTTAGCAAAAAGGGGAAGCTTAGTCCCCGTTATGTTGGCCCTTATGGAGTACGGAGTAATGTTGGGAAAGTAACTTATGATGTTGAGTTGCCCGCAGATCTATCTGTTGTTCATCCTATCTTTCACATCTTTGTGATTAAGAAGAGCAGTGGTGATTCCGTTGTTGTAGATCCTTCGGAGAGCTCAGATATTCAGACCAGTCTTTCTTAAATGTTGTGTTTATTATTATGCCACCTTAGTGGGGGCTTGACTTGACATTACAGGTGTTATATGAGCATTTAACTACATATTCATTATATTAATTCCATTGTGAGTGGTTCTGTAATACCCCAAACTTTCCTTAATCCTAAATTGTATCTCTATAAGATTAAGAAATGACTTTCAAAGTGAGTAGTGTTTAAATCATATAGAGTTTTCCTAATTATAGTTGAGGCGCATTGAGTGCTGTAATCTATTAATCCTGGTGCTACCAAGATTTACCTAGATTTGAGGGAAGTCTATTGGTGGAGTGGCATGAAAAAGGATATAGAAGTGTTTGTGGCGAAGTGTGTAACTTCACAACAGGTTAAGGTAGAGAACCAAATGCTTGGTGGTACAATGCAAGAGTTTGGTATCACAACTTGGAAGTGGGAAGAGGGAATATTGATTTTATGACTAGTTTGCCCCTTTCGCGTAGTCATCATGATTCTATTTGGGTTGTTGTAGACAGGTTGACTAAGTCAGCATATTTCCTGCCAGTACATGCATCCTATACTGCTAAGGATTATGCTAGGTTGTATATCCGGTAGTTAGTTAGATTGCATGTAGTTCCCTTGTCTATCATCTTCGATAGGGATACTCAGTTTACTTCCCAGTTTTGGAGAGCTTTTCAGAAGGATCTTGCTACCTAAGTGTATCTTAGTTCTTCCTTTGACCCGCAGACAGATGGTCAGGCTGAGAGGAGCATCCATAATCTAGAAGATATGTTGAGGGCATGTGCTCTTGATTTAAAGGGTAGTAGGGATGAGCATTTACAACAGATTGAGTTTGCGTAAAACTATAGTTATCACTCTAACATTCAGATGACCCCTTTTGAGTCTTTGTATGAGAGGAGATTTAGATCACCCATAGGTTGGTTTGAAATGGGTGAGGCCCCTTTGGTTAGGCCTGATGTTGTGTTTGAGGCTATGGAAAAATTTAAATTGATTGGAGAGAAGTTAAAGACCATCTAGAGTCATCAGAAGTCATATGGAAATGTGAGAATAAGAGATCTTATGTTTGAGGTAAGTGACTTGGTGTATCTGAAGATTTCACCCTTGAAAGGGGTGAAGAGGTTTGGAAAGAGGGTAAACTTAGTCCCTGTTATATTGGCCCTTATAGAGTTTTGAGTCGCGTAGGGAAAGTAGCTTATGAAGTTGAGTTACCCACAGATCTATCAGTTGTTCGTCTTATCTTTCAAGTATTCGTGCTTAAGAAGAGAATTGGAGATTCCGTTGTTGTAGATCCTTCGGAGAGCTCAGATATTTAGACTAGTCTTTCTCAAATGTTGTATTTATTATTATGCCATCTGAGTGGGAGCTTGACTTGACATTATAGTTGTTGTATGAGCATTTAACAATATATTCATTACCTTGATTCCATTGTTAGGGATCTGTAATAAACCAAATTTTCCTTAAGCCTAAATTGTATCTCTATAAGATTAAGGAATGACTTCCAAAGTGAGTAGTGTTTAAATCTTCTAGAGTTTTCCTAATTATTGTGGAGGCGCAATGTGCGCGAAAATCTATTCAGCTCGGTGCTACCAAGATTTACTGAGACTTACGGGAAGTCTATTGGTGGAGTGGCATGAAGAAAGATATAACAGAGTTTGTGGCGAACTAGGTAACTTCCTAACAAGTCAAGGTAGAGAACCAATGGCCTGGTGGTGCAATGCAAGAGTTTGGTATCCCAACTGGGAAGTGGGAAGAGGTGAATATAGATTGTGTGACTAGTTTCTCCCTTTCGCATAGTTATCATGATTCTATTTTGGTTATTGTAGACAGGTTGAATAAGTCATCACATTTCTTGTCAGTGCATACATCTTATATAGCTGGGGATAACACTAGGTTGTATATCCGGGAGTTAGTCAGAGTGCATGGAGTTCCCTTTTCTATCATCTCAGATAGGGGTACTCAGTTTACTTTCGAGTTTTAAAGAGCTTTTCAGAAAGGTCTTGGCACCCAAGTGCATCTTAGTTCTGCCTTTCACCCGCAGACAGATGGCTAGGCTGAGAGGACCTTCCAGACTCTAGAAGATATGTTGAGGACATGTTCTATTGATTTCAAGTGTAGTTTCGATAAGCATTTGACACTGATTGAGTTAGCGTATAGTAATAGTTATCATTCTAGCTTTCAGATGGCCCCGTTTGAGGCTTTGTATGGGAGGAGATCTAGATCACCCATTAGTTGGTTTGAAATGGGTGAGGCCTCTTTAGTTGGGCCTGATGCTGTCTTTGAGGCTATGAAAAAAGTTAAGTTGATTAGAGAAAAGTTGAAGACAACCCAGAGTCGACAGAAGTCATATACAGATGTGAGAAATAGAGATCTTGAGTTTGAGGTGAGTGACTTGGTGTGTCAGAAGAATTCTCCTATGATAGGGGTGAAGATATTTGGCAAAAAAGGGAAACTTAGTTCCCGTTATGTTGGCCCTTATGAAGTTATGAGTCATGTTGGGAAAGTATCTTATGAAGTTGAGTTGCCCGAAGATCTATCAGTTGTTCATCCTATTTTCACGTGTCCATGCTTAAGAAGAGCATTGGATATTCCGTTATTGTAGATCCTTCGGAGAGCTCAAATATTCACACCAGTCTTTCTTAAATGTTGTATTTATTAGTATGCCACCTAAGTGGGGGCTTGACTTGACATTGCAGGTGTTATATGAGCATTTAACTACATATTCATTATAGTGATGCCATTCTAAGAGGTTCTGTAATACCCCAAACTTTCCTAAAGCCTAAATTGTATCTCTATAAGATTAAGAAATGACTTCCAAAGTGAGTAGTATTTAAATCATATAGAGTTTTTCTAACTATGGCTAAGGCGCATGGTGCATGGTATTCTATTCATCCCGGTGCTACCAAGATGTACCGCAACTTGTGGGAAGTCTATTGATAGAGTGGCATGAAGAAGGATATAGAAGAGTTTGTGGAGAAACGTATAACTTGCCAACAGGTCAAGGTAGAGTACAAAAGGCCTGGTAGTGCAATGGAAGTGTTTGGTATCCCCACTTGGAAGTGGGAAAAGGTGAATATAGATTTTGTGACTAGTTTTCCCCTTTTGTGTAGTCATCAGGATTCTATTTGTGTTGTATTAGACAGGTTGACTAAGTCAGCACATTTCTTGCCAGTGCATGCATCTTATACAGCTGAGGATTATGCTATGTTGTATATCCGGGAGTTAGTCAGATTGCATAGAGTTCCCTTGTCTATCATCTGAGATAGGGGTACTCAGTTTACTTCCCAGTTTTAGAGAGCTTTTTCAGAAGGGTCTTAGTACCCAAGTGCAACTTAGTTCATCCTTTCACCCGCAGCCAGATGGTTAGGATGAGAGGACCATCCCGACTCTAGAAGATATGTTGAGGGCATGTCCTCTTGATTTCAAGGGTAGTTGGGATAAACATTTTTCACTGATTGAGTTTGCTTATAACAATAGTAATCACTCTAGCATTTAGACGGCCCTATTTGAGGCTTTGTATAGGAGGAGATGTAGATCACCCATAGATTGGTTTGAAGTGGGTGAGGCAGCTTTGGTTGGACCTGATTCTCTGTTTGAGGCTATGGAAAAAGTTAAGTAGATTATAGAAAAGTTAAAGATAGACAAGAGTCCTTACGAGTCATATTCAGATGTGAGAAGAAAAGATCTTGAGTTTGAGGTAAGTGACTTGGTGTATCTGAAGATTTCATCCATAAAAGGGTTGAAGTGGTTTGGCAAAAAGAGGAAGCTTAGTCCTCGTTATGTATGCCCTTATGGAGTTCTGAGTCGTGTTGGAAAAGTAGCTTATGAAGTTGAGTTGCCCACTGATCTATCCGTTGTTCGTCCTATCTTTCATGTCTCTGAGATTAAGAAGAGCATTGGTGATTCCATTATTGTAGATCCTTCGGTGAGCACAGAAATTCATACCAGTCTTTTTTAAATGTTGTATTTATTATTAAGCCACCCGAGTGGGGACTTGACTTGACATTGCAGGTGATATATGAGCATTTAACTACATATTCATTATAGTGATGCCATTGTGATGGGTTTTGTAATACCCAAAACTTTCCTTAAGAATCAATTGTATCTCTATAAGATTAAGGAATGACTTCCAAAGTGAGTAGTTTTTAAATCATATAGAGTTTTCCTAATTATGGCTGAGGCGCATGGTGCGCAGTATTCTATTCATCCCGGTGCTACCAAGATGTACCGCAACTTGCGGGAAGTCTATTGATGGAGTTACATGAAGAAGGATATAGCAGATTTTGTGGCAAACCGTGTAACTTGCCAACAGGTCAAGGTATAGTACCAAAGGCCTGGTGGTGCAAGCAAGAGTTTGGTATCCCCACTTGGATTTGGGATCAAGTGAATATGGATTTTGTGACTAGTGTGCCCCTTTTGCGTAGTCATCATGATTGTATTTGGTTTATTATAGATAGGTTGACTAAGTCAGCACATTTCTTGCCAAAGCATGCATCTTATACAACTGAGGATTATGCTAGGTTGTATATCTGGGAGTTTGTCAGATTGCATGGAGTTCCCTTGTTTATCATCTTATATATCGGTACCCAGTTTACTTCCCAGTTTTGGTGAGATTTTCAAAAGGGTCTTGGTACCCAAGTGAATCTTAGTTCTTTCTTTTACCCGTAGGCAGAGGGTTAGGCATAGGGACCCATCCAGACTCTAGAATATATGTTTAGTCCATGTGCTCTTGATTTCAAGGGAAGTTGGGTTGAGCATTTTCCACTGATTGAGTTTGTGTATAACAATATTTGTCACTCTAGCATTCAGATGGCCCCATTTGAGGCTTTATATGGAAGGAGATGTAGATTACCCATAGGTTGGTTCGAAGTGGGTGAAGTCGCTTTGGCTGGGCCTGATGCTGTGTTTGAGTCTATGAAAAAAGTTAAGTTGATTAGAGAAAAAATGAAGACAGCCCTGAGTCTTCAGAGGTCATATGCAGATGGGAGAAGAAGAGATCTTTAGTTTGAGGTGAGTGACTTGGTGTATCTGACGATTTAACCCATGAAAAAAGTGAAGCGGTTTGGCAAAAACGGGGACCTTAGTCCCTGTTATGTTGGCCCTTATAGAGTTCTGAGTCGTATTTTGAAAGTAGCTTATGTAGTTGAGTTTCCTACAGATCTATCAGCTGTTTGTCCTATCTTTCTAGTCTCCATGCTTAAAAAGAGCATTGGTGATTCCTTTGTTGTTGCTCCTTCAGAGAGATCAGATATTTAGACCAGTCTTTTTTAAATGTTGTATTTATTACTATACCACCCAAGTGGGGGATTGACTTGACATTGTAGGTGTTATATGAGCATTTAACTACATATTCATTATAGTGATACTATTGTGAAGGGTTCTGTAATACCCAAAACTTTCCTAAAGCCTAAATTGTATCTCTATAAGATTAAGAAATGACCATCAAAGTGAGTAGTGTTTAAATTATATAAAGTTTTACTAATTATGGCTGAGACGCATAGTACGCAGTAGTCTATTCATCACGGTGCTACCAAGATTTACCGCGACTTGCGGGAAGTCTATTGGTGGAGTGGCATGAAGATAGAAATAGAAGAGTTTGTGGTGAAGTGTTTAACTACCCAACAGGTCATGGTAGAGAACCAAAGGCATGGTGGTGCAATGCAAGAGTTTGGTATCCCCACTTGGAAGTGGGAAGAGGTGAATATGAATTTTGTGACTAGTTTTCCCCTTTCGCGTAGTCATCATGATTTTATTTGGTTTGTTGTAGATAGGTTGACTAAGTCAGCACATTTCATGCCAGAGCATGCATCTTATACAACTGAGGATTATGCTAGGTTGTATATCCGAGAGTTAGTCAGATTGCATGGAGTTCCCTTGTCTATCATCTCATATAAGGGTACAAAGTTTACTTCTCAGTTTTGGAGAGCTTTTCAAAAGGGTCTTGATACCCAAGTGAATCTTAGTTCTGCCTTTCACCCGTAGAAAGAGGGTTAAGCATAGGGAACCATCCAGACTCTCGAAGATATGTTCAGTCTATGTGCTCTTCATTTCAAGGGCAGTTGGGATGACCATTTGCCACTAATTAAGTTTGCGTATAACAATATTTGTCACTCTAGTATTCAGATGGCCCCATTTGAGGCATTGTATGCAAGGAGATATAGATTAACCATAGGTTGGTTTGAGGTGGGTGAGGCCACTTTGGTTGGGCCTGATGGTGTGTTTGAGGCTATGGAAAAAGTTAAGTTGATTACATAAAAGATGAAGACAACCCAGAGTCGTCAGAGGTCATATGCAGATGAGAGAAGAAGAGATCTTTAGTTTGAGGTGAGTGACTTTGTGTATCTGATGATTTCACCCTTGAAAGGGGTGAAGCGGTTTGGCAAAAACGGGAACCTTAGTCCCCATTCCTCGTTATGTTAGACCTTATAGAGTTTTGAGTAGTGTTGAGAAAGTAGCTTATGTAATTGAGTTGCCTGCAGATCTATCAGCTGTTTGTCCTATTTTTCAGGTCTCCATGCTTAAAAAGAGCATTGGTGATTCCTTTGTTGTTGATCCTTCGGAGAGCTCAGATATTTAGACCAGTCTTTCTTAAATGTTGTATTTATTACTATGCCATCCGAGTGGGGGATTGACTTGACATTGCAGGTATTATATGAGCATTTAACTACATATTCATTATTATGATGCCAATGTGAGGGGTTCTGTAATACCCAAAACTTTCCTAAAGCCTAAATTGTATCTCTATAAGATTAAGGAATGACCATCAAAGTGAGTAGTGTTTAAATCATAAAGGTTTTTCCTAATTATGGCTGAGGCGCATGGTGTGCGGTATTCTAATCATCCCGGTGCTACCAAGATGTACCGCGGCTTGCGGGAAGTCTATTGGTGGAGTGGTATGAAGAAGGATATAGCAGAGTTTGTGGTGAAGCATATAACTTCCCAAAAGGTCAAGGTAGAGCACAAAAGGCCTAGTAGTGCAATGCAAGAGTTTGGTATCCTCACTTGGAAGTGGGAAGAGGTGAATATTGATTTTATGACTAGTTTTCCCCTTTCGTGTAGTCATCATGATTCTATTTGGGTTGTATTAGACAGGTTGACTAAGTCAGCGCATTTTTTGCCAGTGCATGCATCTTATACAATTGAGGATTATGCTAGGTTGTATATCCAGGAGTTCGTCAAATTGCATGTAGTTCCTTTGTCTATCATCTCAGATAGGGGTACTCCGTTTACTTCCCAATTTAGGAGAGCTTTTCAAAAGGGTCTTCGAAACCAAGTGCATCTTAGTTCATCCTTAACCCGTAGCCAGATGGTCTGGCTGAAAGGGCCATCCCAACTCTAGAAGATATGTTGAGGGCATGTTCTCTTGATATCAAGGGAAGTTGGGATGAGAATTTTCCAATGATTGAGCTTGGGTATAACAATAGTAATCACTCTAGCATTCAGATGGCACCATTTGAGGCTTTGTATGGAGTGATATGCAGATCACCCATAGGTTGGTTTGAAGTGGGTGAGGCCGCTTTGGTTGGGCCTAATGCTGTCTTAGAAACAATGTAAAAAGTTATGTTGATTAGAGAAAAATTTAAGATAGTCCAGAGTCGTCAGAAGTCATATGATGTTGTGAGAAAAAGAGATCTTTAGTTTGAGGTGAGTGACTTGGTGTATCTGAAGATTTCATCCATGAAAGGGGTGAAGAGGTTTAGCAAAAAGGGGAACCTTAGTCCCCGTTATGTTGGCCCTTATAGAGCATAGGTAATTCCTTTGTTGTAGATCCTTCGGAGAGCTTTGATATTCATACCATTCTTTCTTAAATATTGTATTTATTACTATGCCACCCGAGTGGGAGCTTGACTTGACATTGCAGGTGTTATATGAGTATTTAACTACATATTCATTATAGTGATCCCGTTGTAAGAAATTCTGTAATACCCCAAACTTTCCTTAAGCCTAAATTGTATCTCTATAAGATTAAGGAATGGCTTCCAAAGTGAGTAGTTTTTAAATCATATAGATTTTTCCTAATTATGGATGAGGCTCATGGTGCGCGGTAATCTATTAATCCTGGTGCTACCAAGATTTACCTCGACTTGCGGGAAATCTATTGGTGGAGTGGCATGAAAAAGGATATAGCCAAGTTTGTGGCGAAGTGTGTTAACTTCACAATAGGTCAAGGTAGAGCACCAAAGGCTTGGTGGTACAATGCAAGAGTTTGGTATCCCCACTTGGAAATGGGAAGAGGTGAAGATGGATTTTATGACTAGTTTGCCCCTTCCGTATAGTCATCATGATTCTATTTGGGTTGTTATAGACAGGTTGACTAAATCAGCAGATTTCCTTCCAGTACATGCATCTTATACAACTGAGGATTATGCTGGTTGTATATCCGGGAGTTGGTCAGGTTGCATGGAGTTCTGATGTGTGAGCTAATGCTAAAAGATTTGAGGCTTTTAACTATCAATAATTGCAAAGTCTTGAGAAACTTTTGTCATTTTTGATTGTTTTATGTTTGATTTTGCAGTAGAAGCTACGATTCTAGAGAACCAACAAGGATGGAAGCAAAGGGGTTGAAATCTGAAGTAATTCGAAGAGAAGTATGGCTGACGACATTTCTGATAAGTCGTCATCCCTGTGATAAGTTATCATCTTTATCATCAGCCTCAGACAAAGAATGCACTTGAGTTGAGAGTTGTGATGACATTTTGTGATAAGCCGTCAAGGAGATGATAGGTCGTCAAAGTTGTCGTCATCCTAAAGAAGAACATGAGGGATGAGGTAGAGACTTGATCACATTTGTGATAAGTCGTCAAGGAGTTGATTGGACATCACCGGTTGTCATCAGCTTTAGGCAGCAAATATTAAAGCAAAGAGGAGCTGACGACATTTGTGATATGTCGTCAGCCCCCTGATAGGTTATCACGAATGGCATAACCTAATCCAAGGAATTTCTGAACTTTATTATTTTGTTTCCATAATTAGGGTGAACGGTTTAAAGCATTATTGAGGGTTTTTTTGGGGAAAAAAGAGAGTAAAAACTTGAGTATTGAGACACGTATTTTGATATTTTCTCTAGCTACATTCTTGACTTGAACAAGCAATTATTTTGAAGAAATTATCATCATTATTTTGGGATTACTATTGTGATCTAATCTGAGAATCTCTAGTTTCTATTCATCTTGTGGTAAGTTTATCTTTCAAATCACGAATATAACTAGTTGTTTCGATTATTACATCATGAGCAGCTAAATTCCTTTAACCTGAATTATGGGATATAGGGTTAAGTCTTGATCAGGTGATGAGTTTTAAAGATTCAAAAGGTGGTAGGACTCCTTGATAATTCTGAGGTTTTAATTATCGTCTATTGGTTGGAAACAATAGATAACACCTGCTTTGATTTGCTTGTGAAAGAAATCAAATATAGTGGGAAGTGAATTATTAACAGGGACTTGGAAGCACTAAGAACTTCCATTTAATAATTGACGTTGTAACAAGGTTGATTAACCTGAGGTAAAATCTGGTCATGAATATAAATTCCCTAAGTCCGAGAGGATTAGGTAATTAAATGCTTAATTAGGTCGAGATACATTTAGGAATAACTTCTATAAAGATAACTTGTTGTCCTACCTACTGTGAGAATATTGAACCACCATTAGCATTTGTCAAGTACAAAAACCCCTAGTGAACATAATTCTGGTTTTTCCATAAACTCTTGATTACGAACACTGTAACTATAGTGACCAACAATTACTTGCTAAACAAAAAAACCCATTTCAGGAAACATCCAGCTATCAGTTGATTGAATTGCAAATGATTTAAGTTCACACTATATTCCATGTGGGATTCGACCCCAACCAAGTTGGGGTTTATATTGACATGATCACTTATATTCTCATTAGAGAGGTGTAGTTTGAGCGTTATCAAAAATGTCGTCGTTGCCGGCGAATACGGTTGTAAATTAGAGTTGGGTGCGCTAATTGACTGTTAGTCAAGTTTCCTACTTTTTCATTTATTTGTTTTTTTTATTGCAGGATATTTGTAGTGTATGCCAAGCACCAGAAGTTTCGGAGAACCATTATTACCACTTAATCCGGAACCGCAACAAATTGGAAGAATGGTAGAACAGCAAGAGGCTGACAGATTGGCAGCCTTAGCTAGAGCTCAGGTTAATGTGGAAAATATCGGTCAACAAGAACGACATCAAAATCCTGAGGATGAATATTTAGGAGATGAGGAGTTTCTAAATCCTGGTAACCCAAGGCGTGCAGAGCAAGTAGCTGCACCAGTACAACGTAATGTTAACAGAAACCGTCCATTCCGAGAAAAGCATGAGTACCAGCCGGTCTATGATGGAATGGACAGAGCAGGTGCAACGGGTGCATTCATTTCTCCACCGTTAGCACCTGGGGCTAAATTCAACATTACGAGTACTATGATTCAACTCCTCAATCTGAAGCGATTGTTTGGTGGCCTTCCTGGGGATGACCCAAACTTGCATCTGGTGAATTTTGTCACCATCTGTAAATCTTATGATCACCCAAGAGTGGGCCAGAATGCTATCCGGTTGAGATTGTTTCCATTGTCTCTGTCTGGGGAGGAAACTTTGTGGCTAAATGAGCTGACATCCAATTCTATAACCGACTGGAGGCAGTTGAAAGGAGCTTTCCTAGAAAGGTTCTTTCTGCCTTCTAGGAGGATACAATTGAGGGATAAGATTAGCAACTTTAGGCAGCTCCCAACTGAAGCCTTGCATGAAACCTGGGAAAGATTCAAGAAGAAGCTGACACAGTGTCTAAACCACAATATGACGGACATACATTAGATAGAGACTTTGTACAGGGCTCTTAACTCTGTGACAAAGCCAATTGTAGATAATGTTGCTGGTGGTTCATTTGTTGATCTTACATTACCAGAGGCTTCAAATATGCTACAAAGAATGACCAAATAGAGTTGGGCATGGAATACCAGAGACACTGTGGTAGCTAGCCCCACTGTGTCAGGGTAATTACTGTGGAACAATACAGAAGAGATGAGGAACGTGACCAAGAAATGGCTTACCTTAAAACGTAGATAGACTTGCTAACCAAGCACTTGCTATTAGGTAAGACTGAGAAGGTGAAAGTTGTGGGATCTCAGGATAGAGTTAATGTTGATGTAGAAGAAGAGGCAAACTATGTTAATAATCAGGGTGGTTTCCGAGGAAATGTCCAATGGAATCAAGGTCGGAATTATTATGATAAGCCTGGTTATAAAGATAGGGAGTAGGGAAATTGGAGGAACAACAATGATAGGAACGGGCTCTATGTCTTTCCTAGAAATCATGAGGCTGCTACAACAAGTTCTGAAAAGATATCCATGGAGGACATGATGGCTAAATTGTTAACGGGAGTGGAAGCTACCAACTCTGGTGAGACTATCATGAATAATGATCTATAATATATTAGTCAGTTGGTAAACCTGCACTCCATCGTAATCAAATAGTTGGAGCATCAGATGAGCCAACTCTCCGTAGCATTCAACCAGAGGAAGAGCAGAATATTACCAAGTGATATGGTCCAAAATCTGCGTAATGATGGCTCATATATGGCGATTACCACTAGAAGTGGTAAGATATTACCTAGCCCTTCTGTGGGCAAACATGGAGTTGATAAAGTAGTTGATGATGAACCAGAAGAAGGAGGTCCAGTAGAGTCTGAGATGCTGGATAATTCTGATGATGCTACAGAAAAAGAGAAAGAAAAAAACAAGAAGGTAGTGTTGAAAACTTTACACAGACCACCACCTCCCTTTTCTCAGCGGTTGAAGAAAAAAACTGATGATGCAAAATTCAGAAAATTCATGGAAATGCTCAAGCAATTAACAATAAATGTGCCTTTAGTTAAGGCACTTGAGCAAATGCCAGGATACAGGAATTTTATGAAAGACCTTGTAACGAAGAAACGGAAGGTTATCCATGAGCCAGAGGACAATCTTCTTTATTGTGATGCTATCTTTACAAGGTCTTTAGTGCAGAAAAAGGCAGACCCGGGAGCGTTTACCATACCGTGCACTATTAGGTCCCTGAATTTCAAAAAAGTGTTAAGCGATTTGGGAGCCAGTATAAACCTAATACCAACTGTGGTGTACAAGAAACTGGGTTTGGGGGATCCTACCCCGACAAACATGCGATTGGTAATGGCAGATAGGTCTGTAAAACGGCCAGTGGGCATATTACATGAGGTATTGTAAAGATGTCCAACTTTATTCTGCCTGCTGATTTTGTAGTCCTAGATTGTGAGGTGGATTTTGAAGTGCCCATCATCTTGGGCAGACCATTCCTTACAACTGGGAGAATGATCGTAGATATGGAGCTAAATGAGCTGAAGTTCAGGCTAAATGATAAAGAAGCACAATTCAAAATACACTCATCTATGACACAGCAAAAAGAGATGAGCGTTTTCTCAATCGTGGAGGTATTCTATGAAGATGGTAAAGAGGTATCAGCAGGTTGTCTTGGTGAAGTCTGAGTATTCAAGACAACCAAATCAAGCCATGACAGTAAATCAAGCGTTACATGGGAGGAAACCCATGACCCCCGGGATTGATCTATTCCAGGTATACTCTAATTCTAAGTTTAGATTTTCTTTTATTTTAAGTTGAGGGTGTAGGGTAAATTAGTGTTGTAAAATTTTGTAGCCGACTAGGAGAAATACTTGTACTTGAGGCATTTGAATTTTTTTGTGATTTTTGTACACCTCTTCAAGTGGTCTACTTCTTTAACTGTGTGATTTACATTTAAGTGTGACCACTATGCATCTTTGTATGGCATTAGTTATAGTAACACAATAATTATTCCTAAACAGCTGCATGAACTGAATAAGTAGTAGATTGCGATATACCTATGAGCCAAGTGTGTGTGAACTATTACTTAGTTCCCTCTGTATGCTGAAGCCAGAACTTGTCCAGTTAGTCTTACCTAGGTTGAAGGATAGGGGTTAGGAAAGGATCATAGTCCATTTTGATATGAGCTCACTTTAGCCTAAATGACCTTCCCTATGTGCATAATATCATTTGATCCCTGTTTTGAGCTTGATTAGCCTTTTTCCTTTTATGACACTTGTCACCTTCCCATGTAGATCACAATGAACCTATTTTGGCCCCGGTACTCCTTGGACACTGTGCACCTTGACTTAGGAAAATAGCCTAAGCTAAGGGTGGCTATAATCGGGGTGCGTGATACAAAATGAGTATGAAGAAAGGTAACATAAAATAAAAGAATAAAAAAATTATGTGCGGACGAAAAGAGCGAGAAAAATAAAAATTGTGAAAAAGAATAAGTGATTGTGGGAAAGACCGCACCCATTCTAAATAAGTATGATCAATAAAAAATAAGAGTGGAAAAGGTTAATGAGTGAAACCCCAAAAAACTAGTGTAGTATCAAGGAGGCTTAGTCACTTTAAATACCATCGAGTATCGTACCAGCCCCTAACCTACATCACAAGCCTAAGAGAAAACCTATAGTGATCCTAGCTGACCCATCTGAAGATCTGGGTAATGAAAATAAGGGAAAGCCTATGGTACTTGGCATACATTAGTTGGAATTTCATCCTGAGAGTGAGTGTTTTGATTGTCCCCATGGTTACATATAGGATTACTGATATGAGATGAGGGGAATTTCTTTGTTGTGAGGGAATACCACATATGTTGCTAGTTGCTAACTTGTTTGGAGAGTGTAATACTAGTATATGCATGGTTAATGTAGCTGAATTAATGCCATATATTGATTTCTGTGTGTTGCATTGGTGTTCTTCATTGTTCTTGAATTGACTGACATTACAGAGGGTGAAAGTGTTTTGAGATGATATGCATGATTGACTACCAAATGTACTTTGTACTCTCTTAGTTGTGTTGAGTTGCTTGAGGACAAGAGATTGTTTAAAGTTGAGGGTGTTGAAGTGTGAGCTAATGCTAACACATTTGAGGCTTTTAATTAAGAATAATTGAAAAGTCTTAAGAAATTTTTGTCGTTTTTGATTGACTTATGTTTGATTTTGCAGTAGAAGCTATGATGCAAGAGACCCAACAAGGATGGAAGTAAAGGGGTTGAAATCTGAAGTAATTCAAAGAGAAGTGTGGCTGACAACATTTTTGATAAGTCATCAGCCCTGTGATAAGTTATCAGCTTCATCGTCAGGCTCATATAGAGAATGCACCTGAGTTGAGAGTTGTGATGACATTTTGTGATAAGCCGTCAAGGAGCTGATAGGTCGTCAAAGTTGTCGTCAGCCTAAGGCAGAACATGAGGGCTGAGGTAGAGACTTGATGAAATTTGTGATAAGTCATCAAGGAGTTGATAGGACGTCACCATTTTTCGTCATCTTTAAGCAGCGAGTATCAAAAGAAAAGAGGAGCTGACGACATTTGTGATAAGTCGTCAGCCTCCTGATAGGTTATCACGAATGACATCAACTAATCCGAGGAATTTCTGAACTTTATTATTTTGTTTCCATAATTAGGGAGAACTATTTAAAGCATTGTTGAGGGTTTTCTTGGGGAAAAAGAAGAGAAAAAACTTGAGTATTGAGATGCGTATTTTGATATTTTCTCTCTCTAGTTTCTTGACTTGAACAAGCAATTATTTTGAAGAGATTATCATCATTATTTTGGGATTACTATTGTGATCTAATATAAGAATCTCTAGTTTCTATTCATCTTGTGGTAAGTTTATTTTTTAAATCATGAATATAACTAGTTGTTTCGATTATTACATTATGAGCGACTAAATTCCTTTAACCTGAATTATGGGATATAGGGTTAAGTCTTGATAAGGTGCTGAGTGTTCAAGATTCAAAAGGTGGTAGGACTCCTTGATAATTCAGAGGTTTTAATTATTGTCTATTGCTTGCAAACTATAGATAACACCTGCTTTAATTTTCTTAAGAAAGAAATCAAATATAGTAGGAAGTGAATTATTTACAGGGACTTGGAAGCACTAAAAACTTCCATTTAATAATTGACGTTGTAACAAGGTTGATTAACCTGAGGTAAATCTGATCATGAATATAAATTCCCTAAGTCCGAGAGGATTAGGTAATTAAATGCTTAAGTAGGTCGAGAGACATTTAGGCATAACTTCGATACAGATAACTTGTTGTCCTACCTACTGTGAGAATCTTGAACCACCAGTAGCATCTGTCAAGTACCAAAACCCCCACTGAACATAATTTTGGTTTTTCCATAAACTCTTGATTATGAACACTGTAACTAAAGTGACCAACAATTACTTGCTAAACTGAAAACCCCCATTTCAGCAAACATCTAACTATCAGTTGATTAAATTACAAACGACTTAAGTTCAAACCATATTCCCTGTGGGATTCGACCCCAACCTAGTTGGGTTTTGTATTGACAACGATCGCTTACGTTTTTATTCGAGAGGTGTAGTTTTAGCGTTATCAAGTTCCATGGTCTATCATCTGATATAGGGGTACTCAGTTTACTTCCCAGTTTTGGATAGCTTTTCAGAAGGGTCTTGGTACCCAAGTGCATCATAGTTTTCCTTTTACCCATATATAGATGGTCAGGCATAGAGGACCATCTAGACTCTAGAAGATATGTTGAGGGCACGTGCTCTTGATTTCAAGGGTAGTTGGGATGACCATTTTCCTCTGATTGTGTTAGCGTGTAACAATAGTTATCACTCTATTATTTAGATGGCCCCATTTGTGGCTTTGTATGGAAGGATATGTAGAACACCCATAGGGTGGTTTGAAGTGGGTGAGGCCGCTTTGGTTGGGCCTGATACTTTGTTTGAAGCTATGGAAAAAGTTAAGTTGATTAAAGAAAAGTTAAAAACTCCCCTGAGTCATCAAAAGTCATATGCAGATGTGAGAAGAAGATATCTTGAGTTTGAGGTGGGTGACTTGGTGTATCTAAAGATATCACCCATGAAAGGGCTGAAGAGGTTTGGCAAATGGGCAAGCTTAGTCCCCACTATGTTTGCCCTTATAGAGTTCTTAGTCATGTAGGGAAAGTAGCTTATGAAGTTTAGTTTTCCACCGATCTATCATCTATTCATCCTATCGTTCACGTCTCCGTGCTTAAGAAGAGCATTGGGGATTTCGTTGTTGTTGATACTTTGGAGAGCTCAGATATTTAGACTAGTCTTTCTTAAATGTTGTATTTATTATTATGACACCCGAGTGGGGGCTTGAATTTACATTAAAGGTGTTATATGAGAATTTAAGTACATATTCATTATAGTGATGCCATTGTGTGGGGGTTCTGTAATACCCTGAACTTTCCTTAAGCCTAAATTATATCTCTATAAGATTAAAGAATGACTTCCAAAGTGAGTAGTGTTTAAATCATGGAGAAAATTAAATTAGCTTTCAAATGATACTGATTTCTCCAAATCCGGTATCGGAGTAAAAAGTTATGGACATTTTAAAGAGAACTATCCAAACTACCCAGGAGCGACAGGCAGGCTTATGAACCATCGCACAAGCGACAGACCGTCGTTCCAGCCATCCCAACTGAGGCAGTAGACCCATTCATTGGCCAAGTGCGATGGTCAGGCCGAAGGAACATCTAGCTAGCGAGAGACCATCTCCCAAGACATCGCAGCTAAGGAAATATGTCCATGCTCTGGCCCAGGTGCGATAGTTAGACTAATGGACCGTCGAGCCAGCGATGGACCATCGCACGAGACGCCGAAGATCCTGTTCAGTATGTTTAAGCCATTTTTAAAAGTGTTTTTTAATCCTTTTCCATCCTTTTTAACACCTAGATATATCAAATTGAAGTATGGAACTTCAGATTCATCCTAATCATCAAGAACTAGGGTTTCCTCTCAAGATTAACCCTCAATAGCAAGATCCAATTCCTTCTCCAAGATTGCACCATAGTTTTTGCAAATTAATTTAAGAATCAAGGTTCCCAAGTAAAAATCTTCAAGAACCCTCACTCAAGAGTACAAAAAAGAGTCTCAACCAAGTTTTTTCATCTAAATTCATAGTCTAAGGTATGTGGGATTTGAACAGGGACACTCCTTTCGTCCTTCTGGACAAAAGTTGTTTTAATTACAAAGATATATGGTTTTTCATGTTTTCTTATGAAATTGAAGTATGGGTCTATACCCTATGTTATTATTTATTAAGATTATGATGGTTTCAATGTTTTAGAAATTGAGGTACATGAGCATGTTGAGATTATAATGCATATTTCTGAAAATTTCCAGATTTCTATATGATTTATGAATCTTTATGATATCGAGTATGAATTTTGATACATCTTAACCTGAGATTGAATTAAGGGTCATTAAGCCCTACTTGACATTGTAATTTTAAGAACTTTGGTGCTGTAAGAACCCATGATTTGAGTATTTTGAAATTATTAAGAAAGTTTTGACCATGATGGTCATAGTAGCTTTGAAATCGACTTCACTGAATAAGATTACAGATTTTGTAGTTGGTTTCATTATAAACCATGAGATTATTAAATGTGGATTTTCATGAGATGAGCATATCTAATTAATAGGGAGTAGTATTTAGCACCGAGTTGGGTAAGTTACCATAATTTCATACCTCAGAACTACGTGCCACCGTAGGATTGAGATTTATGCGCCCAAGGCCGAGATAGTGATCACTAAGTGGAGGTTATACTCCCTAGAAAGAGTATGACGCCTCTCCCCAACGTTAGGTTTCTTTCTTAGGAGGACAAAACGTTGGACTCCATGTAGCTCGCATGGTGTATGTCGGTTAAGAGAACCTCCCTAATAGTAAGATTTTCAGAGTAGTTTCTTAAAGTATAATTTTCCCTTGAAGAAAGTATTTTTCCCTGCTAGTAAGAGTAAATAATCAGTTTCTAAAGTAAAGTATGTTCCTTGAGATGAGTTATTTTCCCTAAAGCTTTGAAAGATATCATGGTCAGTAAAGATGTTTAGATTCAATTAATGTTTTACTTTAGATTTCAGTTTTAAAATTACAGTGTTAGCTCTCAAATATAGAGGTGAGCACTTTACCACTTTATTCTATATATTTTGAGAAGGGAATAGAACTACAGATTTTAGAAATAGTATATTGACTCACGAGATTTATACTATGCGGTCCATTATTCATAATTTACAAGATATACATTTTTCTGAGATTATTCAAGCTATGTGAGTCAGTTATATCAGCATGCATGATTTTTATAAAGATTGATTATATTATTGTTTTAAGTATTGCATACACCCCCATATACTTACTAAATCCTCAAAGTATGGATTCACATATACGTGTATGTTCTACATTGTCTCATAATGTAGGTTCAGGTGCTCAGTCTCAGCAATGATAGTGATCTTCGAGCACCTTTATCTACACATCAGCAGTTGGTGAGTCCTCATGGTTCGAGGACCTAATCCCTTATTTTCCAGTCTTTATAGTAGTTGATTATTTCTTTTCAGTCCAGTTAAGTAGTTGGGGGTTTATCCAAATAACTCTCTAGGTCTTAGTAAGTAGAGGCTTGTCAGACTATCAGTTAGAGTTTTGTTCCATATTTCCAGTATTTCATATACAGACATTTATTTTCAATGATTTCAGTTCTGTTTTGATATAATATAACATTTATTGTTTGGTTATTCATCCTAAAGTAAGTGGTAGAAGTAGTAACAGGCTCAAAGGGTTAGCTTGGGCTATTTGTAGCCTTAAGCACCGTGTGACATTCAGGGATGAGATTTCGGGGCGTTACAGGTTCAAAATGATAATATTGATGACTACATGACTATTTATTCTGGTGGTGCCGGGTGGAAGCTGATATCATGATTTATTGATATATTGATTTGGTTTTGAGTTTACTTATACATGTATTTAATGGATTTTAATTTTTATATTGATTATTTTTTAGCAAACATCCTCATATCACTATGCATATTAATGAGACATTGGTATCACTGAGACATTCTGAACTTTTATGAAATATGATACTTTTTAAAATGCCTATAATGATGCATGAGCCGATAAAGTTGATTTGAGACATGAGTTTGAGATTATAAGAATATATAGGTTGCAAACCCCCATGGGTCCTATATTGAAAGCGCTAAGGCTCAGTAGGTATATACAGAAATTCATACAGTAGTTTTCAATCATTCATCATCATCATCACATTGCATATAATAACTTGCAATATATGACATTTCCTTGGTATGTTTTGATATTGCCTTGAGTTCTTGCTCTTATAGTTAATTATCTTGATTGAACCTTTTTTGTGATATTGTTGGTTAAGCATTCAATTTATTTTGTTACATATTTCTATTCTACTTCTTGGGTTATTTGGGAGTTGATTTATACGTAAGACATATGGTATAGTTATGGTTGTATTAGTGAGACATCTAGTGTTGTACCTAGTGGTAGAGTGACATACACATACGTGTACACTCTCACTACTTTATCACAAATTACTAATTAAGCATGATAATTGAGCTTGATATGTTGTGTTAGTGACTCTTTCTTTTAAATGTTCTCCTATTATGGATGCTCATAAAGTGGATAGTGTTGATTCAGCTCGACTGATGTATCTACCCATTTTTTGGATAATATTATGATAGTTTTGTTGGGTTACCCTATTAGGATGAAGTGGAGATTTAATAGCTATACATCTATTTAGGGAAACCTTGTGTAATTAGGGTGGTTGATCTCGCCTTCACTTTGGATTAAGGTCTTTTATGGATGATGCTTGCTGAGTACATGTGGTTTCATGCTTACTCTTTCTTTTCTTTCCTTTTTTTATTATCTTCTGCACCTCGTGCAGGTATTGGTTTGAGTGGTAGATTGTAGATTGTGTTTCTCAAGCGTTAGATATTGTAGAGATCAATGTAGTGTCACATATCTCTCTACTTATGTATTATGTTTTATTTGCATATAAGACATTTTAGACAATTATTATTATTTTGAAACTATATTAATATGATACCCCATACTTTTTCCTAGCTTAATTTTGCTCCTAGAATGTCAAGAGTTATCTTCAAAAATGACTAACAATTGTTTCATGTGAAATTTTTCAAGATTTAGACCCTCTATAGTGTAGATAATTGAATAAGCTTTCCATCGATACCAATTTCACCTAAATTTGATACTCGGTTGAGAAGTTATGGCATTTTTAGTAAAGCAATATCCCAACAGGAGAAGCATCGCGCCATGTTGACTTGCAAAAAGGCAATTGTGGACCTCCGTGATAAGCCCACATCGTGGTGAAGCCTTATTTCCCAATTGTTAATTTCCAATGGCTCACCATGATAGTAGCGCGTCGTGGTGATGGCCAAAATGGCATTTCAGTAGTGCACTGCGATAGCTTCACATCACATAGAATGTCCAGTTCCCTGTTGTCCAATTCTAGTAAGCCACCGCAATAGTGGCGCATCGAGGTGGCATGCAAATTCAGAAAATTTCTATTGTTTCCAGTTACGATTAAATTTAAAAAGGGGACTTTGGTCAATTCCCAAGCCCCCAGTTTGTCCAAAACAAGGAAGTAAGCATATCCTAAGCACTTTATGCTTATTTTCATCCTTTCTGTCTCAAAGTATAACCCTAGAGCTCAAAATCTTACTCTCCAAGAAATCAATTTCCTCCATTGTTTCTCCAAGAAAACCTAACATTGACGATTCCTAAATCAAGATAATCAACAGTTCATCCTCAAAGAAATAAATAGAGATTCAAGTCCAAGCTTTCTTAGAAATTTCATCAATTAAAGTATGTGGGGTTTATGAACAAGGATACTTCTTTCATCCTTGTGCCCAAAACCAAGTTTTTATTTTAAATTTAATATGATTTTGAATGATTATACATTAGTTTTGAATTAGGATTGATACCCATTATTACTATTTGCAAGATTATGAGATTTCAAGTGTTTATGAAGTTGAATTGCATGTCTATTTCTATATTTTCATGCCTATTGCAGTAAATTTCAGATTTTTTAGAATTGAATTATCATTACTCTCAATATCAAGCATGAACATTATGATGTTTTGAGATGAACTTGATGCATGGGTTATAAAGCCCAAGATTACTTGTTATGGTTTCAAGAATGATTATGCTTTAAACATCCTATAATCTGATTATTTTTAGATTTTCAATAGATCTTTGATCTTTCGATCTTCCAATAAGTTTTGGAATCCACATTACAGATTTATTAAGATTTTAGAAATCAAAATAGTTTTATTCATAGATTGAATCAGATAAATGCATAATTGGTTTCATAATAACCCTTATGCTAGATTTTTAAAGTGAATTTCCAATAGAATAAACATATATATTATAAGGGAGTAGTATTTAGTATCGAGTGGGAAGTGTGGGATTAGCGTGACCTATCTTCCACAGAACTACGTAGCCAACGTAGGTACAGATTCAGATTATTCCCATTTCTATAGGGATGATAAATATAGATGTGATCACTTAGATTAGGTTATACTACTTGGCAAGAGTATGACACCTCTCCCCATCGCGAGGTTTTCCCCATAGGGGAACAAGACATTGGACTCCATGTTAGCTCACATGATTTATGTCAGTTAAGAGAACCTCCCTGCTAGTAAAAGTAAACAAACAGCATTTGAGTAACTTCCTTAACAAAAAAATAACAGAAAAGCTTTTAAGAAACTAAGTATAAAGGCTCACAGCCTTATTCAGATTATATTTTTATTTCAGAAAGATTTAGCTACAGACTACAAATTTCATATTTAAGATATAGAAGTGAGCCCTTTTTACACTTGGATAGTATGATTTACAGACAGAACATTAGTACAACTTTCAGAACTCAATGTTATGACTCACTAGATTTACAAAGTATGATTTGCTATTAGTGATTATAAATTTCAGTTTTCAGATATTCCAGATTATGTGAGTCATTTACTTTTAGCATGCATTATTTTACAAACTAAGATGATAGTTTATATTATGTCTTACTTATGCATTCTCCCCCATATACTCAGTACATCCTCAAAGTACTGATCCACATATACTTCTATGTGCTACATTGTCTCATAATATAGGTTTGGGTACTCAGTTTCAACAACGTGAGTGATTTAGAGCATCTCCATCTATATCCCAACAGTTGGTGTATCCTTATAGTTTGAGGACTTAGTCATTCAGTTTTATTTTCAGCTTATCGGTTTACGTAATTCAGTATTCTTTTCAAATAGCTCAAGTCAGCTGAAGGTTTGTCCTAGTGACTCTCTAGATATTAGTAGAGTCTTGTCAGACTTCTAGTTTTGATACAGATTTTCAATATTATTTTATCAGACCCCTGAGACTAGTATTTTTCAAATATTATATTCGGAATGTTTTACACATTCAGTATGATTTTGATATCTATATTTCCATTAGAATGAGATTCAGACTAAGTAGAAGGCAGACAGGATTAGCGCAAGATTACTCATTGTCTTGAGCACCGTATGACGTCTCGGGACCCATTTTTGGGGCATTATAATTAATGGCTTGTACTAGTGACAACTAGACCTGAGATATGTTTTTGGAGACATGTGTCTTCGTTATATGCTTGGGATTATTTAATTTTTTCACTTCCATTTCAATTTTTCCTTTAATCATATTCTTTTGGATTTGATTAGCCTTGCTTGTCTGGAGGTTGACAAGTATCATCATGTGCCTATTTTGGGTCGTGATAGGTAACTTGTGGAAATTTTTTATCTTCTCCCCCATAACGCAATATGACGATACTGATCTAATATTGTGGATCCAACTTCACGCACAATAGACATAACTACCCAACTAATGTTTTTAGACTACCAGCATGGGAATTTCACTATGACAACTATTAAAGAAGTATTCCAACCAAATAATTGAATTCAATTCTTCTCTTATCATTTTACCAATATATTAGCATTAAACATACTACTAATGAACCAACACCATGAAAATTGTAAAGAATTTTGACTTCATTAATTATAGTCCATAACTATAGTGACTCAAGTAGTTTAATTACAGTTCATAATAATAGTGACTCAAGCAGTTTAAGCATAATTCACATTACAAACACTATCAATGCCTCTAATTAGTACAAATTAAGTGGAAACGACTATAATTCATTGTAATGTCATCGAGATACCAATTAGGACCGACTAGGTTCTAATTTTGGTTATAGAGATATCAACTGAGATCGACTAGATACGAATTTGAACCAATCCAGGTAGATGATAAATTGAGATAGAACGATAGGAAAGAATAAAGGAAATAACTCCTAGATACCACACATCTCCATAAGGATTTGATGTGGATGTCTACACACCAATCCTTAGGACTCTATACATTTTCTTTTATACTTATGAGACCAGTAACCTAGAGCTCTAATACCAACTATCACGACCCAAATTTTGAGATCCTGCTAGCACCTACTATATTCTAACTAGATAGGAGAACCCTTATCAATAAATTAATTATAATGTGGAAACTAATTAACTACTTTGTTATAGTAAAATAGTTAGATGATGTAACTTTTCGTGATCACAAAATGAAAAAGTTTTACAAGCATTTATATACATGATTAACATTTACAATACTATTGAAGACCTAGTCTAGAGATATACAAGAGCTTTTATAAACAAGGTAATAAAAAGATGCAACTTTTTCCTAGAAGAGAGATGTATAAGTTGATAGTGAATGTGCACCATCCAAATAAGATACTACTAGTCAACCCTACAACACTATATATATCCCAAGTAGGATATAGTATAACACGTATTAGTTGGCATCAGTGGTCGAACAAGATTAGAAACATGAACAACATATAGAAATAAAGGAACTAAACATGAAAACATACACTCGAATAATAACCAACATTCAATAACTAACCACTCATTTTTAAACTAATTCTGATTAACCCCATTCCCAATTTACCTGATTAGTAAATTTTAACCATTATTAAGATCCTTAGAGAATGTTTCCCAACTATTACACATGTAGTATCCTTGAAGAAATGTTAAATTAAAACCCATACGTCACTGACGGTTCACTTTAGTGCTCTTGGTAGTTCCACTGATCTCACTATTTACTAAGATGATCTTTCTATCTATGCACATATATATGAAATAATTATAAACGATGATATTCATCACATATCCCAACTTGATCACAATTCACTATTACAATGTTAATAAAAAAAGGGAACGTATACCTATATGCATATGCAAGTGTGAAATCAATACCTAATTATCAATACAGTTAACCACCTCACAAAAATATCTAATTCCACCTCAATCACCATAACATATTATGCATGTTTATTGTATCCAAATGAATACTCAAGCATAAGTGATAGTACAAGTATTACCATTACTCTTTCGAGCCGAATGTCAAACCCACATGGACTTATGATTTAGCAAACAATCCAAGTCAAGTACCACTGAGAGATTAAACAAGTGTAATTGTAGACAAAGAAATTATTGGTTTTTATGATGCTAAAATTAATTATAAAAATAATTAAGTCATTAAAAAGGTTTTAATAACTAATTATGAGGATTCTAGTGTTAAGGCATGACTTGCAATCCTATATAGCAATACTTTTTCATCAATTAAGTTGTTTATCAAATTGTTGATTTATAGAGTTAATAGTATGAGTATGGTCTCCGAAACCTCTAATATATTACCTAAATTAACCTTGCAACTTCATTTGTGGAGTGTTTTTGCAATAAACTAATATATATATTATAAGTTCTCATCCCATTTTTAAATCAAATGAGGCATATTACGTATATTCTTATCCTAAAAGGAAAATATAGTCCTTAATTGTTAAAGAGAATATCTCATCCTATATATTCTTTACTCTACCCTAGTAATTCTCCTGTCTGATTCTTAGTAAGAAAATATCTATATTTTAATGTTGGTTAGACAGTAAGATAATAAAAGCAAGACTGTGCAAACAACCAATATGATTAACAAACTCAACTTGACTAGAAAATATGCTATACAATAATATTTGTAGCCTCAACCATAGAATAAGGATTTTTTTCCACTTATAGTCTAAAACAGACTTAAAAATTCAATATTATTCACAAAAAAACTTCAATAATGAAAATAATTGGAAGAAGAACCCTAACAGAGCCTCCTCCAAGGTTTTTCTTGATCCCAAGTCATAATAAAGATTTTGAAAATTAGAAAAGTGTACTATTTATACTAATGTAGGAAAATTGTATTCAAAAGACATTGAGGCTAGTGCACATCTTGAGCAACATAGCATGAAGGCCAAAGCATCAAAGGAGTATCATGCAACGCCATGGATGAGGACCTATTCTATTTTGGCATCCTCCAGGGTCCAACTTTGCACCCTAGCTCCATGGAATAACTTTTAATACACTTGATCTCCTCTGTGGAATGGAGATTTTCTTTTTGCTTAATAGTTGTATAGACTTACTTGACTTTGTTTTTATATGTGATTTGGATGCATTTGATTAGCTTTCAGAAAATCTTATATCTTAATATTTGTATCGACTTACTTGACTTTGTACTTATATATGAGTTGGATGTATTTGATTAGCTTTCATAGAAAACTTATCAGTGTTGACTGTATCATGAATTTGAGAATTGGATTTTAGATAATATTGAGATGTTGAATCGAGTGTCATGTCGACACTATTATTTGGATCGAGTATCATGCCTACACTATCATTGTATTAGGTACTATCGATACGAGCATATGGACTTAGAGCATCCCCAGGTCATAGTTAAGAGTCGCTGCTAACTCTAGTATGTGTGTACATCATGCATGCATACAATCTTTATCTCATTTGAATATATAAATTGTGGTAACTTATGTTGAAAAAATCAGCCTAAGTGTAATTGATGTACTTTTATCCCTGTATTCTTGATAAGATAAAGTGTTATGATGGTATATTTACTTGTCAACTAACTGTGATTTATGTTTTGATTGATTCTTATCTGCATTCACTTGTTTATTTGTATTGATTTGAGTTGAATCGGTCCATGATTCCCACCAAGACTTAATTATTGTACTGATGTTTCCTCTCCTCTTCTTTTTGTTAAGTGTAGATCATGATCCAGTGTTTGAGATGAGACTTTGTCTCTAGTTTGTGATATTAACATCAATTTAAAGGTGAGCACCATATTTGGTCAGTCATTAGATCATCCTTATTTTGTTCATATCCTTTATTTTAGGGCACTGATATCTATTTTACTTTTGTATTCTAGATAATAGTTTAGACTTTTTTTGGATATTTTAAAAATGTTCATGTACGGTGACTTTCGGGTCCTGGAGGTTGTAATAATTAGGGATACTTTTGCATCAATTGATTTTGGATATTAAATAATTTAGAAACAAAATCATTTTCTAATTTTATATATCATGAGTTGGATAGTAGTTAACTAATGAATGTGAATTGTGGAAGTCCTTTGGTGATCAGTAAAAGGTTAGATTCAATGGTTCTTCAACTATAGAGTTAGAGTAGGTTCCACTTATTATCGACTGTGTCATGACAAAGATGGTATCAAAGTGTAGAGTTTTTCAACCTCATCATATGAAAACAAGTCTAATAGAGTCTTTCATAATGGTACAGATATGCCTATACTTTTCTTTAAGGGGATATAGAAATTTAGGAATTATTTTTACTTCTTTTTCCGTTAGTGTTTGTACTTGATTTTAGTTGGTATCAGGTGATTTGAATTAATATCTGACCTTTTTAACTCTTTTTCCAAAGATGGTATACTCTTTTTCCACTAAAGCAGCACTAGCACGTGCACTAGCACTTACTGTTAAGGTCTCAGTTTAGGATAGACTTTGAGTTACCGGCAAAGGGAGAAGAGAAAGATGAGATGCAGCATCTGTCAAGGGTGGATATTGGGTACTTAGAGGACTAGTAAGAGATTAATATCCCTTCCCCCATATAGAATGCTCTAGAATTTATTCAAAATAAAGGGATGGTAGTTGAGGAGAATGAAATGGTAGTTCTAGAAAATATGGTACAAATGTAGAATGGTGCATCTCAGGTGCCTATGTTCGCAGAGTTGATTCAATAGTTTTGGGGGGTTTTGAGTAGTTTGGGTGGCACTAGTACCAGTCTAGTTGTTCCTATATTTGCATCCCCAACTTTACTGCATGCCACTATTATAGTGCCACAAAAGGATGAGGGATCTAAAGTAGTAGTTTTTTCCTTTATAGATATTGGGACTAGTAATGACTGATAATGAGAATGGACTATTTTGTAAGTTTATGAATATGAAACCTTCTATGTTTTAGGGTACTTTTCTTTATAGACTGGTGGAAGTGTTGGTCAGGGTGGTAATAAGGCTTATCTGTATGTTGTTCTGGCTAGTCCTAAAATAGAAGCTTTTGATACTATGATCACAAGTATTATTCTTGTTTGTGACTATATGGCTTTAGTGTTATTTGATCTGGTATCTACTTTATATTATGTGTCTATACAATATTCATTGGGTTTGGACTTAAAATATGAATTTCTTTATGCATCCATGTATGTGTATACACTAGTTAGGGTTTGTGTATTTGTTGATCAAGTTTATCCGACATATCCTATGTTTTTATGGGGTATAGAAATTTGGTATAATTAGTGATTTTAGATTTAGAGGAGTTTGATATTATCCTAGGGATGAGTTTGTTCTCTCCTTATCATATTATTCTTAATTGTTATGCTAAGGTTATCAGTGCAGCTATGCCTGCGATGGAAAAGTTAGAGTGAGAAGGCACTCTTATGCCAACTCCTTTGAGAATTATGCCAGTAATTCATTCCCAAAATTTAGTTAGACGAGGTGTAAGTCATTTTAACTCACCTCTGGATGATAGTTCGGAAATCCCTACTTCAATTTCAGTAGTGTGTGAATTCTTATAGGTATTCTTTAATGATCTCCCTAGAATGTCTCCTAATCGTTAGTTTGACTTTTGTGGTGATTTAGAGTGGGAACCCTCTGTATTTTTATGTCTTCTTATAGAATGGTACTGATAGAGTTGAGAGAATTGAAATCTCAACTGCAAAAGCTATTGGGAAAGAACCTTGGGGTTCTCATATGCTTTTTGTGAAAAAGAAAGATGGTAGCATACGAGTACTCATAAACTATCGATAGTTGAATAAGGTGACTATTCGTAACAAGTATCCCTTGCCTAGGATAGATGAATTATTTGAGGGCATATGTGTGTGCCTCGTGTGGCAACTTAATCCCCACCATCCATTTAGAGGCTCATAATTTTAAGTACTCTATATATCCGACTGCTACCAAAATGTATAGAGACTTAAGACAACACTATTGATTGAGTAAAATAAAGCACAATATTTTAGTTTTTATGACAAAGTGTTAAAATTATCAACAGGTTAAGTATGACCATCTGACACCTGGTGGCACTTTTCAAAGGATGCCCATTTTGGAGTGAAAGTGAGAAAGAATAACCATGGACTTTTTTATGGGTCTTCCTAAGACCCTAAGGATATATGACTCAGTTTGTGTGATCATTGATTGACTAAGTCTACACACATTATTCAATTAAGTGTGGACTATAATGCAGCCAAGTTGGCTAAGATCTATATGAAGATATTATGATAATTTATGGGGTGCGTATTTCTATAGTGTCATATCGGGGTATGCAGTTTACCTCTAATATTTGGGAGAAATTCTAATCAAAATTGGGTACATGGTTAGACCTAAGTATTTACATACCCAGACCATCAGACAGTCAGAACGAATGATCTAGGCACTTGAGGATATACTTATAGATTGTGTGATGGACAATGACGGTCAGCGAGAATAATATTTATCTTTGTGTGAATTTACGTACAATGATAGATATTACTTTAGTAATGAGATTGATCCTTTTAATTCTTTGTATGAGTGGAGATGTAGATCATCAATTAGGTGGTTTAATGCCTTTGATATGAGACCTTACGACCCCTATATGTTAAAGGTGTCAATGTAAAAGTAAGGTTCATCACGGATAAATTGGTAGCAACTCAGAGTTGACAAGAGTATGTAGACATTGTTGTAAGTGGTGTGCAGTTCGAGAAATGTGAGAAAGTATTGCAAAAAGTGTCAATCATGAAGGGTGTAAGGTGCTTTGTAAAGAAGGGTAAGTTGAGTTTGAGGTTGTCATGACCCGAGACTACCCCCTAGTCATAACATGGTGCTTAATGCCACAAGTAGCCCCAAGCTAACCCATGAACTAGCCCAAGCGGTAAATACTAAAAGGAAGATAATAAAATATTGTATGGAGTCATTTAATGAAATATCTGAATAATCGAATATATAATAAAGGGGTCTGAAGCACATCTTTGAGAATACATAACCGACTATCTGACTATCTGAAAGCCTCTAAACATGATGAGTTGTTGAGATAGGTCCCCAGCTAACTCTGAATACTAAAATAACATAAACTGAAATAATGGAAAGCATGATAAATAGTATAAGTAGTCCTCGACTTGTGAAGACTCACCAATGTTTCAACTGAGTGATACATGAATGGACTACGTGCAATTTGGGAACTGAGCGTCCGAACCTATAATGTGAAATCAATGTAGCACAAAGGAGAGTATGTGGTCAGTACTTTGAATGTACTAGTATGTGGATAGGTACTAATTGAACTACATATAGGTACGGAGAATGAATACATGAACATGTAAAATTAATGTAAGACCAAGCATAAACATGTGCTGAAATAATACAAAAAATTGAATAACCGATATATAGACACTTAGTCATGCAAACCTAAACTGATATACTTTGAACACTAACCTGAAATTGTGGGAGCTAATATTTAACGGAGATCTAATGGGGGTCCAACCTGTAACCCCAGTTGGAAGGGTGTTAGTACCTTACCAAAGTACCAATACTGGCTATGTGGATCCTCTAAACTGGTGCCCCGAAGGACTATGGTCTCATTCCTCAACTGATGGGTGACCCCTAAGAGAGTGTAGTCCTCAACTGGCGGGTGACCTCTCATAACCTACACATGCGACATATTTTTTGAACTCGGGAACTTCTACTAAAGGTGTTATTCATCTTCTGGTGGGTGAGCCTTCATCCCTAGGTTCACTCGGTGCAAAGTCCTACTCCCAACTAAACTGACATTGATGTTGATGAAAGTCTTAACATAATTGATACTGAAATATACTCAACATGATGGTATTCTGAATTTAATGATACGAGTATACTATGAATGAATTGTAACCTGATATCTGTGACATACATTAATATCTAAGTATTGGGTTCTCATAACCCACCAACACTCTCTAACATAAACTAATCTTGGAAAATATTGAACAATCCCTGGTATGGGAAAGTCATGAATAACACCCAAGATTTCAATAACTAATCATAATGTAGAAATTTGCATTATCAAACATATTGAAACACAATTATTATGAGGGAATATAATTTCATGGTTCAAAATCAAAACAATTAAGAGGAGATTCATAAAATTCATGGTTAACGTGCAAGCCCATAAAGAGAAAAGTTTTTTACACTTGAAATTTTAGAGAGTTCTTAGGATTCAATGGGTGTAGGAAACACATTGATGAATATCCCACATCCCTGAAGTAGAAGCTATGAAGAAATCTTCTTGGCAATTGGACTTGCTCAATGAAACCCTAGTTAGATTTTAAGGAAGAAAGGAATCACCTTTTTGAGTTCTCTTGGGTAGAATTGATGATTATGTTATGAATTGGGGCATTGGATTTTTTATTCCACCCCTTAGGAAGAAAAAATGACATGGGTTTAACTTTTAAGGGTGTGGTAAAAGACTTAAAAGTCTCTTGAAAAACATGAAAGAAAACACGCTCCCATTCATCACGACTCACCTTACATCTCATTTTGACTTGTTACAAGTCATGGTCTGAGTCGTAATCTATGATGTTGGGATCTTGAGTTCATTCTGTTCTGATTATGACTAGCCACCTAATGACTCTTTACGACTGATTACAATTCATTGGGTGATGTCGTAGTCTGAGGCTGGGTCCTTAGATCATACATTGGTCAGGCTATGGGTCCACACAATGACTTATAAGGTCTGACTATGGTCGTGAGATTGAGTCGTAACCACAGGAATGAATTCTCGGTTGAACACTATTGTGACAATGAGTAACTCCTAGTGACTTATAATGTTTGATTACAACTCATGGGGTAGAGTTATAGTCAATAGGATGAGTACTTGGGACCCTCAGTATTATGAATACGACTCCTTTTATTGACTCTAAAGGTTTGGTTATGGTTCATCAAGTGAGTCGTGATCATTGGCAGCTAACAGAGTCCTAGAGGAAAATTTTCGTAGCTTATTGCCACGATGCCGAATAGAGGCAATACTTGTAGCATTGGAAATCTAACTTCATGGGTCATCTTTTGGGAGGTTTAGAGCATGAAAACTTGGGGTATTACAATATCTCCCCCTTGGAGTCATACATCCTTGAATGAAGATAGCTGAGATAGAATACTGAGAAGACTGATATCATTCATTGAATACTTATAGATTGAATCATGATTAAATATTTGATTCTAAAACATGATCCATAGACTTAATTGAATTAATAAATTCATGCTATGACATGAGGATGGTTGGATATCTAAGATAGACAATGAGGATATTAGTTTAAGGAAAACACTACCTCAAGATGTATCTTAATTTGTATGGAAGAGATTGAGATACTTGGTTCGCATACAGGCTTTTACTTCCCAAGTAGCTCCCTCAATGAAGGGTACTTGGTTAGCATACCGACTTTTGCTTGCCAAGTATCTCCCTCAATAGACTAATTCCTCCACAAAACCTATACTAAGGAGTCCTCTTTATTGCTCAACCTATGAATATGGTGGTCAAGGATTTCAACTGGGACTTCCTTAGTGGACAGGCTATCTTCCACACCCACATTCTCTAATGAAATTAATAAAGTTGGATCATCGATGAATTTATTTAGAAAAGAGACATGGAACACTGTATGCACTGATGTTATCTTTAACACATAGGCTACCTTCCCAAAATGACTCAAGATCCTATATGGGCCAACATAATGGGAACCTTCTTACTGATTCTCTTCACCCCTTTCATATGCAAAATTTTCAAATACACCAAATCACCAAATTTAAATTCAAGTTTTCTTTTCCTCACATCTGCATAGGATTTTCGACGACTTTGGGTTGTCATCAGCCTTTCGTGAATCAACTGCACTTTTTCCATCACCTCAAATACTAAATTTGGCCCTACCAAAGTAGACTAACCTACCTAAAACCAACTAATAGGAGATCTATACCTCTTACCATATAAAGCCTCAAACAGAGCCATCTAAATACTAGAGTGATAACTGTTATAGTAGGCAAACTTAATAGAAGGTAACTGGTCATCCCAACAACCCCTTAAATCAATAACACAAGAACTCAACATATCCTCTAGGGTATGGATGGTCCTCTCTACCTGACCATCCATCTATGGGTGAAAAGTTGTACTGAGATAAACTTGGGTACCAAGACCTTTCTGAAAAGCCTTCCAAAATGATAGGTAAATTGGGTGTCTCTATCTAATATGATAGCCAACGGAACCCCTCGTAAATTTACTAACTCCCTAAGATAGATTCTAGCATAATCCTTGGTTGAATATGAGGCATGGACTGGTAAGAAATTGGTTGACTTGTTCATTCTATCCACAATGATCCAAATAGAATCATGAAGATGACGCATATGGGTTAACCATGTAAAAAAATTCGTATTCACCACTTCACACTTCCAAGTGGGAATGATGAACTCTTGGAGTGTACCACTAAGTCTCTAGTTCTCAACCTTGACCCACTGATAATTAAGACACTTAGACATAAATTTTGTAATATCCTTCTTGATACCATTCCACCAATCGACTTCCCGCAAATCTTGTTACATCTTAGTGTCTCCTAGATGTATAAAATATTGTAAACTATGAATTTTTTATTTAATTCATTATCTCGAAATGTCCACATTTGAAACACAAAACATTCCCTAACAATGAAGTACACCATCTCCGCCTTAGGAGAAAACCTTGACTTTCTAATTTCGAACTATCTCTTTCAACTTAACTAGGATAGGATCTCTGTCTTGCTTTTTCTATACCTCACAAACAAAAGAAGATTATAATCCATTCTGAACCCATACACTAACTTTGGCTGAATCAACCAACCAAAAACCCAATCTAGTAAGTTGATGAACCTTGCAAACTAACTTCTTCCTACTATCTTCAATATAGGCAAAGCTTCTCATAAATAGTCTATTAAGGGCATCGTCCATAATATTTACCTTACTGTATGACATAACACACTTATATCATAATTTGTTAACAATTCAAGCCACCTTCTCTGATAATGATTTATGTCTATCAATGTAAACACATACTGTAGACTCTTATGATCAGTGAACACATCACATGAACCCCATATAGATAATGCCTCCATATCCTTAAGGCAAAAACAACGGCTTCTAACTCAAGATTATGAGTTGGATAAATCTTCTCATAGGTTTTAAGCAGTATAGAGGCATAGGAAATCACCTTACCTCACTGCATCAAAACACAACCAATACCAACTCTGGAAGCATCACAATATACCATGAAACTATCTAAACCCTCTGGTAGGGTCAAAATTAGAGCGGAAGTGAGTCAAGTTTTCAACTCTTGAAAAATGTTCTCGCAAGAATCTGACCACTAAAACTTCACTTTCTTATGAGTCAGTCTAGACATGGGAGAATAAATAGAATAAAATCCCTCAACATATCATTTGTAGTAACTGATTAAATCCAAGAAGCTTCTAATATCTAATGGAGAAAGAAGCTTGGGCCAGTTTCTTACTACTTTAGTCTTTTGAGGATAAACTCTAATCCCATCACCTAAAATGATGTGACCAAGGAAATCTACTGATTTGAAATAGAATTTACATTTACTGAACTAAGAGAATAGCTAGTGATTGTTAAGGTTCTACAAAACAATCCTCAAATAGTCTGCATGCTCAACATCACTACTGGAATAGGGAAGGATTTCATCTATGAAGACTATGACGAACATGTACAAGTACTTCTTAAACACCCTGTTCATCAAGTCCATAAAAGATGCAGGATAATTCATTTGTCCAAAAGACATAACTACAAATTTAAAGTCACTATATTTAGTTTGAAAGGTTATCTTTGGAATGTCACTTTATTTAACTCTAAGCTAATGATAGCCGGATCTGATGTCTATCTGAGAGAAATAATTTGCATGCTGAAGTTGATCAAATAAGTCTTCAATATTAGGGACATGATACTTATTATTGATTGTGAGTTTGTTCAACTGACGGTAGTCTATGCATATTCTGAATGAATTATCTTTCTTATTCATGAAGAGGACTGAAGCACACCATGGAGAGACACTAGGCCTGATGAAACCCTTATCTAAGAGATCTTTCAACTATTCCTTCAATTCCTTAAGCTCAGCAGGATCCATTCTATATGGTGGAATTGAAATAGGTTGGGTATTTGGGAGAAGATCTATTCCAAAGTTGATTTATGTCTTGGGATAAACTCTGGGCTAATCTTTAGGAAATACTTCTAGAAACTCATTTACTATGTAAACTAATAAAATACTCAAAGTTTAAGAACTAGAGTCCTTAACTAGGACAAGATGGTAAATACAATCATTAGAAATCATTTTCCTCACCTTAAGGTAGGAGAAAAATTGACCTATAGGCACTAAGGTACTACCCCTTCATTCTATGAATGGATCATTAGAGAACTGGAACTAGAATTGAACTATTCTATTTCTACAATCAACTGAGGCATAACATGAATAATCCTATCCATGTCGAGAATGACATCAAAATCAGTCATCTATAATTCGACAATATCTACTAAGAAAACTTCATAGGACACTGTTATTGGGAAATTTCTGTATACCCATTTGGCTATAATGGAACTACCTACTGAAGTAGACACTTAGAATGGTTCTGCTAATATTTTATGGCAGACGTCAAAATCTATGGCTATATAAGGAGTCACAAAGTAAAGTGAAGCTTCAAGGTTTAATAATGCATATACATAAATATAAAAGACTTGTAACTTATCAGTAATGAAACACACTGGGATCCTGGGTTCTTGAACCATAAAAAATTTCTTGGATTTCTAGACTCTAATCAGGATAAAACTAAGTGAAATGACTCATACATTGGGATACAATTGGTATGGGTTAGTTGTATGTTCACCAGTGTTGGTTGATGAGTTGGATTTGGGTTTTGGAATGGATACGACTTGGGTGGTATGAGTCGTATCGGTGGATACGAGTTGTTTAGTTACTTCACTTAATCTTAGACTTGGTATACTAAGTTGGATCTAAGTAAGAGTGGCTCACCATGAGCTATAAAATAGGGTACAAGTCATACCATGGACTCGTATGGTAAGCAGTGTTCAATTGTCTTTAGATTCTAATGTTCCAGGGGTACGGATCATAGGTACTAGTCATATAATTGAATACGACATGGTTTTGGGTAAGTCATACCTTGGACAGTATTGGGTCCAAGAGATATATCCTTGGGTATGAGTGGTGCGTACCACTCGTATTGGAGGGTACGACTGGTATGGATAGTCCTATCCCTCTGACGTGATTTTGGTGTAGTTTAAGAAAGGGAAAACTGGACATTTTCCCACTTAACCTAATAAGGCCCCATGACTTTTAACTCACTTGGGAGGTTATTTTACCTATTATTCTATTCTTTTACACTTATAAAAACACTCACTAATTCTCTCTTAAGTTCTTGGGAAAGGGAAGCTAGAGTTTTATCTTAAGGATTAATTTGAGGATTGTGTTGGTGATATATCTCCATCATCATCTTTGTTTAAGGAATGTTCTCTTCCCTCATTGTTAGTACCAACTAGAGGCATGGTTTTATACAATGTTTTTATGGTTTGATTATTGTATGGTTTTGGGTTTTCAAATATAATATGGGGATTTTTTATTATAAATACTTGGTTATGGTTTCCCATGTTTTAATTATGATTTTATATGCATTAATAGTAGTTTTGGATAATTGGTTGTATGGGAATGGTTATTTGGTAATTGGCTTTGGTTTTGGAAACACTATGCCCCCAATATGTTTCATAAAATGCCTATAAGAATGTTTTCACTTCATTATTGGATGCTTAATGGAACCATTGCATAGTTTGAACTTGGTAATGGAACCCTAAATGGTTTAAATAGTTTGGAATGGTTTAATGGAATGGTTTGGTTTAAAAAACATCCTTCTAGGGTATAATGGAATCACCCAATTACTCATAATAATGGAACACTTGTAGGGTACATAGGACTCCCCCAAGTTAATTGGATAATATGATCTATAGGTACATGGGAATCCTCTTGATCTCAAAAAGGTTTGTCTAAGGACAATACTTCCAAGTTATAGTCGATATGACGATACCACTATTAATAGACTTTGTAAATGATAAATGGTATAACGGATTGGTTGGTTGGAAATGGTTTTAATTGGGAAATAATGGCGGAGTGTGATAGCTTACCGTGAAAGTGGGAGTTCAATGAATAAAAACTGGAAACTAATGTTTGCCTACATGATGAGTAAGTTATGGCGACCTTATATGATACTATAAGGTACATGGGAATCCTCTAAGTACACTGTACATATGTATATGGAGGGTAAGGGTACTTGGGAATCCCCTACTCTAATAGTATCTCTGACTCATGTAGATACATGCTTCAGGACAGTTCAGGGGGTTTTACTGGACCCATATAGCCAGTGGATAGTTAAGGACGGTTAAGCTACACATACCCAGCTTAATGGTTTCAAATGAATGCTAAACCTGGTTCCCTTTCCTAGTATAGTTATATATATGTATATATATGGTTTGTATGCATATAGATGGTTTAATCGGTTTTATTAAATGGAATTACTTTATCCTTATCCTAAGTTCATGCTAGCGTTTATTCGCTAACCTATCTTTAGGCAACTATATCCCTACGCGATGCAGGAACCGACCATTTTACTTCTCCTACATAGTTATTGGACATTCGCCATCAACTTTTGGGATTGAATTGGTTAGCTTTCATCTTTCTGTAAAGCTCCATCTCATGGATGTTATTTCATATATTTGTTTATTTATGGATATTGGTTTTGGTTATGGTTGTGGGCGTATAACAATCAGATTTTGGTATTATTTTGGTTATAGGCTTTTCTTGAACTACTATAGGTTGGCATGGGCGGGATCAGTATTTGTATTAGCCTTAGTATTAGTATTGGTGCTGGGGGTGACACCGGTTGATGGATTGTTCCATCCTTTTTTATTTTAGGATTATATATTATTATTATGTAACACATATGGTTATGTCTGAGGTTATAGCTGGGTTGGTTTGGCTATTAGTTAGGTTTGGATGGTGGCACTCGATTGAGTCGATCTCAGTTATAGACCTATCCCAGAGTCTCAATATGGAAAATTGCATTATTTTGTTATATGTTTGAAATTTGGCCAACTCAGTGCAGGCAGATGGAGGTGGGGTTGGTTAACGGTAGTGGTCTCCAATCCTGATCGAACATAGGAAACCTATTACAATAAGGCCTCAGGTCGGGTCGGGTCAAGTTGGTATCAAAGATTTAGGTTCATAGTCAATTAGGATTCCACAAAGTTGTATCTAGTAGTGTCTCTTATAGGGGTATGTAGCGCGCCACACTCATAAGAGAGAGGCTACAAGGCATTTAGGAATATTTCTCTTTCTTGGTATTCTATTTTCAAGCTTGGAGTCTAAGTCCTGGAAGTTCCTTTAATCCTTGTTTTTTCTTTAATCAGATCATGCCTTGATGATCTAAAAAACAAAAAAAAATCTTCTATCCCGTCTGGGGATGAAGTTGATGGGGTATGCCCTATACCTGGCATTCATACTTGATCGTGAGGTCCTATCCTGGATTATTCTGTGGTTCCCCCGGTTGCTACTTGTCCTCCTCAAGGTAAGGTTACTAATACCGAATTTCATCAATCAATTTATACTATTGCTCAGTTGGTTGCAACTCTGTATAAGCAAGATTCATCTGGAGTTTTATCTGTTAAAGCTACATGGGTTGGCCAGTTTATGAATATGAATCCTCCTACATTTACTGGATTAAAGGTGGAGGAGGATCCTCAGGATTTCTTTGATGAAATTGAGAAGATACTCAGGGTGATGTAGGCCACGAATATAGAGGGGGTAAACTTTGTAGCTTATTAGGTCAAGAATATTGTGTACCAATGGTACAAGCAGTGGGATAGGGATAGAGGCATTGAGGAGTTGTCCTTATAGGTGTCCTTTTCTTATGATTTTCTTGATTTCTTCTTTTCTCTGGAACTGAGAGAAGTAAAGATGGAAGAATTTGTGAATCTTAAGCAGGGAAGAATGTCTGTCAAGGAATATTTCTTCAAGTTTCATCAGTTGTCAAGGTATGCTCTAGGCTTGGTGTATGATATGAGAGCGAGGATAAGAAATTTCACTTTTGGGCTATGGGCTATCTTGGGATTTGATCCTTGAAAGCAAGACTACTTTGCTGATCAAGATTATGGATATTTTGAGGTTAGTTATCCACATGCAGTAAGTGGAGGATGAAAAGATAAAACAGGCAGAGTTTGGGGAAAAGTAGGGTAAGAGGGGTGGGTTTTCTAAGCAAGGTGGTGCTCAGTAGTAGGATGGTCGGGATGGCAGAAAATGGTTAAAGAAGAAGTAGGGGAGTTCTAGTTCCTTCTCTACTGCCAGCGCTCCTTATTCAAAGTAATCGGGTGATAGGCGTTCGCAAAGTTGTAATAATTTTTTGGCACAAGGTGCCTAATCTCAGGTGAGTGGGGTACATTCAGCTTCTTTGTGTCCTCCTTATAGGTTCTATAGTCATATTCAGCGGGGATTTTACGATTAAGGGAGGGACAAGTTTTTTAAATGTGGGCAGCCAAGCCATATGCTCAGAAACTGTCCGATTGGTAAGGGTGCTTTGAGAGCGGTCAAAGCTCTGGTTGCTTTATCTTCGAATCCTTAGCCCAGAGGTGCGGCTTCAATGTCTACTACTATTTTTAGTATCAGCACTATCCGTAATAGGTTGTATGCATTTTCATCTGAATAGGAATCTGAGGCATCACCTGATGTCATTACTAGTGCGTTATAACTCTTTCCTCGTGACGTGTACTATCTGCATGATCTGGGGTCCACTCTTTCCTATGTGACCCCATATGTGGCTGTCTATTTTGGTTTTGTTCCTAAGGTTCTTTCATATTCTTTTTTTGTTTCTACCCCGGTAGGTGACTCGGTTATTTCTAAAAGAGTCTATAGGGGGTGTGCAGTATTTGTTGGTAGCAAGAAGACCTTAGTAGATCAATTTTAGCTGGATATGGTGGATTTTGATGTTATTTTATGGATGGATTGGTTACACTCATATTTGCATCCTTAGATTGTCGAACCTGTAGTGTTGTCTTTAAGTTCCCTGGTGAACCGATTATAGAGTGGGAGGGTGGTTCCCTAGCCTTTAGAGGGAGGTTTATTTCTTATCTTAGAGCTCGGAGATTAATCTCTAAAGGGTATCTTTATCACTTGGTCTTGATTAAATATTCTAACTTGGAAGGTCTCTCTTTGCATTCATTTTTGGTGGTAAATAAGTTTCTTGAGGTTTTTCTGGATAATCTTTTTGGTTTTCCTCCAGATAGGGAAATCGAGTTTGGTATTGATTTGATTTCAGACACTCGTTCAATATCTATTCCTCCTTATAGAATGGCTCTGGTTGAGTTGAGAGGACTCAAATATCACTTAAGTATCTTCTTGATAAGGGTTCTATTCATTCTTTTGTATCCCCGTGAGGTGCACTAGTGTTGTTTATGCGCAAGAAGGATGGTTCCCTTCGAATGTTCATTGACTATCGGTAGTTGAATAAGGTAATGGTCAAGAACAAGTATTCTTTTCCAAGGATGAATGACTTATTTGATCTGTTTCAAGTTGCCAAGTTCTTTTATAAGATAGATCTTTGGTTTGGGTATCATCAGCTTAAGATTCGGGAGGAGGATATCCCTAAGATGGCTTTTCATACTCGATATGGGCACTTTGATTTCTTGGTTATTTCATTTGGCTTGAATAATGCCCCGGTGGCATTTATGGAATTGATGAATAGGGTTTTTAGCCAGTTCTTCGATCTTTTAGTCATTCTGTTCTTTGATGACATCTTGGTGTATTCTAAAAGTGAGGTGGATTATCCCAATCATCTTCGGGTTGTGTTGCAAACCTTGAAGGAACAACAATTGTATGCCAAGTTCTCCAAGTGTGAGTTTAGATTGAACGCTGTAACTTTTCTTGGTAATATTATTTCTAGTGAGGGGATCATGGTGGATCCTCAAAAGATGGTTGTGGTTAAAATGTGGCCTAGACTCACGACTCCAACCGATATTCGAAGCTTTTTGGGTTTGGTTAGGTATTATAAGAGGTTTGTGGAGGGGTTTTCTTTGATAGTTTCTCTATTGACTAAGTTAATCCAATAGAAGGTAAAGTTCTCTTAGTCAGGAGCGTGTGAAGGGAGTTTTAAGAAGCTTAAGTTTGAAAACAAATGACGGATAAGGTAGGGGTAACCACACGCACGAGTCATTTGCATTATCAAATATAAATTCCCAATCTTTAACAAACTCAAAAAATAAAGATATGTGGAAGATGCATACCTTCCATACGAATCCTAGGATCAAAAAACAAATGTGGATATTTGGACTTCATGTCCTCCGCCACTTCCTATGTAGCTTCTTCCACCTTATGGTTTCACCAAAGAACCTTAACCGAAGCCACATCCTTGGTCCACAATCGACGAACCTGCCTATCCAAGATTTCAACAGAGATTTCCTCATAAGACAAAGAATCTGTGATACCCAGTCCTTCCAAAGCAATAACTGAAAAAGGATCACCAATGCACTTCCTCAACATGGAAACATGGAAGACCGGATGAACCAAGCTCAAGAAAGAAGGCAACTCAATCTCATAATCAACATTACAAATTTTCCGTAAAACCTCTTAAGGACCAACATACAGAGGACAGAGCTTCCCCTTCTTACCAAACCGAACTACTCCCTTCATGGGATATACCTTGAGGAAAGCCTTATCCCCAACCTCAAACTCTAAGTCTTTACTCCTAACAACTGCATAGGACTTTTGGCGACTTTGGGAAGCCATAAGCCTCTCTCAAATCACATTCACCTTCTCCATAGCCTGGTAAACCAAGTACGAACCAAACATATCCGCCTTACTAAGCTCAAACCAACCAATAAAGGACCTATACCTCCTACCATACAATGCCTCAAAAGAGGCCATACAAATACTCGTATAGTAGCTATTTTTGTAAGTAAAATCCACCAAAGGTAGATGCTCAACCCAATTGCCACCTTTATCAATCACATATGCCCGAACCATATCCTTCAATGTCTGAATAGTTCTCTTTGATTGCCCGTTCGTCTGCGGGTGGATAGCAATTCTATTTCTAACCTTAATCCCCAACCCTATCTAAAAATATCGCTAAAAGTGAGATATAAACTATGTTCCACGATAAAAAATAATTGAAATAGTCACCCCATGCAGCTTCACAATCTCATAAAGATATAGCTTCGCATAATCCTCTACCGAGAAGGTAGTGCCCACTGGCAAAAAGTGGGCAGACTTATTAATCCTATCCACGATGACCTAAATTGAATCATATTGATTACGAGATCGAGGAACACCGGTAACGAAGTCATTATTGATCACTTTCCATTTCCCCTTGGGTAAATATATTTCATGATACAACCCTCCTGGTGTCATGTTCTCAACCTTAACCCATTGACACACTATGAACTTGGCAACAAAATTAGCGATATCACTCTCCATGCCATTCCCCCAATAGATCTCCTTGAGATTATGATACATCATAGTCAAGCCGAGATGAGCAACATAGAATGACTCATGCACATAAACTAAAATCCTTTGTCGCAAACCATCGATATCAGGAACACACAACCTCCTTTGGTACCATAAAGTACCATCACCACCAATCTCAAACACCACTACCTTTTTTCCCCAACGTCACTCTTAATTTGCATCAAGATAGGATCTAGAACTTGGTTCTCCTTAATCTCCACACCAATAGATGATCAAACCACTTCTTGCACAATCACACCACCATCCTTGGAGTCCAAGAGGTGAACTCAAATAATAGTCAAGTAGTGAATATCCTTCACTAATTCCTACTTTCCTTCCTCCACATAAGCCAAACTCCCCATGGATAACCTGCTAAAAGCATTAGCAACCACATTATCCTTACCCGGGTGATAGTAAAGACTCATATCATAGTCCTTAAGTAGTTCAAGACATCTCCTCTGCCTGAGATTAAGCTCCTTCTGAGTGAACCCATACAGTAGACTCTTATGATCAGAAAAGATATCCATGGGCACACCATACAAATAATGCCGCCATATTTTCAAATCGAACACAACCGCCAACTACTCCAAATCATGAGTAGGGTAATTCCTCTTATTCGCTTTCAACTCTTTGGAAGCCACCTTCCCATGCTGCATCAACACACAACCAAGACCTACCCAAAATGCATCAAAATAAACTACGAACCTATCATTGCCTTTCGACAAAGTCTGAATTGGAGCCGAAGTTAACTTATCCTTCAACTTCTCAAAACTCCATTCACAAGCATCTGACCAAGAAAACTTTACCTTCTTCTGAGTTAACTTAGTCAAAGGAATAGCTATCTATGAAAAACTTTCCACAAACCACTTATAATACCCAACTAAACCCAAGAATCTCCAAATGTCAGATAGAGTCATGGGTCTAGGCCACATCTTCACCACAGCAAACTTTTGCGGATCCACTATGATCCCCTCACTAGAAATAATATGACCCAAGAAAGTTACAGCATTCAACCAAAACTCACACTTGGACAACTTGACATGCAACTGTTGTTCCTTTAAGGTCTGTAACACCACACAGAGGTGATTAGCATGATCTACCTCACTCTTTGAATAAACCAAAATGTCATCAATAAACACAATAACAAAAAGATCTAAATACTGACAAAAAACCCTATTCATCAGATCCATAAATGTCGTTGGAGCATTAGTCAACCCAAATGACATTACCCAAAACTCAAAGTGCCCATACCGAGTATGAAAAGCTATCTTAGGTATATCCTCCTCCCTAATCTTTAGATGATGGTACCCAGACCAAAAAGCTATCTTAGAAAAGAACTTGGCACCTTGTAACTGATCAAATAAATTATCTATCCTTGGAAGAGGATACTTGTTCTTGATCGTCATCTTGTTCATCTGCCTATAGTTGATGCACATCCGAAGGGAATCATCTTTCTTGCTTTAACGCCCCAATTTTCTGGAACTAAAATGCTATATGGTGCTCATAACCCTGAAGGACCACAAGCTAACCCATGACTGATATATGTACCTGTATACTGCATAATATAACATAATAATACGGAAAACATGTGTTTAAAGGCCATAAGGTTCAACTAAATAAAACATCTGATAAATCATAACATCCATATGGGGTATCGAATACCCAAAACAACTGAAGTCTGAATCAAATCTGAAAGCCTCTAAGTACTGTCTGAATAAAGAGTTGAAGGAACATGTCTCTAACTAACTCCATCTAGAAAAACTAAAATGAAATAAATAATATCATTGAGTAATAATCATGTCCTAGAAAGATGAGGACTCACTGTTAAAATCCCTGACTGATGAAACTGGAATGTTGCTGCTGCTGCTGATCTGGGACTCGTGTCTCTAAATTTATGGATTAACATAGAAAGAAAGCACCATAGCGCAAATACGTCAGTACGATGGAATGTACTGAGTATGCAAGTGGGGTAGGCTGAATGCATGAGGTTCATATGTATGAACAATACTAACTCAATAACTAATATGAACGTGAGAGTGCATACATGAATACATAGTAACTGAGATCGTGAAAACATGATAACTGAATCTGTATACTGATAACATTGTTTACTGATATCTAACATGACTGATAACTAAGTTGTGATAACTGATAACATGAGTGACTGTATCTAACAGTCCTGAATCTGATGGAACTATCTGAGTTCAGTACTGTATTTGAGTTGACTATTTCTGACAGTCCTGATACACTGAAATCTGAAGAACTATTTGAGTTCTTTTACTGAGACTGATACTGGAACTGTGGGGAGTAGTTATTTAACCAACATGCCCCATATATGCCACTATAGCGATGTTGGGTCCAATCTCTGCCCTGATTGAAAGGGTGTCAATACCACGCCACTGATAAAGACAAACAGTGAATGACCCTCATATAACAGGTTACTCTAATGAGAATGGTGAGAACCCTTATATAGCAGGTTAAGTCACCTCATCTACCCTTATATAAAAATCTATGATGTCTTAACCTACACTGGCTACGTAGTTCTAGAGCTCAAGGATGATTGCTAAGAATCACACCCACAAAATAATAGGTGAGTTCCTATCCTTGGGCTCACTCGGTGCTAACTCCTACTCCCATCTGAATAGACTGATTCGTGATTAACTGAACTGTACATCGACTGAGTTTACTGAATTTCTATTGATTGATTGAATACTACTGATATCTGATAACTGACTGAGATCATGAGATTTCTGAGTTTTCCTGAGCCATTTGACTGACTGAGTTCTATGGAGCATGGCTTGACTAAGGATATCATGGAGACATGACTCATGCTCTAGGCACACATCTATATTTTTTGGGTACGAGTACCCCTAGGACTCGATGGAAGGAAACTGACACAACCATAACACTTCTTGGTCATAGGAATAGAGTGTACAATTCATAATGCCATAAATAAGGGATTTCATACTAAGCATAGTTCTCCACATCTTGTGCATGGTAGGGAGTGCATATAACATATGGGTACTTGCATGACTTTAAGAGAAAGAATATTTCATAACACAACAATCACACATAGCCATAGCATGGAATTCATGTTGAATCATAAGGAATGGTATTAACTTGTCATTTAGGTACTATTGAGTCATGAAAGCATGATTTTTATCATTCTAGGCATTTAATCAATCACCTTACATGCACAACTTTGGGCATAGGTGTACTTATCAACTTAACAATATTAAAACACCCACATTCATGGTTTTTCAACTAATATGCTCATATACTTCATGGAAACACATTAAGATACCATCTTAAAACACAATTAACAACCATCATCATGAACATAGTCATACAACATCATACAAATCATAACTTTATTATTTAAAACATGGTTCTTGAGATCCATGGATGAAAGGAATCCATGAATGAACACTATGCATACCTTAGATAGAAGATTCATGAAAACTAGCGGTGAAATTGGCTTGAATCATGAAAGAGATCTAATGTTTCTTAAAGGTTCTTGAATGAATCCTTAAGCTTGTTCTTGATTTTTCTTGACTAGGGTTTAACCCCTTTAGGAGAGAATGTTCTTGTTCTTGAAGAGAATGAGAAAATAATGGGATAACAGCCTTCTCAGGGCTTTAATACCATGTTTAGAGTGTGGGAAAAAGACCAAAATACCCCTACGAAATCGATTGCCAGTTGCTGAAATTATCAGCTGACGACCAAGGGTAATAAGCCGTCAGATCTGTGATAGCTCATAAGCCTAGGTTGTCACCTAGTAGCTGGAATTTTTGAGTTTCTATCTAATCCTGACGATATGGGCTGATAAGCCGTCAGACTTGTGATAAGTCGTCAGCTCATGTCGTCACTCATTTGCCAGGTGATCATGCCGGAGTAAAATGGGTATAACTTTTTTCTCCGATATCGGATTTGGGCGAAATTGGTATCGTTGGAAAGCTAATTCAATTATATATCTGTTGGTAGGTCATGAACTCAAAAATTCGTAGTATAACAAGAGATATGCTCATTTGAATCTGACTAAAACAATATCCTTCCCAAGAATTCAATCGGTAAGGAATGTTTTGATTCGTCTGATAGCTGGGAGTTATTTGAAGCCTTAATATACATATAACTTACTCATAAAACTATAAAAGAACCATGATATACTATTCATGAGATTGAAACATGGTGCTAATATTGGTTTGGATTTTTTTGGGGTATTACACTTGCGCACAAACAACACCGATGCACCCCACGGAGATATACTAGTACGAATAAACCCCTTATCCTGAAGATCCTTAAGTTGCTCCCTAAGTTCCCTCAACTTAGATGAGACCAGTCTATATGGAGGAATAAAAATTGGATGATTATCCAAAACTAGATCAATACCAACTCTATTTCCCTATTCGGAGTAACACCAGGAAGATCATCCGGAAAGACCTCTGGAAACTCATTAACCACTGGAACTAACTTGAAAGAAGGACCTTTTGATTTGGAATCTTTAACCCAGACCAAGTAATAAAGACAACCCTTAGGCATTAACCTCCGATCTCTAAGATAAGAAATAAATCTCCCCCTATGAGCTAAAGGACCACACTCCTATTCTATAACCGGCTCATTAAGGAACCTAAAGATAACCCTATGGCGATAATCCAAGGATGCGTAAGACGAGTGCAACCAATCCCTACCCAGAATGACAATGAAACCCACCATACCCAACTCAAACAGATACACCAAGGTTTGTTTGTCACCAAATGATACCACACACACCCTATAGACTCTTTCAGCAATTACCAAGTCACCTACCAGGGTAGAAATAGAAAAAGGATCTAAAATAAATTCCGGATCAAAACAAAAAAAATACAGCCATATAAGGAGTCACATAGGAGAGAGTGAACCCCGGATCAAGCAAACAATATACATCACAAGAAAAAAGTTGTAACTTACTAGTAATGATATTAGGTGATGCCTCAGATTCCTATCGAGATGCCAAAGCATACAATCTATTCCAAAAACACTAGAATCAGGAGCAGTAATAGAAGTAGATGCCACACCACCAAGTGTAAGAGAAGAAGATGAAGCCATGGGAATCTTATTTTCCCCGTAGAAACCTTATTAATCGGATAATCCCTGAGCCGCTGGCCTACCTAGCCACACTTAAAGCATTTATCCCTTTCTTCATCATAATAACCCTAATTAGGACGACCACATAACTGACAAAAAGGGCATGAAGAAACTGACTAACCTCCGCTTGCCTGAGATTGGGCACCCTATGCTCGAAAATTGTCACCACCTTGATGACACATGTTGTCCACTTGGTAAGGAGCACTAGCAAAAGAGTAGGAACCAGAACTCCCCCATTTCTTTTTCTACCATTTGCCACCATCTCGACCACCCTGAGACTGAGCACCTCCCTGGTTAAAAAACCTACTCCTCTTTACTATGTCTATCCCCAAACTCTGTTTGTTTTTTTATTTTCATCCTCCACTTGATGCATATGAATAGTCAACCTAGAGATATCCATATCTATAATTAGCAAGGCAGTCTTGCTCTCCAAAATTAGATCCCGATTCAACCTAGAAGTGAACTTTATCATTCTTGGTCGCATGTCAGCAGCTAAACCAGGATCATACCTTTATAATTGGTGAAAATCCAAGGCATATTCCTTGATGGACATCCTCTCTTGCTTAAGGTTCATAAAATCTTCAATCTTTGTTTCTCTCATCTCTTGGGGAAAGAAATAATCCCAGAAGGCCTTAGAAAAAAGTATCCCATAATACTAATTCTTCCACATCACCCTTATCCTTATCCCACTCTTCATAACACTGATATGCAATATCTTTGAGCTGATAAGCTGCAAAGTTTATACCTTCTAAATTGGTAGCATGTATCACCCAAAATATCTTTTCCATTTCATCTAAGAAGTCATATGGAACATCCTCTACCTCTACTCAAGAAAAAGTGGGAGGAACCATCTTCATAAATTGGCCTACCCTTGTGGCCTCAGCAAACAAAGCATAAGTCGCACCCCGCGCAGCCTGAGCAGCGACTATTTAAGCAATAACAAGAACAAACTAACAGAATTCTGCATTATCCACCTTGCCTCAAGGAAGACTAGTAGCAAGCGGTGGAAGTTCAAAACTATCAGGATAGGACAATGAGATCGAAGATGAACCCCAGAATTAGGATTTAACCCTTCAGCATTACCCCCAAATGGGATAGAAAAATTTCCTTGTATTCCAGATCTACGAGGCATGATCTAAAAGACGAACAAACAAGGATTAGAGAAGATTCCAGGACTGAGACTCCAAGCTTGAAAATAGTATACCAAGAAAGTGAGACATTCATAAATACCTTGTAGCCTCTCCCTTAAGAGTATGGCCCACTACATACCCTAAAAAGAGACTCTACTTGACATGGCTTTATAGACTCCTAATTGACCTTAAAACTAGGCTCCAATACCAACTTGAATTGACCCGACCGTGGGACTTATTATAATGGGAGTACTTAGTCCAACCGGGATCGCAGACCACCCTCATTACCCAACCCAGCCTCTAACCACCTGCCCTGAGTTGGCTAAATTTTAAGCATATAGCAAGATAGTGTAATAGCTCACATGAAGACTCTAGGATAAGATCATAACTGTTACCGACCCAACTGAGTCCAACCATACCATACCAAACTTATACCAAAACAACGGCAATAAACCAGGCCATAACTAAAGATGTTCCAAAACATAATATAATTAAGCTAAAAATGAAATATGATGGAACAGTGAGAAATTATGTCTAATAATGCCAGCCACGATATCAATACCAATGCTAGGAATGACACCTATACCGATCTCGCCCATTCCAACCCATAGTAGTACCACAAAGCCTCTAACCAAAAGAGTAACAAAATTCAGTTGGGACATGCCCCCAACTGTAGCCAATACCAAAATCCAAAATAAAATCAAAGTGTCTAGAAACATCTATAACATGAAATCGATCCTTCTAAAAGGATGAAAGCTAACCACTTCTATTCAAATGATGATCCCTGAGTCAATCACTATGTAGGAGGAGTAGAAAAATTTGTTCCTACATAGCGTGGGTATATAGTCTCTCGTAGACGGGTTAGAAGGTGAATACTAACATGATCTCAAGATAAAGATAAAATAATGTCATTTATAAAATCAAGTAAAATCATCCTTATGCACACAACCATACATATAAATATATATATATAACCATGTCGGGAAGATGGACCAGATTTAGCATGCCTCTAAAACCTTTACCTGAGTTGTGTAGCTTTGCCTTCCTAAACCATCCATGGGCTATATAGTTCAGCTCCCCCTGCTAAAAGGGACCCAGTGCATAAAGCCACTCGATCAGGGAAGAAAATCTTGGATGATTAGTACATCCCCAAAAATATAGTGTGATATCATGCACAAGATCACCAAGACCAACCTCACATCAAAAAATTAAGTTTCCAATTTTGATCCCCTCCCCCTCCGGGACCTCTATCTTTCACGAATTTGCTACACATCCCACCATTGTTGTCCAATTAAAACTATTACCAGGCAACCAATCAATTCATTTACCATTTACTATCCAAGGCCGTTTAGTGGTGGTATCGTCATACGGACCATACTTGTAAGTACTATCCATAGCCAACCATATATAAGTTTAAGGGGACTTCCAAGTGCCCTTCTATTTACCATATTAAACCACCTGGGGGATTCCATGTACACCACAAACATAAACATTTAGCTATGTAACTTTCCAATTCATTTAAATCAAGCATAATTCTTTTGCCAAGTTTTAAAACAAGCAAGAGTTCCATTAAAATACTCAATGCAGTGAAAACATTATTATAGGCATTTTGTCAAACACATTGGGGGCATAATATAACCAAAACCAATTCCAAATTCCATTAAACCATTTCCATGTCATCCAATTATCCAAAAAAACCATTAATGCACATAAAGAATAATTAATACCATGGAAAACCATAGCCAATCAATTAATATCGAAACCCCCAATTCATATTTTAAAACAAAAATCATACAATCAATGAAGTCAGAAAATCATCTATAAAAAAAATACTTCTTGTTAGAATTAACAATGAGGGAAGAGAACATATCGTAAACAAAGATAATGAAGAAGAAAAATCACCAAGATAAGCCCTAAATCAATCCTCTAGTTGAAACCCTAGCTTTCTTTGCCCCAAAGCTTTTGAGAGAATTATAGAGTATTTTACAAGAGTTTTTAAGTATTAATGAATGGAATAAAAGGGTAAATAACCTTCCAAGTAGGTTAGAAATCATGGGTCCTTATTAGGATAAGTTGGGAAATGCCTAAAATACTCCCACTTAAGTTGTACAAAATCCCATTCTAGGGGTAGAACTGACCTTTACGAGTCATACTCTCCAATATAATTGGTACCCCTCCACTAGTATCCTAAGCCTCAACTCTTGGACCCAATACTATCCAGCATACAGATAATCTAACCAAGTTGTATCTGAAGCATATGATTCGTACTCTTCATTCTTAACCCTGGCAGATTAAAAACCAAGAAAGATTTAGACACTATCTACTATACAAGTCTTGGGTACGACTCATACCCTAGCTTACGGCTTAATAGTAAGCCACTCGCACTCAGATCCAACCTAATTAACCAAGTCTAAGATTAAGTTAAGGAACCAAATGATATATACCCACCAATACGACTCGTACCCTAAGTCATATCTATTCCAGTAACCAAAATCCATCCCATCAACCATCACTGCTCAACATATGACTCAACCATACCATCCGTACCCCAATGTATGGATCATACCCTTGAGTCATATTGGATCCATAGACTAGAATTTCAAGAAATTTTCTAAGGTCTAGAAACCAGGGTATTTCAGGTTGGCATGGGTGGGATCAGTATTAGTGTTAGCCTTATTATTGGTATTAATATTGAGGCTGACACCAATTGATGAGATTGTTGGTTATTCCATCCTCTTTTATTTTGGGATTATTTATTATTATTATTATAGAACTCATATGGCTATGTCTTGGGTTATAGTTTGGTTGGTTTGGCTATTAGTTATGTTTGAACGGTTGGACTCGATTGAGCCGGTCTTGGATATAGACCTATCCCAGAGTCTCGATATGGATAATTGTGATATATTGTTATATGTTCAAAATTTAGCCAACTCAAGGATGGCGGCTGGAGGTAGGGTTGGGTAACGGGGGTGCTCTCAGGTCTCGATCAGACTTAGGATGCCCATTACGAGAAGGCCTCAGGTTGGGTCATGTCAAGTAACTACATCAGGAGAACCTTTCTAATTTTGTCGAGTCTGAAGGTCATGAAGTTGATTCTGATGCTGCCCATTGGTGGAACTGGAGGTGGCACCCTGCTAAGTCGAGAGTCCTGATGGAGCTAAAGAGAAATTAGTCTGACCTTGTTGACGAAAATCCTTTCCCTTATAGGAAACCACATAGAAATCCTTGATTTTTTGGTCTGGCTTCCCATACCCAAAACATGCATCACTGTCTTCCCTATACTTACCCTGGTCGTTCTTACCACACCTCTCACAAACTATATTTATATAACCACTATTCACACTACCCTGAGACTTAGAGCCTAGTGCTCTATACTAATTGTCCTGTGTAAACGTATGAACTAGAGCACTGGCAGAGGATGCGATTAGGGATGATGATTTATGGTGGAACTAGGAATGATTCCCACCACCTGACCTCTACTAAGAGAAGTTAAAACTACTAGTTTGGGTCTTTTTATTCTTCCTTTTCCTTTTCCTTGAGCTTCTCCTCCTCAATTTGCTGAGTATGGACCATCAATCTCAAAAGGTACATCTTCTTATAAACAAAGGTTTCCTACACTACTTGACAACATCTTTAGAAACTTTAGATACAAACTTACTCATTCTGTCCCTAGCATTGGCCACCATAGTTGGAGCAAATCTTGATAACTGGGTGAACTTGAGTAAATACTCCTTTACACTCATGTTACTCTACTTTAGATTGATGAAATATACACCATGGCCTTCCTAAACTCGAGTGGGAAGAACCTATCTAAGAAGGCAGTAGCAAACCCATCCCACTCTACAGCCCCTACATCAGTACCTCTATCCTATTTCCATAGCTTAAACTATGTATGAGATACTCTTTCCTACTGGTAAGAAGCTAAGATAGCACTGTCACTAGGATTAACACCCATGATATTGGTCACTTTCTTCACATAATCTAGAAACTCTAATAGATCCTCCTCATACATAGATCTACAGAACACTGGAGGATTCATCTAAGTAAAGTCTCAGATCCTAGCAGCTATTGTATTAACTATGGGATTGGCTAGAACGATATCCTATTGGTTATTATAAGCAGCCATGGATTGGGATAGTATAGTAAAGGCAATAATAAATTTTGTGTGAGATACTTTCTTATACAAATGGTCTTCGAGGAAAGGTGGTGCATGCTGGTCCATGTTCCACCTTTTGTTTGCCCTTCTGGGAGGCATTTTTTGTAATCAGTAGATAATGAGTTAGAAGAAGAAATTTAATTTAGCTCATGCCCCATCACATGACATGAATACTAAAAGAAGAGAGACTTTCTTAAAACATCTCGTAGCCTCTCACCTATAAGTAAGGAGCGCTTCACACCTATGAACAAGACTCTACTTAATGTGGCTTTCAGACAATCTAGGATACTTTAAACCTTATGCTATTGTAATTCCTTGAGTCTGTACCCCGGATGCTACATGGTGCTTACGACCCCGAAGGACCACAAGCTAACCCATGACTGATATCTATTGTGAGCACTGAATAATATACTGTACTAAATGTGGAAAATAGGCTGAAATACCATAAGGTTCAAAAATTTGAATACTGATAAAAGATAACATCTGTAATAAAAATGTGTAAAACTGAATATTGTTTAAAAGTCTTATCTGAAAAGCCTCTAATTAAAATGTCTGAAAATATAGTTGATGGGACAAGCCCCCAACTAACTCTAACTACTGAAATACTAAAGCTACTGTAATACTAAAATAAAAGCATATCCTCGATAGATGAGGACTCACTACTAAATCTGCAACTGTTGACTGGATTCGTCTAAGCACGGTCGAGAACCTAAGAGTCTGAACCTATGATATGAGACATAATAGCACAAACAAAGAGTATGCATCAGTACGTAAAATATACTGGTATGCTAGATAAGGTAAGGATGAATGCAAGGGTTCATATTCATGAACGATAACGAAATGATGATATTGAGTAACTGAATATAAGAGTGTGTGGATAAATGATACTACTAAAATTGTTGAGTATGCAATACTGTGGACAGACATAGATATATATTGTATCTGAGTTTTTCTAAAACTGAGTACTAAGTTTTTATAAGTGAGTAGTTGATATCTGAAGTTACTGATAATTGAATTTTTGATACTGATTGACTGTCTGATAGTCCTGATTTTGTGAAACTGAACTGAGTTCTAAACTGAAGATTGAAATTAAAACTGTGAGAGGTAATTATCTAACCTATATACCCCAAATAAGATAAGATAACTGAGTTGGGGTCTAATTTGTAACCCTAATTGGAAGGGTGTTAGCACCATTCCACAAGTACTAACAATTTCTGCGGAGTCAATCCTAACTAACGGGAGACCTCTGAGATAAGTCCTAAACTAGCGGGAGATCCCTGAGTATGTCAGTCCTATCTAACAGGTGATATCTCATAACCTACATTGTCTACGTAGTTTTGAAACATAGGGATTGGTTTTAGGAACCCAGTCCTAACTAAAAAGTAAGCCCCCATCCCTATGCTCGCTCAATGATAAATCCTACTCTCAACTGAAAGACACTAAATTGATTATATTGAACTAGACTGGACCGATACTGAGTTTACTGAGTTTTCCTGAGTTCTGTAACTGACTGAGTTCTACTAAGTTATGTAACTAACTGAGTTCTATTAAGTTTTGTAACTAACTGAGAGTATTACTGGTCGTGACATGACTGATACTATTTTGTAAGTAACACTGGCTTTAGGAAAACAACTAAATTATAGGGTATTAAATACCCCCAGGACTTAATAGAATGAAAAGTAAAGAAAAGCATAATCTTGAATAACATAACAACGTTCACTTGGTCATAATTCATACATAAAGACATTTCATAAACACTTATAATGCATTAACTTGTAAATGAATGGGGAATACATGTTAGCAAGCTATAAGAACATTATTTTATTCTCATAGAAAATTTGTCAAACACATAGGAAGCATACTTATTTTACTAAATCATAAACACTTAGGGTAAATATGTTTATAACAATCAAATTGCAAATTAAAGGTTTTATCATGAATATCATGTAAATCAACATATACTAGGGTCAATTCTTGAAACTTGTAATTTAACTCATGGAGTAAAACCCAACAATAACATGAACATGAATTCAATTCAACTCAATCATGGAAATTCAGAAATACACAATCTTTGTCTGTTGAAAAAAAAGGTTCTTGGACTTCATGGGTTAAAGGAACCCATTAATAAACACCTAACATACCATATAAGATTCTTTCTTAAAGGTTCTTAGAGAAAATTCTTAGGCTTGTTCTTGATTTCTTGAACTAGGGTTTTTGCCTCTTTGAAATAGAATGTCTTTTGGTATAGGGGAAAGGTAATAACAAGTGGGTTTAAAATATTTTTAGGGATTAAATCCCATATCTACAAGTATTAAAACCATGGGAAAGGAATAATTTAACCCTGGATGAAACTTTTAATTTTTGTCAAAAAATTTCTAACCTGGGCCATTGGCGCGATGCGGCTCTATCGCACCGTGTCACTGGAAAATGAAAATTGGGAACTGGGGGCTTTGCGTAACATGATGGACTCATGGTGCCCCTTTTATTCTGCATTTTGGACTCATCGCAATGCGGTGGGATCGCTTTGGAATACTGGAATAGGATAATTTTGAACTGAGCCTATGGCGCGATGCGCCAATATCACAGAGCAACACTGGAATTTGACAATTGCCATTTGGCTTGGCTCCGCGATGCGCTGATATTCCAGGTGGTACACTATCTTACAAAAATGGCTCTAACTCTTCACCCGGGTATCGAATTTAGGCAAATTTTATATCATTTGAAAGCTAATTGAATTTTCTATGCAATGGCTGGCTCTAAATTGGAAAATATTGAGTATTTCAAATATTTTATATGGGATTACTCATGTACTAAGACTTAAATTAATCTAGGGAAATACGGGGTATTACAATATCTCCCCCTTGGGAACATTCATCCTCGAATGAAACTGATTAGGTTGTGGAACACTGATAGACTGAGCTTACACACTGAATATGCATATCTAATGCATAGGATACATTACTGAAACTACTAATAAGCTAAATTTTCATATTGGTCATGCATATCTGATGCATGAGTACATGCCCGAACTTATTTATGAATGCATGACTGTCATGAAGTTGTTATGCAATGATAAAGGATACCAAGTTTATAACTATATCTGAGCATAGAACTGAGTTAATCTAATAGAAGTTGTTACCTCAAGATGAGAATACTTATGACCCTGAGATCCTTTACTGAACATACATGAATGGGAATATGAGAATATAACTGAGTCTGAAACGTGATACATGAATTGGACTAATTTCCTTAAATACATGCCATGACATGGAGATGGTCATACGGCTGAGATTGGAACAAGAGGTTCAACTTGTAAGTACCCATTACTCCAAACTGGATTCATTACATGAAGTGGAAATGACATATTTATGTCATGAAAGCTTGGTGGATTATAGTGCATCTCCCTCTTGGGATAATACATCCCTTAAAGGACACTGACTTGGTTGAGATACTAAGGTAAAGCTGAGACGATGCACGAGAAACCTACGAAATTGATCATGACTAAATATTAGGGATTTGAAATAGAAGCATGATACATGAACTGGGCTGAACTCGTAACTACTAGGGTGATCTATATTAGAATAGTCATATTCATAAAACTTTGGATAGTACAACTAGATGGAAAGATGGGAAACCAAACCATACAAACTTGTTCGCCTGACTACTAAACTGTACTGTTGGCTTTACGGACTAACTCATGCTGATAACTTATACTCAACTAGAGAATTTCTATTTCACACTTTCTATAAAGTTCGAATGACTTTTGGGAGCAAGGGAATCTTGGTATGATCTGAATAATAAATAACTACATGGTTAAAATTCTACAATACGGGTACTGATAACCCTACCTACTGAGGTGTGAGCTGAACTAAATTCTCTTACTAGGTTCAATCCTACTCAAATCTCCAAAATACATTTAGCCACTTATTACATCAACATGACATTCAAGCCTATCTTCATAACTATAGCCTTTTGTAAAACAAGCATGCAATAATATTTCCTTAACATGAAATATTTACCCTACTCTTCCTTCTAAGCAATTTCTCATCACTACATCATCTCATAAGGAGAGTTCACTGAAGATTAAAATATGAGAACCTAAAGCATGAATGAACGCTATTCTAAAATTTATAACTGAGGCTTGAGGGATAGAATGTTAACATCATAGATTATTAAGGGATTTAAACTGAGGATATACATGACATAATCTAAATTTAGCTGATTATTAGGAGCGTAGCATGAGTCATAGGAACTGATCATACTATAAAGTATGAGTATATGAGTCAAGAGCTGCATGACCTGAGTCTTGGAGTTTTTTGTGTTCATGGAACGCGATTCGTAACACCGAGTAAACTAGAACTCCTATACTAGGAACTGTAAGCATATATGATTTTTGATAAAGTGCACGAATATGATCTATGATCATAGAGCTGACATGTAAGGCATGAGTAATGACATTTCTACTAAAATTTGAAAGCCTAACTTGGTTCCTTGTTCTACCATCTCCCCCTTAGCTTAAAGCCATCATTCTAAAGTTGTGAACCACTTAATCAACAACTCTAAACTAAACTATCACCACTTTATTCTAGAGTCTGGAGAATGCATTAAGGAGGGATCTTCTAATATTTTGGGTCTGACACCGAAGTTGACCGCTATATAAGGTCTACAAAGGAAGTAAAGACTCAGGATCTAACAAGGCATAAACATAAGGATGAAATACTCATAACGTACTCGTAACTATGTTAGGAGAAATTTCCTGATCATGGAGAGACTGGAGTGCATAAAATTTGTTCTGGCATTGACCACTAGTGGTGCTAGAAGTGGCGCCGTGCTGAGCCGGGCGATTGAATGGGACTGGAGAATAGTTGAACTAACCCTATTGATGCAAATATTTCCCCCCTATGAACCAATACTCTATACTCCCATATCCTATGTCTTAGATTACCACATCCAAAACACACATCACTATCGGCTCTACACAAACCTAGGTGATTTCTACCACATTCTTCTCAAAGTGGATGGGTACGACCACTACTCACACTACCCTGGGTTTTGGAGCCTGGCACTCCATCCCAACAGTCATTCCTGAACTTTGGTACTGGTGCACTAGCTGAAGATGGATCTAAAACTGAAGTCTTTGGATGAACTGGGAATGGTTACCACCTTTTGACTTAGGCTGAGTAAAACTAAAGCTACCCATTCTGGCTCTCTTATTATCTCTCTCCTTCTTCATAAGTTTTTGCTCCTTAATCTGTTAAGTATGGACCATAAGCCTAGATATGTCTATATTCTTAATCAACATCGTTGTTCTTCACTACTTAACCACACTATCTGATACCCCAGATACGAACATGCTTATTTTGGACCTATTCCCTTCTACTACATGGGGATCATACCTGGCTAACTGAGTAAACTTGAGGGAATACTCTTTCACACTCATACTGCCTTACCTAAGATTAATGAACTCTAACACCTTGGCTTCTCTCAGCTTTAAGGAAAAGAATCTATCTAGAAAAGTAGTAGAAAACTCTTTCCACTCTATGGGCTCTGCATTTGTACCCTTGTCTACCTTCCACTATTTAAACCATGTATGATCTACATCTTGTAGATGATAGGCAGCTAACTCATCACTCTCACTGTAAGTTACTCCCTTGATATCTGTGACTTTCTGAACTTGATCGAGGAACTCATGTGGATCCTCTTCTGACTTAGATCCTGAGAATAGAGGAGAATTCATTCGAATGAAGTCCCAAATCTTGACTGCATTAGATTGGATAGAACAGCAGATGGCCATTCATTTTGAGCTGCTATAGAGTTGGCTAGAGTAGAAAATGTAGCTCTGAATTTTGCATGAGAGACATGCTCATTCAGGGGATCTGCTTGAATGGGATGAGGTGTTGACTAAATTTCTGGTTCTTCATTCATTAGTCCTTTTAAGAGGCATGTTTTGTAACCAGAAGGAAGAAAAAGATTAGACTGAGAATTTAACTTGAGCTCATGCTCACTCGTATGACATGAATACTGAATGAAGGAAAACTTTTCCTGAAACATCTCATAACCTCCTGTACATAAGTGTGTCACTCTACACACCCATGCACAAGACTCTATTTGATGCAGCTTTCAAACTCCCTAGAACACTATTAAACCTTAGGCTCTAATACCAAGTTTGTAACACCCCGAGTCTGTACCCCAGTTACTATACGGTGCTTACAACCTCGAAGGACCATAAGCTAACCCATGACTGATATCTGTTGTGAGCACTGACTAATATATTGTACTAAATTTGGAAAATGGGCTAAAATTCCATAAGGTTCAAAAATTTGAATACTGATAAAAAATAATATCTATAATAAAAATCTGTAAAACTAAATACTATCTTAAAGTCTAGTCTAAAAAGCCTCTAACTGAACTGTCTAAAAATAGAGTAGATGGGAAAAGCCCCCAACTAACTCCAACTACTAAAATACTGAAGCTACTATAATACTAAAATAAAAGCATATCCTCGATGGATAAGGACTCACTACTAAATTTGCGACTACTGACTGAATCCATTTAAGCGTGGTCGAGAACCTGAGCGTTCGAACCTATGATACGAGATATCATAGCGCAAAAAAAAGGTATGCGTCAATATATGAAATGTATTGGTATACAAGCTGAGGTAAGGCTGAATGCAACGGTTCATATGCATGAATGGTAACTGATTGATGATATAAAGTAATTAAATATAAGAGTTCGTTGATAACTGATACTACTGAAATATTTTAGTACGCAATACTGTGGATACACATAGATATATACTGTATTTGAGATTTTCTAAAGATGAGTGTTGAGTTCTAATAACTGAGTAGCTGATATATGAAGTTACTGATAACTGAATTTTTTATACTGATTGACAGTATCTAATAGTCCTGATTCTGTGAAACTGAACTGAGTTCTAAACTAAAGACTAAAACCAAAATGGTGGGAGGTAATTATCTAACCGACATGCCCCAAATAAGATAAGATAACTGAGTTGGGGTCCAATTTTTAACTCTAATTAGAAGGGTGATAGCACCGTTCCATGGGTACTAACAACTATTATGGAGTCAGTCCTAACTAATGGGTGACCCCTGAGATTAGTCCTAAACTAGCGGGTGATCCCTGAGTATGTTAGTCCTATCTAACAGGTGACATCTCATAACCTATACTGGCTACGTAGTTCTAGAACTTAGGAATTGCTTCTAGGGACCCAGTCCTAACTAACGGGTAAGCCCCTATCCCTAGGCTCGCTCGGTGCTGAATTCTACTCCCAACTGAAAGACACTGAACTGGACTGGAATGATACTGAGTTACTGAGTTTTCCTGAGTTGTGTAGCTGACTGAGTTCTACTAATTTCTATAACTAACTGAGTTCTACAACTGACTGAGAGTACGACTGGTAGTGACATAACTGATACTACTTTGTAATTAACACTAGCTCTAGGTAAACAACTAAATTATCGGGTATTAAATACCCCCAGGACTCGATAGCATGCAAAGTAAAGCAAAGCATTATCATGAATAACATAACAACGTTCACTTGATCATAATTCATTCATAGAGACATTTCATCAAACACTTGTAATGCATTAACTTGTACATGAATAGGGAATACATGATAGTGTGATATAATGGCATTATTTCATTCTCATAGATAATTTATCAAACACATGGGAAGCATACTTGTTTTACTAAATCATAAAAACATAGGGTAAATATGATTATAACAATCAACTTGCAAATTGAAGGGTTTATCATGAATATCATGTAAATCAACATATACTAGGGTCAATTCTTGAAACTTGTAATTTAACTCATGGATTAAAACCCAACAATAACATAACATGAATTCAATTCAACTCAATCATAGAAATTCATAAATACACAATCTTGGTATTTTCAAAAAAAGGCTCTTGGACTTCATGGGTGAAAGGAACCTACGAATGAACACCTAACATACCGTAGAAGATTATTTCTTGAAGGTTCTTGGAGGAAATTCTTAGGCTTGTTCTTGATTTCTTAAACTAGGATTTTCTCCTCTTTGAGAGAGAATGCCTTTTGATTTGGGGAAAAGTCAATAACAAATGTGTTTAAAATATTTTAAGGGATTGAATCCCATATCTAGACGTATTAAAACCATGGGAAAAGACTAACATAACCCTGGACGAAAATTTTAATTTTTGTTAAAATTTTCTGTCCTAGGCCCCTAGTGAGACATGGCGTTGTCGCGTCGTGTCACTGGAAAATGATAGTTGGGAACTGGGGGCTTGGCGCAATGTGGTGGAGTCGTGGTGCCCCTTTGATTCTAAATTTTCAACTCATCGCGATGCGGTGGGATCGCATCGGAACACTGGAAGAGGATAATTTTGAACTGAGCCTATGGCATAATGCACCAATATCACGGAGCAACACTGGAATGTGACAATTGCCATTTTTCTTGGATCCGCGATGCGCTAACGTTCCAGCTGGTACACTATCTTACAAAAATGGCTTTAACTTTTCACCTGGGTATCAGATTTTGGTAAATTTTATATCATTAGAAAGCTAATTGAATTTACTAAGCAATGGTAGGATCTAAGCTTGAAATTACTGAGTATTTTATATGGTATTACTCATTTACTAAGACTTAAATTAAGCTAGCAAAATATGGGGTATTATAGCTATGATACAAAGTTTGTCACGGCTCGAGACTACCTCTCAGTTGTAACACGGTGCTTACGGCCACAAGTAACCCCAATCTAACCCCCAAACTGGAACAAGTTGTAAATACTGATAAGAAGATAATAAAATATTATGAGAAAGTCATTTACTAGAATATCTGAATAATCAAATCCATAATAGAGGGGTCTGAAGCACATCACTAGAAAACATAACCAACTGTTTGACTGCCTGAAAGCCTCTAAACATGATGAGGTATTAGGACAGGTCTCCAACTAACTATGACTACTGAAATAACATAAATTTAAATACTAAAAAGTATGATAAATAATATAACTAGTCCTCGACTGATGAGGACTCATCAATGCTACAGCTGAATGATATAGGAATGGACTATGTGCGATCTAGGAACTGAGCATCCGAACCTCTATTATGAAATCAATATAGTGCAAAAAAAGAGTATGTGGTAAGTACTTTGAATATACTAGTATGTGAGATAGGGACTAACTTAAATAGATATAGGTACGGAGCATGAATGCATGAACATATAAAATGAATGCAAGACCAAACATAAATGTGTACTAAAATAATATGAATAATTAAATAACTGATAAATGGACACTTGGTTATGCAAGACTGAACTGATATACTCTGAACACTAAACTAAAATTGTAGGAGCTAACATTTAATCGACATGCCTTAATCTGACTAATCGGGGTCCAACCTATAACCCCAATTTGAAGGGTGTTAGTACTTTGCCAAGGGTACCAACACTGGCTGGGTGGATCCACTAGTGTCTCGAAGGACTAGTGTGTCATTTCTCTACTGGAGGGTTACCCCTAAGAGAGTGTCAATCCTCAACTGGTGGGTGACTCTTTCATAACTTACACTGGCTACTTAGTTTTAGAAATCGGGGACTTTTACTAAAAGTCTCCATCCTTTACTGGTAGGTGAGCCTTTATCCCTAGGTTCGTTTGTTATTAAGTCCTACTCTCAACTAAAATGACACTTATGTTGATGAAAGACTTAACATGGTTGATACTAACATATGCTCAACATGATGGTATTCTAAATTTAATGATACAAGTATGCTCTAAATGACTTATAACCTGACATCTGTGACATACATGAATATCTAGGTATTGGGTGTTTATAATCCACCAACATAATCTAATGCAACCTAATCATAGAAAATATTAACCAATCCATGATATGGGAAAATCATGAATAACACCCAAGATTTCAATAACTAATCATAATTTATACATTTGCATTATCAAACATATGGAAACACAATTATTATAATGAAATATATTTTCTTTGTTCAGAATCAAAACAATTGAGAGAAGATTCATAAAATTCATAGTTAACTTGGAACCCATAAAAGAGAAAAGAGTTTTACACTCGAAAGTATACAGAGTTCTTGGGACTCAATGGGTGGAAGGAACCCACTGGTGAATATCCGACATACCTGAAGTAGAAGCTTTGAAGAAATTTTTTTGTGAATTGGACTTGCTTGAAGAACCCTAGTTTTCTCTTGAGGAAGAAAGAAATTGCCTCTTTAATTTCTCTTGGGTGGAATTGATGATTAAGTTATTAATTGGGGCTTTGGTTCTTTTTTACCACCCCTTGGAAAGCCAAAATGACATAGGTTTGGCGTTTAAGGGAGTGAAAAAAGACATAAAAGTCCCAAGAAAAATATAGGAAAACACGCTTCTAGTCGTTACAACTCACCTCATGACTCATTACAAATGGTTACGAGTTGTGGTATGAGTCATAACATGGGATCCAAATTTTATGTTGTTCTAACTATGACTTGCTACCTAACAACTCATTATGGCTGACTACGACTCATCGAGTGAAGTCGTAGTCTAAGGCTGGGTCCTTAGATCATACACTGGTCAGGATACAGGTCCACAAAATGACTTTTAAGGTTTGACTATGATTCATGTGTTGGACTCATAACCACTGGAAGAAATTCTTGGTTGAACATTGTTGTGACTACGAGTCCCTCCCAACGACTCATAATGTTTGATTATGACTCTTGGAGTGGAGTCGTGGTCAATGGGTTGAAGACTTGGGACCCTCACTATTGTGAATACGAATCCTTGTAATGACTTGTAAGGTATGGTTATGGTTCATCAAGTGAGTCATGATCACTGGAAGCTGACAAACTCCTGAAGTAAAATTTTCAAAACTTTTTACCACGATGTCGGATCGAGGCAAGACTTGTGGCATTGGAAAGCTAACTTCATAGGCTATCTTTTGGAAGGTGAAGAATATTAAGACTCGGGGTATTACTAAGGTACATCATACCCTTTGAGACTTTGAATAGAGTAGGTTCAATGGATTATAAGTTGGATCTACCTCAAAGCTTGGTAGGATTTCATCCAGCATTTCATGTGTCAATGCTTAAAAAGTATCAAGAAGATGGTGATTACATCATTCATTGGGATTTAGAGTTTTTGAAAAGGAGATATCTTGTAAAAGGATCTAATTGATATCTTTGATAGAGATGTGATGAAGTTGAGGACTAAAGTCATTCTATTCATAAAGGTCTAGTGGAGAATTCAAGAGGGTAAAGGATAGAGAATCCCTAGAATGATGAACAAGGTTAATTTCATTGGTTGAATTAGATGAATATGAGTTTGTAATGCTTAGAAAGGTAAAATAATTTTTTGAAACTTGTGTATTGTTGTTTATAGATCATGAATGGGCAAAAAAAAAAGCAACCTTGTGGTTTAATAGTGGTTTTAAACAAGAAATCAAGGTAGGTTATGCTTTAAGAGTAGTTTAGACTTGCTTGAATTTGTGCTTATATGTGAGAAGGATGTAAGTGATAAGCTTTTAGGTATTACTTATAATTATTGACTATATCATGCATTTAAGCATTAGATTGGAGATAATAATGAGATATTATTTGATCGGGTGTTACACTGACATTGTTATTTGGATCGGGTGTCACGCCGACACTATTATTGGAACAGGTACCATGTTTGTACCGGTACATAGACTGAGCTTGTATTCGGCAGGGCATAGCTGAGAGTCCCATTTAATCTAGTATGTGTGTACATCTTGAATGCAGGAAATAATTATTTCATTTGAATATATATAGACATATAAATATATAGATATATAGATAGATAGTTATATAGATATATATATATATATATTGTGGTGACCATTATTGAATGAATCTACCTAAGTATAATTAATGTACTTGTATACAGGTATTTCTAATGAGATGAACTACTATGGTTGTATATTTGCTTGCCAACTAATTGTGAGTTGTGTCTTGATTGCTTCTTATTTGAATTTTACTCGCTTATTTGTATGGTGTTTAGTTGAGTCAGTTGATGATGTCTACTAGTACTTAGTTGTTATACTGATGCTATATGTGTTCTTTTTTTTGTTCTGTGCAGAGCAGGCTCAAGCATTTGAGATGATATCTCATCTCTAGTTTTTGACTCTAGCATATATTTAAGAATGAGAACCACATCTTGGAAGCCATTGGATCATCCTTGCTTGTTCATGTCCTTTGTTTCGGGGCGGTGACATCTATTTTCTTTTCGTATTCTGGATAACACTTTATACTTTATTTTTGAATACTTTTTGATGTTCTTGTATGATGACTTTTGAGTCCCGAGGGTTGTAATAATTAGAGATACTTCCACACTCTCAATTGATTTTTGGATATTAAATAAGTTAGTCATAAAATCGTTTGCTAATTTTATGTGTAGTGAGTTCGATAGTAGTTAATTGATGAAAGTGGATTGTGGAATTCCTTTGGTGAATGATTAAGGATTATGTTAGATGGTTATCCCACTGTAGAGTTAGGGTGGGTGACACACATGATCAATTGGGTCATGACAAGAAGCTAAAATAAATTATGAGAAAACTTTTTCACCAGTTGTGAAGTTTACCTCTATATGATAACTTTTGGGTATTGTTGCACGCTTGGATCTAGAATTATACCAAATGGATGTGAAGACCGATTTTCTCAATAGATAACTAAATGAGGAAATCTCCATGGAACAACCTATAGGATTTGTTGTTAAATGCCAAAAAGAAAGTCTGTAAATTGAAAAGATCAATTTATGGCCTGAAGCAATCTTCAAGATAGTTGTACCTGAGTTCTCACAAGGAAGTGATTTTATTTGATTTCACTATAATCTGTGAAGACAATTGTATCTATATGAATAAGTCAAATAGAATGTGTGCAATTATTTCCCTTTATGTGGATGATATTTTACTAGTCAAAAATAATTTGGAGTATGTGAAAATTGTCAAGTAATGGCTGTCAAAGTTATTTGACATGAAAGATATGGTTGAAACAGACTATATATTAGGTATTAAGGCCCAAAGAGATTTTTTTTTCAAGAAATTTTTGAGTCTATCACTAGAAACATAAATATAAAGAAAATTTTGGAATATTTTCAAATAAATAGCTGCAAACTCATGGATACTCTTATAGAAAGAGGTGAAATTATATGCCTAGAAATGTGTCAAAAGACCTAAAAAATGAAGGAAGACATGTCTTGAGTTTCATATTTTAGTGTTGTTGGGATCCTGATGTATACTTGTCATGACCCGAGCTGAGGCCCTGGCCACGATGGGCATTCCGAACCACGAAGGCCCGAAGATACCCCTGTAACTCCACAACCCACTAGTGATATTGTCCGCTCTGGGCCCAGGCCCATATGACTTTAAAATGCGTCACTGAGGGGTAAAGGTTGCTTACTCATAGACCCAGTATCTCTTCTGTGTTTTGCCGATGTGGGACTCTTTATCCTAAGTTAGGGTATTACATACCCCCCCCTTATGGACTCAGCGTCCTCGCTGAGGTTTGCCCCACCGAATGAGATATGCCTACACTCAGGACTAAGGTTTTTCCCGCCTTACCGGGATTTGCCTAAACTTAGTTTGAACTCTGGCTCACATCGACAGGGCTGACATAGGAGCAACCATGATACCAGTTTGTCATGACCCGAGCCGAGGCCTTGGCCGCGACGGGCATTTCGAAACACGAAGGCCCGAAGATACCCCTGTAACTCCCCAACCCACTAGTGATATTTTCCGCTCTGGGCCCAGGCCCGCACGGCTTTAAAACGCGTCACTAGGGAGTAAGGCTTGCTTACTCATATACCCAGCATCCCTCCTGTGTTTTGCCGATGTGGGACTTTTTATCCTAAGTTGGGGTATTATAATACTATAATGTTCACTCACCCATACATTTGTTATGCCATAGGTCTAGTTAGCAGGTATCAATTTAATCCTGACGGAGATCACTAGAAAGTTCTAAAGAGAATTTTTTTCATACCTAGAGAAAACTGCAGATTATTCACTATGCTATAGCGGATTTGATTTATTCATATGAGGTTATACAAATGTTGATTGGGTTAGTTACGGGTATGATAGAAAATCGACCTACGGATTCTTTCTTATTTAATAATGGTGTTATTTCTTGCAAAAGTAAGAAATAAATTTGCACAACCCTTTCAACAATGGAATCTGAATTCATGGCTTGTGCATCGGTAGTACAAGAAGTTCTTTGACTAAAGAGATTCTTTGAATATTTGAATATTGCAATGAATTCTCATGGTCCAAGCATCCATCGCATATAGGAAGGATCCTAAGTACTACAGCAAGACCAAACACGTTGACATCAAGTATAACCTTATAAGAGACATAATAGTAGGTGGAGAAATAAATCTACAATACATTTCTATACGAGCAATGACAGTTGATCCTTCTACAGTGATATCTAGAAACCTATTTGGGAAACATGTTATGACTCAGCTTGCGCATGATATAATAATATTTTTATATTGTAAAATGACTTGGTTATTACAATTTCTCATCAATATATGACTCTTGAATTTATGTTCATATGCATGTGATAATGTGTACTACTGATAAAGTGTGTCGATCAAGTCATGAGATTGGCTCTCTCACTCGAGCAATCAACTTTTACTTCAAGAAACATAAAATGATGAGTTTCACTATCATGTTACGGCTTGTTTTGTAAGCTAGATATGAGTCTAAGAAGATGTGTTTGAGGATCATTGAAGATAGAAACTCGAGTTAAACATCTTGAGGTGTCTAGACCAAGATCTGTACAATATTGAATGATTAAAATAATGATAGACATGAACCAATATAAACTGGGAATAACGCAGCACGTATTTCATACCACGTGTGCTTAGCGACCAATGAGTTAATTGAAGAATAGATCCATGCTTCTTCATTTTGTGAGACACCAAACGTTATATTAACTATTCCTCTTAAATAACCTTTAAACTTTGACTGTTTCTTAAAGTTTCAACCGGTGTTTCTACTTCAACATGTCACTAATAGCCATGAGTAAATCGGCAACACAATGCATGTCTTGGAAAGTAGTTGATCTCGAACAAATAGACTAGAGTAGAAAGGAAAGTCAGTTAAACTTAATAATTTAACTTGTACACAAAGGCCGACCATTACACTTACCATATAGGTGTCAAGTGTAATTGTAGATACAAAGTTAAAAAGTATCTCGAATTCACCTCTTTAGAAGATAAAGGATCGAATAATTGGCGAAGTAGTGAATAATGTATGGGGTATTGCGAGTAATAGTATCCTCTGTTAGTAGTGAATTCTTTCCGCATGTGATTGAATTCCTATGTGGAGCTTGTGAAACCTTATAAGTAAAACTCTTGATGTTCACAGGTCGCACGAACTATTTGTCGTATGAATTGGGGATCTAGCTGATATAGTACTGGCTTGGTTCTAGTTTAGTACCATGTGCAAAGTGGGAGAATATTAGATTTTGGGTTGTGGGTGTGGGCCGCCCATGTGAACCGACCCGACCAGATATGTTTTCACAAGAGATCAGATGGAATAACTTCCATTAGAAGAAGTTGCAGCAATTCAAAAGAAGTGGAGCAGTTTTAAAAAGAAACTGCAATTCAAGTTCTCTTTATAAACATATAAAAAACAGATTTAGCACAAAAAGAGAAAAATAGAGGAAAGGAAAAAACTAGAGAAATCAAGTGTCAAAAAGTTCTCTATTTCTTCTTCTTCTAAATTGACACCCAAAATAAAAAATGACATTAGTTTGTGAACGTTGTTCTTTGTTTCCAAGAGATTCAAGGTGGGATTTGGAGCAAATCTTTCTGGGCTTGTAATTTTACTCCGTTGCATTCACGGGTACATAAATTTAGTACCTAATTTTGATATAAATCCTTCATGATTTTAGCATAAAATATGCAAAAAGCATAATTTACTACTGCTAACACAAGTTTTAGCATGATTTCATAGTAAGAGAAACTTCAATTAGAAGAACTTCAAAAGAAAAATTGTAGTCTTCTGCATATTTACACACTACTTCAACAGACTAAACTTCAAATACGTAGAACTACAAGACTCTGCATTCTGTGGTAATGCCTTGGAGATATTTGATCGCCTATTTTGAGTGTAATGACAGCAGAATTATATGGAGCAGACTGTGTACATGGTTAGGCTATTCTGGGAATATTCAGGACTGGCAGACGGAGCTTCGGAGGGCCTGTCTTTTAACTAAGAAGAGATGCTTTGGCAGAAACTTTTAGTTATGTGTTAGCCATCGTTGTACTGAAGGGAAAGGAACAACATCAGGTTCAAACATACACGAATGAAGACCGATCAGCTATTGAAGGAGATTATATTACACATACACATCAGGGGGCAAACAAATGTGAAGTGGCAGGTGGCTCTACAGCAGCTCAATAGTTATCCTTACCATAGACCATTTAGCTCTTGTATTCTCGTCAGTTTTGTGTTGTTTGTATTTAGATAGAATAGAGTGAATCCTAGGATGAGCACTTAGTCCAAGACTGCTTCATGCCGCAAATTCTCAAATTTTTGGTATTAATGAAAGCACAGTGGTTCAAAAAAAAAACTACAATAGGAAAATAGTAGTGTTCTGCCTATTAATTTACATACTGCTTTAACAAGTATGAAACTACAGTAGAGAATTCTTATAAGAATTCATTTATTCTTCATAGTGACAGGCCTCTAGGCTGTCAGTTGCAACTAAAATTCAAACATGAGTTTCAAGCTTTGTAAGTCCTCAGACCATTCCATAGCAATCACTTATCTCATCTTGCACAATTCGCATCCTTCCTGACCTTATCATAAGTCACAGACTGGACATGAAGCGCTCAGCACAATCCATTTAAAAATGCATCTATCATGAAACTGCCAAGAGTGTACACTGACAAAAGTGAGAAATTCGATACCCCAATTTTGTTTGTGGATTAGCATAAGAGTAAGTGTGATAATAATCATTCCATTGAGTAAATTTGATCTACAATCATTGAAATTGAGCGTCAACTCGGATCTCTTACATAGGAAAGGAAAAAATATCAGATAGAATAGGCAGAAACCTGAAGTATACATGGAAAGCAACTAACAAGTTCTCCCTCCATAACTTGCTCCAAACAAATATTATATAGCTATTCATCACATTGACCATCAATTCCGTCTGGCATATCTATCGTCAAAGATTCCTGCTTCATTTGAAAGGGAGCACATTACAAATACTAAGAACAAAACGATATATTTTAAGTGAACTGAATGAAGGATTTCTTAGAAAAAGCACGCAAAAGGTTCATCTCATATCACCAGATAAGACAAGTATATCGTGAAGCTAGAAAAAAATACTGTTAGAGTTCTCATCAATGGGCAGCAAATGCAGATATCATGAGAGTTTTAGGTCTTTTCCCCTCCCCCTCTTTTTTGAAAATCAAGGGAAATAGCTGTGAGAGAATTGAGTTTTTTTTTACTGCTGCATTTGAAAATATTATCCAATAAAGAGAAGACGGCAAACAACTAAGGGAAAACCAGGAGTAGCATGAAGAGGTCGCCAAGCTATATATAGTGTTGTTGCATAACCCTTGAGCATCTGAAAGAAAGTACCATGGCTGAGGCTGAAGAAGATGATGCTTGTTTCGGTGGTGCATCCTCACTGCAGGAAAGACCAATACAGAATCGAATAACCAAAGAGTCGGGAGAAGAAAAAGTTTGCTTTTGCATAAACTTACATTGCCCATAAAAAGTTTCAATACAAATAAACTCATTGAAAAAGTACCCGTCTTTCAACTTATCATTTGGTTCTTCAAGTCAAACTAGATGAATACACAAGTCACTAATCTCTTAGTTGGGGCTTCTTTCTATACCTACGAATTCAATTGGACCCAGAAATGATACACTGGAAAATCCATTGGAGAAAACATTCATTATTGATTGTTTTGCGCATGTATCTTCCCAAAGGAAAAAGATCTCTAAGAGTTGTTTCCTGAATCCGAAAGAGAGTACTTGGGTTCTCCCAATAACTAAAAACTGTAGCATGCCGTGGAGGAACTGATTCCGGAAAAAGAGAGATTCTAGTTGTAAGATATGTAATGAAACCGTCGTTCATATTTCTAACTTTTCTACTTCCTCTATTCTTTGAAAATTTATATTCAAAAGCTTTTTTTTTTTTTTTGGTTAAAAATGTATGCACAAGTTTTTAGTAGTTAGCTGATGAGAATTTGACCAACTAGTATATTAATATAGATTTGAAATTCAGTTGTTCAATCGTCATGTTCTATGTGCACAAGAATTCCGAGAGAGAAAAGCACGACTTAAAATGCTTGTGACTAACCTCTCTAGACCAGTGCCTTTGTAAGTGTGGACAGGTAAGGCATTTATCTCTTCGTCATTCATGGAAGGAATCCCGATGATATTAGCAGAAGACAAATCTCCATCGTTAAGATGTTCTGCACATGGAAGCAATCATATAATAAGAAAAGGATTGTTTTTATTCTCCTGACACAAACTTCAAAGGTGTACCTGTGAAACTGATCCCAATAAGAGATGCACTTCTTGTTTTGTTTCGAGCTTGATGTATTGAATAAATTTCATATATCATAATAATTAGTAACATTAGGACAACATCTGCCGCAATGATACCCTGCACGTGAAAATTTGACAGCATTATCTCAAAGTACTATGCCCTCAAATCAGTCGCGAAAAATGCTCACTAATATTCCGCTTAATACTAGGGTGGAGTCAGAACAACCACCCTCGAGTCATAACGGGGATTAGAACATAGAGGACAAGAGCTTCCAAATAGTTTAACAAATGCATAATTAATAGACAGGAAACACATAAAGAATTTCCAAGAAAAGAATCAAAAAGATGAAGCCGAAACTTTACCTAGGATAGACATAAGGATGGAGGATATTTTTGTGGGGCTTGAAAAAAAATAAAAATTTACGCTGGTATGTAAAGAATTTGCAGTGCCAAGCCAAGACTAGAGTAAATACTGGTAAATCTTTCTTGGCCTCTATACAAGTATACAGAACAAATATCCTGATTTACTGGAAAAATAATCATCATTTTGGAAAAGATGCAAGATAAGAGTAATACAAGCAATAACATAGCTATTTAGGACGTAGAAAGCATCTTGTGATCTTGGCTGTATAACTTTCACTGCTTGATTCAAAGGAAACAAAGGCAAAAGCACAAAAGTATAAGAGTGCTTAGTGGACGTTTGGCCATGAATTCTTTTACTTTAATCCGGAGTTGAAATCGGAAAAACATGTCTGGCCAGAAAATTCTGGAATTCAACTACAATTTTCGGGAATATGAAAAACACCAAAACTTGTTTTCGCTTTTCCACAACAAATTAGTCAGGATTCAAAAACAACACGAATTTGTATTCATGGCCAAACACAACTCCAATTTTCAAAAATCATTTTTCACTTTGAACACAAAAACTACTTTTTTCTATTACTCACAATTTTCATGATCAAAATTCCCTTAAATTTATGATTCAAAACTGCTGTGGAGCTAAAAGGAATTACTTGATAAGGACTGCTAAAAGTCATAACAAAATACTAAATATTCACCATCATGACTTGTAGAAGAGATGAATGTTGAGTGAGTAATATTATTAATTTATAAAACTATGATTACCACGATCAACATAATTGCCAAGATCTTCCAGGGCTTCAGAAAGTTGTACTGTGAGCCACCTCACGTTCACTTATAGTGAAGATATCTGCAAGATTCAAATTGTTAGATAGTTAGCCCTTATAAAGCCACTTCCCGCTACACCTTTTGCTCAAAAGCAAGCATGATCAGTCCCGGCCTTAGTTAGTATTTCACAAAGAAGTAGATAAGATCTTTAAACATGAGATAAGTAGTTACGCATGAGTAAGGATAAAAGAAAATAGAAATGAAGAGCACCATTCAGTAAATTGCTAATTAGTTCAATTCGGGACCTTGCTATAAGGAAAAGCCAAATAAATAATTGATATATTTTCTACACAATAAGAAAGGACTAACTCATAAATAATGCAGCTTAACCAGCTTTGGAAGTGGTAAACAAAAATTTGGTAAAAAGAAAAGGAAGTACAATTAAAAGAAGTATCCATTTCAATCTTCAATATGAAGGTTTGAACAAAAAGAGAATCCACTTGATGGCTAGAGTGTAGTTGGAATTGCACTTCTAAGCTTTGTGCACTAAATTCATTACCAAATGACTTCTGATTTTACCAAACTTTAACAAATTGAGCCCTTGATTGAGATCCCAATAGCATAAACATAACACAATGGAAGAGTCAAATTGAGTATCGTGGATCTCTATTTTCGTCTTCCTCTACCACATCACCATCTTCGCTAGTGCATGGTGACACAAAGCAAATCTGAAACAGGTCAAAGTTTTGCTTATACAGGATATTTTCTGGAAAACTTCCTTGCATGAGGATAGGGAAACTAACAATTTTAAGTATATTAACGATTTGCTAAAGAAGTACAAACGCAATCAAATACAAGAAACAGAAATCACAAGACCAGGCAAGCATTACATAGGATGATTTACCAAATTGTATGACTAACTTAAATAGGAAAATTTGAGGAGGAAAAGAAATAAAGGGAAATATAGATCCACTGAACCTGAAAAGAGGAAGATAATTTTTGCAATGCCAGAAGCACAATGAAGTGTGGCAATGAGGCATTAGAACTTTATATATCAGTGTTGTCGGTGTTGGTACACCGTTCTTGTTTGTCTGATTCCTGCCTTAAGGCTTCTTTTGCGTGAACCTTATCATCAAGAACACCAAACGTCAGCATTCTGCTTTACAAATGAAACTCTTGTGAAAAGTTACATACAGAAAAAGAATATTGAATACATGCTTCAGAAAGAAAGTAGCTACTCCCACTACTCTTTTGGAATATGACAAAACTAATAATGCTCTATTCTTTTCTTTGTTCTTTTTTGGTAACTAAGAGTAACATTCTATTACCAAACGAGTCAATGTACAGCCCAATAAAGCCTGCAGTTTGGACATTCAGCCCCAAACTTGCATCCATCACAACCCAATCAGACTTGCATCAGTAGTCAGCAAGGATAGAAATTTAAAGCTGACATACAACTAGCTAGTCTACTCTTTTCATAAGCCTTTGAGTGAACTTCTTGTATCACCTGCCGAACCATGAACACAGCTTGCCTTGCTTGTGTCTTGAAGGCTCTAGCATTCCTCTCAGCCCATATATGATATGTACCACGAGCCATAGTCATTCTGAAGACCTCCTGCCTAGCTGTATTGCCCTTTTACAAACTGTACAGCCCATGTCACCTCATCTTGCCAGTCACTTGTGCACGTGTGTATCCCTTGACATAGTAGTAGTTTCTCACACACTCTCTTGGCATACTCATATTTGAATAAACTATGGTCTATGTCCTCATCTTCAGCTTGGTACAAAGAACATTCCAGATCATCCAAGATTGTGCAATTTTTTCCTTTGTTCGTACTCCTCTATACAGTGCTAGAAATAGGATGAATATCCATTAGGGGCAAATCATTCTTCCCCATGACACCTTTTGGTATTCCTCTCTACTTAGGACATACATCTTTTTATTAGAGTAATTACCCATATGCATCACATCATTCTCAGTGAGTAGGCCGATTGGTGAAAACATTGGTTAATCCTGAAATGCCTGTATCGCAAAACTTGTGTTTCTGTATATACAAATATTTTATCAAGGCATCAACCGATAAATCAACCACACTTCAATCCCAAGTTAGTTGGGGTATGCTATACATACACTCCATATCCCCAGTCTATTCAGATCCATTTCATCCAAATACTAAAGAATCACAAATTAAATAATCAATTTAAGTTTTTATTTGTCTTAATAGGGATACAAGAGCATGAGGAAATACTCGCATGTGTAGGAACAACTATTTTATCCCCTTCTTTTTTCTTTAATCAGTAATGGTAAGTTCATTGATCACCAGCATCAAGTGAGTGCTGGAGAATATGTACAATTAACATCACTACAAGTTGAGTAAAGTGCTCAAAAATTTCAGGTCTAGCTTTGACATCATTAAATGAAGCCATATTGCACCAAAAAGAAAGTGTAGAAAATGCACTTGTATTTGACTATACTAACAGATTCTCATTTACACTCAAAATGTCTTGCATTCCTCTCCTTCCAGGCGGACAACCAAATGGATGCTTGAATGGCATTCCAGACCTTAACTGAGGCTTTTTTCCTAGTACAATTTTGAGCCAACATCATAGGAAGTCAACTGTTGATTTAGGCATGGTCCAATTAATTCCCAAATTGTTGAAGAAGAGGTTGAAAACAGTGAAGGAAAAGATGGTATCCTCTTCTTAGCATTCATAAATTACACATATGCTGCATAGATTAAGCCAGATGAAGAAAGCTACCTTTTTTGGGTGCAGCACTCTTCTGAATTCTTTTTGATGGCAAGACTGAACAACGAGAAACGTTTCTGGAGAGAAAATGATAGTCTGACTTAGCAATAAATCGGCCATCTGCAGTTCCTTTCCATGACAACATATCAGGCTTGTGATAACCTATGAACTAGACAGCTGCTGCAACAGAGAACAAAATCCTGCAGTAATTCACAATCATTGAAAGGCTTTCTGAATACAATATTTTAGCTCCTTTGCTATAAGCCATGAAGAATGTGCTGGCACGAATATGATAAAAAACCAACAATAAATTGTCACAGCTATCTCCACAATGAAATTGTGTTTACCGAACATTCAGAAAAGCACACAATGAACCATCAACATGAAAAAAAAATTTCTACCTTAACCGTAAGTGTAATAATTGAAATGAACTCCATATAAAGAATGATGTGAATCTAGAAAATTTTGATTTTAAAATTCATAAAATCATCTCATCCAACTGTAGTCAATAGCGGTTCAACTATAAGACAAGACTACATCTCATTACTCTACAAGTTGCTTATCTAACATTTAAACATCAAGGATAGAATATCAAGTAACTAAGGTGTTCAAAGCTAATTCCAAATTGGAAAATGCACATACAGCTCCCCCATATTTGGTATTAACATACAAACGTCTATGTAGCCGAACTAGCTTATAAGCCATGAGTACATGTGCACCACTCCCTCAAGGTCAAGCAGTGTAGATTATTCAAATTTAATTTTTATAAAAAATATACTATCTTCATACCAATTTATGTGAAGTTGTTTGACTCAACGCGGAGTTGAACTATGTAATACACAAAGAAAGACTTTTGAAACTTGTTATAGCATTTACAAAAACTAGATCAGTCACCATCTTTCGGAGAAAAAAGATCTCAAGCTCACTCAAGAACAAAATATTGGAAAGGAAAAAAGAAACTAGCAGCCAAGTAGAAGAGGAAATACACCAAGCACTTGGCAGAGAGTTTTTCCGGAATTGCATGTCTCCTTTTTTTATTTTCATTCATCATTGATGATGTATAAATAGGCTTACAACTCAACTAAAAATGCAAAAAGAAAGGGCACTTACTGTCTAGTGCTTTCAACTAAAATGAGAAACTTAAGGACCAAATAACAACTACCCTAGACTAAGTCCAAAACAATAAAATACTAAAAGAAAGCTACAATAACTTTTTTCCTTCTTTTTTGAATCACTTATTCAACATTCCCCCTTGATTGAACATCGCTAATACCAAACAATGATCTGAAGTAGACATGCTTCCTATATGGCAATGCTTTTGTGAATGTATCTGCTACTTGTTCATTGGTATTGCAAACCTTCAATACGATCACTACTTTTTCCACTATGTCGCAGATAAAATGGAAGCGAATGTCAATGTGATTTGTTCTTTCAAGAAATGCATGATTCATAGTGTAACACCCCGCAAAAATTTTCGGCGTAGTACCACACCTAGTAGCATGCTTGAGAAGCTAGCAACTTGAAATCTTTTTAAGTGTCAAAAATGACTTAGCTTCATTTTTAGCTCCCAAACTTTGATGTTCCCTAAATCGATCTTTCCGACCTCGAGACTTGGATTTTCAAAGTTAATTCACGTTCAGGGATGTAAGGAGGATGTTGTTATTTTATGGTGTTTTCGGGTACAAGAATCTATATTTAGGCACAACAACTTCAACACTAGTTCAAGTTTAAAACAAGAACACTATGAAGTACAAAAACACCTTCAATACAAGATCAAAGTGATTTTTCTAAGAAGTGTGTTTTATTTTTTTTCAGAAATTAAGATGAAACAAAAATATAAAGCCAAGTCCCCCGACTTCACGAAGTATCCTTAAGGAATAATTCCCCTCACTGTACCCGAGGTTTTGGAATCTTCCTCCCAGGATAAAATGGCTTTCAATCTAATTATAGTGGTACCTCAAATAATTGGATTCGTCGAACTCACTCAACGATTTAATTGATCACAAAGAATGTTTTGAAGACAAGAAGAGTTTTTATTTCAGAAAATTTTTCATTCATTTTTAAACCTGTGGATGAAAGCAGGTTTATATAGCCATCAGATGCCTCTTCTGAAAGGTGGCGATGGTTCACTTAAAAGGTGCATCCTTTGGAAGAGTCATGTCTGTTCATTCGAAACATTGTGCCTTTTTCTTAACAGACACAACTATCTGAACAGCCACACCTTTTCTAAAACAATATTTTTTTTCTCAAAGGTTGTGTCCCTCCATTTTTCATTCACACCAATTAAACCCAAAAATCCCTTACATGAATAGGGAATGACTATTCTTTGTAAAACTTTACGGACAAGTATGTGATCATCAAACAAAGACTGATTGTATCTGGATAAATGGGTCTCCCTTTGAACTTTTTGTAGTGAACATGCATCGGATGCACTCGGTCAATTGGTAGATTTGATATCTTTGAACAGTCGAGCTTTAATGTACACCTAGACAACACATGTCACACAACCAGCCTTTTACCGTTTATGGTTCTCACGATTTTATTCTTTTCAGCCATGAACACGTCCCGGTTTCATGAGAGCTTAGAGAATAGGCCTTTACGAACATTCTCCTTGAAACGGATTCCACTTCGCCCTCACATAAGTGATTTCTGAACGTTCAATACTATAGATTAAATTATTTGGTCAAATCTTCCAAATTTAGCTAATCATTAAAAGACTTTTCACCTTAAGTCTTATCCTTGTTTACTGAACATTGTCTACATCATGAGAATGGGTTGGGTAATTGACAATGTTGAACCTATCAGACACAACTTTGTTTGATCTCCTTGAACCTAGCTCTTGGGATCTCCAGTCTTCTAGGTAGAGTTACCGCCATGCTGACTTCTGTTAGTCCTTAAACCCATTCCCTTGGATGTCTTTTCTACTCCTTCTCTAGATAGGCCTTTTGTAAGTGGATCCGACACATTATTCTTTGACTTTACATAGTCAATAGTGATAATTCCACTAGAGAAAAGTTCCCTAATGGTATTATGTCTCCATAGTATATGAAGAGATTTAACGTTATACATCATGCTCCCTTCCCTACTTATTTCCGCTTGGCTATCACAGTGTATACATACTGGTGCCACTAATTTGGGCCAATAAGGAATATCTTCCAAGAAATTTTGGAGCCATTCTGCTTCTTCACCGGCTTTATCCAATGCGATAAATTTAGATTCCATTGTAGAGCGAGCAATACAAGTCTGTTCGGATGATTTCCAAGATATTGCTCCTCCACTGATAGTAAATACATATCCACTTGTGGATTTTACTTTGTTCGACCCGCTGATCCAATTTCCATTACTATATCCTTCAAGTACCGCGGGATATTTAGTATAATGCAAAGCATAGTCTTGAGTATATTTAAGATACCCCCAAACTCTTTTCATTGCCATCTAATGAGTTTTGTTGGGATTACTCGTGTACCGACTCAACTTACTGATTGCGAATATTATGTATGGTTGTGTACAGTTCATTATATACATTAAACATCCCAATACTCTTGCGTACTCACATTGTGAGTCACTTTCACCATCATTCTTTTGAAGTGCAAAGCTCACATCCAAAAGAGTCTTGGCAATACAGAATTCCATATACTTGAATTTTTCAAGTACATTTTCGATATAATGAAACTGTGATAATGCCAACCCTTGTGGATTTCTATGGATTCTTATACCTAAGATCACATCCGCAACTCAAGGTCTTTCATATCAAAATTTCTCTCGATCATTCGTTTTGTTGCATTTATGTCAAAAATATTTATACTGATGATCAACATATGATCCACATATAAACATACAATGACTTGGTGATTTGGAGTGTCTTTAATGTAAACACATTTATCACATTCATTTATCTTAAACCTGTTTGCCAACATGGTTTGGTCAAACTTCGCATGTCATTATTTAGGTGCTTGCTTTAGTCCATACAATGACTTAATAAGTTTACACACCTTATTCTCCTTTCCTGGAACCACAAATCCCTCGGGTTGTTCCATGTAAATTTCTTCCTCCAATTCTCAATTTAGAAATGCAGTTTTCACATCCATTTGATGGATTTCAAGACCATATACTGTCGCCAAGGCAATTAACATTCGAATCGATGTTATCCCTTTTACTGGTGAGTATGTATCAAAGTAATCAAGGCCTTTTTTTTCTTAAAGACTTTTACTACAAGTCTTTCCTTATATTTATCAATAGTACCATCCGCTTTCATTTTCCTTTTGAAGATCCATTTAGAACCTAAAGGTTTATTTCTTGGAGGAAGATCAACCAATTCCCACATATGGTTGCTTAAGATTGAATCAATCTCACTATTGACTGCCTCTTTCCAAAAGGATGAGTCTGATGATGACATCGCTTCTTTAAACGTTTGAGGCTCATTTTCTAAGAGAAATATTACAAAATTTGTTCCAAACGTAGTAGTTCTTTGACGTGTACTATATCTTGGATTCTCTTCATTATGTACATTCTTACATGATTCATCTCGAGGTCATTTAGATCCTTCACTAGACTATTCATGTCTAGTTTTATATGGGTAAATATTTTCAAAGAATTCAACATTATCTGATTTAATTACCGTACTTTCATTTATATCCGGATGTTTGGATTTATGAACCAAAAACCGACATGCTTTACTACTTTTAGCATATCCTATGAACACACAGTCCACCGTCTTAGATCCTATCTTAACCTATTTAGGCATAGAAACTTGGATCTTTGCTAGAAACCCCCACACTTTAAAAATTTCAAGTTGGATTTTCTTCCTTTCCATTTTTTATAAGGAATTGATTGTGTCTTACTATGGGGAAATCTATTTAGTATATGATTGGCTGTAAGGATAGCCTCTCTCCACAAGATTTGTGGTAAATCGGAACTTTTAAGTAAGGCATTCATCATTTCCTTCAACATTCGGTTTTTCCTTTCCGTAATTCCGTTAGATTGAGGTCAATACGGGGCCGTAGTTTGATGGATGATTCCATTCTCTACACATATTTCGGTGAAGAGAGATTTATATTCTCCGCTCCTATCACTTCTTATCATTTTTATTTTTTTCTCTAACTGATTTTCTACTTCAATTTTGTAATGCCTAAACGCATCTGTTGTTTCATACTTACTATTTAGAAAGTAGATGTAACAACATCTAGTGCAATCGACAATATAAGTTGTGAAATACTTTTTCCCACCACGTGATGGGGTTGACTTCATATCACAATGGAATTAATTTCAACGGACGTATAAGGATGCTTTGCGTACTTTGATTCCACACACGTTTGACACTTTGATTTATTGCACTCAAAGTTTGGCAAAACCTCTAAGTTAATCAGCTTTCATAATGTTTAGTAATTAACATGGCCTAAACGTTCATGCCATAAATTATAAGACTCAAGCAAGTAAGAAGAATTTGAATTTTTATTGATTTCAACATTCATTACATTCATCTTATAAAGTCCCTCGGTGAGATAGCCTTTTTCCTACATACACTTCTCCTTTGCTAGTTACAATTTTTCCAGAATCAGTTACACATTTGAATCCGTTCTTGTCTAGAAGTGAAACAGAAATCAAGTTCCTACGTAATTCCAGAACGTACAAGACATTGTTAAGTGTCAAGACCTTTCCTAGTTCCTTCTACCTTAGACGTGGCGGAGTTAGCCATGTAGATCATTTCTTCTACTTGAGCCAGAGAAAATAACAAAAACAACTCTTTGTTGGCACAAACATGGCTGGTGGAACCAGAATCCATCCACCACTCGCGAGGATTCCCCACCAAGTTGCATTCTGAAAACATAGCACACAGATCATCATATTCTTTGTTGGACTCAATCATATTTTCTTGGTCCTTTTTCTTGCCTTTCTTAGGGGCACGACAATCCGTGGACTTATGGCCAATCTTGCCATAGTTGAAGCACTTTTCCTTGAATTTCTTCTTGGGTTGATTGCTTCCTTGTTCAACTTTCTTCCTTTTCTTAGAATTATTTTGGTCATCTTCTACAATATGTGCTCCATTAATTGTAGAATTCCCTTTTGACCTCCTCGACAGCCTTATTATCCTCTTAAATACACAATCAAACAATAAGATCTTCGACAGTCATCTCCTTGCGTTTGTGCTTCAAGTAGTTTTTGAAGTCTTTTCACATAGGTGGTAGCTTCTCAATGATCGCTGCTACTTGAAATGCATTTTTCACAATCAAACCTACAAACCAGTTTATGTGAGTACTAAGAACATTTTTAATTTGTTCAACTAAGGTATTTTTCAAAGATATACCTTTCTCTAGGAGATCGTGAATGATTACTTGCAATTCCTGCACTTGAGAGACAACCGATTTTCTATCTATCATTTTAAAGTCCAGGAACCTTGCAACGATGAATTTCTTAATTCTTGCATCCTCTATCTTGTATTTCCATTCTAGTGCCCCCCACAATTCCTTAGATGTCTTAGTTTCACTGTAAACATTATAGAGGTTATTTTGGAGACCACTCTAGATATAATTCCTGCAAAGGAAATCTGAGTGCTTCCAAGCCTCTACAATCATGAAATGCTCTTTGTCCAAGGTTCCCTCGGGCACCTCAGGAGCATCCTCACTAGTGAACCTTTGAATGCATAGAGTGGTGAGGTAAAAGAACATCTTTTGCTGCCATCGCTTAAAGTCAATGCCCATAAATTTTTCGAGCTTTTCCGTTGGTGCCATTGATTGCCGAGCATTTACTCGACTTATTAAAGCAATGCTAGTTGCCCCCATAGTCGTAGCGACATATTGCATTTGACTTTCGTTAGTAGTTTTTCCTGTCACCACAAGACAATAAAATTTAGTATTTTCAGAGTACTATTGATAAATTTTAGCAACTTTAAACTCTTCTTCTTGTTTCTAGTTAACGATGAAGTTTTTATGACATTCAATCGTCAACCGAATGATCTTTAACTTGTGATGACGATTTTATGTCTTTGAATCACTAGTAAAGTTCAAACGGAGTAAAAATCTTAAAGCTTTAATCTCCAAAAACAAGCAATACAGATTCTGCAAGAATTATTCCTTAAGATTGTTATTTTATGGTGTTTTCGGGTACAAGAATCTGTATTTAGGCACAACAACTTCAACACTAGTTCAATTTTAAAACAAGAACACTATGAAGTACAAAAACACCCTCAACAAAAGGTCAAAGTGATCTTTCTACGAAGTGTATTTTATTTTTTTCAGAAACTAAGATAAAACTGAAATATAAAGCCGTCCCCTAACTTCACAGAGTTTCCTTATGGAATAATTCTCCTCACTGTACCCAAGGTTTTGGAATCTTCCTCTCAGGATAAAATGGCTTTCAATCCAACTATAGTGGTACCTCAAATAATTGGATTTGTCGAACTCACTCAATGATTTGATTGATCACAAAGAATGTTTTGAAGACAAGAAGAGTTTTTATTTCAGAAAATTTTTCATTCATTTTTAAACCTGTGGATGAAAGCAGGTTTATATAGCCATTAGATGTCTCTTCTGAAACATTGTGTCTTTTTTTTAATAGACACAACTATCTGAACAGTCACACCTTTTCTAAAATAATATGTCTTTTGCTCAAAGGTTGTGTCCCTCCATTTTCCATTCATACCAATTAAACCCAATAGATGTCTCGGAAAATTTTTAGATTTTTTGGACAAAGGCTGGAGTGTGTTTAGATGTCGAAAATAGTGTCTCAATGCGATGTCATCGCGCCGCATCAATGATCACGTCGATGGAACAGTGGCTCGATGCAATATCGATGCATCGCATCATGTAACGCGTTGAGTGCCCAGTTTGCATTTTTTTTTAATTTTCGGTCAGGAGGGGGTATTTTAGTCTATTTCCCTCATCTTAACTCAGTCATAACACAAAATTTAAAATGTGATTAGGGAAAAATACACTAGAAACCACTCATATCCTCTCAAATTAAAACCCTAATCCTTTCCTCAAAGATCAAGAGTTTATCCTTAAGATCATGAATTCGAAGAACTTAATCAAGATTCGGTTTCCACTCTCCATACTAAGAAACCTAAGGTACGTGGGGTTGTCCTAATTCTCATGGGCATGTGTTTTTCACGGATTTTAACAAGATTTTAAATTACACAAATATGTATATGTATATGTAATCAATCTAAGGAATTTCTTTAAAAGCATGCATTATGAAATAGTTTGATAAAAGTACTAAATGGTCATGGGGTTTTCCTTTCTTAATATTAATTTATAAATTCATTCGTGTGTGATTTTGAACTCGTAGAATGTTTCTTTTTGAATATGAATTGTGAATCCTTTAAATCCATGATGATATTTATGTACTTGTATGGTATTGAATTGTACACTATTTAGAGTATGGTTTAAGAACCCTTTTGGAATAATAGACTTATGCTAAACCATTATTGAAGTCTAATTTTTAAACAATTGATGATTTTCTTAAGTTTTAAGGTTTTGATAATCAATATGCATGTATTTAATGATTGGTATGCGAAAGGCTGTGAAATGGTGGGTTATAAATGACTTACAAGTTGGGGGTGTGATGATACCCCATCGAAAAAATTTCCCTTGAAAGAAAAAGTAAATAAGGTTGTGAACATGGTGCATGTTTTATTTTAACGAGATAAAACTAAACTATTGTGAGTTGGATTGTTACCCGAAGAAAGCACGAGTCAGGAGACTCTATGCTGAAAAACATGATTTGCCGACACGATACTTTGGTACCCTGCTATGTGATCTTGTGTACCTTGTATTATGTCATACCAACTCGGGACTATGGTTAGGAGCCCTTGTGATCTTTTACCCAACCATGACATATTCAATTGACTGGTGAATTTGACACCCTGCTTTGTGATCTTGCGTATTCTCCTTTCACTAGAACTCCAAGCTTAGCAGCAAACTGAGACTTAGTGGTCTGTGTAAACATGATTTTTTAGGGTGTACCATCTAGCGCAATAATGCTAAAGTAAATTGTGATACAAAGAAAAGAAATGTGTTTGGAAACTCATCCTAATATGCCCATGTGCTTTCAAATTATTTTGTGACACTATTTATATAGAAGCTCTCACCTATGTTGTATAAAAGTTGTATTTTGGTTTTGGATTACTCTGCGTACTAGTACATCTGTATTGGCCTCCCATATTTTAGGGTCTGAGGCGCAGTCCAGGTGTCCCGCTAAGCCGTAGATTTGTCAGACAGAAGGGTGCAGTTGGTGAGCCTCCCTTATTTTGGAAGGCCTATTTCTAGAATATTGTCATTTCATTTTTGTTTTGGTCCGACTGGGGGCCTTGTCCCAGTTTTAGACAAGATGTTGGCTTTGATGGATTAGAGATTTCGCAGACTAATGTTAGTTACTGTTGGAGATTTATGAATTTCACTTTAGGTTATTCAGTTAAATTATAATATTGACCATGTTTCCGTATGTTAAAACTCCCGTATTTCTTTATACTATTTGAATGTTGTGCATGATTGCCAGAAAGAAAGAGGGCGCTCGGGCCATCATGGTTCGGGATACCCATCATGGACAGGGCCTCGGTTTGGGTCGTGACACATAGCCATTGCATGTCACGATAAAAAATAGAGTCTGTGATCGCACCTATCACAACCTCCAATACAGATAAGCCTATACCAACCCCAACACGATAATTAAAAAAATGGAAGAAGCAAGACAAAAAAGATAAATCCAAAATAATATAAAAGAATTATAATCTCAATGATACATCCCAGATTTGGTTTTCACAAGTAAAAGCCTCTACTACAAAATATGATCAAATAATTCAACGTATCTTAAATGCGAATAAAACATAAGATAAGATAAGATAAGGAAAAATCCAGGTAAGCTCTAAGACCCATCGGCCGCTACCTCGATCCCCACAAAGCCCATAATGAGATAACATAATCTATGTTCATCCACTCAAATCAATACCTACACAATGTGCAGAAGAAAAAACAAGGGTGAATACAAAACACGTGCACTTAGCAAGCATCATCGATAACCGTCTCTAATCTAAAGTGATGATGAGGACCTCTACACCAACCATCCAATTTCCCCAAATAAACCTGAACTCAGAAAAGTCCCAGCCTATCCTAACAAATGGAAATACGTGTCAAGATATTCAAATCAAGGTAATTAAAGCAGGCACATACAGGTTTAAGATTAACGGCAATAGAGATAAGTTACATCAAAAGTAAATCTCACCAACACAGGATCCACTCATCATGCCAACTGAACAATATCAGATAAAGTAGAGAAGGTGCATATCACGCAATCACTAGATATGACACAATAGTCTCAACAGATCAAGCAATAAACAATACCCCACATATAATAATATCTCGATCATGATTTCACGTCAAATAAAGTACAATGCAAGATAATGTAGTGATATGAGATTTTAAATACACAATATCACCAACAAGATAAAATCAAGATAACACGACATAAAAGGAAATAATTAAATGGAATATCATTCACATAAAGAATGCAATGCATTATGAAGTATGTCATGCATGCAATGATCATATGCTTCACACCGTATACACCTTCCGAGCATAATCTTCCAGGACAGGACTTTGCTGGCACATTTCGCGACTAAGGCATTTTATAAAATGTCTTACTTTCTTTCAAAAATAGTATTTCTCAGTGGTACCAATTTTTATGAATATGAGTGATAAATGATTATCATGATCATGGAATAATCAACAATGCATAATAATCATCTCAGCAAAGGTACAATAAACCTAAATAGCCTAAATCTCTGAAAATAATGATACAAGCCATCTCATGGAAATAAAGTTGTAGAGAACCATATAAAACATCAATAATATCAATTCAATCTCCCCACCTTGTAAGACCCCATAAAGTTTCCTCGTAGTCTAAGCCTTTAGAGCATGTCAAGTGAAGCTTTTTTTCGTCTCTAAAATATTTAAGAATCACTTTCAAAGTTATTGGTGTTTAAACCATGTGGAATTTTCAAAAATTTAACTTTTTATCATGTGGGAAATTAAATTATCTTTCCAACGATACCAATTTCGTCCAAATCCGGTATCGGATTAAGAAGTTATGGTCGTTTTACTAAAAGCTGTTGGAACCACCCAGGTGCGACGAGCGGGTTGACAGACTGTCGAGCTTGCGATGAACCGTCGCCTAAACCGTCGCAACCAAGGTAGTGACTCCCTCTTCGGGTCCAAGTGCGACGTCCAGGACGATGGACCGTTAAGCTAGTGACAAATAGTTGCTAAGACCGTCGCAACGAGGCAGTGTAGCCTTTTTATGACCAACGTCCGACGGACGATCCGATGGGCCATCAGACTAGGGATGGACCATCACTTTGACCATCGCAGATCTCGTTCAGTATTTTTAAGCCGTTTTAAAAGGACTTTTGGTCTTTTCCCACCCCTTAAACACTTTTATATATTTAGAATGAAGCAAATAACTTTATATCCATCAAAAACATCAAGTCCTAGGGTTTTCTCCCTCAAGAGCAAACTAAATTCCTTCTCCAAGAACTTCAAGATTCCACCATAAATTCAGTAAATTGAGTTGAGATTCAAAGTTTCCTAGTCAAAAGCTTCAAGAACCCTCACTCAAGAGTATGAAAAAAAAGTATCAAGCAAGCTTGTTCATCTACAAGTCATAATCTAAGGTATGTGGGGTTTGAACAAGGACACTCATTTTGTCCTTGTGCCCAAAAGTTGTTTTAATTACAAAGATATATGATTTTACATGTTTTCTAATGAAATTAAAGTACGGGTTTATACCCTATGTTATTATTTCTTGAGATTATGATGGTTTCAATGTTTTAAAAATCAAAGTACATGAGTATGTTGAGATTATAATGCATATTGCTGAAAATTTCCAGATTTCTATATGATTTATGAATCTTTATGATATCGAGTATGAGGTTATACTCCCTGAAAAGAGTATGATGCCTCTCCTAAATGTGAGGTTTCTTCCTTAGGAGGAAAATATGTTGGACTCCATGTAGCTCGCATGGTGTATGTTGGTAAAGAGAAACTCCCTAATAGCAAGATTTTTCAGAGTAGTTTCTTAAAGTAAAATTTTCCCAAGAAGAAAGTAGTTTTCCCTATTAGTTAGAGTAAGTAATCAGTTTCTAAAGTAAAGTATGTTCCTTGAGATGAGATTTATACTATTTGTTCCATTATTCATAATTTACAAGATATGCATTTTGAGATTATTCGAGCTATGTGAGTCAGTTATATTAGCATACATGATTTGTGTTAAGATTGATGATATTATTATTTTACGTATTGCATACACACCCATATACTTATTATATCCTCAATGTACTGATCCACATATACGTCTGTGTGCTACATTGTCTCATCATGAAGGTTCAGGTGCTCAGTCTCTGCAGCGTCAGTGATCTTCGAGTACCTTGATCTACACCTCCAAAGTTGGTGAGTCCTCATGGTTCGAGGACCTATTTTCCCCTAATTTCAGGCTTCATAGTAGTTGGGTTATTTCTTTTTAGTTGAGTATGAGTCAGTCGGGGATCTGTCCCAATGACTCTCTAGTTCTTGAGTAGTAGAGGCTTCGTTAGACAAGACTATCAGTGTTAGACTTTTCAGCATATTGCTACTCAGACAATATTGTTTTATTATTTTGGTTGAGATATGTTATGAACGTGCCATTGTTTTGATTTATCCATCTTAAAAGTAAGTTTCAGAAGTAGTAACAGGCTCAAAGGGTTAGCTTAGGGCTATTTGTAGCCTTAAGAACTGTGTAACATCTCGGAATGAGATTTTGGGGCGTTACAAACTTGGTATCAGAGACTAAGGTTTAAGGAGTCCTAGGGAGTCTGACAAGCCACGTTAAGTAGAGTCTTGATCATCGGTGTACAGCTCGCCACATCTATGAGCAAGTGGCTACAAGATGTTTTAGGAAAAATTCATCTCTTTCATTCAAAATCTAGCGTGCTTACAGTTGTCTCCCTCGGCTATTAATTCATGCTCTCTTATTTTAGAAAATGTCTCCCCGAAGAGCTAATGCCCATAGAAATGATAATAAGCAACCTCATCCTGTTGATTCCTTTAATGAGACTGTGTCTCATGTTGAGTTTTGGGTGGCCTTTCAGGCGTTAGCCCAAGCATTCATCGCAAATGTCCAGGCTAATAACCAGTCCGCAGTTCCACATCAGCAGGGAGGTGACTTAGCTACTACTAGGATCCATGATTTTATACGGATAAATCTTCCAGATTTCTATGGGTCTAAGGTTGGTGAGGACCAGCAATTATATCTTGAGGAGGTAAGGAAGATCACCCAATTTATGCATATTTCTGAGGAAGAGAGTGTAGAGATATCATCTTATCGTCTGAAAAATATTGCTTATGACTTGGCTGTTGCATGGAGGAAGAATAGAGGAGAAGATCCTGCCCTAATTACTTGGCAGGTATTCCAGGATGCGTTCTTGGACAAGTTCTTCCCATTATAGATGAGGAAAGTAAAGATATAGGAGTTTATGAACTTGAGATAGGTCTCCAACACTATTAAGGAGTACTGCCTCAAGTTCAAACAGTTAGCCAAGTATGCTCCTTACTTGGTAGCTGACACCCGATCTAGTATGAGTAAGTTCATGACCGTTATGTATAGTTTGGTACTAAAAGAGTGTAGGACTTCTATGCTCAATAGGGATATGGATCTATCTAGGCTGATAATTCATGCTCAACAGATTAAGGTAGATAAGATAAGGAAGAGAAATAGAGTAAGGGGAAATAAGAGGGCTAGATCGAAGCAGTTTGAGCATGGCTAGACTAGATCCCATGGAAAAAACTGAACCCAATTTTAGGATCTTTCATCTATGCCAGCACCTTTATCAGCTAGTGCTCCCGTGCTTAGAAATAGGCAGGAGCAAGGGAATAGGTCTTCTATGTCCAGGTCCCAGAACAGTGTAAGTAATAGACCTCTTTATCCTCTATGTACTAAGTGTGGTAGGGACCATGCCGGTGAGTGCTTAACCAATCAAAGGGGTTGTTTTGGTTATGGAAAGATAGGCCATAGACTTAGAGTGTGCCCGCATGCTAGGCAGGGGAGCAGAGATATTTGACCTCAGACTCAGACTACCAGTATACTAGATCCTTTAGCCTATCCAGCCCCTCCTCAGGGCGCTTCATCCAGTACGGCTGGTGGTCAGCACCAGAATAGATTCTATATCTTTCCATCCCGTCAGGAACAGGAGAATTCTCCTAATGTTGTTATTGGTGTGCTCCGTGTCTTTCACTTTGATGTTTATGTGTTGTTGGACCCTGGGTCAAGTTTCTTTTATGTGACCCCATTAGTTGCTGTGAATTTTGAAATGAGTCCCGCAAAGATTCTCGAGGCCTTCCTGGTTTCTACTCCAGTAGGTGAGTCAGTTGTTGCTAAGCAAGTGTATGAAAAGTGTCCTGTCACTGTCCTTCATAGAGTCATACTTGTTGATTTGATAGAGTTGGAAATGGTGAATTTTGATATAATTCTGGGTATAGATTGGCTTCTCTCTTGTTATGCATCTATAGGTTGTCGTACCCATATGGTTAAGTTTCAGTTTCCTGATGAGCCAGTCTTCGAGTGTTTCAAAAGTTCAGTATCTCCCAAGAGTCACTTTATATCCTATCTCAAAGCTAAAAAGTCGATATCCAAAGGTTGCATCTACTATCTAGTTAGATTTAAGGACACTAAGTCTAAGATTTCAACCATTCAGTCAGTCAGTATAGTTAATGAGTTTCCTGATGTATTTCTGAAAGATCTCCCAGGAGTACCTCCTGATAGAGAGATAGAATTTAGAATTGACCTTCTTCCTAATACATAGCCTATTTCTATTCCTCCATATCATATGGCATCTACAGAGTTTAAGGAGTTGAAAGAGAAACTCAAAGATCTTTTAGACAAAGGTTTTATACGGCCCAGCGTTTCTCGTTGGGGCGCTCCCATCTTGTTCGTGTGGAAAAAAGATGGTTCTTTGCGTATGTGCATTGATTATCATCAGCTTAATAAGGTCACAGTCAAGAATAAGTGCGCTCTTCCTAGAATTGATGACCTATTTGATCAATTGCAAGGTGTAAGTTATTTCTCCAAGATAGACCTTAGATCTGGCTATCATCGGCTTAAAGTGAGGGAATGTGATATTCCAAAGACAGCCTTCCAAACCCGCTATGGTCACTTTGAATTTCTAGTTATGTCTTTCGGGCTAACCAATGCTGTAGCAGCTTTCATGAATCGAGTGTTCCGATAGTATCTTGATATTTTTTTCATAGTGTTCATAGATGATATCCTTGTGTACTCCCGTACTAAGAATGACCATACGGATAATCTTAGAATTATCTTGCAAGCTCTTAGAGATCATCAGTTGTTCACCAAATTCAGCAAGTGCAAATTTTGGCTAAGGTCAGTAGCCTTTCTCGATCATATTATTTCAGCTGAAGGCATTAGAGTTGATCCTCAAAAGATAGAAGCTGTAAGAAATTAGCCTAGACTTATCTCTCCGTCAGATATTAGAAGTTTCCTGGGTCTAGCTAGCTATTACCGCTGTTTTACTGAAGGTTTCTCATCTATTGTGTCTCCTATGTCTAGAATGACCCAAAAAAAAAGTTAAGTTCCTGTGATCAGATTCTTGCAAGGAGAGTTTTCAGGAGTTGAAGACTCAACTCACTTCAGCCCCTGTGTTGACTTTGACTGATGGTACGGATGGTTTTGTGGTGTATTATGATGCCTTGAGTGTTGGTTTGGGTTGTGTGTTGATGCAGAGAAGTAAGGTTATAGCCTATACCTCTAGACAGTTGAAGCCCCATGAAAAGAATTACCCAACCCATGATCTTGAATTAGCTGTTATGGTTTTTGTTTTGAAAATCTGGAGACACTATCTGTATGGTGTTCGTATTGATATGTTTACGGACCCCAAAAGCTTGCAGTATGTGTTTTCTCAGAGAGATTTGAATCTTCATCAGAGGAGATAGTTAGAGTTGCTAAAGAATTGTGATATGAGTGTATTGTATCATCCGGGCAAGGCCAACGTAGTGGCAGATGCCCTTAGTATATTGTCTATGGGCAGCGTTGCTCATGTTGAGAAAGATAAGAAAGAGTTAGCTCGAGAAGTGCATTATATGGCTAGACTGGGTGTTAGGTTGCTTGATTCAGTTGAGGGGAATGTTTGGGTTCAGAGTGGTTCTGAATCCTCTTTAGTTTCAGAAGTGAAAGAGAAGTAAGACATGGATGCTAGTTTTTTCAAACTGAAGGAGTCAGTTAAGAACCAAAATGTAGAGGTTTTCTCCCAAGGGGGAGATGGTGTATTGAGATGGTAGAATATATTGTGTGTTCCATGTGTTGGTGATTTGAAGTAGAGAATTATGGCTGAGGCGCATGGTGTGCGGTATTCCATTCATCCTGGTGCTACCAAAATGTATCGCGACTTGCGGGAAGTCTATTAGTGGAGTTGCATGAAGAAGGATATAGAAGAGTTTGTGGCGGAGTGTTTAACTTGCCAATAGGTTAAGGTAGAGCACCAAAGACCTAGTGGTAAGCTGCAAGAGTTTGGTATCCCTACTTGGAAGTGGAAAGAGATGAATATTGATTTCGTGACTGGTCTACCCCTTTCGCATCGTCATCATGATTCGATTTGGGTTGTTGTAGACAGGTTGACTAAGTCAGCACATTTCTTGCCAGTGCATACATCTTATACAACTGAGGATTATGCTAGGTTGTATATCCGAGAGTTAGTTAGATTGCATGGAGTTCCCCTGTCTATCATCTCGGATAGGGGTTCTCAGTTAACTTCGCAGTTTTGGAAATCTTTCCAGAAGGGCCTTGGTACCCAAGTTCATTTAAGTTCTTCTTTTCATCCACAAAGAGATGGTTAGGCTGAGATGACTATCCAGACTTTAGAATATATGTTGAGGGTGTGTGACCTTGATTTCAAAGGTAGTTGGGATGAGAACTTACCACTGATTAAGTTTACATATAACAATAGTTATCATTCTAGCATCCGGATGGCACCATTTTAGGCTTTGTATGATAGAAGATGTAGATCACCCATAGGTTGGTTCAAAGTCGGTGAAGATGTTGTGATTGGACCTGATACAGTATTTGAGGCTATGGATAAATTTAAGTTGATTAGAGAAAGGTTGAAAACGGCCCAAAGTCGTCAGAAGTTATATGTAGATGTGAGAAGAAGAGATCTTGAGTTTGAGGTGGGTGATTTGGTGTACTTGAAGATTTTACCCATGAAAGGGGTGAAAAGGTTTGGGAAAAAGGTAATCTTAGTCCCCATTATGTTGGCCCTTATAGAGTTTTAAGTCGTGTTGGGAAAGTATCCAATGAGTTGGAGTTGCCCACAGAGTTGTCAGTTGTTTATCCTATCTTTGATGTCTCCATGCTTAAGAAGCACATTGTGATTCTGCTATAGTAGATCCTTCAGAGAGCTTAGATATCTAGAATAGTATTTCGTTTGATGAGATTCCAGATGAGATCCTAGATTACCAGGTCCATAGACTAAGGAACAAAGAAGTTCCCTCGGTCAAAGTTTTGTGGAGGAATCATTCAGTTGAGGGAGCTACTTGGGAAGCGGAAGCAGATATGCGAGCCAAGTACCCGCACCTTTTATCCGCAAGTTTAGATCAAGCCGAACATACTATTCTTCCTTAATTCAGTTCCTTTCTAATCAAATTCATCTATGTATTTATTCCTGTGAAAGCTCTTGCACATCCCAGAGTATTCAAAGGTTTAGAAAGATTTAAAGCATGTTTAGCCATTTGATTCAAATGTGCATCCTTAGTTCCTCGGTATCTTAATCTAACTAGAGACATTCAAGGATGAATGTTTCCAAGCCTCCACATTGTAAGAACGCATAAAGTTCCCTCGTAGTCTAAGGCTTTAGAGCATGTCAGGTGAAGCCTTTTTCCGTCTCTAAAAGATTTAGGAATGACTTCCAAAGTGATTGGTGTTTAAACCATGTGGAATTTTCAAAAATTTAAATTTTTATCATGTGAAAAACTAAATTATCTTTCCAACGATACCAATTTCATCCAAATCTGGTATCGGGCTGAGAAGGTATGGTCATTTTACTAAAAGCTGTCAGAATCAGCCAGGTACGACGGACAGGTTGACAGACCATCGAGCTTGTGACGGACCGTCGCCCAAACCGTCGCAACCAAGGAAGTGACTCCCTCTTTGGGTCCAAGTGCAACGGCCAGGACGACGTACCATCAAGATAGTGACGAAGCGTCGCTAAGACCGTCGCAACGAGGCAGTGTGGCCTTTTTCTGACCAACGTGCGACAGACGATCCGACGGGCCGTTAGACTAGTGACGGACCATCACTTCGACCGTTGCAGATCCCGTTCAGTATTTTTAAGCCAATTTAAAAGGAATTTGTCTTTTTCCACCCTTTTAACACTTAGATATATTCAGAATGAAGCAAATAACTTTATATCCATCAAAAATATCAAGGCCTAGGATTCCTCCCTCAAGAACAAACTCAATTCCTTCCCCAAGAACTTCAAGATTCCACCATAAATTCTACAAATTGAGTTGAGATTCAAAGTTCCCTAGACAAAAGCTTCAAGAACCTTCACTCAAGAGTACGAAAAAAATTCTCAAGAAAGCTTGTTCATCTAAAAGTCATAATCTAAGGCATGTGGGATTTGAACAAGGGCACTCCTTTCGTCCTTGTGCCCAAAAGTTGTTTTAATTACAAAGATATATGGTTTTACATGTTTTCTTATGAAAATGAAGTATGGTTTTATACCCTATGTTATTATTTCTTGAGATTACGATGGTTTCAATGTTTTAGAAATCAAAGTACATGAGTATGTTGCGATTATAATGCATATTGCTGAAAATTTCCAGATTTCTATATGATTTATGAATCTTTATGATTTCGAGTATGAATTTTTATACGTCTTAATGTGAGATTGATATATAGATCATTAAGACCTATTTGAGATTGTAATTTTAAGAACTTTTGTGTTATAAGAACCCATGATTTAATTATTTTGAGATTTTTGAGAAAGTTTTGGCCGTGATACTCATAGTAGCTTTGAAATCCACTTCGCTGAATGAGATTACAGATTTTGTAGTTGGTTTCATTATAAACCATGAGATTATTTTTTTTAAAAGTGGATTTCCTATGAGATGATTGTAGATAATTAAAGGGAGTAGTATTTAGCACCGAGTTGGGTAAGTTACTACGGTTTCATACCCCAGAACTATGTGCCACCGTAGGATTGAGATTTATGGGCCTGAGGCCGAGATAGTGATCACTGAGTTGAGGTTATACTCCCTGGAAAGAGTATGACACCTCTACTCAACGTGAGATTTCTTCCTTAGGAGGACAAGACGTTGGAATCCATGTATCTCGCATGGCGTATGTCGGTTAAGAGAAACTCCCTAATAGCAAAATTTTTCAAAGTAATTTCTTAAGTAAAATTTTCCAAAGAAGAAAGTAGTTTTCCCTATTAGTAAGAGTAAGTAATCAGTTTTTAAAGTAAAGTATGTACCTTGAGATGAGATTTATACTATGTGTTCCATTATTCATAATTTATGAGATATGCATTTTGAGATTATTCGAGCTATGTGAGTCAGTTATATTAGCATGCATGATTTCTGTAAAGATTGATGATATTATTATTTTAAGTATCGCATACACCCCATATACTCAGTACATCCTTAAAGTACTGATTCACATATAAGTCTGTGTGCTACATTGTCTCATAATGTAGGTTCAGGTGCTCAGTCTCAACAGCATCAGTGATCTCCGAGTACCTTGATCTACACCTCCATAGTTGGTGATTCTTCATGGTTCGAGGACCTGTTTTTCCCTGATTTCGGGCTTCATAGTAGTTGGGTTATTTCTTTTCAGTTGAGTATGTGTTATTTCTTTTCAGTTGAGTATGAGTCAGTTGGGGATCTATCCCAATGGCTCTCTAATTCTTGAGTAGTAGAGGCTTCGTTAGACTAGACTATCAGTGGTATTTTAGACTTTTCAGCATGTTGCTACTCAGACAGTATTCTTTAGTTATTTCAACTGAGATATGTTATGACCGTGCCATTGTTTTTCTTTATTCATCTTAAAAGTAAGTGTCGGACATAGTAACAGGCTCAAAGGGTTATCTTAGGGCTACTTGTAGCCTTAAGCACTGTGTGATGTCTTGGAATGAGATTTTGGGGTGTTACATACATGAACATCAAAATTTATGACAAAAAATGCTCAAATAAGACTCATATCAACCCCTGAAAAGGCATTTCAATAATAGTAATCTCTCAAGTCAATAATTAATTCAATGCAAGCCCCCGCTCAGGCATTACAATAAGGATAACAAATTTTAATAATGTAACTTTGAGAATTTACCCTAGCCATAGTTTGTCTTACACGATAAGATTTCATTTTGACAATCATGAAATGCTTAGACTCGAATACTAAAAAGTAACTATACTAGTTAACATGTTATAAATTTTACCTTCATTTTGCTTATCTAATAACCAAGATAAAATTCCTCGCTTTACTACTTAATTATAGTATCATATATTCATATCGTAAGTGATAACTAAACCTCAATAATTATATCAAAAACCACTAAACATGATTTAAAATCTTATTATAGATACTCACTATTAATTTAATCAAGATCCATAAGTAATCTATCCGCTATTAACCATAAGCATATCAACAAGTAGAAATAACAGTCAACATGTCCATTATATAACTTCAACCAATTGATAGACTCTAGTACCCGTGGAGATGCTCGTCATCTCAATAGAGTGGGACTTTCAAACCCTTAGTGATTCACAAAATATAAGAATTAATCACATAACACATAAACACTTCAAAAAGGAATCAAGGTACACCTCAACTTGCCTTAAAGAAGACCCGAAAAGCCAAATCACAGCCCGAAGGATCAATCAAAAGCTCTAGTCCCTCAAATCATCATCAAATGCATCCAATCTAACCAAAAATGAGATCAACACATAAATACAAGGCCAACGATACTTATATAGACACACTTTAGTTCGGGGTCCAATATCACTTCAAAAATCAACTCAGAAAATAAAAGGGTAAAACTAAAATTTTAATGAAGAATAAAATCACCCATAGTTTAACGTTTCTAAATCTGAAATCCCAATGAAAATCAAGTAGAAATCAAGTTAGAAATCAAAAAATACACATTTCTCTTTGCCAGGTAAAATCCAAATTCTCAAGCTTAAAGGCAAAAGGATTTGAGGATGGTTTTGTAATAAAAACAATGGGAAATGATAAATAGAAGGATTAGAAACTTACAAACATTTGAAATCTCAAAATTCCACTTGAAATCACCTCAAGCCAAGCTTCCAAGATATAAAAACAAAGAAAATAAGGTTTTGGGTCAAGATTTTACAATTATAAACTACCAATAAAAAAGTTCTTCGCATTCGCAGGTAAACCTTTGCATTTGTGAGGTTGACCGACCGGACCCATCGTAATCATAATAGTTCGATTGTTTTCACAAAGCTTAACTAAACTGGACCATGAAATCATCCTTCATTGTGATCGCATCCTACCCCCCGAATGCAATGCACAAAGAATTCCTTCATCAAAAACGTAAGACTAGGGTCACAAACGTGATAAAGGAAATGCCCAACACCTGCAACAGCAAAAGAAAGTAGACCTCTAAGTCAAATATTATGCAAATAGATCCTTGAAATTCATTCAAGACCCCAAAAAAACAAACCAATAATATTATTAGGCTATTTTTTATGTTTCAAACTCAACAGAATCATTAGATTAAACAAAAGAGGTCACTATCAAAAACTTAGCTCTAAAACCAACTTTAGGCCAAATAATAGCAAATATTTCAACAAAACACTCAAAAATTACAAAAGGTCCTTGGAACCCAAACCAATTGTGCCACTAATCCGAAATAGATGCTTTGGATCTAATGAAATTGACAGATTCGCCATCAGACACTCATAGAATATCGCCACCCGACACTCAGAACATAAAATATTGACCAAAGTCAACTATATCTGTAACGCCCCAAAATATCATCCTGAGATGCCACATGGTGCCCAAGGCTACACGTAGCCTCAAGCTAACCCTTTAAGCCAAAACACTACCCTTGGGTTCCAACACAACAACATACACGCTACGCTAAGGATATATATATATAAGTACATAACATATCACATCGCACATGGCACGGAATATCGATAGACTGTACATATATGGAATGTCTATACACAAACCAACCCAATAATACACTAGTCTGACATAGCCTCTATACATCAAAATCAATGAGCTATTGGGAAAAACCCTCAACTGACTCAACAGACCAAAGGGATCACAAAACAATAACACCAAAACTAGCAACTTGGTCCTCGAACCATGAGGACTCACCACTGAAGAAACGTAGATGCGACACTCGGATATCACTTCCGCGGCTGCGGCTGAGTACCTGAACCTACATTATGGTAAGAATGTAGCCCATACAGAAATATGTGGGTTAGCACAAGATACGTACTGAGTATGTAGGGGCACATGCAAAATATAAATAATATCATGAATTTCGTAAAAACGTACATATGGCCCATAATGACATACCTGGCTTGAGTGACATTGAATCATGCAACTCATAACATCTTAGATAGGAAATGTAGGAGAAAAAACTCATAAATCATTATAGATCATCATAGGCAACTTGACTTACCACATCAAAACTCGGAGTGACTCGGTATTTCAATAAACATGACTCTTATGGACAGGGGAGTTTCCTATAACCGACAACCCCACTTGAGCTACGTGGAATACTAACGTTTAAAACCCCCGTTGGCATGAGCGTCATACTCTTTGCTAGGGAGTACGACCTTAAAACTACAATAATCACAATCGGTCTCTCTGGCGAATAATATCATCATCAAACAACCCTACGGTGGCACATAGGTTTGGGGAAATACCAAATCTCCCTCTCGGTGCTAAGTACTACTCCCCGAAAAGCTCAGAACGCATTAGGAAATCCACCACAACATCACAAGGGTCTATCATAAAGACCAAATCAAATCTCTTTCTCATTTATCAAATCATATCAATTTGTGGATTCCTAACTCAACACATTTTAGCTCAAAATATTTTAATCTTCCTCAACATCAACAAGGTATCAATGCATTGAACCATAACCGACTCGACATTTGGACAAGGATATGAAGACTCAATACATAATATTTTCAACAATTTAACTCATCCAAACCATCCGAAAAATACCAAGACTCATTGCAACTTCAATATCAACATTTCTCAATTTGCCATCCAACTCTCATTTAAAGGTACTTGAGACATCAACCCATAGTAGGGATATAGAATTTCCAATATCAATTATAAATTCATAATAAGGAAATAGTGGAATGATAGTATAAATCAAGGCTTAACAAATTAAATCATCATACTCTCATAATCAAATACTTTTTGGACATAATTCCATCTCAACATCATACACATATCGGATGACATAATCCCATAGCTCATGGACAATAATATAAGATATAAAACCATATTTCTAATTCATGGTAAAACATGTAAAATCTCATGTCAATGTAATTCAATAAAAATACCGGGCACAAGAGCGAAAGGATAATCTTGTTCAAAGCCCCACATACCTAAAAATGGAAGATGAATATGAACTTCCGACTTCGAAAATTTATTCACGAAAATAAAGGGTGCTTCTCGAAGCCCTTAACATGATCAACTCGAATCCCAAATCAATTTGAAATTTCTACGGTTCAATCAAGAGACATAGAAGGATGAAATTTGGAGTAGTAGGGTTGGGGTTTGAGCCATAGGAAATTTTGGAGAAAAATGAGCTATTGAATGCTCTTAATGGACTTAAATCCATGGTTTACCCGGATGGATTGGAGTGGTAATGACCAAAATACCCTTAAAAATCAAATAATGTCAAATCTGTCCTTTGGTGGACTGTTTTGATAGGCTGAAGTAGATCGACCATAAATTTTTTCTCCGATGGCCAAATTGGATGAAACTAATTTCATTGGAAAGAGGACTTTCAGATATTTCTGTTGATATATAGTAGCTCACCCAGATCATTATGTACAAGGAGTTATGATTGTTTGAAGTTGACCCAAAAATTGGCCTGGCCTCAGTATTTTTTTCCTGCACATTTACTGTTCACCACTATTCACGGTTAGATCGGAATGATCATAACTCATCGCTCGAGTGTCCGTTTTGGATGATCCACATATCGTTGGAAAGCTTATTTGATGCTATACGCGATGAAGGGTTGCATATCCAGAAATTCCACACATATTATTAATCACGATAAAGAACAAAATTCAACACATTTTCGTCCGAGATCTTAACGGAAAATTTTTCCGGGGCATCACAATATCACTTTAAAAGCTACTAACAATCACAAACTCATATAAATCTCTTCCAAATGCTCGGGGACCATGAAAAAAAGTTCCGCAACACGTAAATAAAGTAAAGCAACAACAGAGAAAGACAAAATAGTCAAACTATTAAAAAACTCTAAAAATCACAATGAGAATTGTTATATCATCCACCAATAAGTCTCACATTCTCCCTCAAACGTAAAGTTAAGAAAAGTACCAAAATAGATAAGGGGGCAAAATACCCTTGCAAACCTAATGCAAGCACTCTCAAGCAGAGTCACAGCTACAGAACTATTGGTCTCACTATAGTAACCAGAAAAATTCTTTACATTATGGCCCTTAAGGTCACAAATCTAGCATCTGAAGTCAAATTTCTCAATGAATTCGAGTTTCTTTATTTCAAACTTCCTCTATACCCAAAAATTGGTTTGATCACCATAGAAGTTCGGAAAGCACCCGACTTACTTAAATCTATCAAAGATACTACAAGTCATTGACTGAACCACAAAACCAATGTCGCCCCTATACCAATAAAATGACAAAGACCCATGGAACCTTATTGCAACTCTCCACAATACTAAATCATGCCTTCTTCTATCTCAAAAAGGAATTTTCACTATTTCCAAGCCCTCGATAAGCATTTTCCTGAATGAATCACACTTATCCAAAGCTGATACTATAAATGCGACTCAGATAGTACTGTCTCTCCAAGATATAACAACTAAGTCAAAAATCAATATCAATTTCACACAAAACCTCAAAAGTCACTCTTAGCATCCTTTGATCACTAATTAAATAGTTATATCCTCATGCTCAACCATTGAAGAAAATCATGATTCATCACAAAACTTTCCATACCATAGTAATATACGCTCTATATGTCACCAAATATATATGCAATCCATCATATCATGAACCATTCAACCCATAATAAAAGTGCAAGACTACCACATATCACTAATGGTCACCCAAATCAGAATTAAATCATAGAGTGTCATCATTAATCTCTTCATAAGTGTCTATCAGACTATACTGTCAAGACTTTAAATTTCCAACTAGTACCTATAACACTATTCAGAATGCTTCAAAATTTCTTATTTACAAGTTCCTTATCTTTTTACTAACTCATTCCCCATTCTTAATTCTTTAGCCCAAGCCTATAGAATAATACCACAAACCATAACTCGAAACTAAGCCCTTTAACTTCCAAAGTAATAAATATTGCAAATCAAGTGCCTTATCGTGCAAAATCCCTTCCAAGTCCTCTAAAACTGACAAGTGTAAACTTTCTTATCTTTCTAATTCATACAACAACGGAATCCACCACCACAATGTCGCCTTACCACGAAAACCCAGAATTCTATCATAAAACTATTTAGATCATTCTCTTACCAACTATGCAACAACTTATTCAAAAAATGAAGTACTACTATTATAATCTGAGCCAGACCAGAGTGACCACGCTACTCTGAATGCAAGTCTCGATCCTCAAAGACGAACCTATAACCTTCCAAATCTAAAGCCAATTCCCTTATGAGTTAAATTCCTTCAAGTTTGACTGAGGAGTGTTTCAACACCATAAATATTTCCATGCAAGTGAAGCTAGTCATCAAGGTAGAAATAGACTATAAGGATCTAATGTCTAAAAATCTACCCTTATCTAACTAGAATCCTTTAGTTGCAGTCTTTTTGAGTTAGTCGCACCACAAATCTAATCCATCACAAAGTATTCTTGCATACTCATAAGCATCACTAGTCACCCCACAAAGGCAATCTCATTTTTAATGCCCCAACCCAAACCAGAAATATACTGATGTGATACTGTAAAAATACCATACTTAAGCATACACACTACCACTAACACTTGTATATAATTTCATACAAGTATACCAGTTGAAAACTTTTTTATTCATAAGTTGCCATCCTGATAATTGAATTACCCCCTCTATCCGAACTAATATTATTTCCCTCAAGTAAATCTCTGTACATCCTACAGTTTTATTATACCAATACCTACCATTGATTCACCACTATTCCGTAACATAATCATTGATAATACCATATCAAATCACACTAATCCATAATATTTAGGGAAATCAAATTTAGCACAAAATAAATCACAACACAAGATCAACACATCTAATCTACCATTAAAGAATCATCTATATGGTGGCAATATGAATAAAAAAAACAAGAACACATTAATCATATCAAGACCTAATGCCGAAGAAGTAACATAGAGGAGAATATAGAACCACAGTCAAACACTACCAGGATAGATCAAAGGTGTACTAAAATTATACCTGTGATTACTGTTGATCTTGGGCATATTTATATGTCCAAGAACCAATATTCACCCATACTAGGACTTGTTCTATGAGCTAAAATGTGTTATTCTTATTTAGTTTTAGTTATAATTGCATTATTGAGCTAATGGACATGATTATTTGATGTAGGGTTGAATCATAATAAAATTACATGTAATTGGATACATTTATGGAAGCTAATGAATATTGAAGCTTTGGGAATGATGTTCTGGGCATGAAAAGACTTGGATTAAGCTCAAAAAGCATGAATTAGAAGATGGGAACAGAGAAATAAGTAATGAGCTAGAAATTGAAAGAAACCGTGAGCTGGGGGTACGGAAGCTATTCCCTGTGTTAAGATCTGTGTCTCCCCAAGGATTTTTTGTACTAGAGGCAAATTCCAGTAAGGGTCTGTGATAGATCGCGGCGTGAACCCTATTCCCTTATACTCCCTAATGCGGCACGAACCTCATTCCCATGAACTTAGTATCATGACGTAGCACTTATTCCTCGTTGTGACCTCCGCGATACGGTGGTGGGTATTTAGTGGGCCAAACTTGTCCTACAAGAAACTCTACAACACAATTAAGGATTCTTTTAGATACATACAGAAGAGGCTAAAAACACCACAATACTTCTTTTAGGGATCTTGGAACTTCATTCTTTCAAGATTACTTTTTTTAAATGATTAACTATTCATTTTTATGTTGAATTCAAACATTAGTAGCTAAACACCCTTGTTTTGGGGTTGATTCCAAAAACTTGATTACACTTTGATATTCTTAGAGTAGTTTATTATTGAATTATCATATGGTTTATTACTAATCTCTTGTGCTTACTATTTGATGATTGGCCACCATTAAAATACACTTATATTCCTTTGTGAATCCGAGAGGAGAATCATAGGATAGAATGAAGAGTTTAAGAAGCAAGGTTCTTATTATTTTATAAAATAAAGGATTTGATTTAGGTCTAGGATAGAGATATACCTAGAATTCTTGTTTGTTTCACTTGCAGGATGATATCTTAATGGATTTAAATGGATTATTGCATCCTCACTCAATGATGTAGCTGTAATATTCGGTTAGGTGGGAGATTAGAGGATTGAGAGGCCCTGATCATACTCTAAACCCTATGAATCAATAATTCGATAATCAACTAAACTACGATAAGAATAGAGACTTTTAAGATTATAAGAAGTATCTCAACCCTGGAATTCTTACTATTATTGTTTACAACTCTGCTTACGTTGCTATTATCACACATTGTTATTTCTTTATTCGCTAGATTATTACTTGAATCTTCACAATCATCTTGATACTTTGAAACACTTAATACATTCTTGTCAAAAACTAAAGTTAGTTGAATTACAAGTAAAGTAGTCCTCGTGGGTATGATATCCAACTGTCATAGTCACCATATTATTTGTATGATCGTGTGAACTAGCATGTGCATTAGACCGCAACAAGTTTTTGGCGCCGTTACCATGGACACAAATAATTAGTAATTTTCAAAAAAAATTATTTTTGATGATAATTTTAAGTATTAAAATCTTGATCTTAGTGGCTGGCTTTTGCAAAACTAGAGAAAGACCGAAATGGAAAGAGATAGAGAGTTGGTAGAGCCTTATTCAGAACCAGGATAGGCATTTTATCAGAGACAAAGAGCTCACTATCCAATTCAGCAAGTTCAAATGGCGGAGAAAAGAGATCCCAACCTTATTGATCCAATTGATCAAAATATTGCATGTGATCCAGCTCTGGTGATTCCAGCTACTCTTGCTTGATCAGAAGCCAGACTTATTGGTAAAGCGGTGATCCCACTTATGAACCATGCTATGAATTGCATCCATAAGCCAGAGGCAGGTGTTCGGTTTAAATTAAAGCAAAATATGGTACAATTGTTGTGTTTGAGTGGACAATTTGTAGGGTTCTCACATGAAGACCCACAATAGCACATATAGACTTTCTTGGAAATCAGTGATACCTATATTCCAACTGGAGTGTCTACTAATTATGTCAGAATGACGCTCTTCCTCTTTTATCTACTTGGGGAAGTAAAGAGGTGGTTAAATATTGAACCACCAAACTCCTTCACTTACTAGGACGATCTGGCTTGGAAATTCCTTATGATATTCAATCCATTAGGGAGGACAACATACTTGAGAAGGAGATTCTAACTTTCAGGCAGAAAGAAGGAGAAATTTTTTACCAAGCTTGGGAAAGATTTAAGGGTATGCTTTGAATTACCCTCACCACCATCAGTCTAATAATGTATTGGTTCATACTTTCATAGAGGTGCTTGATCCCAACATCATGATTCTCTTGGATTCAACAACAAGTGGGCAAGATCTTGAGAAGATATATGATGAATTATACACATTGCTGCATCAGATTCTCAAGGGAATCTTAAGTGGCATACTAACTCAAGGAGTTCTCCAAAGAAAGTTACACGTGTGTTAGAGGTATATCAGTTTACTACTTTATCAGCTCATTTTGCTGCACTACAAAATTAGTTAACTACTTAGTTCAGTAATATAAAGTTGGGGGTTACACATCCTTCAGAGCTAATGTTGTTCATCGGGCTAGTACTTGGTGTGAGATTTGCGAAAGCGGTGAGCATGTTGTGGATGCTTGTGCAATAAATCCAGATTTTATTAATTATGTGGGGAATTCTAATCATCAAGGACAGCAGAACTTTGGTAATACTTACAATTTGAATTTGAGAAATCATCCCAATTTCTCATAGGGTGGAAATCAGGTGCAGAATAACAATTAGGCATAGAATAAAAATCAATACAGGGGGTCGGTACAACAGAATCAACAGTAGAAAGTTTAGAGTAATCAGGCAACGACTCAAACTAGCAATATAAAAGAGATGTTAAAACAACTTATAGCTACTCAAGAACAGTTGGTACTATATATGAAGAGTCAACAGTTGATTACAAAGAACTTAGAGATGCAAATTAGTCAGATTGTCGGAGTACAAAACACTAGACCTCAGGGAGGTCTACCTAGTGATACTGAGGCGAATCCAAAATAGTATATGTAGTCACTACTAGGAGTGATTTGCAGCTAAAGGAGTTAGAACTTGAGAAAGTAAATCCCAAAGCTACCGATGATGATACTGAAAAGAATAGACTGAAAGAGGTAGAAGAAAATATTTCAAGCAATGAAACCAAAGTGGAGAAGAAGACTCTACCTCTACCTTCCCCCGGAAGGCTTCAAAAGCACCAAGAGAAGACTAGTTATAAGAAGTTTTTAGAGCTTTTGAAGTAGGTTCATGTCAATCTCCCTCTTGTTGATATTTTGCAAAGTTTACTGAAGTAAGCAAAGTATATGAAAGACAACAACAACCATTTAACTGAATATGCTATAGTAGCACATACTGAGGAGTGCACATCTAAGATTCAGAATAAATTGCCATAAAGCTAAAAGATCTAGGTATTTTCACTTAGAAAATCACCATCGAACAATCCATCAGTGCGCGGGGGTTGTGTGATTTAGTGTAAAGAATCAATCTCATGCCCATATCTTGGTTCAGAAAAATGGGTTTTGGGACTCCCAAACCCACGACCATTATTTTGCAGTTAGCCGATATATCTCTTGCTAAGCCTGATCGGATCATTGAAGATATAGTGGTTCAAGTGGGATTACTTATTTTTCTAGTGGATTTTGTTATTCTTGATTTTTATGTTGATCTAGTCATTCCATTTATTTTGGGACGTCTATTCTTAGCAACTAGGCAATCACTTATTGATGTAGCTGTAGGAAAGATGGCCATGAGAGGTCATGATAATGTGGAGGTTTTTGATGTGTATAAGGCAATGAAGTTTTCTACTATAAATAAAGAATTATCTGCTATAATTGTTCTAGACCTTTAGTCTGAGGTCCACCTTCTATTGTCTAATGACCTACTTGAGCGAGCATTGATGGGGTATGACCTCTATGGTGATATTGAGGCACTTGAAATGGTGGAAATTATTAATTTAGCATTGATTGGCACTAGATTTACTATTCTTGAGCCATTGAATGGACCAATTAGACCATCTCCAAAGGCGTTCATTGATGAAGCACCAAAACTAGAGCTCAAGGCTCTTCCTTCTCATTTAAAATATGCTTTCCTTGGTGAGTATGATACTTTTCCTATGATTTTGTCTACAGTGTTATCTGATATGTAGGTGAGAGAGGCTTTTATAGTGTTGGAAAGAAGAAGAAAGAATTATGATGAAAGATATCAAACATTATAGGAATCAATCCTACTTTCTGTATGAACAAAATATATATGGAAGAGTGATACAAAGCGAGCGTAAAACACCCACAAATACTAAATTTGGTGATGAAAGAAGTGGCCAGAAAAGAAGTCATTAAGTGGCTTAATATTGGGATTATTTATCCCATATCCGACAACAAATATGTCAGCCCTGTGCACTGTGACCCAAAGAAAGGTGGGATGGTTATTGTTACTAGAGAAGATAATAAACTGATTCTAACTCACACAATAACTGGGCAGAGGATCTTCATAGATTACAAAAAGATGAATGATGCCACAAGGAAGGATCACTATCCCATTCCATTTATTGGTCAAATGTTGGACAGATTGGCATGGCAGGATTACTACTGCTTTTTGGATGGGTATTCAGGGTATAACCAGATAAGCATAGCACCTCAAGACCACCTTCACCTATCCTTATAGTACATATGCAATCAAACGCATGCCCTTCAGTCTTTGCAACACACCAACGACTTTCCAGAGATGTATTATGGATATCTTATATGATATGGTGGAATAATTTGTCGCGGTATTTATGGATGAGTTTTCCATTCTTGTTGATTCGTTTGACATGTTCTTGTAAAACTTAGATAAGGTCTTGGCTTGCTATAAAGAGATCAACCTTGTATTAAACTATAAGAAGTGCCACTTTTTGGTTAAAAAAGGTATCGTCCTTGGTCATAAGGTGTCACACAGAGGACTTAAGGTAGACATAGCTAAGGTAATGGTCTCTTAAAAGCTCCCATATCCGGTGTCAGTGAAAGAGATAAGAAGTTTTCTTAGGCACGCAGGATTTTACAGACGTTTTATTAAAGACTTCTTAAAAATAGAAGGTCCATTATGCAAGTTGTTAGAAAAAGAGGCCAAGTTTGACTTTGGTGATGAATGTCAGAAAATATTTGGTTGTCTGAATAGGAAATTGACGAAGGCACCCATTCTAATTTCTCCTCATTGGGTATTACCAATCGAGCTGATGTATGATACGAGTGATGTGGTTGTTGGAGCGGTATTGGGGTAGAAAAAGGATAAGGTATTTTGCTTTATCTATTTTGCGAATAAAATCTTGAATCTAAGCTAGGTTAATTATACAGTCGCAGATAAGGCAATGCTATCACTCGTGTATGCCTTTGATAAATTCAGATCATACTTTATGGGTACAAAGGTTATTGTTCACACAGACCATGCCATCATCCGATATTTGTTCAAAAATAAGGATGTAAAACCAAGGTTTATTAGGTAGATTCTTCTACTCCAAGAGTTTGATCTAGAAGTTCATAATAGAAAGGGAGCTGAAAATTAAGTGGCGGATCATGTTTCAAGAATTCGGAGTCATAATAATATATCGATGATACGCTTAGCATCAAATGGCATTGGATGTAGCTGAAGTTCCGTAGTATGATGACATAGTAAACTTATTAGTAGCTAGTGTTTATCCTCCAGAGTCCACTAGTCAATAGAAGAAGAAGTTGTTCTATTATTGTCGTGCTTATGTATGAGATGGGCCATTTCTCTATAAGCAGGGTGTTGATCAAATAATGAGAAGATGTATTTCAGAAGGTAAATCTTAAAAAATACTTGAAAGTTGCAATTCAACACCTTATAGAGGTCATCACGGTGGAGATAGGACAACTAGAAAGGTATTGCATTATGGTTTCTTTTGGCCTACACTTTTCAAACATACTGCGAATTATGTTCGAAGTTGTGACTTGTTCCATAAAATAGGCAGAATATCAAAGCATCATGAAATGCCCTTGAACAATATTTTGGAAGTGAAGATCTTTGACATGTGGGAATAGACTTCATGGGGCTATTTCCACCATCTCATGGGAATTTGTACATTCTGGTGGTTGTTGATTATATGCCTAAATGGGTGGAAGCTATTTCTCTTCCCACAAATAATGCAAGAGTAGTGATGAAGTTTGTCAAGAAGCAGCTTTTCTCTCATTTTGGTACACCAAGAGTGATTATCAGTGATGGAGTTATGTACTTTGTTAACACTTCATTTAAAAACTTGTTAGAAAAATATGGTGTTAGACACAAGGTGGCCATAACGAATCACCTACAAATAAGAGGCCAAGTAGAGGTGTCTAACCATGATATCAAGCAGATATTGCTGAAAATAGTTAATGAACAGCATAAGGATTGGTCAAACAAGATGGATGATGCACTATGGGCATATAACACAGCCTAAAAAATGCCCATTGGGACCTCTCCTTATCTCTTTGTATATGTAAAAGATTGCCACTTGCCTGTGGAGCTTGAACATCAGGCCTATTGGGCAGTAAAGAAATTGATCTTGATATGAAGGTTGCTGGAGAAAAAAAATTGTTAAAACTGAATGAACTTGAACTTGATGAGTTTCACTTACATGCCAATGACAATACGAAATTATATAAAGAAAAGACCAAATGATGGCATGATAAGAATATTATGAATTGAGCTTTTGATCCTGGACAACTTATGTTGTTATTCAATTCTAGATTGCAGTTGTTTCTAGGTAAGCTGAGGTCCAAGTGGTCTGGACCATTTGAAGTGGTGAGAATGACTTCTCATAGAGTTTTTTAACTATGGAGTGAGGAAAAGAGTGAAAAAATCATGGTGAATGGACAGAGAGTAAAGTATTATTGGGAAGATCATGGGGATCAACACAATACGCCCATCACCTTTGCGGATGAATAAAGTTGAGTTGGGTTGTGCCATGACGTAAACTAAGGCTTTGCATGGGAGGCAACTCACTAATGTAATGATATAGTGTAGTTTATTTCTTAGTTGTTTGAAGAAAAGGAAAAAGAAAGAAAAAATATAAAAAAGAAATCAAAAATCCAAAAAGATGTGTCGTGCCATGACCAAAACTAAGGCATTGAGTGGGAGGCAACCCATTTTTTCTTACGTTATTTTATTGTTTTTGTTTAGCATGCAGGAATGAGAAACTTATTAGCATGAGAGAGAATGAGAAGTGAGATTTTGACTAAGAAAAGCTCTCAGGTAAGTAAAAATGCACTAAGGTGAGGTACGAGGATGGAAAGAAAAGAGGGGATAAAATATCCCCTAAAAATGTAAATTCCAGTAGGCGTGCACGATAATCCTATTCCGCCAGCCCCAAATCAGTACATTTACATGGGCAACGCAGAAGGAAAATTTTAATCAAGTAAGCCTATACATTGGGCCCGCACCGGGAGGTCATTCCTCTTATTGAATAGCGCGTCGCGGAATTCATTTCACCCATTGAGACCCAGGTCATGGGGCCCACATCATTTTGGGTTTTGACCCCAAATATGATTCACTTATTCCCCTTTCCCTTTAAATACTCCCTTATTTCCCATATCCGCTCTCCCATAGAAACCCTAGTCACACCACCTCCCCCCCATTTCCTAAGATTTATACACTCTTCTATTTTGTGTTAATTTCAATCATACAAAAGAAAGACTTTCCCTCATCTTCTCCAAGACAACTAAGTATTCATGTCACAATTCTTTTTACTTAGTTGGGTGCAAGAAGTGCATTTATTTTATGCATTATTAGAATATGAACATGATATGTTGGATAAGTAGAGAGATAATTTTGAGTTCATAGAGAATTTTTTGTGATATAAAAGAAGGTTGTTATGCCTCATGTGTTTGCTTGTTCAATTTTTGTTGAAGTGGACTAGTAACATGTGATTTTAATAGAATATTGTATATTTGGGTAACATGCATGGTTGAAAATGTATGGAGAAGGTGTGGGTTGAGTAGTGGCACTTAATTAATATATGGGGTGTACGTTGATGAAGAGGGAAGTGTAAGTACCTTGCGTTGTTAAGTTACACGATCATGGTAGCAAGTAAGTGTGGGGTGGTTTGTAAATCCTCATATACTTAGTGTTTTCTACAATATGGATATACATGTGCCATTGGTTTGAGATTATGCTTGATAGTATACTTGCACTTTCATAAAATTTTGAAGTTAGGAATATGTATGAGTTATATGTTGGTTTTGTCTTGATGAAACAAAGAAATATATGCACCTGAAGTTGTTTTTGATGAAGTAAAGTGGAGTATAAATGCTATAAGTTGAATAAAGGTATGAATTAATGTCTTTTTGATATCTGAGGAGTTGTATGCGAATTTGTAAATTGAATAGGAGAAGTCTCAGTACCCTAGTTCTCATACCTACGCACTTGTACTAGCAACTAAGTGTGGGGTTTCCTCAACACTTTCTCACACTTAGTGTTTCCTAGTCCAAAATAGGTGCCTTGATTGATGTATTTTTTGAATGTAGTGACTTACAGGTAATATGTCTAGTCGTCAGCGTAAGGGGAATGATGTGACTCGACCTTCTGAACAGCCATGAAAAAAGAAACAGACCAATTGGTCGTGTGCCCTGACCTTTGATAATCCCACAAGGGCAGGCTAGGAGGTACATAACTGGGTGGGTCTTAGACGCTATCAAGAAGTAGTATGCCAAACACAATGAGACTAAATATGTTGTAGACCACTTCATTGATCGGGCAAGCCTGTTGAGAGAGTTTCCAAGAAAGTTGCGAAAAATAGAAGTGCTTCACATGAACTTCTTGTTTGAGCAGCCACACGAGTGAAACTTTACCTTGTTAGGGAGTTTTATGCAAACCTGGATGCTAGGGAGCGAGACTCAGAGGTAAAGATATAAGGCAAGGTGGTTACCTTTACTCCTCATTCATTGAATGTGCTTCTAGGAACATCGGAGGTGTATGCCTAACCATTAAAGAAGATGAACATCACACCACCTTATACAGACATTCACCATTTGTTGTGTAGGCACATCTCTACTTCCAGGTGGACACATCACAGAGATAGCAGCCTCCATCTCACATTTCCCTATGTTCAAATAAATAGTGAGGCTCACATATGGGCAAATATTATCCACCACTATCTCATACATGGGACACACTAGACTGATGTGACACATGATAGGGTATGTATTATTTATGCCTTAACGTGTGATGATGTTGATGTAAAAATAGGTGTTGTAATCTTTTCGGCAATGAGAAAGGTGCGCTTCTATCAGGGGTGCAGGTATGGCTTTGGTGATTTGCTGATGAGGTTCCTGAGGGATCAAGGTGTATAGGGGGAGACACTCAACTATAGGAAAGCAGTGGACACTTACCCTATGGATGTGTCCTAAACTAAGGGGATTAATGTGTCTCATGGTCCAGTAATGACTATGCCCAATTATCACACTCGAAATGACGAGATCACAGCCCGAATGTATGGGCTATAGTTGTTTTAGTTGCGGATAGAGGTACGCCTAGATACACATGAGGATATTCGAGCTGTAGAGATAGATTATCCTTATGGTCATTATGTGAGGACCATGTTATGGATTGGCCCAAATTTTATTAAGCTTGTTGAGGATGACGTTGCCCACTGATGAGGGGCATCGGCTGTATGATTCAGATTTGGAGTTAGATGAGGAAAAAGAAGTTGATAACCCAGACTTGGAAGCCGAGGCCTATGGTCTAGAGTCTGATAATGATATGGATGATGTTTGACCAGGGATTTTCTCCCTACCTTATACTTGGTTGATTTGCAAGCACTGGAATATTGCTTCATTTTAAGTATGGGGTGGTGGTTTCTTATTTCTCATTTCTTGTACTTTTATTTGTTATGTTTTGTTGGATAATTTTATTTTATTCTATTGGATATTTTTATTTGGTTATTATTTGGATTTAGACATTCATTTTAGCTATTCAAAACTATTCAGTCTATAATAATTAGTATTGATGACTTGCTTAGTGATAGTTTTCTTATTAGTTATGTTGCTTAGTAGTTACTTTCTATTTAAAAGTAGGAGTAAAATTTTTGTTTTTGCCCTCAAGGAAATTTTTAATAAGTCGTCATAGTTATGTGACTTCCCTTATGATTGATGGATGACGACCATATTAAGGGGAGTTAGTCATAGATAATAAAGAAGCGAAAAGAACCCAACCACAATTTTAAGGAGAGATACTTTGTGTTGGTCCAAGTGGTTGCTTGACTGGAAAATACTTGTTTTGAAATAAAAGCATGTCATAAATAAAAAGGGATCTAGTTTTAGACACCTAATCTCAATGGGTGTAATTTTTGATTTGTTGGCTTAAATTTGAATTTGACAAGTGTGAGACCGAAAACCATAAGGATCCGACATGAATCTATCATACACCAAGAGTGAGATAGGTTTGATAGTTATTATACATGCATAGTGATGTCTAGAATTTGCCTGTTGTGTTTACGAAGGAAAATAAAGAATGTTGGATTTAGAAAATGATGTAGGCATTTTTGTTGATAGCCGTATTTTCAGACCTCGTTTACCTACCCTTTGTGCATATTCCTAGTTATCCCCGTTGAGCCTATAGCTTATTTTGTTTGGTAGCATTATAAGTGCCTATTCCCCTTTTGTTGTTTAATTGTAATTTGATCCAAAACTCTTAAGCGCTTTAGTTGAAATTTATTAGAGTTAAGGAGTAGGAATTCGAATAAGGATTATGGTTAAATTTAACCCCTTAGGGTATTTCTATTGAGATAGGAAATTGATGTATGTGGTGGTTTAGAGTATGAAATAAAGATGAGAAAAAAAAAGAAAAATATTGAGAAAACAGAAAAAAAGTGGTGAATAGGTGACACTTCCACCACAGTGTGTGAAATAAGTTTAAAAAGATAGGGCTAAATAAAGAGAAAAAGGAAAGTTAGTGAGGGAAGAATTTGGTTGTTAATTTGATTCTTTAAATGTTTATGTGATGTACTAAAGCGCTTAGGGAGACTATCCACTATTTACCCAAATAGTTCCTACCCGTCCCTTATCTTACATTACAACCATGAAAGACCTAGTTGTTACTTAATCCCAACACTTGACTATTACTGGAGTAGAACACTAAGGGCAAGCTTATGGTTCATTGTCTATGATGTATGAATTCTTTGTTGAGAGTGAGCGAATTAGTTTTTGATATTCCATTTTGATCGTATATATTGTAAGATTGTGGAGTGAATATGGGAAATTTTCTTGTTGTGAGGGTGCATGTGGATGATAGTCAGGTGACTTATAGTGTTGTTGATTGTGTAACTTGATTGAGTTAGCCAACAAATTGGGAGTTAACTTTTGAGGTAAGGACATTTGAAAAGAATAATCCCATTCTTATAGAAGTGAATTGACATGTTTTAGTTAAAAAGTCATGTTTGACTTATGTCTACCCAACACAAATATTTTTGCTTAGGTTGTGGTATTAAGCTTAGCTGGGTATAGTGTTTTCTTGAAATTGTTCGAGGACAAATAAGATTTTAAGTGTGGGTTTGTGATATTGGGCGTATTTATATGCCCAAGCACCAATATTCACTCATAGTAAGACATGTTCTATGATCTAAAATATGTTATTCTTATTATGTTTTAGTTATAATTGCATTATTAAGCTAATGGATATGATTAGTTGATGCAGGGTTGAATCATCATGAAATTGCACGTAATTGAATGCATTTATGGAAGCTAATGAAGATTGAAGCTTTGGGAATGATATTCTGGGCATGAAAAGACTTGGATTGAGCTCGGAAAGCATGAATTAGAAGACGGGGAAAAGGAAAGAAGCAATGATCTAGAAATTGAGAGAAACAATGAGTTGGGCGGCGCGGAAGCAATTCCTCGTGTTAAGATCTGCATTGCCCCAAGAATTTTTTGAACTAGAGGATACTTCCAGTAAGGGTCCATGATAGCCTCGCGGCGCAGACACTATTCCCTTGCACTCCCTGACATGGTGCGGACCCCATTCCCATGAACTTAGTACCGTGATGTGGAACCTATTCCCCACTATAACCTCCGCAATGCGGTGGTGGGTATTTAGTGGGACAAACTTGTCCTTCTATAAAAGGAACACTTCAACACAATTGAGGATAGTTTTGGAGACGTACAACAGAGGCTAAAAACATTATGATTCCTCTTTTAGGGTTCTTGGAACTTCATTCTTTCAAGATTACTTTTTGGTATGATTAACTAGTCGTTTTTTATGTTGAATTTGAACAAGAGTGGCTAAACACCCTTGTTTTGTGGTGAGGCCGAAAACACGATTTCACTTCGATATTCTCAGAGTAGTTTATTATTGAATTACCATATGAGTTATTCTTAATCTTTTGTGCTTGCTATTTTGATGATTGGCCACTATTAAAATACACCTATATTCCTTTGTGAATCCGAGAAGAGAATCATAGGATAGAACGAAGAATTTAAGGATCAAGGTTTTTATTCTTTTATATATTAAGGGATTTTAATTAGCGTCTGGGATAGAGATATACCTAGAAGCCTTGTTTGGTTCACTTACTGGATGACATCTTAATGCATCTAAATGGATTATTGCATCTCCGCTCAACGATGTAGTTGTAATATCTAGTTAGGTAGAAGATTAGAGGATCGAGAGACCATGATCATACTCTAAACTCTGCGAATTAATAACCTGATAATGAAATAAACTACAATAAGAATAGTGACTTTTAAGATTGTTAAAAGTTTCGCAACCCTGGAATTCTCACTATTATTGTTTACAACCCTGCTTATGTTGCTATTGTCACACATTGTTATTTCTTTATTAACTAGATTATTACTTGAATCTTCACAATCATCTTGACACTTTGAAACACTTAATACATTCTTGTCAAAAACTAAATTTAGTTCAATTTTTAGTAAAGTAGTCCTATTGTGTACGATATCTGAATGTATTAGTCACTATATTACTTGTACGATCATGTGCACTTGCGTGTGCGTTAGACCTCAACAACTGATCGAAAGAGACTACCCCGAGTTCACCCTGAAGAATAAAATACTAAGCTATGTTATCTCCCTACATCATTTATGATGAAACTCTCTATCTATGTAGTGGTCAATCCCTCTTATAGTGCGCGAGATTCCTATATGTGAAGCAGCTCAAATGAGTAGCAGCCTGTTGAACTAAACCTAAAGAACCTAAATGACCACTATGGCCTAAACACCTTGAGAATAAGCATGAGAAGTATGGTCTACACAATACATATCACTACTATTGTCAAGTCTGCGGGACCTCTTGCCTATACATTTTTTGTGCTCCTATACAAACTCATCTACGAAAGAACATAAGTAAGCTAATTCCCATAAAATATAAGGTGATCTATCCAGTCTACACTCAACAATAGTCCTCTATCATTGGATGGTCAATACAACTGAAAAAACAATAAATCTACTCCATTAAAATCTACCTAGCCCAACCTATTCAACCTCTTGTGTCACCTAATCAAGGACCCATAAGCATCAACACTAGGAGAATCTATAGTCATAGTCAATTCTGTATCTGGAGTATGAAGACTCAATGTGACACACTGAATGAAGTCCTGAGCCATACCCTCAAGAAAACCAACAGGTGTATCAACTAATCCTCAAGCATAGATACCAAATTAAAATAAGTGGTTTCTAAACTGGCCTTAATCCCTCTATCTCCACAAACCCATCAATATGAACAACTTCTAAACTTGAGATTGCAACCTTGGCCTAACCTCTAATTGATCTGGATGGTCTAGAACAACCACTCTCGTGACCTCAGTCTTGACGATGAATCAAAAGTATGGGTTCAAAATCTCTAGCAAAGAAAGAGTGTGTCCTCACTGTTAGTGAGAGTATAACATGGAATGAAGAAATGGATTTCTCCTAAATTTCTATGGCATCTCAAAGATAGATAACGGATGTCTCTGTACCAATTCACAAGACTTTGCTAGACTCAGATTGTACTTGTAAGATGAAAGAACTTAGGGCTCTGACAACAATTTGTCACGAACCAAACTAGAGTCCATGATGGCACCTGTCACACCCTCTAGTATAGGTAAGCCTCTTCGAACCCAATACGATAATCCAAATATTATATAAGTGGAAGAAGTAAGACATAGAGAAAAACCCTAAATGATATAAGCAAAGTATAATCCCAAAGATGCATTCCAGGTTTGTTAGTCACTAGTACAATTCTATAATTAAGAATATGATCAAATAATCCAAAGTATCTTAAATGTGAGAAAAGAATACGATAAAATAAGGAAAGATTGAAGTTAGCTCTAAGACCCGTCAGCCACTACCTCAATCTCCACAAAGCCAACACTAAGAGAACACAATCTATGTTCCATGTACTTAGATAACATCATCGATAACCGACTCTAATCCAAAGAAATATCGAGGACCACCATATCAACCATTCAATTTACCACAAATAATCTACACTCAGATTTGTCCTAGCCTATCCTAGTAAATGGCAACACATATCAAGATAATAAAGTCAGTGCAATTAAAGTAGGCACGTATAGGTTCAAGATCAATGAAAATAGAGATAAGTCACATCAAAAGAGAATTTCACCAACACAGTATACAGTATCCACTTACAATACCAAACCAATAATCTCAGATAAGGAAAAGCAGGTGCATGTCATGCAACCACTAGATGTGACACAATAGACTCAACAGATCAATCCATAAGCAATACTCCATGTATAACAATATCTCGACCATAATATCACCCCATATAAAGTGCAATACAATGAAATGTAGTGATATGAGATGCAAAATATAAAATATCATAAAAAAGATTTAATCACGATAATACGACACAAAAGAAAATAATCAAACAGGATTCAAATCACATAAAGAATGTTATGTATTATGAAGGTATGGAAGGTATGAAATGATCATATGTTCTATATAACCCATGGGGAGTTTGCAATACATATATCAATCACAATCTCATCAATCAACCTTGCCGGCATATGCCTCGGCTAAGAATTTTATAAAATATCTCTTTTTAAAAAAAAATAGTATTTCTCAATGGTATGAGTTTTCATGAATATGAGTGATGAATAATTATACCTGATCATAGCAAAATCAACAATGCATAATAATTATCTCGTCAATGGCTAATAAAACCAAGTCACTAAATCTGAAAAAATCATAATAAAAGTCATCTCATGGCTACACAATCGTAGAGAGTCATATAAGACATAAATAATATCATACAAGTCCCCACATGAGCATCACAATAATAATAACAAAAGATAAATAATGCTCAAAAAAGACCAATACCAATTTCCCCATGGACATTTCAATAATGACAATCTCTCATAGTAATAATATAGTCAATGCAAGCCCCCACTAGGGCATCACAATAAGAATAACAAAATTTAGTAACAAAACACAGAGAATTTACCCTAACCAAACTTGTCATACGCAATAAAGTGCCATTTTTCCAATTATGATACCCTTAGACTCAAACATTGAAAGGGAAATTATACTTGTTAACAACATGCCCTAAAGTTCCCCTTGATTCACTTACCTAATAACCAAGTCAAGATTCTTCTCTTAACTACTTAACTGTACTATCATCTATTCATATCCAAGTGATTACTAAATCTCAATAATTATATCAAAAACGATTAAACATGATTCAAGCTCTTAATAGATACCGACTATCAATTTACTCAAGATCCATAAGTCATTTATCTATTGTGTATCATAAGCATATCTACACGTATAAATAACAGTCAAGATGTCCACTTTATAAATTCAACCCATCAATAGACTCGCTATTTTAACTAAGTGGGATGCTCAAATCCTTAATGATTCACAAAATACAATCAATAAGCACATAACATATAAACACGTCAGAAAAAAGTCAAGGCACATCTCAACTTGCCTTAAAAAAGACCCGCAAAACCAAATCCTATCTTGAAGGATCAACTAGAATCTCTACTCCCTTGAATAATCACCAAATGCATCCAATATAATCAAATATGATATCCATATATAAATACAAGACCAACAATACCTATATTGACACAATATTGTTTGGGGTCCAATATCACTTTAAAAATAGACTTCGAAAATAAAAGGGTAAAATTAAAATTTTAATGAAGAATCAAGTCACCCATCACCCATAGTTCAGGGGTTCTAATTCTAAAATCTTAATGAAAATCGAGTAAAAATCAGGTTAGAAATCAAAGAGAATACGTTTTTCTCTTTACCCAAAGTTTCAAGTTTAAAGACAAAGATTTAAGGATGGTTTTCAAATAAAAACAATGAGAAATATTAAATAGAATGCTCAGAGACTTACCCATGTTTGAAATCTTGAAAACTCACTTGAAATCGCATCTATGATGAATCCATTAATTCTATATGACTTCTAACTACTCCCTTTTTCTCACTTTATACATGGAGTAGGGTGGGGAGAAATGGAATTTCAGTTTTTATTTCACAAATGGACATGTTAGATCATATATCTATATACGGATAGATATATCGATCGGATTCTCACCTCAGATATTTCTACATATAGTTGGGGTATCCAGCCCTATGTCCACGTTCTATTTGGAGGAATAAAATAAAAGTGATCTTTTAGAGAGATGGATGAGTGAGGTAAAGCCTACTTCCTTTTTCTTTTTATAATTTCTAATCTTTCGAATAGATTTAGTTTTAAAGGAAAAGATTTAAGGATGATTTTGGAATAAAAATAATGGAAAATGATAAATACAAATTTAGAAATTTATCCACGTTTGAAATCACGAAAACTCACTTAAAATAGCTTCAAACTGAGCTTCCAAGCTCTAAAAATGGATAAAACAAGATTTTGGATTGGGAATTCACAAATTAAAACGGCCAGTGAAAAGGTTCTCGCATTCACAAGATTGATCAACCAGATACATCATGATCATAATGGTCTGGATGCATTCGTGAAGCTCAATTAAACCTGCCCACGAAATATTCCTTCATTGCTATCGTGTCCTACCTCTGTGATCGTGATGCATAAAGGAGTCCTTCATCGTGAACGTGATTTGAGGACGGCAAACTTGATAAAGGAAATGCCTGGCACAAGAAACAATAAAAGACAGCAAACCTCTAAGTCAAAAACCCGCCGAATGGACCCTTAGGATTCACACAAGACACATAAAAATAAATCAATAATGTTACTAGGTTATTTTTGATGTTCCAATTCAATAAAACCATTAGATTTACCAAAAGAGGTCATTATCAAAAAGTTATCTCTAAAACCAACTTTAGGCCAAATAAAAGCTAGTATTTCAACCAAATACCCAAAACTCACGAAAGGACCTCAGGACCCGAACTAATTATGCTACTAACCCAAAATGCACATTTTGGATCTAATAGAACAGACGAAAAAATCATCTGACACTCAGATCATAGAATGTTGACCAAAGTCAACTACATCACTTTAAAGGTTACTCAACACTGCAAATTCACATAAATCACTTCAAACACTTTGAGGACCGTGTGAATCATTCGCATAATTCACAAATTATTTAAAAAAAGAAAAAATAGTCAAAACACAAAACTCTAAAAATCACAAAGAGGGTTGTTACGTTGCATGGATTTATTGTAGCAATAAATTTCTACTGCTTTATCTTGCTTCCGCTAATATCAGCCAAAATTCTCCTAAGACAAATGTATTGGCAAGCTGAAGAAGTTGTTGTGATATACTCTATCACTGAAGACGATAATGTCGGTGTTGCTTTTTTTAGAACTTCATGTTATTGCGTCTGATCTAAGGCTGAAATATTACTTGATGTAATTTTTCTATCATCCACCAAGCCCAATCACTATCAGTATAGCCTAACAATATGAATTTAAAATATAAGAGTACCAAATACCATATTCCAATATTCCAACAACTTAGTGTAGAATCCTTTCTGCAACTTCAAAATGATGCTTCGATATATTTCTCATAAACCTTGAAATGACACCAACAGAGTATAAAATATCAGTATGAGTATGAGATAAATAAATCAAACCTCCAACTAGACTTCTACAACTTCTTGCATTGTCTTAGCCAAAACCATCTTCCTACTGCAATTTTTCATTCATATTTAAGGGTGTTATTACAGATTTACAATTAATCTGGACAAGCCTTTAAAAAAGGTCTATGTCACGACCCAAGATGAGGCCTTGGCCGTGATGAGCATCCCAAACCATAAAGTCCCGGGCTCCCATCTCGATCTGGCCATCATACACACCGTTCATATATTATAAAGAAATGCGTAAAATACACTAAGATGGAAACATGGTCAATCTCATAAGTGAACTGAACAATTCAAAAGAATGTTCTTAGCATTCAAAATACACAGCACCAGTTTGCAAAATCTCTAACAATATGAAAACCATTATCTATCTAAAAACTGGGACAAGGCCCTCAGTCGGACCATGGACCCAAAATAAAATAACAATGATCTGAAAATATCTCTTCCAAAATAAGGTAGGCTCACCAACTACACACTTTAGACGGACAAATCTATGGCTTAGCGGAACCCCGGGACTGAGCCTCAGATCCTAAAATATAGGGGATCAATATAAATGTACTGGTACGTAGAGCAATCCAAAATAACATACTTTTATCCAATATAAGTGAGAGAAATTCATAAACATTTTACATACGATATGTCAAAATACATGGGCATATTTAAAAGACTTTAAGACAATTCTTTGAAACCAAAAAATCACTCTTTGCTTTACTTCTGAGTTAGGTGGTACACCCTACAATGCAACAATCCCACGAGCTATATGAAATCCGTCCTTGACTCGGTGGCCAAACCCCAACCTAAATTTATGGCAAGGATTAAAATATATGCTTATCTGCTACACCACACAACCGTCGCAAGCGTAGAATACCCTTTTCGGGTAACGTAATAACCCATATCAGCAAAACACAATTTTGCGCAATGAGTTTTCTAAACTCATGCCTTCTTCAGGTAACCTCCTAACTCTCTTTAAGCCTATTTTTAACTCTTTCTAAACATGCATCATTCTAGATTTCAAAATCTGAAAATCTAAAGTAAAATCTGCATTCTTTTTTGTTCTGTATTATCATGGCATCATCCCTTTTGGTATCGTCATACCAAGAATTGCAAGTCATATCTTCTAAGACAATAAAATATCATATACAGTTCTTTCATTCAAAACAATCTTCAAACCACCAAAATATTCAAACCGTACAAAAGGATTTGTATGTCAACATACATGAAAACTTATGTAAAGATTCTCTCTTTCAATTCATAAACACGAGTTGTGGTCAATTTTTCAAGACAATCATGCAATTCTTTCAATTATCACATATATAGAAATATCCCTCTCTTCGATTCACAGCCAATATCAAGTTCATAAATGATAGTCAAACTCTTGGTACATGATTTAATCCATGAAATTGAGTAACCCATAACTTGAGAATCAAGAAAAAACACAATGAGAGAGGAAAATTTGTTATTCATGCTCTCAATTCATCTTTAAAATTAAAAACACATGTATATATATACACAAGTAAATGAAAATTCACGGGAAGGTCTCAAGACCAAAACATTATATCATTAAAAAGGATTCATAATGCATATTCTTTAAATTGTTCTCAAAACGCTTCATGAATATATGATTTCTAAACTTTAAAAACTTAATAAAACAATTTCACCATGCCCATGTAGTTTAGGAAAACCCCACGTACCTTAGATTAATTTGTTCGAAGAATGGAACCCTAATCTTGACACTTTTCTTAAGAATCTTGAATTGACAGGCTTGAATTCTTGTTTAGGAGAGGTAGAGTTGAATTTTGTTTTGGGGAGGTGGTTAGGCTTTTTCTTTGAGAGAAAGTTCAATGAAGAGGCAACTAATGCTCTTTGGGGCTAAAATTTTGTGTTATGGATGGATTTTTGGGTAAGGGAATATGACCAAAGTTTCCCTACACCCTTAAGTAATTGAAATAGTGTGTGAAACATCTTCAGATCACGTCAGGTATTGCGTCACATTGCTATCGCATTGGCTTACTATCTTTCACAAAATATGCCATAACGTTTTACTTGGGTATCGTATTAAGCCAAAATTGATATCGTTGGAAAGTAGACTCAATTATCTACAATTTGGTGGGTCCTGAGATGAAAAATTCCACATATATCAAAATTTATACACGTTCAAAGTTGACCCTTGTAGAATCGAATACCAAACTTTGGGCGATTCAAAGGCTCTTAGCTCAACTTGCTCTAAGTGATTTTCATGAACATTTTTTACCTCATAATCACTTAACACACTATGATAAAGATCATGACATATGAATTTAAATATGATTCATGGAATTAGAGTTTACACACTAGGAAAGACGGTCTGATTTCTAGCTTGAAAATATGGGGCGTTACATTATCTCCCCTTGGGATCATTCATCCCCGAATGATGGGTAGGTATTTTTTGAAGCCTAAAGGTGTAGAATAAAGAACGTAATCTCGTATTGAACATTTTTACTTAACCAAATATACAAAGGCATCAATGAGCTCCATGATAACCCCCAATGAAACGTGTAAGCACTACACATGTGGTAATGAGACTTTACATAGGGATGATCTTGGAAATGAGTTTTATGAATCATAATCCTCACAACATAAAGCATGAGTTAATTTGGTGATAATAGGCCTGATTTACATTGGTTCTAATCATGAAATAAGGTTTCGCGGAAGATAAGAAATCAAAGCATTCTTCGCCTTACAAGATACCACGAATAGACATTACACGTAGAAACACTACTCATCTATTCCCCAAACAACAAATAACATACTTCATCATTTCCAACTTACAATTCTCCCATAACACTTCTAACCACAAGAGTTTGAGTTCCGCCGTGAACTACTCCTATTTTGAAGCCTAACTCAAAGAAAAAAGGTTCTAATTTAAGTTAATGGGACTCCATATAAGAATATTACTTCACCTTATCACTATCATCAAACTCCATCGGGTTATAATTCAAGGAAGACTAACCACATAGTACATGGGTTGTGTTTTCATCAATAGCAACATTCAAGCATATCATTACTACACCCACTTCATGTATTTTCCCACTAAGACCAGCAAATTAAATCACTTTCACAAAGATTTTCGCCATATATCTCTTTCCTAACTATTTCTCATAATGAAAGTCCATCACCTTCTTTCCCCATCACCAATAACCTTAGCGAAAGAGATCAAATCAAAATTTTCACATTAAAGAACATCTACTTCCCCTCCCTAAGTCACTACTATTCTTCCATAAAAACTATCATACTATCATTCGGAGGATCATTGGGGACTCGAGCATATGCATCAAGAAAGGGAGTAACACCATTCGATTATACCATATGGTTATTTCACTACTCAAGGTGAGATATGAGATGAAGGTATAATACAAAAGACACGAAGTGCTCCATATATCAAGTGTCTGGATCATAAATAGAGAGTCGTTCTAGCATAAACACAGCATAGCATAGCATGAGTTCTTAGGACAAACCACATTGAGAAAACATGGGTGCACACATAATGAGTTATATAGCATAAAGCCGAAATTTATGTTGTTAACAACTAAGACAAGGATTGACACTTGAAGCTATTGCTTCTCATTTTCCGAGCTGAGATAGTCATGAGTTTTCATAAACTTTATCACATTGGCTAAATCTGACATAGAATAATTCAGTAACATACGAAAACATAGTTCCTTAGAACCAAGCATGATTTGGAACACGGATTTTATGGATCATCAACATCATAACATAGTGCTTGAATACATGAAAGATTGGGTTACTAAGACATCGTTGCTTTTATTTTAGCGGTCAGATCATAACATGAGTTACATAGAGATCTCAAACCTTAGATATAGGCAAAACTTGAATACATAAAACTTTGGTAGAATATCCTCCTTAAATTAAAATAGGATGAGCTTGCTTGAATAGGAATAGATTTTTGTCAGGATTCTTATCTGAAACTTGACCCCACAAGAAAATTTTGAGAACTACCTTACTGCATCATCTCCCCTTTAGATCAAAGTCACCATCCTAGACTTGAGGACATATCCTCTCATTATATCTACACACACAATACTCAACACAATGGGGTATCACCATACACATCAATGCTAAACTCCTCTCTGATAAACTATACTATGAAATCAGTACTTTTCGGAAATTCTACTCATAACTTTCGCTAGCCTCTATAGTTATCACCCTATCACTCCCACTCTCGCGAGAATACACATCCACACTACTAATCACATAATAAATCATTCTCCACTACTTAACATGCCGACACTAGACCACTACTCACATACTTACTATCTTAACAAAATTTGTACAACTATACCAATGGCGCATATTGCCTACCTATATTTCCTTAATTCAACTCTAAAGTTCACCATGCAACAACTTCTTAGTCTTATCCATGCTACAAGATTTGAGAATGAAATCTAGGTACACATAACACAAGTACACATCAGACTTTATCTAACAACATGCCACCTCCGGATTCAACTTATTCTATTATACTCACACTATTATGCACTTAATGACTCACCCACAATTCATCATTTTAATACTAGTCCTCGTGTATATATATATATATCACCATTTATCCACTCCCTTTTTCACAAGTTGCCAACCTAGGCCATTTCACACATTACATAAGCCTACTAATTGATTCTCACAAAACATGCATCATTAATCTTAAGCTACTACTCTTACCACCATATTCCACATCTAATGTTCAAGCCTATAGTCTAGAATCTATCATGTACCACTGATAAAGCATGTCACATACTATACAGGTCCATCAAGTTGGGGGATTTCACTTAACTACTACCTACAATCACATCCTCTCCATGACATTACTACTATACCTCAAAATTCACTACATATATTCTCACATTAAGTCTACTTACCCATGCATACATTCTCACTATCACCAAATTCCATAAACACCAATGAGTCTCTACCCATAACATATTGACTAGTCTACCCCTTTCTATTTATAACCTATAACTAATTTATATAACCATCATAACTATACACTCTAGGCTCTTTCCCTAATTTGAATCAATAATAATCATAGCCAAACACTTCCTTCACAACTACCATACAATCTATAAATCTTTCTCTAACATTAGCCAACCACCATAAAAGGAAAAAAAACACCCCTTAATCGAAGGGTTTTACAACAAATACTACTTATTTACGCAAAAATCACCCTTACTCTAACTGCTAACCTTGTGACTTCATGTCATCAACTTCTGGATCATCTCACTGCCAATGGGCCATGAAACTTTAACAAATACTACTATTCAGGTGAAAATACAGTTCCAACATTCTGCTACACATCATTACCCTTATGCATGATATCTGCAACACAAATTTTGAAAGGGAACTAAATAAACTTTGGACCTTAGATTGAAAAGCACGAATTCATTAGAATAAAGGTATACACTCAAATCAATACACCTTGAAGCACTAATGGAGTCCTTTCAAGTCCTTGTGCTATCTCATAACTTTATGGATAACTCAATCAGAGAGAACCATATCATTGGGAGAGCTGGAGTCTTAGACTTGTATCACCTCAAAAATGAGGCATGGCCCATGAAATTAGAACAAGGAATAAATTTTGATAACATTCTTATGGATGACGCTATAGCACGAACTAGAGTATAAAAGAATAAGAAACCAATCCTAAATACCTGGTAGCCTCCTCATTATAAGTGTAGTGCACAACATACCTATAAGCAAAACTCTACTAGACATGACTTCACAAACACCCTAGGACCATGAACCATGCCCTGATACCAAGTTTTTCATGACCCAAACTAAGGCCCTGGCCATGATAAGGATCCCAAACTATAAAGTCCCGGGCACCTATCTCTATCTGGCCATCATACACACCATTCATTTATTATAAAGAAATACAAAAAATACACTAAGACAGAAACATGATCAATCTCATAAGTAAACTAAACAATTTGAAAGAAAGTGCTTAGCATTAAAAACACACGACACCATTCTACAAAATCTCTAATAACATGACAACCATCATCTGTCTAAAAACTAGGACAAGGCCCCCAGTTGGACCATAAATCCAAAATAAAATAACAATGATCTGAAAATAGGCCTTTCGAAATAAGGGAGGCTCACCAACTGCAAACTTCAGATGGACAAATCTAAGGCTTAGCGGGATCCCAGGACTGAGCCTCAGATTCTAAAATATAGGGGGTCACTACAAATGTACCGGTAAGTAGAGACATCCAAAATAACATACTTTTATCCAACATAAGTGAGATCAATCCATAAAAAAATTTACATACTATATATAAAAATACATGGGCATATTTAAAAGACTTTGAGACAATTCTTTGAAACCAAAAACTCACTCTTTGCTTTACTTCTAAGCTAGGTGGTACACTCTACAATTCAACAATCTCAGGGGCTATATGGAATCCGTCCTTGACTCGACGGCCAAGACTCCAACCCAAGTTTGCCGTAATGATTGGAGTATCTACTTATCTACTATGGAATTGGGTCGTCGCCAGCGTATAATTTCCTTTTCGGGTAACATAATAACTGTTATCGGCAAAACACGGTTTCGGGCAATAGTTTTTTGAACTCATGCCTTGTTTGGGTAACCACATAACTCTCTTTAATCCCATTTTTAACTCTTTCTAAACATGCATCATTCTAGATTTCAAAATCTAAAAATCAGAAGTAAAATTTGCATTCTGTTCTATTCTATATTATAATGGTTTTATCTCTTTTGGTATCATCATACCAAGACTTGCAAGTCATATATTCTAAGCCAATAAAATATCATGTACAATTCTTTCATTCAAAATAATGTTCAAACCACCAAAATATTCAAATAGTACAAAAGGATTTGTATGTCAACATACATGAAAACTTATGTAAAGATTCTCTCTTTCAATTCATAAACATGTGTGGTGGTCAATTTCTCTAGACAATTATGCAATTCTTTTAATTATCACATATATAGCATTTACAAAACAAGAAATATCCCTCTCTTTGATTCACAACCAACATCGAGTTCATAAATGATAGTCAAGTTCTTGGTTCATGCTTTAAGTCATGGAATTGAGTAACCCACAACTTGTAAATCAAGAAATAATGTAATGAGAGAGGGAAATTTGTTATTCATGCTCTCAATTCATATTTAAAACTAAAAACATATGTATAAATACACATAAGAAAATCAATATTCAAGGGAAGGCCTCAAGACCAAAACATTATATTATTGAAAAGGATTCATAATGCATTTTCTTTAAATTGTTATCAAACCCTCCGTTAATATATGGTTTCTAAACTTAAAAAACTTAATAAAACAATTTCACTATGCTCATGTAGTTTAGGAAAACTCCACGTACCTTAGATTAATTAGTTCAAAGAATGGAACCCTAATCTTGACACTTTTCTTAAGAATCTTGAATTGAAGGCTTGAATTCTTGTTTAGGAGAGGAAGAGTTGAATCTTGTTTTGGGGAGGTGGTTAGGGTTTTTCTTTGACAGAAAGTTGAATGAAGAGGAAACTAATGCTCTTTGGGGGCTGAAATTTTGTGTTATGGACGGATTTTGGGTGAGGAAATATGACCAAAGTGCCCCTAGACCCTTAAGGAATTGAAATAGTGTATGAAACAACTTCAGATTGCATCAATTATCACATCGCAAAGAGAAATCCATTGCGTCTCTATCGCATCGGCTTACTGTCCCTCACAAAAAATGCCATAACTTTTTACTCGGGCATCGGATTAAGCCGAAATTGGTATCGTTGGAAAGCTGACTCAATTATGTACATTTGGTGGGTCTTGAACTGAAAAATTCCACATATATCAAAAGTTATACACGTTCACAGTTGACCCTTGTAGAATCGAATATCAAACTTTGGATGATTCAATGGCTCTTAGCTCAACTTGCTCTACATAATTTCCATGAACATTTTTCATCTCATAATCACCTAACACACTACGATAAAGATCATGATACATGAATTTAAATATGAGTCATGGGATTAGAGTTTACACACTAGGAACGACGGTCCAATTTATAGCTCAAAAATATGAGGCGTTACAGTCTAATGCATATTTCTTTTTAGAAATAAGTACTTCACCTTTTCCTTATTTTACCTCAAGCCCAAGGAAGTAATGCAACACACCTAAATGTATCATCTCAAATTTACTCATCATATTATATTTAAACTCAGCCACAATAGAGTGAGATGAACCCATATAAATTATATCACAACATAGAGGTATACAACAAGAAGATCAATGTTATCTCACTTTCTTAAGTAAAGAGTTTGATGACTTTCACTCATTTCAAACCCATTTTGAACAAAATAGGAATAGATTTTTCTATACCAAGTGTGTGGCACTTGCTTCAACCCATAAAGCTCCTTCTTTTAGCTAGTACTTCTTTTTCTCTTGGCTACTGATTTTGAAACCTTGAGGTTGAGCAACATAAACTTCCTCTTATAGCTCATCATTCAAGAACACTGACTTACATTCAGTTGATAAAGGGACCATTTCAGTTGTGTAGCCAAGGCTAAAATTGTTCTACCATTTCAAATAAAGCAATGGGGGGGGGGAAGTCTCTACAAAATCAATGTCCTTCTTCTACAAGTATCCCTTTGAGATAAGTCTTACCTTGTATTTTTGTAAACTTTCAACTGCATGATACTTTGTTTTGAATATCCATTTTAATCCAATAACATTCTTTCCATTTGGAAAGTCAGTAAGCTTCCAGGTTTTATTTCTCTGTATTGCCATCAATTCTTCCTTCGTCGCATTCTTCCACTCCATATTTTCAATTGTTCCTTCATAAAATATAAGACTTGAAACAATGAATGAAAATTGATAAAATTTATTAAAATATGTAAGATTCTCTTTTCTGGCTCTTGTTGATCATCTTGGTGGATTTGGCTCAATTGAAGGTTCTCCATGTGTTGCATATGTCTGGTGTAATTGCTTTTTCAAGTGAATTTGGGGCTGCCTCTTTTCCTTCATCTGGAGACTGCAATGGATATCTCTGTTGTACTTAATAACCCGAATTCAAATTTGAATTTTTATCAAATACAATATTTTTTACTATTTATTACCTTGCCACTAAGAGGTTTATATAACTTGTATGCTTTGGATTCAAGATAATTATCAATGAAATTACATTTTTGTAATTTTTCATCTAGTTTTTAACGAGATGGCTTCTCCAGTAGGAATACTGAGGATTGTCTTCTCCATTATTGGTTTGAAATTCTCTTGCCTTTCAGTATACTTCTTTCCATCTCTACAATGTTATGATTCTTGCGTTTAGCTGCATAATTTTTCTCCAGTATGTAGGGTGCAGTAAGTTCGGGCTTTGGACTATACGTGACAAAAAAGTTCTAAAATGAGGTGTAGGTGACACAAGTCTTAATAATTGAGTGGAGGTGACAATTACATAATTATGGAGTAAGAAAATTTGGGAAATTTCAAAATAATCCACAAGTTTTTAAATTTACACTTTGATCCAAATATTAGTTAATATAACGGAAAACCAAGGGAAAAAAGTATGTTTTTCTCTCTTCTCATCCGTTGTTATTTTCTCTCTTTGTGATATTTGTTGTTCATTGTTGCTGTTGTTTTATTCATCATCTTATGATTCATTATCATCATCTTATACTTCATTATCATCTTCATATTCTTTTTGTTGACCATTGTTGTTGTTGTTGTTATCACAACTGCTGTTGTTGACCAATTTTTTAGGTCAAAATTTATTTTGTACGTCACTTTCAACTTTGGCATTTACTTGAGAGGAGTCTTTGGTAAGTTAAATTATGTTTTTTTGTTGAATTTTTCATTTGGGTAACTGTTACTGTGCTATTTTTTCAACAATATCTAGCACGCGAATATGAATGCAACATAAAAGCAATCTGTTTAAACAGATCCATCATCTGTGGCACCATGTAATATTCTATTGCAACAGAAGACTCATGTTAGATTCATGTTTATGGCTCTGGGTGCCCGTAATATGAATCGAATAGATGGGTATTCTGTTGCAACAGATTAGTAATTTGTTCAAACAGACAATTAATCTATTGCACCAGATTAGTAATTTGTTTTTACAGACAAGTAATCTATTGCAACAAAATATATATCTGTTGCAAAAGAATATTTATCTGTTGCAACAGATTATTATTCTGTTGCAAGAGATATTTATTCGATTGCAACAGATGAATAATTGTTTCGAACAACACGATACAACTCCTGTCACAAACCCAACAGATAACTCATATGTTGATCTCTTACTATTGATACTGGATTCAAATTATTCCTTAATTTGTAGACATGTCATTTGTTGAGAAGAAGAAATAGACAGCATGAAAATTAAATAAAAATAAAAATGTCAAAGTGGATCAAACTTAAATTTTTTATTAAATAAAAAAAATAAAAATACATAGGTAAAGGAAAAAATAATCTTAAATATTATTATCATCATTATTATTACTATTTGTATGGCCACCCGATCAATCTTCAACCGGTAGCAACAGCGCCCTCCTCAGCCTGCGGATCCCCCGCAGCATCCTTACTTTAATGGAGGTCAACTCCCACTGCAGGTCATGAACCTCCTTCTGCAAATCTCTCATGGCGTCTCATAAAATAGCGACATCCCACACTAGATCAGCTATAGCTAGAATACGCATAAATTAACAAAACACAAAAAAACAAAAGCAAAGAAAAGAAATAATTCGAATGTAATACAATATATATTTATACCAAAAAACAAGAAAAAATCTTACCAGAGATAGGGAAAAGCTATCAAGTCCTCGAAGAGAAAGTAGTTGTTGAAGGTGCAACAAGAGCAATGAATAAATAGAGTGTAGTAGAATGAACGATACGATTGATTAAGGAGGGATCTATTTATAGACGATTGAACTTGAATGTGTTAGAAAAAAATTTGCAACTATTCACCTCCATTTATTAATGACACTCTTGCTTACTGTGAAAAGTTATGACTTAACTAAATTAAGCAATATTGTGATAAGTCATGACTTTTTAGCTTTATTATTATTTAATAATTAGTTCTTTCCAGGAACCATTTTTATTGAGTTGTGACAACAGATTCTATATTTGTTGCATCAGATAACTCATCTGTGACAATAAATATATCATTCGTTGCAACAAATACACAACCTGTTGCATCAGATAATATATCTATTGCAACATATAATCTATTTTTTAAAAATTATCATCATATCATTAATCCAAATTTATTGACTTTTTTATTATATAAATTAATATAACAGATTTAAAAATAAAAATATTTTTTGTGAAAAGAAATGATGCCTATTTAATATTAACGTCAATTATTCAAATTGATTAATGTCATTCTTGCTTATTGTGAAAAGTTATGATTTAATTAAATTAAGCAATATTGTGATAAGTCATGACTTTTTAGCTTATTATTATTAATTAGTTCTTTCCGAGAACTATTTTTATTGAGTTGTGACAATAGGATCTATATCTGTTGCATCAAATAACTCATATGTGACATCATATATATCATCTGTTGCAACAAATAAATAACTTGTTGCATCAGATAATATATCTGTTGCAATATATAATCTATCTTTTTTCAAAAAATTTATCCTTATTTCATTAATCCAAATTTTCTTACCTTTTTATTATATGAATTAATAAAACAGATTTAAAGATGCAATTGTTCACCTTCACTTATTAATGACATTCTTGATTAATGTAAAAATTATGACTTAATTAAATATTGTGATAAGTCATGACTTTTCAAGTTATTATTATTACTAATTAGTTCTTTCCAGGAATCGTTTTTATTGAGTTCTGACAACAGAATCTATTATTGTTGCACCAGACAATAGATATATCATCTGTTGCAACTAATAAATAACATGTTGCATCAGATAATATATCTGTTGCAACATATAATCTATCTTCTTTTTTTAAATTATCATTAATCCAAATTTGCTGACTTTTTTATTATATAAATTAATAAAATAGATTTAAAAATAAAAATATTTTTTGTGAAAAGAAATTACGCCTATTTAATATTAACGTCAATTATTCAAATTAAATAACCATTTTTTACGGTTATAAATTGTGTTTATCATTTATTTCCTTATTTTTCTGTGAAAATAAATGACTTGATTAAATCAATCTGGTGAGTTTTTTATTATTGCGACAAGTCATGACTTTTCAGCTTATTATTATTAATTAGTTCTTAAATTTAAATAACCTTTTTCTCAATTTAAAAATCGAAGACACCTTTTCAATAACCGTTTCTTTAATAAAATAATAACCATTTTGTTGAGTTATGGCAACAGATTGTATATCTGTTGCATCAAATAACACATCAGTTGAGACAGATATACCATCAGTCAAAATAGATGGGGAATTTTATGCATCAGCAACATTATTTGTTTGTTTAATGTGTCTAGACAAAAAGTCATGGTCACGACTGTTTACCTTTCTCTTAACAAACAATCATCATATAACTTAATTAATCCAATGTTGTGAATTTTTTTATTAAATAATCTTTCTTTTATGGTTATAAATATTGTGTATATCATTTAATTTTCTTTCCTTATTATTTATTTACGAACCATTTTTCACATTAAATAATAGGAGAATCGTGACTTTTTACCACCCTCTCAACAATAATCCTTTTTTATTAATAACTGCATGTTGCAACATATGATCCATCTGTCACATCAGATTTCTGTTGCCACAAATTCTCAATCCCTACCTCCAACCATCGACATGTTGATAATAAGGAATAAATAGAATGGTAATTAAATATTAAATAAGAATTAAAAATTCAATGTCGACCAAACCAAACATAGATTTTTGCATCCCTTAGATAGATCCGATATATAAAAGGAAAACACATACGCGAAAAGAAAAAATATAACCTAATTATTATTAATACTATTATTATTATCATTACTATTATTATTATTATTATTATTACTATTATTATTGTCAATCGGACAAGTCTATCCGACTGCAGCAGGGCGCCCACAGCCTTGCTCCAAAGTGGGCCAAATCCCTCTGGAGTTCATCAAACTGCCTTTGAAGTTTTGGCAAGGACTTGATATGAATCTTCTTTTACGAATCTCGATCAGCCATACTTGTATTGTAAGTGTAGTAGAATGAACGAGTAGAATGAACGAGTGAGAGTAAGGAAAGAAAGCCGGAGGGACCTATTTATAAATGATTGAATTTGTAAGACCCCGCGAAAGTCTTAGTTGATTATGTCCTTTAAAGTGTGCCAAAAGAGTTCCTAGACTTAGAAAATTTGACTAAGTGTTGGGATTTAGTCATTAACTAAGCCTTTGAAATTTGAGGATTTTATTTTTGACCTTCCCAATCTTCGATGGTTGATATTTTAGTTAATTCATGAACATGAAGGTCAATAGGTGTTCCCGAATAAGTTTCAGGTTTTTCAGACCTCGTTTAGGCTATGTTTGAATCCTAAAATAGTGGACCAACGCAATTTTGGCGTGTTGCATCGCCCATCACATTGGTTAATATTTTCCCCAGCTACCAGTATCAAATTCAAGTAAGTCGACGCTAACTTGGTGCGATGCGTCGGGTATCGCATCGGTGTCATTGACACGGCGCATCGACCTGCGCATTGCTGCGCATATTTTATTTCAGTCATTAAAGATCCGCGTCCAAAGGGGCAATTAAGTCATTTTCCTCCACCCTTATTCAGTCATAATATAGGATTAAATCCCCAAAAAATGAAAATACACTTATTTTCACTCAATTCCTTCAAGATCAATCCCTAGGATTTTCAACCAAGAATTACAATTCAGCAAAATTCCATCATTGTTTCTCCAAATTGATTCAAGATTCAAGATTACTAGACCAAGAATCCTAAGATTTAGCCTTCAAGAACACAAATAGGGTCTCAGAAAGAAAGTTGTTCATCGATTGAGGTATGTAGGGTTTCAACAAGAACAAACCTTTCGTTCTTATGCCCAAAACTTGAATTTTATTAAAGAATTTTATGATTTGCAAGTTGGGGTTTTGCCTAAATTACATTGTTTGAATTTATGAATTTACAAAGTGATTGAAGTTTGAATGTGCATAGTTTTATTGATCTAAAGAATTCTCTTTCAAAATTTGAATACTATGAGAATGAGTTGAGAAGTAGATTAAAGATTTCTAGTTTAGAAGTAGATTAAAGATTTCTAGTTAAATTTTTAAGCATGACATTGTGATTTTGATTTCATTGTTTTGGCTTGAATTGTTAAATTATTTGAAGACTATTATTATGAGCATGAAGTTATGATGATTTGATATGATCTCCAAGTATGAGTTGTAAGCCCTAAGTTTTATTCTTGATATTAAATAAAGATGATATTTTAAGCATCCCATGTATGGTTACAAGCATCTTTGAATAAAGATTGATCTTTTGATCCTAAGCTAAGATAGGGAATCCACATTATTCATATAGTTCATGATTTAAAGTAAAAGAGCGCATAATTGGTTTTCATTATAGACCATTATTTTGTTTTAAGGTCGATTTCCCTTAAAAGTTCTAAGCAATAAGTATGGGAATAGAATTTAGCACCGAGTTGGGTATGATTCCAAAGTCTCATACCCCAGAACTACGTGCCACCGTAGGTTTCTGATTTTTCCATACTGAGGTAAGATAGTGATCACTGAAGTTAAGGTTCTATTCTGATGGTAAGGGTAGAACAGCTCTCCTCAACGTGGGCAAGAAATTGGACACTATGTCAGTTCACATGGTTTATGTCAGCTAGAAGAAACTCCCAGAGTCCCCAAAGTCCTTAAGTCCCAAAGTTCCAAGAGATTTCCAATGATCCCTAAGTCTCTAAGTTTTAAAAGAAAAGAATAATAGAAAGTTTTTATAAAACTAAGTTTAAAGGCTCACGAAGTTATTTCAGATCATGTGTTATAAAATATATTAGCTGTCAGATTTCAGATGTAAAGAGTGAGTCCTTTCTACACTTAGACAGTATGTTTTCAATTGAGAATTTAAGTACAATTTTTAGAATCGAATGTGATGGCTCTCCAGATTTATAAAGTATGAATTGCTCTTATTGTTTCAGATGTCAGTATTTTAGACATTCTAGTTTACGTGAGTCATTTACATTTAGCATGCATTGATTTTGTAAAGAATGATAATGTTTTCTTATGTATTGCACCCCCATATACTCAGTACATCTTCAAAGTACTGATCCACATATATGTCTATGTGCTACATTGTCTCATAATATAGGTTCGGGTGCTCAGTCTCAGCGGTGTGAGTAATTTTTACTATCTCTACCTACACATCCAAAGTTGGTGAGTCCCCGTGGTTGGAAGACCTACTTCTTTAGAGTATTTGATTTACCGCTTTCAGTTTAGTCCGAGTTAGTTGGAGGTCTGTCCCAATGACTCTCTAGTTCCCTAGTAAGTAGAGGCATGTCAGACTAGAAGTAGATATCCAGACTTTCAGTATTTGTCATTCAGATATTATTTTTCAGTTATTTTAGTTCAAACTTGTTATATTACAGTACTATTGTTTAAGTAATTTATCTTGAAGTAAGCTCCAAATTTAATAGAAGGCTAAAAAAGTTAGATTGGGGCTACTCGTAGCCTTGAGCATCATGTGATATCACGGGATGAGATTCTAGGGTGTTACAAACTTGGTATCAGAGCCTAAAGTTTAAGGAGTCCTAGTTAGTCACCGCGTTACGTAGAGTCTTGATCATGGATGTGAAGCGCACCATATTTATGAGCAAGAGGCTACGGGACATTTTAGAAAAAAGGTCATCTCTTTCTTTCATACACGATCGTGCCTATAGCTATTTCTATCTGCTATTTACTCATTCTCTTTCATGATAGAGAATGCCTCCTCAAAGAGCTAATGCTCGTAGAAATGATAACCATTCACCCCAGCCTGTTGATCCCCTGAATAAGAATGTGTCTCATGTCGAATTTTGGGAGACCTTTCAGGCGCTAGTCCAAGCTGTGACCACTAATGTCCAAGCCAATAATCAGGCTGCAGTTCCACATCAGCAATAGGGTGATTCAGCTGCAACTAGACTACGTAACTATATGAGAATGAATCCACCTGAATTCTTTGGGTCGAAGGGAGATGAGGACCCGCAATTGTATCTTGATGAGGTAAAAAAGATCACCCAAGTTACACATGTTACTGAAGAGGATAGCGTAGAATTGGCCTTTTATCGATTGAAAGATATTTCTCGTGATTGGGTTGTCATATGAAAGAAAGGTAGGGGTGAGGATGCAGATCCCATGTGTTTGTAGGTATTTCAAGATGCTTTTCTAGACAGGTTCTTTCCGCGTGAGTTACAGAAAACCAAGGTGGAGGAGTTTATAAAACTGAGGCAGGGCTCAATGACAGTGAAAGAGCACTACCTTAAACTCAATCAGTTGTCTAAGTATGCTCTCGAGTTGATAGTTGACCCCAGATCTAGTATGAGTAAGTTTGTTACCGAAGTATCAAGATTTGTAGTCAAGGAGTGTAGGACTACCATACTTATTGGAGCTATGGACCTTGCTATGTTGATGACTTATTCTCAACAAATTGAGTCAAACAAGTTGAGAGAAAGGTACAGAGAGAATAAGAAAGCTAGAATAGAGAAGTTTGAGTATGGCCAGGTCAGATCTCATGAAGGGAATCATTCGCAGTTTTAGAGTCGTCCGCCTTTGCCAGCGCCATCTTCAGCTAGTGACCCTACACCCAGGACTAAGTAGGATCAGTGGGGTAAGTCTTCTATGTACAGGTCCCAAAATAGTTTGAGTGGTAGGCCCAGTTATCCCCCATGTGCTAAGTGTGGTAGGAATCACCCCGGTGAGTGTTTGGCTAAGCAGAAGGGTTGTTTTGGTTGTGGCAAGTTGGGTCATAGAATTAGGGAGTGTCCTTATCTAAGAAAGAAATCAAAGATGCTCATCCCCAGACTCATGCTACCAGTGCACCAGCTCTTGTACCTCGCCCAATCCCTCATCAGGGAACTTCATCCAGTACCGATAGCGGTCAGTTCCAGAATCAATTCTATGCATTACCATCCCGCCAGAAGTAGGAGATCTCCCCAGATCTTATTACTGGTATACTTCATGACTTCCATTTTAATGTCTATGTGATGTTTGACCTTGGGTTGAGTTTCTCTTATGTGACCCTACTAGTTGTAGTTAATTTTGAGATAAGTTTTGAAAAGATCCCTGAGCCTTTCTTGGTTTCCACTCTAGTAGGCGAATCAGTGGTTGCCAAGCATATCTATAAAAAGTGTCCTATCATTGTCCTTCATAGATTCATGTTAGACGACATGATAGAGCTAGACATGGTTGATTTTTATCTTATTCCTGGCATGGATTGGCTCCATTCCTGTTATGTAACCATAGATTATCACACCCAAGTGGCAAAGTTTCATTTTCTAGATGAGCTAGTTTTTGAGTGGTCAGGAAATTCAGTGTCCCCCAAGAGTCATTTCAAATCTTATCTTAAGGCTAGAAAGTTGATATCCAAAGGTTGCATTTACCATTTGGTTCGAGTTAAAGATGCTAAGTCTGAGACTCCACCAATTCAGTTGGTCGATGTAGTAAATGAGTTTCCTGATGTATTTCCAGAAGATCTCCTAGGGGTACCTCCCAATAGAGAGATCAAATTCGGTATTGACCTTCTCCTAGATACTCAACCTATTTCTATTCCTCCATATCGTATGGCTCCAGAGAACTTAAGGAGTTGAAGGAGAAACTCAAAGATCTTTTAGATAAGGGTTTTATAAGGCCCAACATTTCTCCGTGGGACACTCTAGTCCTGTTTGTGTGAAAGAAAAATAGTTCCTTGAAAATGTACATTGACTATCGTCAGTTAAATAAGGTCACAATCAAGAACAAATACCCTCTCCCTAGAATTGATGACTTATTTGACCAATTGCAAGGTGTCAGCTATTTCTCAAAGATAGACCTTAGATCCAGCTATCATCAACTTAAAGTAAGAGAGTGTGATATTCCAAAGACAGCCTTTAGAACCATATATGGTCATTTTGAGTTTCTAGTCGTGTATTTTGGGCTAACCAATGCTCCAGCAGTTTTCATGAACCTCATGAATCGAGTGTTCAAGCAGTATCTAGACATGTTTGTCATAGTATTCATAGACGATATTCTTGTGTACTCCCGTAGTGATGATGACCATGCAGATCATCTTAGGATTGTCTTGCAAACTTTTAGAGATCATAAATTATTCGCCAAATTCAGTAAGTGTGAATTTTGGCTAAGATCGATAGCTTTTCTTGGTCATGTTGTTTCCGTAGATGGTATTAGAGTTGATCTCCAAAAGACAGAATCCATAAGGAATTGGCCTAGACCTATCTCTCCGTCAGACATTAGGAGTTTCTTAGGTCGTCCTGGTTATTACAGATATTTTGTTGAGGGATTTTCATCTATTACATCTCCTATGACCCGATTAACTCAAAAGAAAGTTAAGTTCCTTTGGTCAGATTCGTCCAAGAAGATTTTTTAGGAGTTAAGGACTCGACTCACTTCAGCCCCAGTGTTAGTGTTACCTGATGGTACAGATAGTTTTGTGGTGTATTGTGATGCCTCTAGAGTTGGTTTGGGTTGTCTGTTGATGCAGAGATGTAAGGTCATAGCCTATGCCTCAAGACAGTTGAAGCCTTATGAAAAGAATTACCCAACCCATGATTTGGAATTAGCCGCTGTGGTTTTTACTTTAAAAATTTAGAGACACTAACTATATGGTGTTCATTTTGACGTATTCACGGACCATAAAATCTTGCAGTATGTGTTTACTCAGAGAGAGTTGAATCTCCATCAGAGAAGATGGTTAGAGTTGCTGAAAGATTATGATATGAGTGTGTTATAACATTCAAGCAAGGCTAATGTAGTGGCAGATGCCCTTAGCTGGTTGTCTATGGATAGTGTTGCTCATGGGGAGAAAGATAAGAAGGATTTAGCTCGAGAAGTGCATCGTTTGGCTAGATTGGGTGTTAGGTTACTTGATTTAGTTGAGGGTAATGATTGGGTTCAGAGTAGTTCCAAATCTTACCTAGTTTTGAAAGTGAAGGAGAAACAAGACATAGATCCTAATTTGGTCAAACTAAAGGAGTCAGTTAATGACCAAAAGATAGAGCTTTTCTCCTAAAGGGGAGATAGGGTGTTGAAATACCAGGATAGATTGTGTGTGCCTGGTGTTGATGATTTGAGGCAGAGAATTATGGTTGAGGCGCATAGTGCGCAATATTTTATTTACCCTGGTGCTACCAAGATGTACCGCGATTTGCGAAAAATCTATTGGTGGAATGGTATGAAGAAGGATATAGCGGAGTTTGTAGAAAAATGTGCAACTTGTCAATAGGTTAAGGTAGAGCATCAAAGGCCTGGTTTATTTTACAAGAGTTCAATATTCCTACTTGGAAGTGGAAAGAGGTGAATATGGACTTTGTGACTAGTTTAACCCGTTCGCGACGGCATCATGATTCGATTTGGGTTATAGTAGACAGGTTGACTAAGTCAGTACATTTCTTGCTGGTTCATATGTCCTATATAGCTTAAGATTATGCTAAGTTGTATATTCGAGAGCTAGTCAGATTGTATGGGGTTTCCTTGTCTATCATTTCGGATAGGGGTACTTAGATTACCTCCCAATTTTGGAAAGCCTTTCACAAGGGTCTTGGTACCCAAGTTTACCTTAGTTCTACTTTTCATCCATAGACTGGTGGTTAGGATGAGAGGACTATCCAAATGCTAGAAGAAATATTGAGGTCATGTGCTCTTGATTTCAAGGGTAGTGGGGATAAGAACTTGCCACTGATTGAATTTGCTTATAATAACAGCTACCATTCTAGCATTCAGATGGCCCCATTTGAGGCTCTTTATAGGAGGAGATGTAGATCATCCATAGGTTGGTTTGAAGTGGGTGAGACTACTTTGATTGGACCTAATGCAGTGTTTGAGTTTATGAAGAAAGTTAAGTTGATTAGAAAAACACTAAAGATAGTCCAGAGTCATCAGAAATCATATACAGATGTGAGAAGAAGGGACCTCGAGTTTGAGGTAGGTGATCTGGTATATTTGAAGATTTCACCCATGAAAGGGGTGAAGAGATTTGGCAAGAAGGGGAAACTTAGTCCCCGGTATGTTGGCCCCTTTAGAATCTTGAGTCGCATTGGTAAGGTAGCCTATGAGCTTGACTTTCCCATAGATTTGTCAGTCGTTCATCCTATTTTCCATGTCTCTATGCTCAAAAAGCACATTGGTTACTCCACCGTTGTAATTCTCATAGAAATCTTAGATATTCAGGAAAGCCTTTCCTATGAAGAGATTCCAGTTGAGATTTTAGATCATCAGATCTGTAGACTAAGGAACAAGGAAATTCCCTTGGTCAAAGTTCTTTGGCGGAATCAGTCGGTTGAGAGTGACACTTGGGAAGCAGAAGCAGACATGCGAGCCAAGTACCCTCACCTTTTCTCCGCAAGCTCATATTTAGCTAAATGTATTACTTTTGCTTGATTCAATCATTTTCTAATCACAGTTTCAGCTATATAGATGTCCTCATTATAAGTTCATGCACTCATAGCTTAACTCAGAGACTCAGAATAATTCAGATTCAGTTTTGAAAGTTTATTTCAATTGTGCATGATGTCTTATATTCTTTGGTTCCTTTGTGTTCTAAGTCTATCTAGAAACATTCGAGGATGAATGTTCCCAAGGGAGAGATATTGTAAGACCCTGCAAAATTCTTAATTGCTTAAGTTATTTAAAGTGTGCAAAAAGAGTTCCTAGACTTAGAAAATTTGACTAAGTATTGGGATTTAGTCATTTATTAAGCCTTTGAAATTTGAGAATTTTATTTCCGACCTTCCCTATCTTTGATGGTTGATATTTTAGTTAATTCATGAACAGGGAGGTCAATAGGTGTTCCCGAATAAGTTTCATATTTTTTGGAACTCGTTTAAGATATGTTTGGAATTCCAAAACAGTGGACCACTGCGATCTTGGTGCGCTGCATCGTCCATCGCTTTGGTTAATATTTTCCCCAGCTAACAGCATCAAATTCCAGTGAGTCAACGCTAACTTGGCGCGATGCGTTGGGTATCGCATCAGTATCATCGATGCGGTGCGTCGACCTGCGCGTCGTTGGGCGTATTTTATTTTAGTCATTAAAGATCTGTGTTCAAAGGGGCAATTAAGTCATTTTCCTCCTCCCTTATTCAGTCATAACACGGGATTAATCCCCCAAAACACCAAAATACACTAATTTTCAATCAATTCCCTCAAGAACAAGTCCTAGGGTTTTCAACCAAGAATTATAATTCACTAAGATTCCATCATTGTTTTTCTAAATTGATTCAAGATTAAAGATTCCTAGACCAAGAATCCTAAGATTCAGCCTTTAAGAACACAAATAGGGTCTCAAAAATCAAGTTGTTCATCAATTGAGGTATGTGGGGTTTGAACAAAAACAAACCTTTCGTTCTTGTGCCCAAAACTTGAATTTTATTAAAGAATTTCAAGATTTGAAAGTTGGGGTTTTGCCCAAATTACATTGTTTGAATTTATGAATTTACAAAGTGATTGAAGTGTGAATGTGCATAGTTTTCTTGATCTAAATAATTCTCTTTCATAATTTGAATACTATGAGAATGAGTTGAGAAGTAGATTAAAGATTTCTAGTTGAATTTTTAAGCATGAAATTATGATTTTGATTTCATTATTTTGACTTGAATTATTAAATTATTTCTAGACTATTATTATGAGCATAAAGTTATGATGATTTGATATGATCTCCAAGTATGAGTTGTAAGCCCTAAGTTTCAGTCTTGATATTCAAGAAAGATGATGTTTTAAGCACCCCATATATGGTTACAAGCAGCATTGAATAAAGATTGATCTTCTGATCCTAAGCTAAGATAGGGAATCCACATTATTCATATAGTTCATGATTTAAAGTAAAGGAGAGCATAATTGATTTTCATTATAGACCCTTGTGCTGTTTTAAGGTGGATTTTCCCTAAAAGTTCTGAGCAATAAGTATGGGAGTAGTACTTAGCACTAAGTTGGGTATTATTCCAAGGTCTCATGCCTCAGAACTACGTGCCACCGTAGGTTTCTGATTTTCCCATAGTGGGCTAATATAGTGACCACTAAAGTTAAGGCTCTATTCTGATGGTAAGGGCAGTAGATCTCTCCCCAACGCGAGAAAGACATTGGACTCCATATCAGCTCACATGGTTTATGTCGGTTAGAAGAAAATCCCAGAGTCCCCAAAGTTCCAAAAGATTTCCAAAGATCCCTAAGTTTCTGAGTTTCAAAAGAAAAGAATAATAGAAAAGCGTTTAGAAAATAATGTGTAAAGGCTCACGAAGTTATTTCAAATCATATGTTATAAAAGTTGTTAGCTCTCAGATTTTAGATGTAAAGAATGAGTCCTTTCTACACTTAGACAGTATGTTTTCAAGAGAGAATTTAAGTACAATTTTTAGAATTGAATGTGATGGCTCACCAGATTTAGAAAGTATGAATTGCTCTTATTGTTTCAGTTTTCAGTATTTTAGACATTCTAGCTTACGTGAGTCATTTATGTTCAGTATGCATTGATTTTGTAAAGAATAATAATGTTTTCTTATGTATTGCACCCCCATATACTCAGTACATCCTCAAAGTACTGATCCACAAATATGTCTATGTGCTACAATTTCTCATAATGTAGGTTCAGGTGCTTAGTCTCAGCGGCGTAAGTAATTTTCAGCATCTTTACCTACACATCCAGAGCTGGTGAGTCGTCAGGGTTCGAGGACATACTTTTTCACAGTATTTGATTTATCGCTTTCAGTTTTGTCTGAGTCGGTTGGGGGTCTGTCCCAATGACTCTCTTGTTCCCTAGTAAGTAGAGGCTTGTAAGACTAGTAGTTGACTTTTAGACTTTCAGTATTTGTCATTCAGATATTGTTTTTCAATTATGTTAGTTCAGACTTGTTATATTACTGTACTATTGTTTGAGTAATTTATCTTGAAGTAAGCTCCAGATTTAATAGCAGGCTCAAAGGGTTCGCTTGGGCTACTCGTAGCCTTGAGCACCGTGTGACGTCACGGGATGAGATTCCGGTGCGTTACAAAATTGGAAGGGGTAACTAAGTCAAACAAAAAGCCACGACTGCTCATATTCCTTAATTAAATAAAACTGATGACTTTTCAAATATGTAAATTAAAAAAAATGGATCTAATTACAACATTTTAACTTTTATTATATTTCGAAAAGAAAAGAAAATTGCTTTAAAATAAATCTAACAGATGGGTAATCTGTTGCAAAATATATTCCATCTGTTAGATAACATATGAAATATTGACAATCTATTGTAATAGATGGATATATTTATTTTCTTTTCCAACAAACATGTCATATGTTGCAACAGATTGATCATTTTTCATAACAGATGTCTGTAATTGTTTTACTATTTAAACAGATGTGGCATCTTTTGCAACTTGCTAGTGATCTATTTACTCAATTTAAGCCATAGATGGGCTAGGAATAATACGGTGCGTGCAGGTGGATCTACTATCATATGTTTCGGAGTTAAGTAAGTATTACTGATAAGGCCACTGGGACAACACACACAAAATACAATGTTATTGTGAATGCAGTTTTAAACTGATTAGGCACTGATCATTTAAACAAGATCCTACATCATATAGTTAAATTGATGGGTTCAAATTGATAAGGCTAAGGGCCCCATGAAGATGCTGCACATACCTTGTTATGAATTACTGATGGTTGTTGTTTGTGTTAATGTGTGTCAAGTTTTGAGAAGGGATCAATATTTGGTGTCATTGCAGATATCCAATAGTGATTGGACTTAACTTTAAGTGTACATTGGACTCTAAGAACGCCTTCTAAGCCTCGCACTGCATCAAATAATAACAGAGAGCCAATAGAAATTACCCTAGCCCAAATTTATATGGAAGGGTTGATCAAAAAGATGATTATATGCCAAAAGGGGCCGAAGGAGAATTCCTGCGAGGTAAAGGGGAGTTGATAAAAGACTATATCATCTGATAGATAATTGAAGATGAGACATAGGGTAGAAAGGTAACTTCTAGCGAATCTGGATGATGAATTTATCTCAAAACATGAGAAATCTGTATCAAGTGCAAATATGAAAATGTATCCGATAATGAAAAATTCATCTCGTCTCTCTAAAAGAAAAATAGTGCAGGTGGTCACTTTTCTAGGGAGCTATGACTAGGTAGCGTGGTCAGGATTATCACGTAGATAGAAAATAGTGGAAGACCAAGAAAGAAGCCTTATGGACATCGAGGGTTGAAATGATATAAAAAAAATCCAGAAAACTTCCGCCAACAGCAACTGCAGTTAAAGTAAGGAATCTAAGCAAAGGTAGCAATTTTTTAATTTTAAATTGCATCCCATTCCTTCTTGTTTGTGGTTCCGATTAGGTCCACTGTTGTTGACATGATCGGAACCATAAACGAGATTGAAAGGCTAATTGAGTATCATTATTTCCTTAGCAATATGGATTAATTAATTGTGTTTTCTTTAGTTTAAATACTTTTAACATTACTTAGAGAATATCAGAGGCTTGTTGTAGTATGTGAATCCCGATAATTTTCAAGCTTGCCTCCAGCTTGCTGATTCGGTCTTCAAGTTTGTCGTTGTAGTCTTTGAATTTGGTATAGAGTTTTTGGTCTCTTGTGAGCTCGATTAGGAACACCATCTTTGAAGTTGTGGAATTGAAGAAGGCCTATAGGACACTTTCTTCAGAATCTTAAAGGATACACAGAGGGTCGCTGTATTTGTTTTAGGTCAAAATACATGCACACTCAAGATGTAGTCCTAACCGTTGAACAGCTGACTTTTAGTAAGCATTGCTCAATGCATGTTGCTCAAACAAACTTCAAGGATTTTGATAAATTAATAATAAAGGAGTTACATAATGTTTGATCTACCCTGACTCTACCAGCAGAAAAGCTGAGAGATCTAGTCGGTTTAGATCAAACGTTACGTAACTCCTTGCTTATTAATTTATCAAATTCCTTAAAGGTTGGTTGAGAAATATTCATTGAGAAATTCTCAATAAAAGTTAGTTGTTCAATGGTTGGGACAACATCTTGAGTGTGTATCAACACATTTTGACCTAAAACAAACACAGCAACCCTCTATATATCCTTTCAGGCTTCTGAAGAAAGTATTTTGAAGGGCTTCTTGAATGCCACAACTTTGAAGATGGTGTTCCTGATAGAGCTCATAAGATACTAGGAACTCTATACCAAATTCAAAGACAGCAACGACAAACTTGAAGATCAAATCGGCAAGCTGGAGGCAAGCTTAAAAATTATCAGGATTAGCATACTACAACAAGCCTCTGATCTTCTCCAAATAATGTTGAAAGCATGCTAATGCTATAAAACACAATCAATTATAACCATATTGCTAAGGGAGTAATGATACTCAATTTTCCTTTCAAACTCGTTTGTGGTTCCGATCAGGTCAACAATAGTGGACCTAATCGAAACTACAAACAAGAAGGCATGGGATGCAATTTACAATTCAAAAATTGCTGAGTTCGCTTAGATTCCTTACTTTAACTGCAGTTTCTATTGGAGGAAGTTTTCTGGACTTACTGTACGTCATTTCAACCCTTAATGCCCGTAAGTCTACTTTCTTAATCTTTCTCTATTTTCTATCTACGTGGTAATCCCGACCACGCTACCTAGTCACAACTCCCTAGCAAAGTGACCATCTGCACTATTTTTCTTTCAAAGAGATAAGAGATGAATTTTTTATTATCGGATACACTTTCATATTTGCACTTGATACAGATTTCCCATGTTTTAAGATAATTTCATCGGCCAGATTCGCTAGAAGTTACTTTCTACCCTATGTATCCTCTTCAATTAGCTCTCAGATGATATAGTCTTTCATCAACCACCCATTTTTCCCTTGAAGGCATTCTTCTACCGTACCTTTTGGCGTATAATCATCACCCAGAGCAACCCAACCATATAAATTTGGGCTAGGGAAATAACTATATTGGTTTTCCATTCTTGTTAGATGCATTTCTAGGCTTTGAAGTCCTTCTCAGAGTCCAATGCACCCTAAAAGTTAGTCCAATTGCTATTGAATCTCTTTACAATGACACCAAAACTAGATCCTTTCACAATGCTTGATAATTAAACGAGAGCAACAATTGACATTTAATCTTAAGAGGGTATCAAAACCATATTCATGGTCCCTCAGCCTTATCAGTTCGGACCTACCAAACTTAACTATAAAATTACAAATATCTTGTTTAAATGATCTATGACTAATCGGTAAAAACAGCATTCACAAAATTAGTTTACTCTATGTATGTTTCCACCATAACATTATCAGTAATACATACCTCCCACATATGAAGTGGTTCCATCTGCATGCATCTTATTCCTCCGAACCCATCTTTACTGCAGCCACTAGTGATGGTCGAGAAAAATTTGATCAACTTTTAGTTACTTATAACTATAAAAAAGAGGAAAAAAATTGATTTCACAGAAAGAACATTATCCATCTGTTGCATCTGACGCGGAGTTTGTTGCATCAGATGTGGAGTCTGTTGCAACAGATATGGAGTTTGATGCAATAGATGTAGTGTCTGTTGTAACAGATGTGGAGTCTATTGGAATACATCAAACTAGCCTTGATGGTGGTTTGATTTATTTCAAGAATTGCTCCATCTATTGCAACATCAACAATAGCATAAACTACAAAGAAACAACAAATAAAGAACATCAACAACAAAGAAAGAAACAACATTTGCTCCACCACCATCAACAACATCATTAACAACAAAGAAGCAATACCCTTTGTTCCAACACCATCAATAATACCACACCATAAGTTTCAACAATGCCAACCCCACCAACAACATCAATAACAGCATAAACAACAAATAAACAAACAAAATACATATAAAAAATAATACTGCCAACAAGGCTTTTAAACTTCTCCCAACGGAATACTTTTTTTGCATATTGTAATAAAAATTCTTGTTTCGTTTATTCAACACTTAAAAGTTCCTTCAAATTTTTTAAATAAATATGATATTGATAAATTATAATTAAATAAAAAATAGATGTAAATAACTTGCAAAGAAGAAGATGAGAATAAAAGAGCAATAGTGAATCATAACTTAATGTCAAAAGGGGATCAAAAGAGCAATTTCAGTCGAGAAAAGATATGAATCGGTTTAAATTCGAAAGGATCTTTATGAGAAAGAGAAGAAAAAAGAGAAAAAAAAAAAGGTTGTGATAACCACAACCTAAAGAGGATAGAAATAAAAACATGAGAGATAAATAAAATAAATTTAAGGATGAAACTGAAGCTGAGGAGAGATGAGATAATTCTAGATGTATTGTGTATGTAGACGTGGTTTTTTTAATATTTATTAATTAATATAATTAATATTCATTAATAATTTAAAGGGCACGAGGAAGACTAGTGACATTGAAAAGACAAGATAAGACTACTCAATGAACTCATTTTTTGAGTTATCCAAGAAAAAAGAAACTCTTCATTTTTACCGCATTTTGTGGTACTTACTACTTTATCTACTCGGACAGATAGCTTTTAAATTGAAAGAAAAAAAGATTTTCAAATAGATATGTCATCTATTGCAACAGATAGCAATATCTATTTAAAAATGCCAACAACACAGTCATCTGTTACAATAGATATAAATATCTGTTTAAAAATCCCAACAACTTACAGATCCAAATTTCCATTTGATAATTATATCAGATATGTCATCTATTACAATAGATACAAATAGATATTTAAATATCCCAATAGCTTAGTCATCTGTGATGATAGATGTAAATGTCTATTTGATAATTAAATCAGATAAATCATCTGATACAACAGATATCAATATCTATTTGAAAATTTCAAATAGCTCAGTCATCTGTCACAACAGAAGCAAATATCTATTTGATAATTAAAATAGTTATGTCATCTGTTGCAATAGATATGAATATCTGTTAGAAATTTCCTACAGCTCAGCCGTTTGTTCCAACAGATTTTATTACAATTGATTTAGGTGGAACTAGGCATGAATAAATGAGCTCATAGGATGAAAAACAACTTTAATTGATTCATTGCAATTGCATAATATTGGTATTGCATTTATTTCGACCCAGGTCATCGATCGATCACTCTGAGTTGAAATGAGCTCTCAATAACTTAATGTTAAGATTAATAGTACCTAAATTGATTTAGGTGGAACTAGGGATGAATGAATGAGTTCATATGGTCAACCACAACTTCAATTGAGTCGTTGTAATTGCATGGTGTTGGTATTATGTTCATCCCGACTCGGGTCATCGATCGATCACTCTAAATTGAAATGAGCTCTCATTAACTTAATGTTAAGATTAATAGTACCTAAATTGATTTAGGTGGAACTAGGGATGAATTAATGAGCTCATAGGGTCAACTACAACTTCAATTGAGTCATTATAATTGCATGGTATTGGTATTGCATTCATCCCGACCCGGGTCATCGATCGATCACTCTGAGTTGAAATGGGCTCTCAATAACTTAATGTTAAGATTAATAGTGCCTAGATTAATTTATATGTAACTAGGGATAAATTAATGAGTTCATAGGGTCAACTACAACTTCAATTATGTCTTTGAAATTGCATGGTATTGGTATTGCGTTCATCCCAACCTGGGTCGTCGATCGATCACTCTAAGTTAAAATCTCAATAACTTAATGTTAAGATTAATAGTACCTAAATTTATTTAGGTGGAACAAGGGATGAATGAATGAGTTCATAGGGTTTACAACAACTTCAATTGAGTCTTTGCAGTTGGTGTTGGTATTGCGTTCATCCTGACCCGGGTCGTCAATCGACCACTCTGAGTTGAAATGAGCTCTTATTAACTTAATTTTAAGATTAATAGTACCTAAATTGATTTAGGTGTAACTAGGAATGAATGAATGAGCTCATAGGGTAAACAACAACTTTAATTGAGTCGTTGGAATTTAATGGTTTTGGTATTGCATTCATCCCGACCTAGGTCGTCGATCGATCACTCTAAGTTGAAATAAGCTCTCAATAACTTAATGTTAAGATTAATAGTACCTAAATTGATTTAGATGGAACTAGGAATTAATGAATGAGTTCATAGGGTCAACTACAACTTCAATTGAGTGTTTGCAATTGGTGTTGGTATTGCGTTCGTCCTGACCCAGGTCGTCGATCGATCACTCTGAGTTGAAATGAGCTCTCATTAACTTAATGTTTTAAAAACTAGTATATCTCTTGAAATTTTAAAAAATTAGTTAAGATCAATTCGGACCAAATTAACAATTTCAAAACTTGTCATTTTTTTCCAAAATTACAAATCAACCTATACAAATCATACATTTGCAGGAAAAACTTTTCCTCACTTAAAATCTCAATTTCTCGCTCCTCTCTCTCTCTCTCTTAACAATATAGATAACAACTACTCAACTTATTGCTCAACCCTTCAAAACAAATCTATTTTCTTCCCATTTCTGACCACATATTTGTTATTTTTGACTTTATTCTCACTTGTATCTATTGTTTTATATGTCTTCGTAGGTAACAGAGTTTGAGAAGAGTTCTAACTTTGTTTTTTATTCTAAAAATTAGGGCTTTTTAGTTAATGATGAAAAATAAGACATTTAGTTGTATTATCTTCAAGAATGAGTTAATAATTTTGTGTTTTGATGCTAAAAAAAGTAGGAAGCACCCGAGAAAACCCTAGTTTTTATCTCATTATTTTGTTGACTGTCGTGGTATTGTTGGATAGTGTTTGTGGTGTTATTTGTGGATGTTGTTGTTGGTGTTGGTATTTGTGTTTTTGGTGGTGGTGCCGATGGTCTTGGTGTTGGTATTGGTGGCATTGGTGGTGGTCTTGGTGGCATTGGTTGTGGTATTGGTTGTCCATTTATTGTAACAAGTGGGATATCTGTTAGGAGAGATTAAATCGATCTTTAAACAGGTTCCCCATTTGTTCAAACTGATGGGTTATCCGTTAGAGTATTTTTTTTTAATGTGGCGTAGAATAATTTATTTAAATTTGTCTTACCTTTTTTAAAAAAAAAATTATGCAGACATCAAATGCAATGTATTTTTTGTTTTTATATTGTTTGTAGTTAAAAGATATCTCCCAAAAGAAAAGAAACTGAAAGTGGATCAACTTCTGACCACCCAACAAAAATGGCTAGAGTATAGATAGATTCGGAGGAACTTCCTGAACAATCTCAGTCGGGGTAAATTGAAGCTGAGGAAAGTGATAACTCCTTCTCACCAATAGGGCATGAAATAATATCGAAATCCCAGCATGATTCCATCAAAACCATTAGTATCGACAGGTTTCGAGTTGCGATGTTGATGGATAGCCCTGATAAAGTAACTGGTGATCTTGTACTTAAATGTCAGTTGGGAAATGTTTTGATGAATTAAGGAGAATTATGAAGAATGAAAACATAGACCGACTTTTTAACAAGAGTTGTTTTGCATACTTTCTTGAGTTGCCTGAGGACTACACTCTTCGTTTCCTAACGAGCATGGTATATGGTCTTCTCAAGTGTAGGATCAAGTACGTGAGGGATGATAAAGATCCGTAGGAGGGCAAAAAAAAAATGAAATCTGGATCAACTACTGTGGCATGCCGGTTTGTTTTGGGTTGAAAGAGTTTGCCATAGTGACGGGCTTGAGATGCAATCTTCTAGAAGAACCTCTCATCAAGGAAACACCCACAAAGAGTCCAACAAATGCAAGGGAAAAAAGATGGTTTGTTAGGCATTGTTGGACGTAGTAGCTACAAAGCGAAGGATTTGATAGCAGATCTCAAGGATAAAGACATACCAAAGCACTGCAGGGAGAAGTTGTGCTTAGTTTGGTTTGCCTATTCTATTTTATTGGCAAGAAACATCAGGAATTTCATAGAATATGATTTGTTGGCGCTTGCTGATGATTTTGACAAATTTAACGACTATCCCTGGGGATACAACAGCTACTACTTAATTGTTCAATATTTACTGACAAAGCTATCCACAGGGATGATCATATTATACGTCTTTCCTTGGGCTTTCATGGTAAAATTGATCATTATTTTTACTCATCCATTAATTTATAATGAATATAGTTATTATGACTTTTTTTTCTTGCTTCCTGTTTTCATTTTTTAGGCTTGGGCATGTGAAGCAATTTCTCCCCTCTGAAAGCAGTTCAAGGATTACCCGGATGAGGTTTCTTATCCAAGGATCCATAGGTGGTTGGCGGCTGCAAAGGGCAGCAAAAAAACATTAAGGAGCAGGAGGCTGATCTATTTAACCCTCCGGATGATGTAGTATGTCTTTTTTCAACTAAAATAATTTGCCTCAAAGAAAGATATTGAAACAGATGTTCCATCTATTGCGACAGATGGGTCTTTTATTGCAAAAGATTACCCATCAACTGCAATTGGTGTAACAGATGGGTAATTTGTTGCGACAGACGATCCATATTTTGCAATAGATTAACCATCTGTTGCTCTGGCTCTCTGAATCCGACTCAACAGATTACTCATCTGATGCAAATTATGCAATGGGTGTGTAATCTGATGCAACATATTGTCAATCTATTAGGACATACAGATCAGCTATTATGGCAGCTAGATCTTCTGTTGCATAAGTTGGTTGTGTTAACATCTTTGTAACCCAACTGACTGTAAATTATTATTATATGATTTAAATGTCTCCTATTTTTTTATAGGTTGTGCATCCTTGGATCGTGCCTACCGTTGATGTGTTGGGGATGATTTTTTTCTTACACTGGGTCTTGTTGATACAAAAGAAGACCCTACAGTGGAGTTAATAAAGAAGGAATTAATTGGAGCAACATCCATAAGAAGAGCAGTTAGGCAAGGTCAGCTTAATGTTGAAGCTCTTCACGACCAACCTCAAAATATAACAGATCCAGGTGCTTCTTCTGGGGGTGTTGCTGGTGGAGTTGTTTATGATGGTGGCAGCCATCCTGATGCTACTGCTGCCAGTCATGATTATGAGCATGTTCGTTCTCAGTAAAAAATAAAAACGTTTGAAAACACCCCTTGTATAGGTTCCTCTCACCCCTACATCGGTCCCTCCCACCCTTGCAGTGGTCCCTCTCACCCCTCTTCACCCTAATATTCTCATTGTAATTTCAAAGTGTGCAAGGACAGAGAGTATAAACTCCTTGAAAAGCTAGAGGCTATTGCTGAAGCTACCGAGGAGTTAAAATCTAGGAGGGGTGTCATACAATCCAACGAGGTGAGAGAGCCATGCACTCCTACAGTGGCGTTTAGAAAGAAGATAAGAAAAATTAGATAAATTCTCTTCGTTCTAAAATTAGCAAAAATTGCAACTCCTTCCGCTCCAACAGTTGTTGAAGTTCAGGGGCCGCTAAAGAAGGTGGAAATATTCGTGGAACTTGGAATGGAGAAGAAAAAAGAACTGGAAGAAATCATGAATGGAAAGACGAAGGTTCAAAAAGAATACACCATGCATTCATTTGCCGCCAAAGACTTCACGAATATGACAAATATACGTGAGTGGTACGAGGACAATGTAAGTTTACTTTTGATAACCTAGCCTTCCAATCTACTCCATGAAGAAGAATCTATGGAGCAGATGTGTAATCTCTTGCAACAGCTTGGTACTCTATTGTAACATAATACACATCTGTTGCATAAGTTGCGTTGGTTGGGTAATCTGTGAACTGATTCAGAGAACCCTCTGCATCGGATTCTTTCCATTGTATTTTTATTCTTTACAATTATTAACCTATTTAAAATTATCTTCGTATACCACAGTATGTTGATGAAATTCTCTGCCTCATGAGAGGCAGGCAATAAGCGTACCCGGATGCTTATGATGCTCCCAATAGGATAATGGACCTCAACTTCTATAATAATTTCAAGGATAGGTATGATGATCTCCATGAGATAGTTGATTCTGGTGGCCCGAGATTTGATAAGTTAGTTTCAACGTTCTAATGGGATGAAGAACTGATTAAATATATTAGAGGGAAGAGGCCCTATCCACACGGCAAGAGCTGGAACAAGGCAAAGAGAATCCTTCCAGTCATGAACATGGAAGTCAAACATTTTCTCGTTGTTGAGATACTACTCTACGAGGGAAATATTAAGGTTTATGACTGCAACTTACCTGTTTTCAATGAGGATAGGTTTTTAACCCACATGCAACCACTCTTGAAGTTGTTGCCCAAGTTGTTGATGCAGAGTAAGCTGATGGATCATTTGCCGGCGGAAGTATTGAGGAAGGAATCATGGGTTTTTTAAGGTTTAAATAAGAACATCAAGCTCCAAAGAAATATAAACGGTGCATCATACAGGCCGTACTCGCGCTTGTATACATCGAGTGTTTATTGACCGGCACAGAAATGACCGGTATGTGCAACGCCGATATAGGAAAGATGCAATGGGTCTAGTCTTATAGGGTACTAACTAAATGGTTAGAGCCCGTGTATAAAAAAGAATATGTACAAAGACAAAAACGAACATGATAATAATTTTTTATTTCAAGCCAATTCACTTTACATGTAGTGGTAATAATTTTTATGTCTGGCCAAGTTGAATTTTTATAATGCAACAGATTTTATATATGTTGTAACAGATATAATACCTGTTGTGACAAATTAATTATATATTGGAATAGGTTGGTCTTCTATTGCATTATGCAGATGTTTCCCAGTTTGTATGTCACAACAGATATACAATCTATTGTAACATATAATCCATCTGTTGTAACTGATAGGTAATCTGTTGGAACAAATCAAGAAAGTAGGAAGATCAGTTGCATAATTTCCAGCAGATGACCTAACTAAATAGTTGGATCCCATGTATAAAGAAGAATATGTACAAAGACGGAGACGAACACGATAACTATTTTTTATTTCAAGCCTCCTCACTTTACATGTAGTGGCAATAATTTTTCAGTCTGCAGATAGTTGAATTTTTATAATGCAACAGATAGTACATCTGTTTTAATAGATATAGTACCTGTGGTAATCGATTGATTATCTGTTGGAATAGATTGGTCATCTGTTTCATTAATAAATGTTTCCCAGTCTGTCTGTCGCAACAGATATCCAACCTGTTGCAACATAAAATCTATCTGTTGCAACTGATAGATAATCTATTGGAAAAAATCAAGAAAGTAGGAAGACCTATTATATAATTTCCAGCAGATGACCTACGTGTTGCATCTTATGTTGCAACATATGTCTAAATCTATTTGATAAGATATGTCGTCTGTTCCAGTAAATGTATTATCTATTGTGATATTTGAATCTAGTATTCCATTTCAATTAACATGTTCAAAATTAAGGATTAAATTATATTCATAGGCAGCATAAAATAAGTTGAAGCCTTCGGAAATTACATGAAATAACTCAACAAATAAATGAAATATAAATAAATTATTATAGGTACAAATTATTTACTCTACAAATAAATAAACATGTTAAACCAAGGAGAATAGGTTATTACATTGACGGACTCAAGCAATAAAGATCTACTTAATATGGATAAGTTGTTCTTCATCCGGTGCTACGAAATTTGGCTTTGGTCGTCGTGGATCATTAATGTCGCTTGTGTACGGCTTCTGAGCTTTCGCTTCTCTGTATTTCCATAAAAGTGCAGCATATCTTTTGAGGATTAATTCGGTATCAAGTCCATCATTTGGTACTTTTAATCCATCGCTCAAATAGTCAGCGTACGCAGCAACAAAAAGACCACAATTCTTGTGTTTTAAAAAAATAGATGATCCATATCTATTGCAACATCTAACCAACCTGTTGCAAGGATGAGTAATTCATTAGAAATAGTAAAAACAGATCACTAATCTGTTGTACTAGGTAGTTTATCTATAGCAAGATATAGCCAACCTGTTGCAATGGATGAGTAATTCGTTGGAAACCATAAAAATAGATCACACATCTGTTGCACCAGGTATGTTACCTGTTGCAACATATAACCACCTGTTGCAATGGTGAGTAAACCATTGGAAACAATAAAAATAGATCACTAATTTATTGCACCATGTATGTTATCTGTTGCAACATATAACCAACAGGTTGCAACGGATGAGTAAACCATTAGAAACAGTAAAAATAGATCACTAATATGTTGCACCAGGTATTTCATCTGATGCAATATATAACCAACCATTGCAACGGATAAGTAAATCGTTGAAAATCATAAAAATAGATCACTAATCTATTGCACCAAGTAGTTTATCAGTTGCAATATATAACCAACCTATTACAATAGATGAGCAATCCGTTGGAAATCATAAAAATAGATAACTAATCTATTGCACTAGGTATGTTATCTGTTGCAACGTATAACTAACTTGTTGCAACGGATGAGTAAACCGTTGGAAACAATAAAAAAAAATCACTGATCTGTTACAAAATGAGTTATTTGTTGGATCAATATTATTTAGATTTCTTCCAAACAGAAGAGTTGTCTATCGAAACAGATGAATGATCTGCTAGATTATTCATCTGTTGCATCAAATTTTCATAGTTGCATCAGATTTTAATCTGTTGCATCAGATGCTTTTATTTGTTGCATCAGATGTCTTTATCTATCGTATCAGATGTTTCATCTATTACAACATTATTTTTACCTAGAAAAATAATAAATCAACCAAGCAACACCAACACATCACACACACACACACTAAGAATATCAACTGTGATTAAAATTCATCAATAAATCCGAATCAATAATACGACAACAAGAAAAAGAAATACTAGAAATTAGGATTTTGCTCAGTCCACATTTCAATACTAGAAGAGTAGTTGGCTTAAGTTCCTCTATTTCTTCATAATTTTTTACCTATGAAAAGGGAAATGGGACGACGAAAAACTCAAATTTGTTGTCGTCGGAGAAGTCTTCACATCGATTGACGATTGAAATTCGATAGAAAACTCATCCGACTATTTTTTACCGGAGATTAAAGTCATCGGGATTGAAAGAAGAATTTTACAGAACTGTTGGTTGGGAGAGACTTAAGAGAAGCTGTCGAGAGAGGGGGGGACAGAAACTGGTTGATTTGGATTGAAGAGAGATGTGGGTTGATTTATATTTTTGAAAAGATTATAAAGTTTTGAAAGTATTAATCAAGTCCTTAATTAAATTAATCAAGTTTCCTAATGATGTTTGATCGTTTAAGTTGGTCAATGTCATCAATCCTTCATTCAAAACTTAAAAAATATCTTTTCTTCAATTTTCTCCAGTAAGTTCTCTGTGAATTCCATATTCTTCATAAAAATGGACAAATTCATTAGATAAGAACTCACATCCTCTATTCGTCAGAGAGGTGCAACCCACTTTGATTCTTTACTTAAACCTTGTATTTTCTAAAATTCTCAAAAACTTCTGATTTGTATTTTAGAAAATACACACAACTCAGGCGATTGAGATCATCTGTGATAAGTAACGTATTGACTTCCACCAAAAGATCAGTATTCATTGGACCATCAAAATTTGTATGAATTAATTTTGCACAAGTAAAAGCTCTTCAAGCCTTTCCAAGAAACGATTTTCTACTTTGCTTCCCATAAATGCAACCTTTGATAAATCAAAACAATTAATTTTTGGTAATCCAATGGCCACACCTTTTTTCCCTAACAAATTTAGCCCCTTGAAATTGAGATGAACATACCTCAAATGCCACAATTCAAAGTCATATTTTGCACCATTTACCAAAGAAAACTTTTCCATATTTAAAACTTTAAACAAAAATATTTTGTTTTCAGCCACGAGAAATTAACCAACATTTGGCCTGATTTTTTATTTTTAATAACATATGCTCTACCATCAAACAACAGTAAATAACTAGTATATATTAGTTTTCCAACAGTCAATAAATTATGTGCCAAAATAGGAATAAATTGAACATCATGAAGAAGTTTTTCCTTACCATGGTTGGTTTTGATTGTTACCGTTTTGTTTCCTTCAGCTTGAAGATCGTTGTTTTCACAAGCCTAATAGTCTATTTTTGTGTCTCATCAAGTTCTTTGAAGATCGACCTATGTCAGACATATGGTTAGAGTAGTCTCTATCTACAAAGCATATATCACTTGCAACTTCATCAGTAGCGTCATGATAATCCATGAATAACATAACTTTATTTGCTATTTTTATTTTTCCTTTTCTCGTTAAAGTACCTTTGCTCAAAACCTCTAGCCCGTCCTCGACCTCGACTATTTTCCATGAAATGAACCTTTGCCTCGTCTTTTTCTGATTGTTGTTTTATCATGATCTCTTGAATTAGGTTCCTCCACCTTAGATTGAAATGCTTTTGTTTCCTGCTTCTTTGTTGACCTGTTTATTCTTGCCTCATGGGCTTGTAAAGAACCCATTAATTCATCGAGTAAAAATTTCAACAAATCTTCTGACTTGTCAAATGCAGCCACAACATGATCAAACTTAGGAGTTAAACTCCTTAAAAAATTTCAATAATAGTTTGATCAGAGACAAGAAATCTTGCACAGTTCATTTCATTTCATGATTAAAGTGTCAAACTAATGCCAAAGATTTGGGTTTTACAACTATTGCCTTTGAGGGGCTTGAAATTCGATTTGCAAAATTCTTCATGCATTCCTAAAAGTAGTGGCATCTGCAATTTGGGAAAACACTTTCTCATGGACTGCCTGTTAAAGGAAGAACAGTACCTTTGCATCCTTCTTTTTATTTTCATTCAGCCATTGCTCTTTATTCGGATCTGCATACCCAGTCTCAATCAAGTCTCAAAGATATTGTGACTTAAATAAAGTCTTCATCTTGATGATCCAGTACTAATAGCTTTGTCCCGTAAAAATGGGGATGGCAGGCTGAGAAATGTTCAAAGAACTTTCATTGGAAGCCATGATTTTTTCCTGTTAAATGATCTCCTGAATCTAAACCTAGCATTGATACCACAAATGTTGGAGGAAAAAGTTCTCAACTTTACTCAAGAACAAAATATTGGAAAGGACAGAAGAAACTAGCAGACAAGTAGAAGAGGAAATATATCAAACACTTTGGCAAATAGTTTTTCTGGAATTGCAAGTCTTTTTTTTTTCTTCTCATTCATCACTGATGATGATGCCTTATAATAAACTTGCAACTAAACTACAAATGTAGAAATAAAGTGCACTAATTCAATAGTACTTTCAACTAAAATGAGAAATTAAAGACCAAATAACAACTACCCTATACTAAGTCATAAAAGTAAAATACTAAAATAAGTTGCAGTAACTTTTCTTCTTCTTTTTTGAATCACTTATTAGACACTGTGTCTCCTAAGAAGAAAATATAGACAGAAAAACATCCCTAACTAGATAGATAGAATTGTCACTAGGGAGTTCAGAATATGAATAAAGTAAACACACGAAGAATTCAAGAAAATTCAACTTCTACAATATATACATACAAAAATATTTCTAACCACATGTCTATTAAGAGTCAAATGGAAACAAAATTACCTGCTGAGGTTTGGAAATTGGTCTCCATAATATTTATTTTAGCTCTATGCTGAGAATAGTAGCTCCATTGACTGGGTAGCAAAATATTCACCTGTTGAGGATTCGATACTCCATAATGTAATTCCTTTAAGGGAAAAAAAATATTTTGGGGCTAATCACTTAAAACCCAAGAGTTATAAGGGGAAATGATTGGATTTTTGCAAGGAGCCAATACAAATAATATCCTATTAAATACAATTTCTATACATAGTAAATCATGAAATTAATAATAGAAATTGCTATTTTTGTTCTAATACATTCTGTTTAGTACTATTCCTATTATAATATTGCTCGTTTTATAGGACAAAGTAAAACCGTCAATAAATAATATTTTATTTAGCTCTTTTCGGACATGAGATATGAAATCATTTGATATGAAGTTGAAGTTTTATTTGGATATGCTTTTAACTTGTATTTTTTCTCACAAACACGAAAATCCTAGAAGTTGTGAAAAACTGTTACATTCCCCCACCCCCTAAATCTTATGAATTGTTTTAAAATGAGCAAAGTATCGCTCATAAATAAGAAATCGGAATATTCTAACACAATGCATTAGCAAATCGCAAATTTTCATGTTCATTTTAATGTTTGTGATTACAAACTTTTAAATGTACATAATTTTTAAAGATCCACTAGTAAACACTAATATTAACTAGTTATTCTTAATATAATTCTTTCACATGATACGGACAATCTCTTCATGCCGAGCATGACTTTTTTTAAAAAAAATAATTAAAATAATGGTGTTCTTTTTTTACTTAATAGAAATTTATAAGTCAAATTATTATTTAAAAACATAATAAGTATTTATTATCTAGTAAAGTTACCACGCCTAATCCGCACCCCCTACAATTGGTATCAGAGCACAGTTATTTAAAAAATACAGAAGTAGCATATATGTTTGAATTTAGATTGGATTTACTTGAGATTAATTTATATTGATTAATTATGAGAAGACCATTTTAAAACAGAGAAGCTTTTAGAAAAATTAAAGAATCTTTAATTAGTAATTATTCAGAATATATAAGTCTAAATAAAATAAAAGAAAACCCACAAAGATTAGCCTACCTAATTACCTTAATATCTAGTATTGAAGCAAAATTAATAATCCATTTAAAATCTAGAAGAATGAGACGCATACCACCTAATTATGATAAAATCAGATTTAGATATCCACCAAAATACTATAACTATGGTTTAAATGAATAAAGTACAAAAATACAAAGAATTAAAACAAATTATTTCTAAAAAACGTAAAGAATTAAAAAAAAAAAGAATAGAAAGACTACGTTATAATATATTTGCCGGAGTTAGTAAAAACTCAATAAATGCCCAAAAAGAGGAAATATCAAATTTAGAATCATAAATATATAGTTTAGAATATATATATATATCAACATGAACTATTTATAATAAAATGAACGAAGAAGAATTTATAATAGATGAAAAAATATATGAAAATCACGAAGGATTAAAAATAAAAATAGTATTTTCTAATCTAGGAAGAAGATATAAGAAAATAGGTGAACATTTATATTTAATGTTAGAAGTATTTATTATCTAATTAAATTATCGCACCTAATCCGCACTCCCCTACAAATGGTATCAGAGCCCAGTAATTTAAAAAGTACAGAAGTGAGATACAAGTTAGTTAGAGTTATTAGATTGTATCGTTATTTATTGAATTAATTATGCGAAGACCATTTAAAAATAGAGAAGCTTTTAGAAAAATTAAAGAATCTTTAATTAGTAATTATTCAGAATATATAAGTCTAAATAAAAAAAAAGAAAACCCACAAAGACTAGCTTACCTAATTACCTTAATATCTAGTATTGAAGCAAAATTAATAATCCATTTAAAATCTAGAAGAATGAGACATATACCACCTAATTATGATAAAATCAGATTTAGGTATCCGCCAAAATACTATAAATACGGTTTAAATGAATAAAATACAAAAATACAAAGAACTAAGACAAACTATTACTGAAAAACGTAAAGAATTAAAAATAAGAAAATAGGTGAACATTTATATTTAATGTTAGAAAAAAGAAGAATTAAAATTGGAAGATAAATTGACAGCTATGGTAAGAATAGAAAGGGAAAACGAAGAAATAGATGGAAAAAAGGAAATAGAAAAAATAAAACAACAAACTACAGAAGAAATACGAAAAATAGAAGAAACTAAAAATAGTAGGATTGCTGAATTAGAAAAAGAATTACAAATGTTAAAAGATCTGTATGAAAAAGGACAGAAAGAAAAAGAAGAAAAAGATAATGAACAAAAATTATTAAACGAAATAAATCAATTTAAAGAAAAAATAGAAATAGACAATAAAGAAATAAAAAACAAGGAATTGGAAATAAATAATATAGATGTTGAAGAAACAGATAATTATGATTCAGAAGATAGTGAAACATATACAGAAATATTAACAAATACAAAAAATTTAGAAATCAATGAAAAACAAGAAGTAATTAATGAAGAAAATTTAGAAAACATCAACACAGAAATAAATACTCTTGATAAAAAAGAAGATCAAAATATAATACCTAGTACATCAGAAATAAGAAAACCTACATATTATAAGAATAAGTATAAAAGATATAATCTAAAGAATGAATATGACAAATGGACACCCAAACAAATAGTTAATAAAAATTACAACTTTTTAGACTTAGATTGTGTAATAGATGCAGAAAAAACAATACAATTATGGATAGGATATATGACAAAACAATTATTAGATAATAATATAAGTGTAATAGATGCACCAGAATATATAGAAAGAACACTAATAGGAACAGTGAAACTATGGTTTTTAAATCTAACTGAAAATAGTAAAAGAATATTAAGAACCGACAAACCCACAGAAGGAACATCATCAACAAAATTAACACCTATAGAATTATTAAAAAAATATGAAACAGCTATAAAACACGAATTTAGTAGCATGACAACAAAAGAAGAAGAACAAAATGAAGAGAAAGATATAAATAGGAATTTAATGTTAAAATTAGCAATATGTAATATGTGCTATATAGATGAATATACTTGCGCATTTAAAGAATATTATTATAAAGGAGCATATAATATAGAAGAAAGTAAAGAAATAAGAAAATTATATTTTAATAAATTACCTGAACCATTTAGTTCAAAAATAATAAAAAGTTGGGATGAAACAAAAACAGTAGATACTCTAGGAGCAAGAATAAAATTTTTACAACAATGGTATAGAAACCTATGTGAAAAATACAGAGAAGAAATAAAAATGGAAAAAACATTAATAAGAAATTTAGCATGTTGCAAAGATAAAATAGCACCTCAATTTGGATGCGAAGATAGATATTATTAAAAAAAAAAAAAGACATAAGAAATATAAGAAATACAAAAAATCAAAATATAAATACAAAAAAACAAGAAAAAGATATTATGTAAAAAATTATAAAAATAAAAGACCATATAGAAAGAAAAAATCTATAAAAGAATGTACTTGTTATAATTGTGGAAAGTTAGGACATTTAGCTAGGATTGTAAATTACCTAAAACCCCAAAAAATAAACAAATACCAGAAATAAAAATAGAAAATATAGAATATATGCAGATAGATTACATAGATTACGAATTAGAAAGTGAAGACAGTATATATGAAATTTCAGAGAATGAAACAGATAACGAAATAGATAGTGAATTAGAAGAATTAAATGATTGAAGAAGATATAAAAATATTAACAAAAGAAGAATATCTAAATGACGAAGGAACAGATCAAAAAATAATATTTGATAACAATGTATTTGATGAAATAAAAGGAAAAGAGTTAGACTTAAGTGTAGAAAAAATATTTAAAATACCAACAATAAAAAATATATTTACTAGAAAAAAGGAAGAATATTATGTAGTAAGTCAAAAAGAGCATGTAATAGACTGTAGATATGCAAAAGGCAAAGCTAGTATACCACTAGTAACAAAAAGAATAATTAATAAAGAGATAAACGATATAAAAAGTAGAGACCCAATAAAATATGTACACCTTGGAGGTACAGAAATATTAATAAAAGCATGTTTTAGAGAAGGAATAGATACACCAATAGAATTATATTTAGCAGATGATAGAATAATAAAAACTATAGAAAAAAGCATAATAACTGCCGTAAAAGGAAATTTAATATACCAAAAATTTAAATTTATAATAAGTGCAAATTATTCAGTAGCAGTAACAGATAGAAATATAGATAAATCACTAGTATTATATTGGAAGATATCAGGAATAGAATTAACCCCAGGAAGTAAAATATTTACAGCAAGATGCAAAAATTTATATGTATTAACAACAAAACATAAAATAACAGGAAAAAATAAGATTAACAAGATACAAATAGACAGCCCATTCGAAAAAATTGTAAAAACAATAGATTATAATGATTATAGCTATAGAGACATAGATGTAGAAGAAAATCTAGAAATAATAAATGATAGAATAAGTACAACAAAAAGAACAGCTTATGATAAACCGAAATCATCAAGCTCATCAAAAAGAATAAGTTATGAAACAAGTTCAATGGATAATTCAAACCAATATTACATAACAGGAAAGTTAAATGAAAAAGAATATTTAATACTCTTAAATACAGGACAAGAAGAAAATTATATAGCAAAATATCTAGTAAAAAATGAGGAAATAAAAACTGACAATAATATATGCCCAGATCTACCAAGAAGTTTAATAAATACTAAAAATATAGCAGAAAAAATAATAATAATAGGAATAAGAAAAATAAAAATAGAATTTGAAGTAAAAGAAGAAATGCAAAAAACAGACATAATATTAGGAATAAAATGGTTAGAACAAGTAAAACCATATAATATAGAACATACACAATTAACTATAACATACAACAGAGAAAAATTATTCTTAAGAAGAGCTTTAACATAAAATGAAAATATATGTATTAATGAAGATAGTAGTAGAAGGATATTACAGTAGATATTATACGCCTATGATAGATACAGGAGCAGAAGCTAATTTATGTAGATATAATTGCTTACCAGAAAGTAAATGGGATAAATTAAAAACACCAATAATAGTTAAAGGATTTAATAACGAAGGAAGCTTAATTACTTACAAAGCTAAGAATGTAAAAACACAAGTATGGGATAAAATATTAACAATAGAAGAAATTTATAATTATGAACTAACATCAAAAGATATACTTTTAGGAATGCCGTTTCTAGATAAATTATACCCACATATAAAAACTAGAACAGATTGGTGGTTTACAACACCATGTAAACAGAAAGTAAGAGCAAAAAGAGTTAATAATAAAATAAGAAAGAAAACTGATTGGATAAAAGGAAGTGAAAAAATTACACAAAAGTTAGAAAATATAAAAAATACCGAAGATACAATAGAACTAGTCGTATTTTCGATAAATAAAACAGTAATAACTATATTTTCAATAAATAAGATAGAAATAGTTAACAGAAAATTAGAAAAATTATATAGTGAAGATCCATTAAAAGGATGGGAAAAACATAAAACCATTATAAAAATTGAATTAATAGACAAAAATAGCATAATAACCCAGAAACCATTAACATATAATTTTGATGATTTAAAAGAATTTAAAATGCATATAGAAGAATTATTAGAAAAACAATATATACAAAAAAGTAATAGTAAACATAATAGCCCAGCATTTATAGTAAATAAACATAGTGAACAAAAAAGAGGAAAAAGTAGAATGGTTATTGATTATAGAACTTTAAATGCAAAAACAATAACTTATAATTACCCAATACCAAATAAGATACTAAAAATAAGACAAATACAAGGATATAATTATTTTAGTAAATTTGATTGTAAATCAGGATTTTACCATCTAAAGTTAGAAGAAGAATCTAAGGAATTAACCGCATTTACGGTACCACAAGGATTTTATGAATGGAATGTACTACCATTTGGATATAAAAATGCACCAGGTAGATATCAACATTTTATGGATAGTTATTTTAAACAACTACCTAATTGTATAGTATGTATAGACGATATACTATTATATACAAAGACCAAAGAAGAACATTTAAAATTATTGGAACAATTTACGGATATAATAGAAAAATCGGGAATAAGTTTAAGTAAAAAGAAAGCTGAAATTATGAAAAATCAGATAGAATTTTTAGGAATACAAATAGATAAAAGTGGAGTAAAAATGCAACAACATATAGTACAAAAAATAATAAATTCGAAAGAAGAATTAGATACGAAAAAGAAATTACAATCATTTTTAGGATTAGTAAACCAAGTAAGAGAATATATTCCAAAATTAGCAGAAAACTTAAAACCACTACAGAAAAAATTAAAAAAGGACATAGAATATAACTATAATGAAGAAGATAAAAAACAAGTTCAAAAAATAAAATTACTTTGTAAAGAATTACCAAAATTACAATTTCCAGATGAAAATAGAAAATTCATATATATAGTAGAAGCAGATGCTAGTGAATATAGTTACGGAGGAGTACTTAAATATAGATATGAAACAGAAAAAATAGAACACCATTGTAGATACTACTCAGGTACGTTCAACGAGACAGAAATAAAATGGGAAATAAATAGGAAAGAATTATGTTCATTATATAAATGTTTGTTAGAGTTTGAGCCATATATTGTATATAACAAATTTATTGTGCGAACAGATAATACACAAGTACGCTGGTGGCTAACAAAGAAAATACAAAATTCAGTTACAACGAAGGAGATTCGGAGACTAGTTTTAAGTATATTAAATTTCACATTTACAATAGAAGTGATCAGTACTAACAAAAATGTTATTTCAGATTACATATCAAGACAAAGCTACACAGACTGATATAATAGAAGAAGACACTCTAGAAAAAATACTCAACACCCTAACTACGCTTTCAATGAAAGTGGACAGTATGGGTAATGAGATAGAAAAGCTAAAGACTAATGAAGATAAACTGAAGTCTATAGCTACAAATCAGCTAACTCAGCAGTGTGCAGAGCTATGTCGATCGGAAGACATTAAAATTCCAGAGCTAGAAGGAGACGTTGGGATACTCCATAAAACCCATAACATTTATCAATCTACTTCTGCAGGTACAAGCAAAGGAGTTAGAAAAAATACAAATATGAACCTGAAAAAGCTATTCGATAAACCATATATACCAAATACATCAAAAGATCCCATGTTTATACCCCCACAAATCACCACATACCGAGAAAGTCTAAACCAAGACAAAAAGACCTACAACCATACAGCCCGAACATACATAGAAAATATTTACAAAATACCAACCCCAGAGCTATAAACATCTAAGAACCACATACAAATTACAAAACCCAGAAGCTAACCGGATACAATAAGCTAATTGCTTTGCCCAAAACCAAACCAGGTCTAGTTAAAACCTGTTACGAATATGGACTACTTAGCACCATATATACCCAAGACGGAAATGAAATATCCACTATACCAGAAATATATGATTCATTTAACATTTTTAAAAGAATAACCAAAGGTAACCTATTTTTTATAAAATTTTATACGGCACCAGCAGAGATATTGTATGATGAAGTTAAATCACCTATACAAGTTGTAAAAATAGGAATGACCCGAGATATGATTATACCAGAAGATATTACTCAACAACCAGAAATACCTAGAATTGAGATACCAAATTTTTATGCAAATAAGAGAATTATTGGACTATCTACGATTCTTCAAGAATTAGCAAATAATTATCGCAACAGAAATCCCATATGGAGTTATTATTCAAGAGGTAATGTAATAATATACTCGAATTCAAAGGAGCTACGAGAAGCAGATATGGAAGACGTAAGGCAATGGATCTTGACCTTACTCAATCCAGAGAAAAAACCTATCGCCAGAGCCATTAAAGAAAAATTTATTTCGGAAGAACTATTAACCAGATATTGCAAGTTAATTGGACATAAATATCCAGACCATCAATGTTCAAAATGTAATTGAGAAGATAATATTGTACCAGAAGTTCAACTTGAATAAGGACATAAAAGCGACAGCTGGAAAGATAAGATCAGGAGCAATAATGGAGATACAACAGATACGACAAAATAAACGGAGACAATATATTTATTGTATAAATATTATTTACGTAAAAGTCTTTCAAATTATTGAAAGTTACTATTTTTGTAAAGACTTTTTGTAGCCTAGGTAGAATAGCCTTTTTAGCTTATAGGACTTTTTGAGTCTTTTTTGTTTTTTAGCCTTTTTGTTTTTATCTTTGGAGAACACATGTAAAATACTTTGTAAAGTTCGTTCACTCTATAAATGAAGAAGCAAGAAGGCATTGCAAAGCAAGCCTTCATGCGTTGAAGCAAATACTCTCTCAAGTCCACAACAAATATTTTGCTCAGTTAATTAAAAAACAGGTATATTTCAATGGAAAAATCTATGGAGGAACAAAGCTCAGAAATATCAAACCTACTCGAACAGGTATATTTATTTATGATTATGAATAGCTAAATTCATAATTCCCAACAATCATGGTATGATAAAATAAATTCATGTTAGTTAATTTATAGTAGAATTATTCGAAGAATAATATGTTAAGAAGTTTATTAGCAAAGTGGAAAAGGAGAAAAATCCCTAAGAACTATGTCATCCTAAAGGTGAAACCAATAAGGCAAGAAATCGTGGTGGGGAGTAACCAGAGTAGAGGCGTTGTTTAAGGGAAAATATCCAGATTACCATGCTAATAGTGACCGAAGAACATGTTATTTAAGAATAATCTAGTATATAGTAATCTAAGATGACTATATTTTGTTATGTACGTGGTTGAAGGAAATATTTTGAAAAAAGCAATTTTATGAAAATGAATAATTATTTATCTGATGTGATGGTAGATAAATTTAAAATACTTATTTTGTATGCACTTAAAGATATAAAAGTAGTAGATATAAGAAAAATCATATTAGAAAAAGCATTTGGTAAATATTATATGACTAGAGTAAATTATATACCATGCCTACCTAATTAGTCTTATAAATACTTGCCATGCTAAATTACATAGAATTTCTTAATAAAAATATACAAGAACTACTAAGCCTAAAACAAACAACTACAAAATATTATAATAAAATATTTAGTCAATTTTAAATGATAGATAATCTTAAAGTCTTAATCTTATATATACTTAGAGATATAGAAATTATAGATATTAAGAGAATAATATTAGAAAAAGTATTAGACTATGAAATTGAAATTATGAATTGGATAGCACAGTTATACCTAGATAATTACCCAGATGGATATTATTCAGATTAAAAGATGTTAGAATATATAAAGAAAATTAGAGAAAGGCAAAATTGGATATATGAAGAAGTTAATTACAGAAATCAACTTGAAATAGAGAAAAGACAACTAGAAGGAAAATTACTTAAAATAAAATTAACCTTAGAAAAGGAAGATACAAGTAATAATTTATTTAATACATACGAAAAATTATTTAATACTGATGGAAAATTAGTTATACATGAACAACAAATACTAATTAGTCAAATAAAAAATATAAATCTACGCATTGAATATAGCAAAGTTAGAATAAAATACTACACAGAAATTGCTAAAATTTCAATAGGATAAAATAATAAACTAAACAAATTAATGAATACATCTTACGAAAAGAATAAATCATTAAAAGAAATAGAAACCCAACTATATAATTTATACCTAGAATACAAAAGGTTACATATTAAGAACGAGAATCCTAAAACACTAGATAATTTAATTACGATAATATCTAATCTAGAATATGAATTAATAAAACATCTTATGTCAAGAAGATAAAAATGAAAATTATTCCAATCAATAAAAATAAATACCTACGTATTTATTATCTAGTTAAATTATCGCACCTAATCCGCACCCCCTACAAATGGTATCAGAGCCCAGTAATTTAAAAAGTACAGAAGTAGAATACATGTTTGAATTTATGAATTTAGATTGGATTTACTTGACAATAATACAAGTAAGAAGAATTAAAATTAGAAGATAAATTAACAGCTATGGTAAGAATAGAAAGGGAAAATGAAGAAATAGATAGAAAAAGGAAATAGAAAAAATAAAACAACAAACTACAGAAGAAATACGAAAAATAGAAGAAACTAAAAATAGTAGGATTGCTGAATTAGAAAAAGGACTACAAATGTTAAAAGATTTGTATGAAGAAAGGCAAAAAGAAAAGGAAGAAAAAGATAAAGAACAAAAATTACTAAACGAAATAAATCAATTTAAGGAAAAATTAGAAATAAATAATATAGATGTTGAAGAAACAAATAATTATGATTCAGAAGATAGTGAAACATATACAGAAATTTTAACAAATACAAAAAATTTAGAAATCAATGAAAAACAAGAAGTAATTAATGAAGAAAACTTAGAAAATATCAACACAGAAATAAATACTCTTGATAAAAAAGAAGATCAAAATATAATACCTAGTACATCAGAAATAAGAAAACCTACATATTCTAAGAATAAGTTTAAAAGATATAATCTAAAGAATGAATATGACAAATGGACACCCAAACAAATAGTTAATAAAAATTATAACTTTTTTGTCTTAGATTGCGTAATAGATACAGAAAAAATAATACAATTATGGATAGGATATATGACAAAACAATTATTAGATAATAATATAAATGTAATAGATGCACCAGAATATATAGAAAGAACACTAATAGGAACAGTGAAATTATGGTTTACAAATTTAACTGAAAATAGAAAAAAAATATTAAGAAGAACTGATAAACCTACAGAAGGAACATCATCAACAACAACTAAACTAACACCTATATAATTATTAAAAAGATATGAAACAGCTATAAAAGATGAATTAATCAATATAAATTAATCTCAAGTAAATCCAATCTAAATTCAAACATATATGCTACTTCTGTATTTTTTAAATAACTGTGCTCTGATACCAATTGTAGGGGGTGCGGATTAGGCGCGGTAACTTTACTAGATAATCAATAGTTATTAAGTAATAAGTATTTATTTTTAAGTAAATTATTTCGTGTATATTATTGGTTGGTTTAATTTTCATTTTTATCTTCTTGACTTAAGATGTTTTATTAATTCATATTCTAAATTAGATATTATCGTAATTAAATTATCTAATGTTTTAGGATCTTCGTTAGTACTATGTAATCTTTTGTATTCTAGGTATAAACTATATAGTTTAGTTTCGATATCTTTTAATGATTTATACTTTTCGTAAGATATATTCATTAATTTGTGTAGTTTATTATTTTATCCTATTGAAATTTTACCAATTTCTATGTAGTATTTTATTCTAACTTTGCTATATTCAATGCATAGGTTTATGTTCTTTATCTGAATAACTAGTATTTGTTGTTCATGTATAGGTAATTTTCCATCTGTATTAAATAATTTTTTGTATGTATTAAATAAATCATTACATGTATCTTCTTTTTCTAAGGTTAATTTTATTTTAAGTAATTTTTCTTCTAGTTGTCTTTTTTCTATTTCAAGTTGATTTCTGTAATTAACTTCTTCATATATCCAATTTTACCTTTCTCTAATTTTTTTTATATATTCTAACATTTATTTATTCTGAATAATATCCATCTGAATCTAAGTAATATTGATGTTCATAATATATGCGTAAGTTTGCTATACTGTTTAATAATTCTTCCTCTTCATAATCTTGTAATTTTTTCCATATTATTTTCTTTATGTCTATAATTTCTATATCTCTAAGTATATATAAAACAAGTATTTTAATATCATCTGTCATACTTTTTCATAATATTTTCTAGTTGTTTGTTTTAGTCTAAGTAATTCTTGCATATTTTCATTAAGAAATTCTATATATCTTATATCTTTAGTTTCCATGTATTTGTCTAAATTTATTTTCATTTGTTTTTCTACTAATTGTATATTTTTCATATCTTTTTTCCAAAATTTTAGATATATGTGATTTATCATAGTTGATGTGTACGTAGGTATTTATAAGAGTAATTAGGTAAGTGTGATATATAATTTATTCTAGCTATATAATCTTTACTGAATATTTTTTCTAATATGATTTTCCTTATATCTATTATTCCTATATCCTTAATCACATACAAAATAAGTATTTTAAATTTATCTACCATTACATCAGACAAATAATTATTCATTATCATATAATTGTTATTTTCAAAATATTCCCTTCAATCATATACATAACAAAATATGGTCATCTTAGATTACAGTATAACCTCGATAAATTAATAACCTCGCTAAAATAATAATTTTCTTCGGTCCCGAGTCGGGATCAACGTGGTAAATTAATAATTCGCTAAATTTATAAGATAATACAAAAAAAAAATTCATATAGGTCCCATTTGATATATAAATTAATAATTCATCTGTATCAAAATATTTCATACATAATACATAAGTAAACTAAACAGGTTTCTGAAAATATGAATCTAATGTTGTTTGTTTCTTCTTGAAATCAATATCACCTTAAATCTCATCTCTAACCCTTCTTACTGCATTAAAAATATCAGGTGTAGTCTTCTCATATTGCAAAAGGAAGTGATGTAAGGTGATTGTTGCTTTCAGAGCATCTTTGCGCGAAACTTGTTCTAATTCCACACTATCATCTTCCACTTCATCTTCTTTATGTGTTTCCATAACACTCTCAATTATTTGTTCATCCGTAGGTAGCTCAAAACTCGTATCATTTTCTCCCGGATAATTCAAAACATCTTCAGCATTCATTGCATTTCGATACTTCAATCCATTGATTAGATTCTGCAATTGTTGTAAGCCATCATTATTCAACTGTTCTTGATTTTCCGAGGATTCATCATCTAACAACCTAAGTTTACAATGCTTAAAACAATTTGCAATTGTACTTGAGTTGACATCCATTTTCCATGCCGAGATTGCAAGATTCATTGCATCTAAAACATTAATCTTTTCTGGATTTGAGATCCCAATTTCATAACCCTCCAAAAGATTTCGATAAAATCGCCTACGATAATGCATCTTAAAAGCTCTTATGATCCCTGCATCACAAGGCTGAATCTTTGATGTTGTGTTAGGTGGTAAAAAAAATAATTCAACATTTCTCAAACCTTCGACATTTTTTGGATGAGCAGGACAATTATCAACAATTAAAAGAATTTTTCTGCCGTCCATTTTTGCATCAAGTTGTTGAACATATTCTTGGAATAGAATCCCAGTCATCCATGCTCTTTTATTGGCTCGATATTCACAATCCATGCTTCCCAAATTCACATTCTTGAAACAACGTGGTTTTAAATACTTCCCAATGATCCATAAAGGAATTTTCTCAGAACCATCCTCATTACATCAAATAACAACTGTAAGTCTTTCTTTATCTTGTTTCTTACCTTCAAGTTGCTTCGTTGCAAGAGAATGATCTGGTTGTAGCCTAAAGAACAATCCAGTTTCATCCATATTGAAAACATCTTTCTTAGCAAACTGATCAAGTTTCTCTCTGATGGATTGTAAATTGCTCTCCATGGCCTCCATATTAACTGATCCACTTTCTCCAAAACGACGATATTGCTTGATACCGTGTCTTGATTTGAAACGCTCTAGCCAGCCTTGAGAAAAATGAAAATCAGGTGTATCGATGGGATACATCTTTTTTAGAAGCTCTTTTCCCTTCGTTACAATTAGTTCCCCATTCATATTAACACGCTTTTGGTAATGAATAAACCACTCGAACAGAGCCTTCTCTAATTCTGGAAATTTGGCAGCTTTATGTCTTTTAGCCTCATCTTTTTGAATGTCGGCTGCTGATAGATACTCTGCTGACCTCTTGATCGTGTTTGATATTGTGGCTTGACTCACTTGCAAATTAAACTTCTCTAACACCCATTGTTGCAATTGCTTTTGAGTGCATGCTAGATTTTGTTGTTTATACTCACACAGTTCTCTACGTATACCATTAGTCATGGTTGATTTTTTAACACCTTTGAGATGAGAAGCCATTTTTTTTGTTTTTTGATTTGAAGACTTGCATAATACATCTATTTATATAGTAACTTAGTTAATGTATGTACGTGTAACTACATTAATAATTGAGTGGATTTATACATTTTAATGAATGTAGGTACATGTAACTACATTAATAATTAAGTAGATTTATATATTTTATTAAGATATACATAGAATATTGAAAATGTATCAGCAAAAATACATGAATTTGGTTAAGTATGCATAATTAATAGTCAATGTAGAAATTAATTTTCACGTACACCTAGGTACATTCATAATATGGACCCAAAAAGTATATAATTTATAAATTAATAATTATTAATTTATACGATTAATTAATACCTCGCTAAATTAATAAAATTTGACGGTCCCAACAGTATTAATTTATCGAGGTTATACTGTACTATATACTAGATTATTCTTAAATAACATGTTCTTCGGTCACTATTAGCATGGTAATCTGGATACTTTTCCCTTAAACAGCGCCTCTACTCTGGTTACTCCCCACCACGGCTTCTTGCCTCATTGGTTTCACCTTTAGGATGGCATAGTTCTTAGGGATTTTTCTCCTTTTCCACTTTGCTAATAAACTTCTTAACATATTATTCTTCAAATAATTCTACTATAAAGTAACTAACATGAATTTATTTTATTATACCATGATTGTTGGGAATTATGAATTTACCTATTCATAATCATAAATAAATATACCTGTTCGGGTAGGTTTGATATTTCTAAGCTTTGTTCCTCCATAGATTTTTCCATTGAAATATACATGTTTTTAATAACTAAGCAAAATATTTGTTGTGGACAAGAGAGAGTATTTTTGCTTCAACTCATGAAGGCTTGCTTTGCAATGCCTTCGGTTCCTCTTATTTATAGACTGAAACTTTACAAGGGTTTTCCTTCCTTATTTTACACGTTTCAAAAATTATCTACATCTACCTAACGTCATTTATTAAATGTCTTCTAAAAAGACAAAAATTAATTAAAGCCTAGACTAATAATAGTCAAAAGTCTATACAATTCTAATAATTTACGTAAAGAAAATTGTGAAAGTTTGTTACATGTCGCTTCCACAATTTAATAGATTATCTTTTATCTCCATTATTGTTTTCGATGATATCTTCTTCTTGTCGTATCTGCTGCAATTTTTTTTTATCTTCTTTCCAGCTGGCATGCTTATCTTCTTTTTTGATTTTATTCTAGCTGAACTTCTGGGATAAGATTATCTTCTCCATTACATCTCGAACATTGATGATCTGGATATTTGTGTCCAATTATCTTGCAATATCTTGTCAATAATCCATCTGAAATAAATCCTCTCTTAATTGCTCTTGCAGTAGATTGTTTTTCTGGGTTTAGTAATGTCATTATCCATTGTCTAACATCTTCTATATCTGCTTGTCGTAGTTCTTTTGAATTTGAATAAATCATCTGATGATCTCTTGAATAATAGCTCCATATTCGGTTTCCATTGGTATAATTATTTGCTAGTTCTTGAATAATTGTAGCTAGTCCAATAAGTCGTTTGTTTGCATAAAAATCAGGTATCTCGATTCTGGGTATCTCTGGCTGCTGCACAATATCTTCTGGTATAATCATATCTCTGGTTAATCCTATTTTTACAACTTGTATAACTGGTTTTATCTCGTCATATAATATCTCTGCTGGTGCAGTATAACACTTTATATAAAATAGATTTCCTTTGGTTACTCTTTTATAGGTGTTGAATATTTTTTGTAATTCTTCCATAGCTGATAGTTCTTCTCCGTCTTGGGTATATATGGTATTTAATAATCCATAGTCGAAATAAGTTTTTATTAGGCTTGGGTTAGTTTTAGGTAGTGCAATTAGCTTGTTGTGACCTTGTAATCTTTGGGTTATATAGTTTGTGTTGGGTTCTTTGATAACTGTAGCTCTGGGGTTAAGGTTTAGAAAAGTTTGTACTCGGTAGATATTTTCTATGTATTTTTGGGCTGTATAGTTATAAACTTTTTTATCTTGGTTCAGACTATCTCGATATGTGATAATTTGTGGGGGTATGTTCAAGAGGTCTTTTTGTATTTTTGGTGTAAATGGTTTTTCAAATGTCTTATTTTAGTTCATATTCTGGTATCTTTGTCCAATAACTCCTTTGCTTGTACTTACAATTGTAGATTGATAAACGTTATGGGTTTTACGGAGTGTCCCAACGTCTCCTTCTAGCTCTGGAATTTTAATGACTTCCGGTCGACATAGCTCTGCACACTGCTGAGTTAGCTGATTTGTAGCTATAGACTTCAGTTTAACTTCATTAGTCTTTAGCTTTTCTATTTCATTACCCATACTGTCCACTTTCATTGAAAGCGTAGTTAGGGTATTGAATATCTTTTCTAGAGTATCCTCTTCTATTATATCAGTCTGTGTAGCTTTGTCTTGATATGTAATCTGCAATAACATTTTTGTTAGTACTAATTACTTCAATTATAAATGTGAAATTTAATATATTCAAGACTAGTCTCCGAATTTCTTTTGTTGTAACTGAATTTTGTATTTTCTTTGTTAGCCACCAACGTACCTGTGTATTATCTGTTTGTACAATAAACTTGTTATATACAATATATGGCTCAAATGCTAATAAGCATTTATATAATGAGCATAATTCTTTTCTATTTATTTCCCATTTTATTTCTGTTTCATTAAACGTACCTGAGTAGTATCTACAATGGTGTTCTAATTTTTCTTTTTTATATCTATATTTAAGTACTCCTCCATAACTACATTCACTAGCATCTGCTTCTACTATATATATAAATTTTCTATTTTCATCTGGAAATTGTAATTTTGGTAATTCTTTACAAAGTAATTTTATTTTTTGAACTTGTTTTTTATCTTCTTCGTTATAATTATATTCTATGTCCTTTTTTAATTTTTTCTGTAGTGGTTTTAAGTTTTCTGCTAATTTTGGAATATATTCTCTTACTTGTTTACTAATCCTAAAAATGATTGTAATTTCTTTTTTGTATCTAATTCTTCTTTTGAATTTATTATTTTTTGTACTATATGTTGTTGCATTTTTACTCCACTTTTATCTATTTGTATTCCTAAAAATTCTATCTAATTTTTCATAATTTCAGCTTTCTTTTCACTTAAACTTATTCCTGATTTTTCTATTATATCCGTAAATTGTTCTAATAATTTTAAATGTTCTTCTTTGGTCTTTGTATATAATAGTATATCATCTATGTATACTATACAATTAGGTAGTTGTTTAAAATAACTATCCATAAAATGTTGATATCTACCTGGTGCATTTTTATATCCAAATGGTAGTACATTCCATTCATAAAATCCTTGTGGTACCGTAAATGCGGTTAATTCCTTAGATTCTTCTTCTAACTTTAAATGGTAAAATCCTGATTTACAATCAAATTTACTAAAATAATTATATCCTTGTATTTGTCTTATTTTTAATATCTTATTTGGTATTGGGTAATTATAAGTCATTGTTTTTGCATTTAAATTTCTATAATCAATAACCATCCTACTTTTTCCTCTTTTTGGTTCACTATGTTTATTTACTATAAATGCTGGGCTATTATGTTTACTATTACTTTTTTGTATATATTGTTTTTCTAATAATTCTTCTATATGCATTTTAAATTCTTTTAAATCATCAAAATTATATGTTAATGGTTTCTGGGTTATTATACTATTTTTATCTATTAATTCAATTTTTATAGTGGTTTTATGTTTTTTTCATCCTTTTAATGGATCTTCACTATATAATTGTTCTAATTTTTTCTTAATTATTCCTATCTTATTTATTGAAAATATAGTTATTTTCTTTTTATTTATTGAAAATACGACCAGTTCTATTGTATCTTCGGTATTTTTTATATTTTCTAATTTTTGTGTAGTTTTTTCACTTCCTTTTATCCGATCAGTTTTCTTTCTTATTTTATTAATAACTCTTTTTGCTCTTACTTTCTGTTTACATGGTGTTGTAAACCACCAATCTGTTCTAGTTATTATATGTGGGTATAATTTATCTAAAAACGGCATTCCTAAAAGTATATCTTTTGATGTTAGTTCATAATTATAGATTTCTTCTATTGTCCATATTTTATCCCATACTTGTGTTTTTACATTCTTAGCTTTATAAGTAATTAAGTTTCCTTCGTTATTAAATCCTTTAACTATTATTGGTGTTTTTAATTTATCCCATTTACTTTCTGGTAAACAATTATATCTACATAAATTAGCTTCTGCTCCTGTATCTATCATAGGCGTATAATATCTACTGTAATATACTTCTACTACTATCTTCATTAATACATATATTTTCATTTCATGTTAAGGCTCTTCTTAAGAATAATTTCTCTCTGTTATATGTTATGGTTAATTGTGTATGTTCTATAATATATGGTTTTACTTGTTCTAGCCATTTTATTCCTAATATTATGTCTGTTTTTTGCATTTCTTCCTTTACTTCAAATTCTATTTTTATTTTTCTAATTCCTATTATTATTTCTCTTTCTGCTATATTTTTAGTATTTATTAAACTTCTTGGTAGATCTGGGCATATATTATTATCAGTTTTTATTTCCTCATTCTTTACTAGATATTTTGCTATATAATTTCTTTTTGTCCTGTATTTAAGAGTATTAAATATTCTTTTTCATTTACCTTTCCTGTTATGTAATATTGGTTTAAATTATCTGTTGAACTTGTTTTATAACTTGTTCTTTTTTATGAGCTTGATGATTCTGTTTTTTCATAAGCTATTCTTTTCGTTGTACTTATTCTATCATTTATTATTTCTAAATTTTCTTCTATATATATGTCTCTATAGCTATAATCATTATTATCTATTGTTTTTACAAATTGTTCGAATGGGCTTTCTATTTTTATTTTGTTAATCTTATTTTTTCCTGTTATTTTATGTTTTGTTGTTAATACATCTAAATTTTTGCATCTTGCTGTAAATATTTTACTTCCTGGGGTTAATTTTATTCCTAATATTTTCCAATATAATACTAATGATTTATCTATATTTTTATCTGTTATTGCTACTGAATAATTTGCACTTATTATAAATTTAAATTTTTGGTATATTAAATTTCCTTTTATGGCAGTTATTATACTTTTTTCTATAGGTTTTATAATTCTACCATCTGCTAAATATAATTCTATTGGTGTATCTATTCCTTCTCTGAAACATGCTTTTATTAATATCTCAATACCTCCAAGATGTACATATTTTATTGGGTCTCTACTTTTTATATCGTTTATCTCTTTATTAATTATTCTTTTTGTTACTAGTGGTATACTAGCTTTACCTTTTGCATATCTACAGTCTATTACATGTTCTTTTTGGCTTACTACGTAGTATTCTTATTTTCTTCTACTAAATATATTTTTTATTGTTGGTATTTTAAATATTTTTTCTACACTTAAGTCTAATTCTTTTCCTTTTATTTCATCAAATATGTTACTATCAAATATTATTTTTTGGTCTGTTCTTTCATCATTTAAATATTCTTCCTTTGTTATTATTTTTATATTTTCTTCAGTCATTTGGTTCGTTTGTATATCTTCTTCAGTCATTTGATTCATCTATTTCACTATATATTTCATTATCTGTTTCATTTTCTGAAATTTCATATATACTATCCTCACTCTCTAATTCATAATCTATATAATCTATCTGCATATATTTTGTATTTTCTATTTTTATTTCTGATATTTGTTTATTTTTTGGATTTTTAGGTAATTTACAATCTCTAGCTAAATGTCCTAATTTTCCACAATTATAACAAGTACACTCTTTTATAGATTTCTTTTTTCTATATGGTCTTTTGTGTTTATAATTTTTTACATAATATCTTTTTCTTGGTTTCTTATATTTATATTTTGATTTTTTATATTTCTTATATTTCTTATGTCTTTTTCTTTTCTTATAATATCTTTCTTCACATCCGAATTGGGGTGCTATTTTATCTTTGCAACATGCTAAATTTCTTATCAATGTTTTTTCCATTTTTAATTCTTCTCTATATTTTTCACATAAGTTTCTATACCATTGTTGTAAAAATTTTATTCTTGCTCCTAGAGTATCTACTATTTTTGCTTCTTCCCAACTCTATATTATTTTTGAACTAAATGGTTCGGGTAATTTATTAAAATATAATTTCCTTATTTCTTTACTTTCTTCTATATTATATGCTCCTTTATAATAATATTCTTTAAATGTGCAAGTATATTCATCTATGTAACACATATTACATATTGCTAATTTTAGCATTAAATTCCTATTTGTATCTTATTCTTCATTTTGTTCTTCTTCTATTGTTGTCATACTACCAAATTCATCTTTTATAGCTGTTTCATATTTTTTTAATAATTCTATAGGTGTTAATTTAGTTGTTGTTGATGATGTTCCTTCTGTAGGTTTATCAGTTCTTCTTAATAGTTTTTTGCTATTTTCAGTTAAATTTGTAAACCATAATTTCACTGTTCCTATTAGTGTTCTTTCTATATATTCTGGTGCATCTATTACATTTATATTATTATCTAATAATTGTTTTATCATATATCCTATCCATAATTGTATTATTTTTTCTGTATCTATTACGCAATCTAAGTCTAAAAAGTTATAATTTTTATTAACTATTTATTTTGGTGTCCATTTGTCATATTCATTCTTTAGATTATATCTTTTAAACTTATTCTTATAATATGTAGGTTTTCTTATTTCTGATGTACTAAGTATTATATTTTGATCTTCTTTTTTATCAAGAGTATTTATTTCTGTGTTGATATTTTCTAAGTTTTCTTCATTAATTACTTCTTGTTTTTCATTGATTTCTAAATTTTTTTTATTTGTTAATATTTCTGTATATGTTTCACTATTTCCTGAATCATAATTATCTGTTTCTTCAACATCTATATTATTTATTTCTAATTTTTCCTTAAATTGATTTATTTCGTTTAGTAATTTTTATTCTTTATCTTTTTCTTCCTTTTCTTTTTGCCTTTCTTCATACAAATCTTTTAACATTTGTAGTTCTTTTTCTAATTCAGCAATCCTACTATTTTTAGTTTCTTCTATTTTTCGTATTTCTTCTGTAGTTTGTTGTTTTATTTTTTCTATTTCCTTTTTTCTATCTATTTCTTCATTTTCCCTTTCTATTCTTACCATAGCTGTCAATTTATCTTCTAATTTTAATTCTTCTTTTTCTAACATTAAATATAAATGTTCACCTATTTTCTTATATCTTCTTCCTAGATTAGAAAATACTATTTTTATTTTTAATCCTTCGTGATTTTCATATATTTTTTCATCTATTATAAATTCTTCTTTGTTCATTTTATTGTAAATAGTTCATGTTGATATATATATTTTAAACTATCTATTTGTGATTCTAAATTTGATATTTCATCTTTTTGTGCATTTATTGAGTTTTTACTAACTCCGACAAATATATTATAACGTATTCTTTCTATTCTTATTTTTAATTCTTTACGTTTTTTAGAAATAATTTGTTTTAATTCTTTGTATTTTTGTACTTTATTCATTTAAACCATATTTATAGTATTTTGGTGGATATCTAAATCTGATTTTATCATAATTAGGTGGTATGTGTCTCATTCTTCTAGATTTTAAATGGATTATTAATTTTGCTTCAATACTAGATATTAAGGTAATTAGGTAGGCTAATCTTTGTGGGTTTTCTTTTATTTTATTTAGACTTATATATTCTGAATAATTACTAATTAAAGATTCTTTAATTTTTCTAAAAGCTTCTCTATTTTTAAATGGTCTTCTCATAATTAATCAATATAAATTAATCTCAAGTAAATCCAATCTAAACTCAAACATATATGCTACTTCTATATTTTTTAAATAACTGTGCTCGGATACCAATTGTAGGGGGGTGCGGATTAGGTGCGGTAACTTTACTAGATAATAAATACTTATTAAGTTTTAAAATAATAATTTGACTTGTAAATTTCTATTAAGTAAAAAAAGAACACCATTATTTTAATTATTTTTTTAAAAAAAACTCATGCTTGGCATGAAGAGATTGTCCGTATCATGTGAAAGAATTATATTAAGAATAACTAGTTAATATTAGTGTTTACTAGTGGATCTTTAAAAATTATGTACATTTAAAAGTTTGTAATCACAAACATTAAAATGAACATGAAAATTTGCGATTTGCTAATGCATTGTCTTAGAATATTCCAATTTCTTATTTATGAGCGATACTTTGCTCATTTTAAAACAATTCATAAGATTTAGGGGGTGGGGGAATGTAACGTTTTTTCACAACTTCTAGGATTTTCGTGTTTGTGAGAAAAAATGCAAGTTAAAAGCATATCCAAATAAAACTTCAACTTCATATCAAATAATTTCATATCTCATGTTCGAAAAGAGCTAAATAAAATATTATTTATTGACGGTTTTACTTTGTCCTATAAAACGAGCAATATTATAATAGGAATAGTACTAAATAGAATGTATTAGAACAAAAATAGCAATTTCTATTGTTAATTTCATGATTTACTATGTATAGAAATTGTATTTAATAGGATATTATTTGTATTGGCTCCTTGCAAAAATCCAATCATTTCCCCTTATAACTCTTGGGTTTTAAGTGATTAGCCCCAAAATATATTTTTTCCCCTTAAAGGAATTACATTATGGAGTATCAAATCCTCAACAGGTGAATATTTTGCTACCCAGTCAATGGAGCTACTATTCTCAGCATAGAGCTAAAATAAATATTATGGAGACCAATTTCCAAACCTCAGCAGGTAATTTTGTTTCCATTTGACTCTTAATAGACATGTGGTTAGAAATATTTTTGTATGTATATATTGTAGAAGTTGAATTTTCTTGAATTCTTCGTGTGTTTACTTTTTTCATATTCTGAACTCTCTAGTGACAATTCTATCTATCTAGTTAGGGATGTTTTTCTGTCTATATTTTCTTCTTAGGAGACGCAGTGTTGAATAAGTGATTCAAAAAAGAAGAAGAAAAGTTACTGCAACTTATTTTAGTATTTTACTTTTATGACTTAGTATAGGGTAGTTGTTATTTGGTCTTTAATTTCTCATTTTAGTTGAAAGTACTATTGAATTAGTGCACTTTATTTCTACATTTGTAGTTTAGTTGCAAGTTTATTATAAGGCATCATCATCAGTGATGAATGAGAAGAAAAAAAAAAGACTTGCAATTCCAGAAAAACTATTTGCCAAAGTGTTTGATATATTTCCTCTTCTACTTGTCTGCTAGTTTCTTCTGTCCTTTCCAATATTTTGTTCTTGAGTAAAGTTGAGAACTTTTTCCTCCAACATTTGTGGTATCAACGCTAGGTTTATATTCAGGAGATCTATTAACAGGAAAAAATCATGGCTTCCAATGAAAGTTCTTTGAACATTTCTCAGCCTGCCATCCCCATTTTTATGGGACAAAGCTATTAGTACTGGAGCATCAAGATGAAGACTTTATTTAAGTCACAATATCTTTGAGACTTGATTGAGACTGGGTATGCAGATCCGAATAAAGAGCAATGGCTGAATGAAAATAGAAAGAAGGATGCAAAGGCACTGTTCTTCCTTTAACAGGCAGTCCATGAGAAAGTGTTTTCCCAAATTGCAGATGCCACTACTTTGAGGAATTCATGGAGAATTTTGCAAACCGAATTTCAAGCCCCACAAAGGCAATAGTTGTAAAACTCAAATCTTTGGCATTAGTTTGACACTTTAATCATGAAATGAAATAAACTGTGCAAGATTTCTTGTCTCTGATCAAACTATTATTGAAATTTTTTAAGGAGTTTAACTCCTAAGTTTGATCATGTTGTGGCTGCATTTGAGAAGTCAGAAGATTTGTTGAAATTTTTACTTGATGAATTAATGGGTTATTTACAAGCCCATGAGGCAAGAATAAACAGGTCAACAAAGAAGCAGGAAACAAAAACATTTCAATCTAAGGTGGAGGAACCTAATTCAAGAGATCATGATAAAACAACAATCAGAAAAGGACGAGGCAAAGGTTCATTTCATGGAAAATAGTCAAGGTCGAGGACGGGGTAGAGGCTTTGAGAAAAGGAAAAATAAAAGGAGCAAATAAAGTTATGTTATTCATGGCTTATCATGACGATACTGATGAAGTTGCAAGTGATTTATGCTTTGTAGATAGAGACTACTCTAACCATATGTCTGACATAGGTCGATCTTCAAAGAACTTGATGAGACACAAAAATAGACTATTAGGCTTGTGAAAACGACGATCTTCAAGCTGAAGGAAACAAAATGGTAACAATCAAAACCAACCATGGTAAGGAAAAACTTCTTTATGATGTTGAATTTATTCCTATTTTGGCACATAATTTATTGACTGTTGGAAAACTAATATATACTAGTTATTTACTGTTGTTTGATGGTAGAGCATATGTTATTAAAAATAAAAAATCAGGCCAAACGTTGGCTAATTTCTCATGGGTGAAAACAAAATATTTTTGTTTAAAGTTTTAAATATGGAAAAGTTTTCTTTGGTAAATGGTGCAAAATATGACTTTGAATTATGGCATTTGATGTATGTTCATCTCAATTTCAAGGGGCTAAAGTTGCTAGGGAAAAAAGGTATGGACATTGGATTACCAAAAATTAATTGTTTTGATTTATCAAAGGTTGCATTTATGGGAAGCAAAGTAGAAAATCGTTTCTTGGAAAGGATTGAAGAGCTTTTACTTGTGCAAAATTAATTCATACAAATTTTGATGGTCCAATGAATACTGATCTTTTGGTGGAAGTCAATACGTTACTCATCACAGATGATCTCAATCGCATGAGTTGTGTGTATTTTCTAAAATACAAATTAGAAGTTTTTGAGAATTTTAGAAAATACAAGGTTTAAGTAAAGAATCAAAGTGGGTTGCACCTCTCTGACGAATAGAGGATGTGAGTTCTTATCTAATGTATTTGTCCATTTTTATGAAGAATATGGAATTCACAGAGAACTTACTGGAGAAAATTGAAGAAAAGATATTTTTTAAGTCTTGAATGAAGGATTGATGACATTGACCAACTTAAACGGTCAAACATCATTAGGAAACTTGATTAATTTAATTATGGACTTGATTAATACTTTCAAAACTTTATAATCTTTTCAAAAATACAAATCAACCCACACCTCTCTTCAATCCAAATCAACCAGTTTCTGTCCCCCCTCTCTCTCGACAGCTTCTCTCAAGTCTCTCCCAACCAACAGTTCTGTAAAATTCTCCTTTCAATCCCGACGACTTTAATCTCCGTCAAAATTTTGTCGTGCGAGTTTTCTATCGACTTTCAATCGTCAATCGATGTGAAGACTTCTCTGACGACAACAAATTTAAGTTTTTCGTCGTCCCATTTCCCTTTTCATAGGTAAAAAATTATGAAGAAATAAAGGAACTTAAGCCAACTACTCTTCTAGTATTGAAATGTGGACTGAACAAAATCCTAATTTCTGGTATTTCTTCTTCTTGTTGTCGTATTATTGATTTGGATTTATTGATGAATTTTAATCACAGTTGATGTTCTTAGTGTGTGTATGTGATGTGTTGGTGTTTCTGGGTTGATTTATTATTTGTCTAGGTAAAAATAATGTTGCAACAGATGAAACATCTGATACGACAGATAAAGACATCTGATGCAACAAATAAAAGCATCTGATGCAACAGATTAAAATCTGATGCAACTATGAAAATTTGATGCAACAGATGAATAATCTAGCAGATCATTCATCTGTTTCGATAGACAACTCTTCTGTTTGGAAGAAATCTAAATAATATTGATCCAATGAATAACTCATTTTGTAACAGATCAGTGATTTGTTTTTATTATTTCCAACGGTTTACTCAGCCGTTGCAACAGGTTAGTTATACGTTGCAACAGATAACATACCTAGTGCAATTGATTAGTTATCTATTTTTATGATTTCCAACGGATTGCTCATCTATTGTAACAGGTTGGTTATATGTTGCAACAGATAAACTACCTGGTGCAATAGATTAGTGATTTATTTTTATGATTTTCAATGATTTACTCATCCGTTGCAATGGTTGGTTATATATTGCATAAGATGAAATACCTGGTGCAACATATTAGTGATCTATTTTTACTGTTTCTAATGGTTTACTCATCCGTTGCAACCTGTTGGTTATATGTTGCAACAGATAACATACCTAGTGCAATAAATTAGTGATCTATTTTTATTGTTTCCAATGGTTTACTCACCATTGCAACAGGTGGTTATATGTTTCAACAGATAACATACCTGGTGCAACAGATGTGTGATCTATTTTTATGGTTTCCAACGAATTACGCATCCATTGCAACAGGTTGGCTATATCTTGCTATAGATAAACTACCTGGTACAACAGATTAGTGATCTGTTTTTACTGTTTCTAATGAATTACTCATCCTTGCAACAGGTTGGTTAGATGTTGCAATAGATAAACTACCCGGTGCAATAGATTAGTGATCTGTTTTTATCTTTTCCAACGGTTTACTCATTTGTTGCATCCGGGTTGGTTATATGTTGCATCAGATAAAATACTTGGTGCAACATATTAGATATCTATTTTTATTGTTTTCAATGGTTTACTCATCCATTGCAATAGGTCAGTTATATGTTGTAAGAGATAATATACCTGGTGCAACAGATGTGTGGTCTGTTGGAATTGTTATTTTACCATTGTGCATGTTAGATTTACTGTTATCCCTTTTTAATGATGCATTAATCAATTATAATCTATTTTATGTTCCTGTTAATTTAAGATAATATGGCTCCCAAAAAAAAAGAAATTGAATCAAGTCCAAGTAAATGAACAAGTGCAGTAGCTCGTCTACATCCACCACTCTATGAGCTTGCTTTACAAGCGTTATCTCAATCAGGAGAAGAAGATAATAAACACGGGGAGAAGGAATGTCTCAAAAGTGATGATCCAAATGCTAATAGCCCATCCGCCGAAGAGTTGGTCAAAACCTTTAGCATTGATCGTTATTCTGTGAGAATGCAGTGCGATGGTGCCACAAATTTAATGAATTATTTCGTGGTTAAGTCAGCCATGGGAAAATCTTTCGACGCCTTCAGAGAAATACTTTGAGAAAAAAAATTGGATGCTTATTTCAGGGAAACCTGCTTTGGGCAATATCTTGATTTGTCGGAGGACAACAATGCTCGTTTCCAGATGAAAATAGTATATGATCTTCTCAAGCGTAAGTTTATGTATGAAAACAAAGAAAAGATGGATGAGGTCTGGATAAATTACTGTGGCATGTCTGTTTGTTTTGGTTGGAAGGAGTTTGTCATAGTTACCGGACTAAAATATTATCCTCCTTCTCCTTGATCTTCAAGAATTCAAAATAAAACATCATTACTGTATTTCACTCTCTTATATTCTACCTTTTTTTCACCTTATTTTTTTATCATTTTATTTTTTATTTTGTTTTCTTTTTCTTTTTTATTTTTTTCTTTTCACTTTATTTTCTCCCTTCTGCTTCTCCTTTTTTTCCCCTTTTTCATTTTCTTTTTTTTTTCCTTTCTCATATATTTTTTTTATTTTTCTATTTTCGTTTTCTTCTTCTTTTTTCTATTTTATTTAGTTTTTTTTTCTTTTATTTTTACACTTCTATTTCTCTTTCTTCCCTTTTTTTTTTCTTTTTCTCTTCTCTTTTTTTTCATTTTTTTATTTTATATTTTTTTTTTTTTTTTTATTTTTTTACTCTTCTATCTCTAACTTTTATTTTGAAAAGAAAAATATGTATATCACATACACATAGTAAAAAAACATACAAGATATATAGTCATACAGATCTGGATATGTATTTACAGTACAAAAATACATATGTATTTATGAAATACATATCATATTCATATTAAACAGTAACAAACATAATTATACTATATATCTTCATATGTATTTGTGAAATACAAAAGTGACTCGTATAAAATAAGAATATACATATGGATCCGGTATGTATTCTGTAAATGCATACACAGAGCTATATGTATTTTATACGATGTTAGATTTGTCTATGAACTGTACATACTATATTATTTTAGAGGGTAACATATGTACTTATTTATTTTCTTTTACTGTTTAAGATATGTATCATGTATTTTTTTATTACTTATATGTATATGTATATAATTGTCATTTTTTTATAGAGATTTTGTGTCCTATATGTTTATATATATATGTGACTCAGATATATATTTCTGTAAATACATATGCAGATATATATGTATGTTTTTTACCGTAAATATATATGCAGATCTGTATGTCTATTTATTTTGTATACTTTTTGAATATGTATATATTATATAGATATTTATCTTTTAAAAATAAAAGATAGAGATAGAAGAGTAAAAACAAAAATATAAAAAAAACAAAAACGAAAAATAAAAATTCAAAAGAAAAACTGAAAAAGGAAAAAAAAAAAAGAAGAGAAATAGAAGTGTAAAAACAAAAGCGAAAAAAAAATTAAAAAAAGAAGAAGAAGAAAACGAAAAAAATATGAGAAAAGAAATAACTAAGAAAACAAAAAAAGAAAAAAATAAATAAAGAAAAACAGAAAAAAGGAAAAAAAAACGAGAAGTAGAAGAGAGAAAATAAAGTGGAAAGAAAAAAATGAAAAAGAAAAATAAATTAAAATTAAAAAAAATAAAGATAAAAAAAATGAAAAAACTAATAAGAAAAAATAGTTAGAGATATAGGAGAATGATATTTTGAAATTTTGAAGATCATGAAAATAATAATCTTCATATTTGAGTTTAATTTGGAAAAGGAATCTACTAATTTAAATAAGTGTAATTTATGGGAATTTAATTAGATGGATAATTATTACTTATTTAACTCAACTAATTTGAGTAAAACAAGGGCAGTAAATCTTGTTGTACATGTATTTGTCTAACAACATTTTACTTAAATACAAAATAAAATTTGTTATTTTTCGTAATTATGAAACTGTTGTTATAAAAGTTACAATTAAAACTCTATAGTTGTTATTTCTAAAATTTTCCCAAAATTTAAAGCCTCCATTTAATTTTTGTCTTAGATCACGAATATGCTTGAGCCTCCCTGCTTGTTATGAACGGGAACAATAATGGGAAGAGAACTATGGAGAAACTTCAAACCCTAATACTGGTGAGAGGCAGGGAAGCACATATTAAGGTAATTGGATCAGGATACATCACACCAGTGACTGCCAGTAGTAGTAACCACGTAGTGGCGGAGCCAGGATTTTTAATAAGAGGTTTAGAAGTAAATATAAAATTAGGTTCAAGATGTATTATGTATACATAAAAAGTAATTTTAATGATACATAAATAATATAATTTTTCACCGATGAACCCCCTTGCCCAAAAATGGCTCCGCCCCTGAACCAGGGTAGGGGAGTGCTGACAAGCACGTAGGAGGAGCTGAGTACAAGCCAGAAAAAAAGGCACTTTGGAAGTACCAGGGCCTCCATTGGAACCAATGGAAAAGGAGACTGGGAACTAGAAGGATGATGTACCAGATAAGACCCGGGCTAGTATATACGTAAATAATCGAGCTGCAGAGTGAGGGATGCGCCTCTAATCCATTACAGCCCAGGTGTTTGATGGAATCCTGGTAATCTAATTTTTACGGGATCCTCACCATTCATTAACCTTTTAATTTTGCAAATCAACACACTAACACTTCATAAAGATTTAAAGAAAGTCTCAACTTATCTTAATCAACTTTACAAAAAGTCAAATTTCCTGGAAGCAGCTCAACAATCCTTCTGGCCAACCTCCTAGAACATATCCTAATGACATATTGCCTTTTCGCTTAGGCTATTATCTTCTTTCACTAGTCGACTGCTCTAAAAATGAATTTTAAAATGACACATTGCCTTCTCTTGGGCTATGCTTCTTCTGCATCTAGTTGAGTGCTCTATGAAACAATTTTTTTGGTTTTCAAAGTGCAGTAATTACAATCTGGTTACACCATTATGTTCTTCAGGTGCCCAATTTCTTCTGCTTCTCCTTAAATACCTATTAAACGTTGAAGTATTCGACACACTCTAACTCCTAAAAACAGCAAATCCAGAACCAAACCCAGATTAATCCGAACTACTAGAATGTGTCGAGAAAGATCTCTGTTGAGAAGACGGTGTTAATCATCAGGAAAACCATGCAAAACTGCTGAAAATTTGGCTTATTCCACCACCATTTCAACATGTATTTCTCCTTCTTGATCTCCAAGCTATTCTTCTAGGTACTTCATTTTTAAACCCACCATCCATTCCTGTATACACAACCAGAAGTTTCCTTTCAGCTCCCCTTCTTCCATCGGAAAATCTTCCCACGGCGAACCCACCTCCCGAGAATCTCCATATTGTCAATCCATTTTTAATTCTTTGTTTCTAGACCAAGCAAATGTTTAAAATTATCATGTTTTAGACGCGGTTATCTAACCTCTTATCTAAAGCAGATAAACTTACCAAAAAATTATGAAATGGGTATTAGTTAAACAACAACTATAAAAACAGGTATTGCTGCATTTTGCCCTATACAGTACTATAAGAGGGGTTAGATACATCCATATACACTATTATACAATATTATACATTATTATATATAAAATTGATTTTGTTTTCTTCCTTGCGCCTCTTAAAAAATTTGGCGGAGAGTTGGCCTGTTAGAAGTCCCATCTTCAAGAGATGAATGTGTGGATATACTAGGAAAGACAAGATAATGAATAAAGATATCTAGGACAGGATAGGAGTGGCCTCTGTGTTGAACAAGATGAGGGAATCAAGGTTAAGATGGTTTGGACATTTGAAGAACAGGTGTGTGTATGCTCCAGTAAGGAGGTGAGTGTTGTTGGCAGCGGGAGATTCAGGCCAAAGAATATTGAGGGGAAGCAATTAGAAAGAATATGATGTATCTTGAACTTACTGATGATAGGCGAATTTACGTGCCTATATCAATATATTTTGCCCATATTTTAGCCTAGTTTTGAGAACAAATTATATATTTCATGCGCTTTTAGTCCTTTTTCCTGTAAATGAGCTAACGAACATGATTAGTAAAGTTTCAGGTATAAATGATGCATAATTCAGCATTTTATGGCTTACTTGACGCTAAAGAAAGCTCACGAAGGAAGGGAAGGGAGTTTACACGCCTAAGGACCAAAACTGCTGCATGGAAAATCTGTCCCGGGCTAAAACAGCATTTCTGAAGACTTTGGGGGACCAAAACTGCTGCATGGAAAATCTGTCCCGGGCTAAAACAGCAATTCTGAAGACTTTGGGGACTTACAGACACAAAGCTGGATTTTGACAATGATACATTAACCTAGTACAATTAGGTTATGTATTTCATTATTTTAAGTGGATTATGATAACGTTACCTTAACCTAGTACATTTGGGTTAAGGATTTCATTAGTCTAGTAGGATTTGGTTATTTATTTCATTAGCTTAGTAGGATTAGGATATGGGTATTATAAATACCCTATCATGCTAGAGACTTCGAAGCATCTTCTACTCCTCTATTATTCTACACTACAAACAATTCTACAACTCTTCTAATCTTTCTATTAATTCTAGTTTTTTTCTATTCATCTATTCTTAATTTCCGCAACAAGAGAATCGTTACCTTGCTAAGGAATTCACGCCTCACGCCTACCACTTACGCTACACGAAATTAATCAATCTTATGGTATAACAACAATGTCAAGCGTGATCTCCTTCGCATTCATGGGTAACTAAACTTCTCTGTTGGGGTTATGGAAGCCGAATGAGTTACTATCTATTGATGTGAGTTTGTGAGTTCGAGGCACGTATATTGCTTATATCATTATTCTCTTCATCTTAATCTACATTCTTTGCGGTTGCAAACGCAAGAATACGCCAGTCTAACATTTAACTTGTTCGAGAGAAAAGTTATTTGTCTGGAAAAGAGATAATGTCAAGGTAGTAGGACACCCTTTCCTATTAAAAAGCTAGTGCCGTAACTGGACTAACCTCTTGGAGAATTCGTACCGTTAGATACGCTTTAAGCTCGAGAGAGTTAAAGTGAAATAGTCCTTGTTTAGGTCGAGAGACGCTTGGATTTACCATCGACTACAATCCTCTATAAGCAATTGCATGTCAGAATTCTACACACTCATAGCCAATAGAGACGTATACCTCAGAAGGTGGACATAACCCCAACTTCTCAATTCTCATTGTTTACATCTCACTAAAACATTCTTTCTCTTTTTACTTTGCTATTGCCGTTTTTAGATCTTATTTTGGTTACATTACTTGCACGACAAGACTCCCCCATTTTTACGAGACTTGCACTAAAAGTCTAGTAATCTTTACTTACTTGTTGACCAAGCTATTCCCTGTGGGATCGATACCCAACCCAGTTGGGTTCTATATTTGCTAACGACCGCTTTACACTCCTACGAGAGCTGTAGATTGAGCGTTATCACTTACTGAGGACATGACCTTAGATAGGAAAGTTTGGAGGTTACAAACTAGGGTAGAAGTTAGTTGGTAGTTGAGTGTTCTCTTGCTTCTGTACAAGATAGGTTAGGTGGTTATAGTTGGACCTTCCTCCTTATCAGTATTATTAGCACTATTCTTGTAGTTTCTTGATCGATTTCGTGGATTTCATTAACTTACACATCATAAACTTACACATCATAAACAACTCAATTCATGGATTTCAACTTGCATGCTAACGTAGTTTCATAAAAAACTCATAAAGATTTCAACTTGGGAATGATACAACAAGATAAACATGGTTACAAAACACAATATAAATATTATATTTTATAATTTGAAAGAGGGTTCTTGGACTTCATGGATGAAAGAAATCCATAAATCAACACTTGGCATACCTTAGTTAGTGAATTCTTGAAGATTGACGGTGGAATTCCCTTGAATTTGGATCCGTAATTGAAAATCCTAACTTGTTCTTGAGAGGATTTTGAGAGAAGTGGCTATATTATGGTTGAAATGGGGCTTAATACCGTGTTTTAGACTTATTTAGGGGTGAAAAAATGACTGAAATAACCCTGATGATGCAGCTTTTAAATGACTGAGAACTGGGCACCGACGTTATTAATGATGTGGCGCGTCATGGAATCGACGTGATAGTCGACGCATCGCGTAATCATTGCATTAAGCCTCAGTACTTTGACCCTGGCAACCTGCAACAATATCAACCAACGCGATTGGTGATGCGGCGCGCCAAGATCGCATTGGTCCACTATTTTAGGATTCTGAACATGGTCTAAACGAGTTCTAAAAAATTCAAAACTTTTTTGGGAACACCTATTGACCTTTCTGGTCATGAATTAGCAAGAATATGGACCATTAAAGATATTAAAGTCACGAAATGAGACTGCAAACTTTTAAAGGCTAAATTAAACTAAGTTTGAAAACTTAGCTAGAACCTTCTAAGTATGGAACCCCCCCTTAACAAGCATAAATGGACTGAATTAAGCTTAGGATTTTGTGGGGTCTTACAATATCTCCCCCTTGGGAATATTCGTCCTCGAATGAGACTGACTAAGATGGGGGAAATGATAAGTTGAAGTACATATTGAACATAAACAACTGAAACATGAGTACATAACTGACATTACTGGTTTGCTGAGATTTATTCTGACCATTCATATTTGATGCATGATTTCATGACTGGCATGGCTGATAAGCTGAATATATTATACTGAACATACATATCTGATGCATAAATACATGACTGATCTGACACATAAATGCATGAATGAATATACAATGGTAATTGATGCCAAGTTTATAATGGAAATTTGAGCATGAAACTGGTTAAGTTCAAGGAAGACTGTTTCCTTAAACTGAAAATGCTAATGAACCTGAAATTAATTACTAGATATGCATGAGCGGAAGTATGAGAATGTAACTGAGTCTGAAACATGATACATGAGTTGAATATCGTGATCTGAACTAAGTACCTTAAATACGTGGCTTACGGCTGAGATCGAAGTTTGAGGGTTAACTCATGAGTACTCCTTACCCCAAACTGGATTCATTACAAAAAAAGAGAGCAACACATTTATGTCATGAAGGTTCGGGGAATTATAGTGTATCTCCTTCTTGGGACACTATGTCCCGCAAAAAATACTGGGCTGACTTTGCTGAGATACTGAGAAAAATTGATGCAATGCACAAGGCACCTAGGAACTAAATCGTGACTGATTATCTGGGATCTGAAACTAAGACATGATGTATGAACAGGGATAAACACGCAACTACCTGGGTAGTCCATCTTAGAATGATCACATTCATGAGACTCTGGATAGTGAGAATGGATGGAAAGATGGAAATCACGCCGTTCGAACTGTTTTTCTTGAATTCTAAACTGAACTACTGGCTCTGTGGACTAACTCATACTGAAAAATTATACTCGACTGGAGCATTTCTATGACACTCTTTCTATAGAGTTCTAATGACTGTAGAGAGAAAGTGAATCTTGTCCTGGTCTAAAGTAAGGCATCTGAATGAGAGATCGCTACATGGATAGGACTCTTGTATTAGGAGGCAAGGCATATGAAACATCATCTAAGATAAAGTGACAAAACCTTATGCACTACAACTGAGACTACTGAAAAGGTTCACATGGTGTTGAGCACGAATGTATAAACATACTAACTGATATTATTAACTGAATAACAGATAGATGAATGCTGGGCATATAAGACTGAATTGTACTTCGTCTGAATATCTAGACTGAGATTGTAGAGTATTATGCATAGGAGGTAAGGACTGACTGAGTGACACGAGGTGACTGGGCATGGATTTATGAAAATTGTATTACTTTAAATTGTGAGACCAAACATATGACATAATTCAAAAACATTCTATAACTGAGGTACTAAAATACCAATAACTGAATAACTGGTGGCCATATGCTATGGTTGGGTAATCCTGAAAGTGAACTGGGTTTATGTTCTGACTGGACTAGGACTGGTACTGAGATTGTAGCTAATATGGTAATTCAAACTGTAACCGTAACTAAGACTATAACTGGGACTGAATGCTGGTTCCTGATAACTGAGGGTTAGACTGGTACTAAAGTACCGAATCTTGATTGCTAAATAACTGATAACTGAAGGCCATGGTTCTTTAGGACTATCTGAGTCCTTTACTGAATACTGATTAATAAATGACACTGTAAATGAGGGCAGAGAGATGGAACATCAATACCACGAATTTACCAAGGGGTCTAAACTATGGATATACGTGGCATAACCTGAGTTTGACTGAACACTAGGAGTGAAGTCATGAATCGTGTGGGCTAAGTATACTGTAAAGCATGACATGAGTGCATGAGTCATGAGCTGCACAAACTGGGTTTGGAATTTCTAAATTCGTGGAACATGATCCGCAACATTGGATGAACTTGGACTCCTCATACGAGGAACTTGAAACACACACTATTCTATGAAAAGCACATGGATATAAGTTGTATTCATGGGACTTAAACGTAAAGAATACATAAGTATCGGGAGGGTTGAAGTACAAAACTTTTCAATGAGGTAGGAATGGGTCGGGAATCATCTTCCCTTATTGATTTTCTATATATACTGGCATTACTACTAGAATCTGAAGGCCTAACTTTCTGAGATATCATAACTAGACAGTTATTGAATACCTATTGGGCTACGTTAGACTGTCTCACTGGGGTAGAGACTGGAAAAGGTCATGTTAACATTTGGTCTGACCTTAAAGTTGACTGTTATGAAAGGATTTACAAAAGAAAAGAAGCTTCTAAATCTGAAGAAACATGAATATATAAATGAGGGATCTGTAGCATACCAGTGGCTGCACCAGGAGGACTTTCCTGATCTAGGTCGAGGAACTCATGTGGACCCTCTTCGGACTTAGAACCGAAGAATAGGGGATGATTCATTCGGGTGAAGTCCCGAATCCTGGCTGCCGCTGAATTGGCCACTGGGTTGGCCGGCTTAATAGTTGGCCGTTCATTCTGAGCTTTGACTGAATTGGCTAGAGTAGTGAATGCAGTCTTGAATTCTGCATGGGAAACATGTTTGTCCAAGGGATCTTCCTGAACGGGCCGAGGTGCTAACTGATTACTGATTCTCCTTTCGCTAGCCCCTTTGGAAGGCATATTTTATAAGCGAGAGGAAGAAGCGGATTGGACTAAGAAAATAATTGGAGATTATGCTCACTAGCACGACATGAATACTAAAAGAAGGGAAACTATTCCTAAAACATCTCATAGCCTCCTGTCCATAAGTGTGGTGTACAATACACCCATGCATAAGACTTTACTTAATACGGATTTCAGACTTCCTAGAATACTATTGAAACTTAGGATCTGATATCAAGTTTGTAACGCCCCGAATCTAGTACCCAGAATGTTACACGGTGCTCATGACCCCGAAGGACCATAAGCTAACCCATGACTGATATCTGTAACTGAGCACTGAATAATATATTGTAAATATGCGGAATATAAGTTATTAGGCCATAAGGTTCAAAACTGAACTAATACTAAATATAAAATAATGTCTGTAATAGGGAATAACAATACCCAAAACTAAAATAAACTGTCTAAAACATACTGTAGTTTGAAAGCCTCAAAACTGTTTGAAATCTGGAGAGTTGATGGGACATGTTCCCAACTAACTCTGAACTAATGAAATAATAAAGAAATAAAATAATTATGCTATCCTCGAATGATGATGACTCATTGCTAGTCTGGCTGCTGGACATCTGATATTCTAAGGATGCTCGGGATCTTATGCTTCTAAACCTATGGTATAAAATACCATAGCGCAAATACGTCAGTACGATTGAATGTACTGGTATACAAGTAAGGTAGGCTGAATGCAAGGGGTTTATATGCATGAACAATATAAACTGACTGAATAACATAAATGTGGGAATACATGCATGAATACATAATTGTAACTGAGGTCGTGACAATACAGAATACTGATGTACTAACAGCTGAGTTTTCTAATACTGGGATACTGAATAACTGAGTCTATTGATTTTATGAATTATGAAGTTTACGGGTAACCAATATCTGAGGTTACTGGTACTATATTACTGATAACTGATAACTGAGTATACTGATACTAAAAAACTATCTAAGTTCTTTACTGGACTGGGTGACTATATCTGACAGTCCTAAATCTGAAGAACTATTAGAGTTCTAGGCTGAACTGGATAACTATATCTGATAGTCCTGATTCTGATGAAACTAGATGAGTTTTGTACTGAGCTGAGCGACTGTATCTGACAGTCCTAATATCTATAGAACATAACTGAGTTCTATTACTATGACTGGATCTGAAACTGAGACTGTAGGAGGTAATCATCTAACCGACATGCCCCAAAACTGAACTGGTGGGGTCCAACCTATAACCCCAGTTGGAAGGGTGTCAGTACCATGCCACGGGTAAAAACAAGTTGTGAGTAAACCCTCTCTGACAGGGAGCTCTTCCGTCAACCCCTCCTAGTAGGAAAAACTCGGATAAGGTGTATAATCCCTAAACTAGTAGGGTACATCTCAACCTACACTAGCTACGTAGTTATGGAATTCAAGGATTGATTTTAAGGATCACACCCTCTACTGGCTAACAGGTGAGTCCCCATCCTTGGGTTCACTCAGTGTTGAATCCTACTCCCAACTGAAGAGACACTGAACTAATTTAAATTGAACTAAACTGTTACTGATAGTATAGTTTAGTTGATTTGAACAGAGTTAACTAAATTTTTATTGACTGACGAATACTACTGAGATCTGATAACTGACTGAGATTACTGAGGTTACTGAGATTGCCAAGGGTACTGAGATTACTGAGTTTTCCTGAGTCATGTAACTGACTGAATTCTAATAATCATGGCTTTACTGAGAGTATCGTGAAAACCGATACTAGATCTAGGCACACAGCTAAATAATCGAGTACAAGTACCCCCAGGACTCGATAGCATGAAACTAACCAGACTTGACACTTCTTTAACACGAGACCAATATCAACAAATTGTAATACAATAAGTTGGGGATTTCATAAATCACATGGTTATCATAATGGTGTACATGGATGGAATTGCATATAGACATGTCATAATTTCATCAACCAAATCTCATGAACATTTCATCAAATACTCATAATGCACACAATATCATGGAAGTCATTCTTGGTCATAAGGGTAAAGCATGCATTTATTATTTGAGTCACAAGTAAGTTATAATACACAATTTCTATCCTCTTAGACATTTTGTCAAACACCTTACATGCACAACTTAAGGACTAGGTACAATCATCAACTTACACATCATAAACAACTTAATTCATGAATTTCAACTTGCATGTTAACGTAATTTCATATAAAAAAACACATAAAGATTCTAAATTGGGAATTGTACAACAAGATAAATATGGTTACAAACAACCCACAACATAAATATTATGTTTTATAATTTGAAAGAGGGTTTTTGGACTTCATGGATGAAAAGAATCCATAAATCAACACTTGACATACCTTAGTTGGTGAATTCTTGAAAATTGACGGTGGAATTCCCTTGAATTTGGATCCCCAATTGAAAACCCTAACTTGTTCTTGAGAGGATTTTGAGAGAAGTGTCTATATTATGGTTGAAATAGGGCTTAATCCCGTGTTTTAGACTTATATAAGGGTGGGAAAAAGACTGAAATAACCCTGAGGATGTGGCTTTTAAATGACTGAGAACTGGGCACCGACACTATTAGCAATGTGGCTCGTCATGGCATCAACGCGATAGTTGACGCATCGCGCCATCATTGTGTTGAGCCTCAGTACTTTGACCCTGGCAACCTGCAACAATATCAACCAACATAATTGGTGACGCGGCACGCCAAGATCGCGTTGGTCCACTATTTTGGGATTCCGAACGTGGTCTAAACGAGTTTCAAAAAATCCAAAACTTATTTGAGAACACCTATTGACTTTCCTGGTCATGAATTAGCAAGAATACGAGCCATTAAAGGGAATTAAAGTCATGAAATGAGACTACGAATTTTTGAAGGCTAAAATAAACTAAGTCTGGAAACTTAGCTAGAACCTTCTAAGATGGGACCCCTCCTTAACAAGCATAAATGGACTGAATTAAGCTTAGGATTTTGCGGGATCTTATGTGATAGTATGCTAAGGGGTCTTTTGGACCTTCGTGGTTGCCTCGGATTGGGTCGTGACAATTTGTGATATGAAGTAAACACCATCTCGTGGTGCAAAAAAGTATTTCATAACTTTTATTGATTATTGTATTAGATAGTGTTATGTTTATTTTCTAAGTAGTATGAATGGGGCATTAAAAGCATTTTGGCAATAATAAAAATAAAGTTAAAAATTAGTTAGATAAAAACATAAAAGTGATAAGAAGTGATAGGGGTGTAGAGTATGAATCTCTTTTTGCAAAGATATGTTTAAAAAATGAAAATTTCTATCAAACTACTTTCCCATACTCACCTCAATCGAATGAAAGTGCAACAAGAAACTAAACATTGAAGAAAATGATGAATGTCATACTTATAAGTTCAGGTTTATCGCAAAATTTATGGAGGAAAACTATTCTTACAGAAAATTGAATAGAGTGTCCCATAGCAAGACACAATCACTTTCATATGAGAAATGAAAAGGATTGAAACTCAACTTGAAATATTTCAAAGTATGAGGGTGTCTAGCCAAAGTCCAAGTTCCTATACCAAAAAAAATTAAAATAGAACTAAAAACTATGAATTATATTTTTATTGGATAGGTTACAAACAGTAAAACATGTCGATTTCTAACATAAATGCTACTAAGTGATACTAGGAAGAAAATTTGATATGAAAAACCTTGAAGTTGCCGATGCAATCTTAGGAATAAGAATTCATAGCATTCCATAAGTCAAAGCATTGTCACAGTCTTGTTACATTGAAATAATACTTGAAAAATTCAAGTATTTGAACATCAATATTATCAAGACAACAATAGATGTGACTTTACACTTCAAAGGAATGAAGGTGAAAATGGAGCACAATTGGACTATGCAAGAGTGTTGGGAAGTTTGATGTATATCATGAATTGTATGCGATTAGATATATCATATGCTATTAGTAAACTGGGTCTGCTCATAAGTAATCCCAATCAAACTCACTAGATGACAATGAAAAGAGTTATGGGGTATCTAAAATATACTAAAAAAACAATGCTTTATGTTATAGAAAATATCCAATAATAATCGAAGGATATAGTGATGAAAATTGGATCAACAGGTCAAATGAAGTAACATCCAAAAATGATGTATTTACTCTTGGAAGAGGAGTAGTCTCTTAGAAATCATCCAAGTAGACATGTATCGCTCACTTTACAATCGAATCTGAATTTATCGCTTTAGATAAGGCCGGTGAAGAAGTTGAATGACTTCAGAAGATATTCCTTTTTGGCCAACATTTTTGGTACTAATATGCATATACTATGATAGTCAAGTTGCAAGATATAGGACAGGGAACATGATGCATAACGAAAAATCTCATCACATAAGACAAAGACATAAAAACATTAGACAATTACTCTTTAGTGAAATTAGTCTTTGTTTGTAAATCATACACTTGTCCGTATAATTTTTGATCATATAATCATTTCCCATTCATGTGGAGAATTATTTAATTTAAGTGATAAATGTGAATAAAAAATAAAGAGAAAGTAAAATGTATATTCACTTTATGAAAGAAGTGTACTCCCACATTCATGGGAGAAAGAAACATTATCATGCTTAAATATAGAAGCATTACCCCATGTGGATAGTAAAGGTAAGAAGAAGACAAGTCTCACACCGTCATCATCATCACTCGACTTGACTTCTCCTTTGATTTGAATTTGTCAAATGATCGATCGATAAATTATATTTTTGAATAAAATTCATTTAAAATTTGAGTATTAATGATTTTCTTACTTTAAAATTCTGATATAAAAATTTTCTCCATTTGTGGATGCACACGAACATGTATAGAAGCTTATCACACTGCACATCGAAGACACGTGATCCTTCAATTAACTATTTAAAAATGAAAAATGAAAAATGTAGGCGCATGTATCCCTGTGTGGATGAACATGTCAGTGCATGTCAACCAAATTTTTGTTTTGTGCAATGGAAAACATGTAGCCGCATCTCTCTATGTGCGGATGCATATGGGTTATCATGTGGGTTCATCGTTTTGAAAAAGTGCAACTCTGCATGAACCATTTCTTATTTTTAGAAGCAATACCATTTGGCTATAAATATCTAATTCTTTCTCAGGTATTGGCTCTAAATTTTAAAGTTAAAAACACTTTGCATCTTGAAAAACTTAAATGTGATTTGCTACCGTTGAGTGTGTTCGATATTTAGCAAATTTGAGGTCCCTTATTCGGTTGAAGTGATTCATTTTATCTTGGGAGGCATATATTTTATAATCTCAGTTACTTGAGCAGAATAATTTATTTAAGGATACATAGTGAATTCGGTGGACTTGAATCTTCTAATCTTTATCTTTTTTTAAACGTTTACTTTTTCTATTTTTCAGAAAATAGTTTGAACTTTATTTTTGTTATTCATAAGTCGATCTGAAATTATTGTTAAAGTTCATATTTGTGAATATAGTGTTAGAACTTCATTTGGTTATTCATATTTCAATTTGAATAAATAGCTGAAGTTTACTGAATACAAATTCTTACTAACCCGAAAATGCCACTAAGTTGTTTGTGTATACTGTAATTTATCTATTTATCAATCTTTTAAGTTTGTCGAGTTTAATTCGTATAAAATTTTTAATAGTTTATAATGTAGAATCAAATGTGAATTTATTTCTAGACCTAAAACATAGGTAGAAACATTTTTTAATGAGTAGGTCGAAGAAAAAATCAAAACTTTGATATGCTTTAAAATCTTCTATTTTAATATCAAACTTTGCAAAGAACATACTGGGTTGGTTGTTTTATTTTTGTTACGACTTACGTCCTTCATGTTATCAAAAATAATTTATCTTTTAATTAAGAACTAATTTCAAGTTTTGTATATGTATTAGGGAGATCGATTGTGCTTTATGATTAGAAGTCACAAAAATTGACTGGTTATTTCTGAGCTAAGGAGTAAATAGAATAATGATTGGAGTTTCAGTTTTTTGATTTCGAAAGATTATATATATATATATATATATATATATATGATAATTGTTAATATATATAACGATTTATCCGATATATATTTTCACTCCCACACCAATAACTCATTAACTATAAAGTTTTAATCCGTTCTCCAATCACTAATTTGATAACCCTTTATCAGTTAGCCAATAAATTAATTTTACAATTAAATTATCAATTACAATTTAATTTTGAACAACCCTAATAATAGTGGAGCCTATATAAAAAAAGGAAAATGAGGAAAAGGGGACAGTGGTCAGAAACAAGAGAAAGAGAGGAGACAGATCATTTACACTTTTGCTTCTATTTTATGTTAGTCTTTCATTTACATCCCTCACATATGTAATTTTTCGCATATTTCATAATGTTTCACTAGTTATATTTGAATATGACTTTATAGTCTAAAGAACATATGCATCACTAGACATAAATTTAATTATCAAATACAAAAATTAAATATCAGTCTATTGTAAAGGCAAAAATTAAAAACCAATCCGTTATAAAAAGTACAATTTTATGAGGGGAGGTGGCACTACTGTATTGCGGACCAATTTGTGTGTGATTTCAATATATTGGTGAATTTTAATAGCATATCATCGGTTAAGAATTCGTGCCCTATTGATTATCTTATTTTCGCCTAACTGTTGGTTATCGATGGAACGGATTGCCTGACGTGTTCCACTGACATGTTCCAAGGAAGCAGTAAAACAGAAAGTAAAGAACACAATGATTTTTACGTGGAAAACACCCGGCTCAAAAAGGTATAAAAAAACCATGACCTGTACCTCTACAGGATTTAACCCCAACTTCACTAAATAATTCTGAGCATCAACAACGACTGATTACAAAACTCTTGTAACCAACAAATAGGAATTATAAACTCTAATCCCTATAACTGAACAACTAGGAATTATAAACTCTAATTCTTAACTACACACACCTCCCAAGGTATGCTTTCCCAAAGTCTCTGAGTTTTCCCCAACTCAAACACGAGCTCCTAATTCAGTTTATAACACACTGAAACTAATATTACATCAATAGTTCAAACACAATGAACAACTCTAAAAATCAACGCAAAAACTCTTAGCTGGATTCTATACTTAGGACCAAGTTCTTCAATGTGTTTCTTCAGTGATTGAGTAGCACTTCGTGAAGTCAATTTGTCGATTGTGCTTTTCTGCTTTGTAAGTGCATAAGTTATTCTGACTGATGCATCTTGTATTTAAGCACAGCTCTTTAAAGAGTCATTCTTTATTTCAAACTCCTCCTTTAATTAAAACTCTCATTGCATAGAGTTCTACTTCAAGTGAGACTCTTTCTTTAATTCCAACTCTTGTTTCCTTAGTGTTGTAGTAAAACTCCAACTCTTTTAAATCAGCACATGTTTATTTATCAGAATCTTTCTCCTCCCACACATAGGACTCTTTAAGATATACTCAGAAGTGAAACTCCTTCTTCACGTAGGACTCCTTTTTCAACTCAAATTGTTTTCCCTTATCATTAAGTGTTTGAATCAAATTCAACTTGTTATATTCCATACTCAAAAATTAAGCTTGCTTATTCGTTCTTGTCTTTAAGCAATCTTGTCTGCATCTATCAGTGAAACTGGAAATCCATGGACCAACTCAAGTAACATGTTTCATTCATGTGTCAGTTTGTCAATCATCAAAACTACATAGTACCCAACATCATCTTAATTATATTTATCTGTGATTAATTCTAAATTGAATTTTTGACTTTGTGTGACCATTTTACTAAGGGAATTATTTGGTAGGATATATTGGATAAAATAGTATATGTATCAATTATGTATATTTTTTTTTTATTTTGTAGGATTTTTCAATCTAAGTATGATTAATACATATATTATTTATATATTATATTCAGTATATAGTATATAGAATGTATAACTAATATATAGTTAATCACGGTATTAGCAATATTAGGATTATTAATGTATGGATAAAAAAAACTAAAAGACATTACTATATTTTATACACTAATAGCATATTTGGTCAAATTTTTAAAATCAACTTATTATGAGAATTGCTTTTTCTGTTTTTTAAAAATGTACTTTTGGTGAGAAACAGTTTGTGTTAGGCCTATATAAAATTTAAAAAGGAACACTTTTAAGTAATAATTAGTGTTTGAACAAGCTTTTGAAAGTACTTTTAAGTATATTTTCTCAAAGGTGGTTTTAGGGATAAGCTACTTCTTTTAACTTCTGAAAAATTATTTCTGCTACTCTCCATAAGTACTTATTTTCTCCCAAAAATTTGGCCAAACATTTTAATTAAAATAAGCACTTCTGAGAAAAAATAAAATTGGCCAAACAGGCTATAAATTAAACAATGAATAATCAATAATCTCCGCATAACTAATTTCAATATCACTAATACACTTTATTAAATATTATTCTCATACACTACCCTCTACCAAATGAAATCAAATATTTACTTTCTTTATAAGTGATTTTGTTGTCGGACTTTAAACTCTTTATCAATTTTATAATCTTAAAACATTTTATCTATTACTTTCTTTTCTTTTTTGTCAAAAAATTAGTTATCATATACCTCAAGAATATTTTAACTCTCTTTTCTCAAAAAAAAAAAAAACTATTTTATACACCGAGGAGCTAGTGGGAATCATGGTCGAGAATTTACAAAACTTATACCCCTTGAAAATTAAGTTAATCTTGTACTCATTGAAAGGTTAAAATCAGTTCAATGAACAGCTTTTAGATGGTTATTTTTAAATAAACTGAGAGACTTGCATGGAAAAATAATTAAATAGACAGAATATAAGTTATTTCGTATAGTAAATAAATGTTTTTGGGATCTCAATATTCATAGGAGAATATAAACATCATATTTTTTAATCATTTTTAGATAGATGTAAGACGTAATATTATATATCTACATAGGTATAGTCCTATAATAATATTAAGACACGATCAGTTGATGTCTAATATTAAGACTCGATCAGGTGAAGTCTTAATACTATTTTTAAATAATTTTAGTATTCTAAAATAATTTTGATACTTCATGTAACAATTGTCTCAATTAAAAAAGTTTTAAAAATTATAATCTATAAGAATCGACATAAGATTTAAACATTTGTGCCTAATCCGCACCCCCTACAAATGGTATCAAAGCTCAGTTATTTAAAAAATACAGAAGTAGCATACATGTTTGAATTTAGATTGGATTAAGGAATAGATACACCAATAGAATTATATTTAGCAGATGATAGAATTATAAAACCTATAGAAAAAAGTATAATAACTGCCATAAAAGGAAATTTAATATACCAAAAATTTTAATTTATAATAAGTGCGAATTATTCAGTAGCAGTAACAGATAAAAATATAGATAAATCATTAGTATTATATTGGAAAATATCAGGAATAGAATTAACCCCAGGAAGTAAAATATTTACAGCAAGATGTAAAAATCTATATGTATTAACAACAAAACATAAAATAACGGGAAGAAATAAAATTAATAAAATACAAATAGAAAGCCCAGCTTTATAAGTAATTAAGCTTCCTTCGTTATTAAATTCTTTAACTATTATTGGTGTTTTTAATTTATCCCATTTACTTTCTGGTAAACAATTATATCTACATAAATTAGCTTCTGCTCCTGTATCTATCATAGGCGTATAATATCTACTGTAATATCCTTCTACTACTATCTTCATTAATACATATATTTTCATTTTTCTAAAAGTTTCTCTGTTTTTAAATGGTCTTCTCATAATTAATCAATATACGATAATTTATATATATTTATCTATGTCTTACAAAATATTACAACAAAATGCTATACTGTCAATTGGAAAAAAATCAAGTTATTATTAATTATCGTGTATTTTAAGTTAATGAAAATAAAATATATTAAAAATTACTAAATAAACTTAAATCCTCTTTTCTAAATTTTGACTTTAGGTGCTCATTCAATTGAGCCGCCTTGCCTATTAACTACCCTCTAATTTTTCATGCAAATTAGTAACATTTCTCCGGGCACCAGAACTCACCTTGTTGATAAGAAAACGTTCATAATCTACCTTCACTATTAGAGTCACGGAAAAAGTTACAAACATACCAAACTCTTTCCATCCAATTCTGAAGTCTCTATAAGCAAATACAACAATCCACATAATGGTACAATCAAGAAATTTGAGATCAAATAATAACCATTTGTAATACAAATATTTCAAGAGCAAAGAGAGAAAATCAAATAAGTAATAGCCCCAATATGGGTGTGGGCAACGAAATTTTATCCGTACGAAATTCGAATTGTATTAAATTCAAAATATATATTATTCCCAAATAAATATTGCGGATTAATATAATTGAATTCATTATTTAAGTCCAAATATGTATTGATTTAAATAAAGTGCAACATTTATTGGGTTAGTCCATTAATTTGGACTACAAATGACGAGCTCACTTTACTAAGCCCTAGCTATTGTCATATTCTAGTGACCCAAAGGAGCGCCACATGTCAAATGATGTGGCATACCAAGTCAAGTGAAGGAGCCAATAGGACCATGCCACGTGTCAAAATAATGCATCATGCCTAATGAAATCAAAAAAAGACCATAAAAGACGTCACGTCACTTGAATTTGATTGGTCAGAGGAAGTCCATCTTCATCATGACTCTTCCATTGCCACAACTATAAATAGGGATTTCATAATTCAGTAAAGAGGACCAACAACTCTAGCAAGAAGCAAGAGAAAGCTCGTGGATCAAACACTGCAATTTCTGTACAAAGCTCAAGCATTCAAATTCAGTTCATCAAAATTCAAGATCAAGACAGCAAAATTCAAGAACAAGCTCAAAATCCCTTGAATTCAAGACAAATCAAGATCAAGCCCATCAAATCAACAAATCAAGTTAAAATTCAAGATCAAGCTTTAAGACCTTGAATTTATATTAGGCAAATCAAAGGATTCATAGAGATTGCAACACTCACATTGAAATCAATAAATTGATTTTTATAATATATTTTTCTTGTCTCAAATTATTTATTTTTTGGTCTCGAAATTTTATCGTCCAACAAATTCTGGAATGCTTAGTGGGACGATATCTACCTCTCATCTCAACTTTTCCAACTTCGATGTTTAAGAACGCTAAAATGACTTCCAAGAAGGTCAACTCTCAATCAACTGCTTCCAAGGCTACTATTCAAAGTTCTTTGCTGAAGTAGAAAGCATCCTTGGTGTTACTTTTGGTAGCTTGAGAGTTGTCACAAGGAGCAAGGAAAGTTTGCTAGGACAACAAACACATCCAGTGTTATCCGCGCCAACTCTAGTTTTTAGATCTTCAACCCCAAAAGGAACGAAGTTCAATGCAAGTTCTTTGGTAGGAGGAAGCAGTGTGGAAAATCACTTAAGAAGACTCTAGCTCTACTTAAGCATTTCGATTCCAAATACTCTGGCACAAAGAACGATGGTCGTTTAACGAATTCGTCATCTCCACTTACACCGCATATTATAAGCATATCAAATATCAACTTATATGACAATCCATGTTACTCTCCAACATATCCAATGATCATGCAAGCAATAGTGACTGATGCCTTATCTATGGAGGAGCAGCTTGTGAATCTGACAACGACAATTAAGGGCCTGACCAAATATGTTCAGAATCAAGATGCTCGGATTGATAAGATGGTGGATAGGATGGAAGGCCTTATAGATGGAGAGTCTAGCCATGCACCCAAAAAATCTCCAGAGAATATCTTGTGAAACAAACACCACCAACTAAAGAGATACAAGTTTCTTCTGAGGGAATGATCCCGATTGAGAAATTGAAGGAATTCATTGAAGGGACCCTTAAAGAAAAGTATGATGTTGTAACCAAGTCTTCCCTTGCATACGCCAAGCCCTACACTGCGAGACTAGATAGCCTCAAAATGCCTGTCGGCTATCAACCCTCCAAATTTCAATAATTTAAGGGCAAAAGGAACCCAAAATAAAATGTTGCACACTTTGTTGAGACATGTAATAATGCTATAACTTACGGTGACTATCTTGTCAAACAATTTGATCGTTCCCTAAAGGTAAATGCCTTTGATTGGTATACGGACCTTCAGCGTAACTCCATCGATAGTTGGGAGCAATTGGAGCATCAGTTCCTGAATCTCTTTTATAGAACAAGGCGTACAGTGAGCAAGGTAGAGCTCACAAATACTCGGCAAAGAAAGAACGAACCAACCATTGACTTCATAAATAGATGGAGAAATGCGAGCCTAAACTTCAAAGATAGGCTCAGTGAAAACTTCGCAATAGAGATATGCATCTAAGAAATGCACTGGGAGCTTCTCTATATCTTGCAAGGCATTAAGCCAAAATCCTTTGAAGAGCTAGCTACCTGTGCTCATGACATGGAGTTTAGCATGTCTTCTGCTAGAAAGGGAGTAGCGCCTATCCATGATCCTCGAAGGGGAAAGAATGAGCAGAAACCCAGAAAATGAGGAAAGTTTGTCCCTAAAAATGACAAAAAGGAATCTATGAATATTGATGTGTCTCCTGTGAAGCCTGAAGACTACATCTCGAGCACATCCAAATCAAAAGTTAACTTTAAAGGAGATGCAAGAAAAGGAATACTCTTTCCTTGATTCTGATGTTGCCAAAAATTTTGATGAACTCCTTGAGGATAAGCTCATTGAACTCTCAGATATATAGTGGCCTGACAAAGATGGAAGGACCAATGTCCCAAATTATTTCAAGTATCATAGGATTGTGAGTCACCCTCTGGAAAAGTGTTGTCTTTAAAGACAAAGTCATGCAATTGGCAAATTAGAAGAAGATCTTCTTTGACGATGAGACGACCAGTTCTCATCAAATTTCTGTCACTTTTGGCTCATTCAATCCATTTCAAATATGCATCGAGAAACATAAGAAAGAACCATTAGAACATGATAGGTCTTCAGTTGATAAAGATGATGATGAAGATTGGACTCTGGTGACCAGGCGCAGATGCAAGAAGACAAGTCTATGAAAGGAGTCATCAAAGCAACCAACTAGAAGGAGAATCGCAAAGAAACCAAGAAAATAGAAGTTAGTTAAACTTCCAACAAAGATGAGGGTAATGGAGCTTCACCACAAAAAACCATGGTGTCCAATAACGTTGAAAGAATTCTTACCAAATTGCACAACAAAAAATAGTTTTTGGCAATGAAATTTACCGACAAATTAATTTTCGTCACTATATAGCGACAGATTAGCAACGGAACTATAAATTTGATTGCATGCATAGCAAGTTCATTTTTATGTATGCTATTAGCAATGAATCAGCGACGGAAGAGTGCTACCACCACTAAATAATTATGGGAAAAATTAGCGCCTAAATGTACTGACGGATTAGCAACAAAAAAATTGTGACTATTTTAATTATTTCGTAGCAACGGATTTAGCAGTAGAAAATTCATCGGTACGCTTCAAATTTGTTTAAAAAAAATTATTTAGTTTAGCGACCAAATTATTCGTCGAAAATATTATTTTTTGTTTTTTAATTAAATATTTTCAGATTAATTTGATCTCAGTCGTCGATAAGAAATGATCCAACGACTGAGATATAAATCCTTTTTTCTCTCCTTTTTAACCAAAAGAACAAAAATCCTAATCTGTTCACTTCACTTCAGCCGCATCTCCCCTCCTTTTCTACTCTCTCTTTGATCTCTCTCCTTCATCACCATCTCCAGCCAGGTAACCCACTGTCGATGCCCGCTACCCGATGCTTCCGCTACTCTAGTCGCTGCTACCATCTCAAAAATCATTGACCCAAGCGCTCCGGCCAGGTTTCAAAATGATGGGTTTGTAAGAGCCCATCACAGGTTTGATTTCTTTGTCCTAATACCATCATCTTCTTCTACTCTTTTTCTTTTTCCTAAAAAAATTCATAAATTTGAAATAGTTGAAATTTGGCTTCGTATTTTGAGAAGATTCTAATTGTTTTGTGTTTGTTTCAACATATGTTAAAACACCTAATTTTTGTTATTTAAATTTTTTATGAGAAAATGTGAGGAGATTGGATTAGCGGAGAAGGTGTTTGATGAAATATCTAAGAGAAATATGGTTGTGTGGAGTGCGATAATTAGTGGGTATTCGAGATTGAGGATAGTTAATATGTGTTTTGGGTTGTTTAGGGAAATGCAGAAGATGGGGGTGGTGCCGGATAAGGTGATGATGGTGAGTACAATATCGGCTTGTGCTATGTTTGGGGAGGTGGGTGCATATGTATATTAATAAGAGATCGATTAAGAAAGATGGTAAAATAATATTGAGACTTACGGATGGGTAGAATATGTGCACGTTAGGAGCTATTTAAACAGTAGGCAAGAAGCACCTACAGGAGCAAAAATGCACGTTAAGAGCTATTTAGAGTAGTGTGTGTGTTGTATATCAAAGAGGGAATTAAATGGAGACATTCCATTATCAAATGGCATAGCAATTTCCTTTCGTGGTGTGCTGACAGAAAACTGTTCTTTCGCATATTTACTATCAAAACAACAATGACACTGTATGTGTGGGCATTCATATGACTGATTTACCTATCCATTCATTAATTCTTCTTTTTCCTTCACTAGTTATTCAAACTTATTACCTTCAATTACAACATCACTTTCTTTGTCTGTATTCTCGATTGTGGTCTCCAATTACTGTTCCCCTTTCCATGAGTGTAATTCTATATAATCTCCTTTTTTTAGTGTAAATCACACCCATGTATGATTTAAAATTGATTCCCTTCTGAATTAAAAAGATTCACATATGAAAGAGGTTTACAAATAAATTCTTACTAAATTGACTAGAATATAAAGTTAAATATTAAAAATGATTTCCATTACAGAGACACATGGTAGTACAAGGATAAAAACACTCTTAAGAGCAATGAGAATTGTATGCTTTCTTGGTTAGAAAAAAGTATAAATAAAAAATAAACCATACCATAGACAAACCTAGAAAAGTGATATTGTTTGAAAAGGTCTAATCATTAAACTCGCTGAACCTAAATGCAGAAACATGTAACTAGGAAAAACGCAGTATAAGATACATGGGATATAGTGTCACAGAGATATTACATTCACATATTCAAATACAAATAACTTGGCAAATGAGAGAACATTGTTCCCTTTCTAGAGTAAACGATTATGTGAGTAGAGAAATTGCTCATCGATCCCAAAAATATTTGTATAAGCTCTATCACAATAGGCTAAAATTTTAGTTTCTTTTAATTTATTTCTTATCTAATACTTGATGGAGCAAATATTGACTGTTATTTGTTTGTATAGGCTATTAAAATAGGTCGAGATCCAACTTCAAGTGAGTTACATTTGCACGTTCATACACATAATCATAATGGTAAATCTTTTGTTGTTGAGCATTTCTGACTTCTCCACGTAAGTTCATAATTTACATCATTACATATACTCTTCTCTTATTTTTCTTTTGTGTTGAAATCTGTCGAAAGTTCATATTATACATGAAAATAAAAGAAGCAACAGAAAGTTGAGTCTATTTTAATATCTCCACTTGTTAATTACAGGAAAAGTATGAAGAAATTGAACGAAAAAAAAGACAGACTGAATCTGAAATTGATCAATTGAAATCATGTTATGAAGCTGCAGGAGGAGTAAAGAAGAAAATAGTTATGTAGTAACAAATACTAATTTTGATGGGTGTGGATTTGACATTAGTTTATTTTTCACAAAATACTTGAACTTGTGGATGTTTGGACACAATTATGTGATGCATTTTGCTCTCTATATATTTTAAATAGTCTAATATAAGTAATTATTTATATGAATGTTGATTATTTTAATCATTCAATAATTTACGCATTTCAATAATTTTCTAACAAAATTATTATCGACATAAAATTAGTGACTAATTTTTATCGTTTCTACTGAAAAACTTTAGCGATGGATTATAAAATATAAATTTGGCCACTAAATGACGGTTGCTCTGTCGATCGAACTATGTTGCAATGGATCAGCGATAAAATTTTCTATCGTAAATTTAGCCACGATGAAAATAAATTTTGAAAATAGAAACAGAATATTCCGTCGGTAAAATCAACAACCGATAAGTTCGTCGCAAGCGGTCACAAGTTTTGCGACGGAATTTATTTTTTATCGCTAAGAGGCTAGCAACGAGCAATATAGCGACAAACACAAATCTATTGCTATTCTGTTGGAATTTATATTTAGCGATGGATTTACATAGAATAGCGACCAAATGTGACTATCGCTAAATGTTGTTTTTTCTTGTAGTGTTGGTTTCATGCGAAGACTGCTCAAGTCAACCTTGAGGTATCTTGTTTTAATACTGCCAAAGAGGGGGCAAAGTGTGATAATCTACCCATGGAAGTTCCTTCATCTTCTGAAAAGCTTGCTAAAACTCTTGGCTAAAGGCACATGTATGTGATATAAAATCACATTTACAAATAACGATCTTGTGCTTGGAGGAACCCTACACAATCGTCCCTTGTACATGGTAGGTCAAGTTCTAGGAAAGAATATAAATAAAATCTTGATTGATAAGGGATCCAGAGTCAACATCCTGCCTATCCACATAATGAATGAACTTGGTATCACTACTGACAAACTGGACGAAAGTTGTATAATGATCCAAGGCTTCAACCAAAGGGTCAGAGGGCCATGGGATCTGTCAAGTTGGGGATTCATATGGATGATTTCTGATCAAATGAGTTGATGCATCTGATCGATGTCAAAACTTCATACAATATCTTGGTAGGCCTTGGGTACACGAGAACAAAATTATATCATCCTCTGACTAACAATGCTTAAAGTTCCTTGAAGGTAAAATGGAAAGAAAGATAGTTGCCGATGATAAGCCATTCACTGAAGTTGAGTCACACTTCGACGATGCAAAATTCTACTTAAAGAATTATGTTGTGAATAAGAAAAGGGTTAAAGATGTCACCAAGACCAAGTGTGATGATCTTGCATCTAAGAAGGTTGCGGTGACTGTCAAAAAAGTTGCCACCAAGAAGCCCCTCTTCACTTCAAATAAAGAAAGCATCACATTCATGAAAAAGAAGTCAACTCTTATTCTCTGCTATATACCAAAGGTAAAGAAAGAAACAGATCACCCATCTGATGCCAAAGACAATGTGCTAAAAGGGCTAACTTTACCTATAATAAGGATTGACGTAATAAATCCATCCTCAAGGCTACTTGGACAGTTTGTGGCTTAAAATCCGCCACAAGATATGACACTCCCTACAAAGAGTACAAAGGAGGCCTTCGATATAAATGCATACAAGCTATTTATAAAGGCTTGATATAATCCTAATAAGACATTAAGGTTAGGCAAACTTTTGTCGGAAGAAACAACCAGGTAGGCACGTGAAGGCCTAGGATACATGCAGCCACCTCTAATTCACATCTCCATAAGATGGGCGGTTGGTAACTACAACACTGTAGAAGAGGAGTCTACTGCATCCAACAAAAGGCCTTCTGTCTTTGACCGACTTAAAGAATCAATCGCAAGAACTTTAGTGTTCGATAGGTTGGATCCTCTAAATAAAAAGAAAAATAACAGGCATCGGAGAAGTCATCGAAGTACGATAATACACTCTTCACCTAAGATCCAGAAGGATTTTGAAAGTTTGATTCCTTCTAGAATGAGACGGAAGATGAAATTGGTGGCTTCATACAATGAGGTGTTAACAGCTAAAGCTCAAACTGTGGTTTATACTAAGAAGTGTGAGAAATACGAAGAGAGTATTTTCTTCTTATTTTCTATTACAACCCAAAATGAGAATGATGTCTCATCTCAAAAGAAGGTTGATAAAGAGATGAAAGATACTTTCTGGTGTTACCACATATCCATCAATGACGATGATCCACAAGAGGAAAAATATGCTGAAGATGCCCCATCACAACTTAAAGAAAGAGTGAAAGCCACAAAAAATCCTTAAAAGGAAGTTAATCTTGGAACCAATGAAGAACCAAAACCAACTTACCTGAGTGCGTTTCTAGAACTGGAAGAGAAAATTAATTATATGGATATACTCAAAGAATATATGGATGTATTCTGTTGGAGTTATAAGGAAATTCCTAGCTTAGATCCAAAAGTAGCAGTCCATCAGTTGAGGGTGAAGAATAGAGGTCATCCTACTAAGCAAGCCTAAAGGCACTTTAGGCTAAAGTTGGTTCCATTGATCGAAAATGAGGTTAATAAACTCATCGAAGATGGCTTTATTTGAGAAGTTAAATACCCCACATGGATTTTAAGTATTGTTTTGGTACAAAGGAAGAATGGCCAAATTCGAGTTTGTGTCAACTTTTGGGATCTCAACAACGCCTGTCCTAAAGATGATTTTACAATCCCATACCATAATTAATGATTGATTCTACCACTGGTTATGGAGCAATGTCCTTTATGGATGGTTCATCTGGCTATAGTCAAATTCGTATGGCACCAAAAGATGAATATCTCATTGTATTCTGTATGCCCAAAGGTATTTATTGCTACAAGATGATGCCTTTTGGTTTGAAAAATATTGGTTCCACTTATCAAAGGGATATGCAAAACATCTTTGATGGACTACTCTATAAAAATGTTGAGTGTTATGTGGATGACTTAGTGGTAAAGTCAAGAAAGAGGGACGACCACTTAAAAGGCCTAAGAATGGTATTCGAATTGCTTCGAAGATATCAACTTAGGATGAATCCATTAAAATGTGCCTTTGGAGTTACTTCTGGAAAGTTCCTTGGCTTCATTGTATGACACCGAGGAATTGAAATTGATCAGGAGAAGGTTGATGCGATTTTGAAAATGCCCGAGCCTCAAAACACCCATGAGTTAAAAAACCTTCAAGAAAGGATAGCGTATTTAACATGGTTTATCTCAAACTTGGCCATAAAATGTCAACTATTTAGCCATCTCATGAAGAAGGAAACTTCCTTCGAATGGGACCAAGCTTGTATAAGGCCTTCAAAAATATCAAATTATACTTAATGAAGCCTCCAGTTCTTGCGGCACCTATACCTGGAAAATCATTGATACTGTATATCGAGGCACAAGAAATGTCAGTTGGGGCACTACTAGCACAAGAAAATAGTGAAGGCAATAAAAACTTTCTTTACGATTAAAGAAGAATGATAACACCAAATGAGCTGAATTATTCTTCAATCTAAAAATTATGTTTGGCATTGTCCTTCTGAATTCAAAATATGAAGCACTACTTTCAAGCTCACATCATTCAGAAATCCTGTCAAGTTTGTAATGTCGAAAATAGTACTTAGTGATCGACTTGCAAGATGATACCTTCAATTCCAATAGTTAGTGATTGTGTACGTTTCTCAAAAGGCTGTAAAGGGACAAACACTAGCTAACTTCTTGGTAGAACAGTTGATACCTGATGACTAGGAACTGAGCGATGAACTCCCTAATGAAGATGCAATGGTTATTAAAGCCAGACCCATGTGGAAGATGTACTTTAATATTTTCGCACAATGAGATAGAGTTGGTGCTGGTCTGGTGTTCATTACTTCATAAGGAGAGGTCGTTCCATACTCGTTTATCCTAACAAACAGTTGCTCCAATAATATTGTTGAATATCAAGAATTAATAATTGGACTTGAGATGCCAGTTGACATGAAACAACTGCAATTACAAGTCTTTAGTGATTCCCAATTGGTGATCAAGCAGCTTTTAGGAAGCTATGAAGTCAGAAAGCCTGAGCTACGACCATATCAAGATTATGCACAGAATTTAATGGGGTGGCTTATAGAAGTAACCCTTAGCATATACCAAGGAAAAAAAATAAGCAAGTTGATGCCCTAGCTGATTTAGCCTCAGCCCTAACTCTTCCAAATCAGACGTAAGTTACTATCCACTAAGAATAGGTAGTACCGCCATCGAATGAGGATGGGGATGTAGAAAATAAGGTTGAATACCTCGTTGCCGTATCTGAAGCTGCAAAGGAATATTTGTGATAACCTATCATTGACTATTTATGTTATGGGATACTTCCAGAAGATCTAAGAAGAAGGACTGACGTCCGTCGTCATGCACCTCGCTTTCTTTACTATAAAGACACACTATACAAAAGATTATTTAAAGTAGTACTCTTTCGATGTCTGGGAGAGGAAGAAGTAAATAAAGCTCTGCAAGAAGCATACTCGAGAGTTTTTGGATCGCATCAGTCTGGATCGAGGCTCCATTTTCACATTAAAAGGATGTGATACTATTGGCCAAAGATGGTGAAAGATTTCTTTGCTAGAAGATGCAAATCTTGTCAATTCCATGTGAATTTCATACATCAAACTCCTGAATTATTACACCCAACTATAGCATCTTGGCCATTCAATGCTTGGGGAATGAATGTTGTTGGACCACTACCAAAATCTTTTAGTGGACACTTATACATCTTGGCCGCAATAGAATACTTCTGAAAATGGGCCGAAGATGTTTCTCTCAAGAAAGTAAAGAAAGAAAATTCTACAAACTTCATCCGAGTAAATATCATCTATCGCTTTGGAATTTCTTAGTACATAATAACTGACAATGGTAAGCCATTTGATAACAAGATGGTGAATAAGATTTGTGATCTCTTTGATTTCAAGCAGCGTAAGTGTTCTATGTACCATGTTGCCACCAATGGTCTCGACGAAGCATTCAATATGACTTTATGCAATATGTTGAAGAAATTCATTTCCAGGTCTAAACGAGGTTGGCATGAACGAATAGAAGAAGCTCTATGGGCATATAGAATGACTTACGACACGCCGACGCAAGCAACCCCATATTTTCTTGCTTTTGGAGTTGAAGTAGTCCTGCAACTTGAGCGTTAAATACCTTCTTTGAGACTAGCTATTCAAGAAGGGCTCACCGATGAAGAAAATGCTAAGTTGCGTCTTGCGAAGTTGGAAGCTCTTGATGAAAAGAGTTGGAGGCTTAGAAAAATCTTGAATGTTATCAAGACCATCTATCTCGTTCTTTCAACAAAAGAGTCCGCTTGAGGTGCTTTTAAGTTGGAGACCAAGTCCTTGCAGTAAGAAGGCCCATTATTACTTCTCATAAATATGGGGGAAAATTCACCCAAAAGTGAGATGGACCATATGTTGTACAAGAGGCATATTCAAATGGAACTTAGAAGCTTATTGATGGAGATGGAGTGAAAATTGTCTCTATCAACACCAAGTTCTTGAAGAAGTACTTTACTTGAAAGAAGATGACACTCCTTAAGGTACGAGTATAAACTGCATGTCCACTCCTGGTCCGCAAAAGTATAAAATGTGTATGGCTCTAAAATATAAAATATAATAAATAAGTCCGCTATGTTGAAAACCTCAAAATAGGTGGCCTAGGGAAAAGTTAGGACAAAAAAAACACTCACTCAGTACTACGTCGTGACTTAATCCTCTTTACTGAGGTACAAAGGCGCTTGGAATTTCATTCTGAGTTTAGTTACATAAGTGTCCAAAAGTATATGTCCCCTCTGGATCTACCATATGAAAGTTAAGCATGCATACATCTCAATTAAGTTTTGGACTCATGCCAAATACTTGTGGCTCAATGGGGTCAAACCGTCAAAAGAAAAGAAAGCTCTTTAATAGGATTTGGAATATCCAAAGCCTACATTTGGGGCATAGATCTGCCAAGCTTGAAATTATCGAGTTTGGAAGTCAAAATATTTAATTCCTAAGTCTTCCAAACTGAATTTTTAAGTCTACATTAGTTGTGAGACAAAGACGTGAAGCCAATAGTCGACAAGTTTGAAGAGAAAGCCATAGTTTAATACTACAACATCAACACATCAAAATAAGCAAGCAATTATTGGAGTTGAAATTCAAAAGGAATATTAAAAGAAATATGCAATATAAAAAAAGAGTTTTTAGTACAATTAATAGATCCATCTACTTAATAAAAGGGTAAAAGAAAGCAACAAGATGGTTTGAAGGAAGACATCTCCTAAGCCTAATCTAAGTATAGCTTATAATTGACTAAATCTTTTAAAGCAGTCTCTAAGACTTGCTTCCTCTTCTCCATGACATTTGAAGCATTTACTATTGCAAGGGAGATATTAGAACACTTGGAAAACTCATTTTCAATAGTTGAAACTTTGGATTCCATCTCTACAGCTTCTTGTTTGGTAGTATCTCGAGGAGCTTTAAACTTCTTCACCTTCTCTCTCACCTTCTCAAGAGATTTGCAGGCGGAAAAACTTCTTTAGATTTCTCATCCTTCTCCCTCAATACAAGATCAAGATGCTCTTTGGCTTTCAAAAATGGCTTTGACTCTTTAATTATTATGGTTTTATCAATAAAGGCGGATTGTGCTTGGTCATAGGAAGTTGCAAGCCCAGAGAAAGACCCCAATAAATTTTGCATGGGGAATATCCTTCCCCATTCTACTAATGTCATTGAGTATGACTCTGACGTTATCCTGGATAAAAAAAAGCACGATTTGGAGTAAGGCCTGCAAGTTTGGTGCGGATACTAGCCCAAGCCTTCATGATAAATTCCTTTTTAAGCTCTGAAATAACCTTTTTGCCATAAAAAATAGATATGGTTACCGCTAGTTATCGGGAAAAGTTTATGTATTGATTAGTGGTAGTTGGGGTCGCATCCTAGCTATCTATAGTCAGTATAGTAGAGACTTCATAGATGTCAGTTAGAGTTAGTCATATAATTTCAGTCCCTCTTTTTAGACTATATCATAATGTACAATTGTATCAGTATTGTATTTTCACAGATTCCGTCATTATTATGTTTCCGCATAGTAAACTCAGTCATTTTATACATATTTATTCAGTTGCTTATGAGTTATACCAGTAGAAGGGTTAGCTTGGGATCACTTGTGGTCCTAAGCACCGTGTGACGTCTCGGGATAGATTTTTGGGGTGTTACACTTTATTAAGTAAATTTTGTTGTGGTTCTTCTCGAGGTTATTTTGAAACTTCACTTTAAAACTCATATCTAGTTGAATACGACTAAATGTGTTCAAATAACACTGCATTGTCTGATTCAATTTCCATATTATCATAAATATTTAAATGTTCAGATTTATAAACCAAAAATTAACATATTTTACGGTTTGTAGCATATTCAGTAAAAATACAGTTCACAGTATTTGGTTATATTTTGATCCTTTTGGGTATAGAAACTTGGAGACACCCCAACACTTAAAAATATTTCAAGTTGGGTTTCTGACACGACCTAAACTAGGGCCTTATCGTGATGGGTATCTCAAGTCCAACAAGGACTGTAGACCATCCCCAACACCCCAAACTATAGACCATCTTACACCCATATCGGATAAATTCTGAACATATAACAAGATAGCATGTAATAGCTTAAGAAAGTTTCAATACATATCCATAACCAATCACTGAAAACTGACCAACACCGCTCAATAACCACAGTAATCTAGACAAAGCCTTCTAAAAAGTGAACCAAAACTGAATATCAATAAAAATGTCAGGGCATGCCCCAACTATAGCCAAAAATAGTATTTGATAGTATATAACAAAAGAAAGAAACATAAGCCTGAAATGGAGCCTTATGAAGCATGAAAGCTCACCACTTCAAGTCGACTCTTAATCAATCTATGATCACTGAGCAAGAGAAGTAAAAGTATGGCCAATTCCTACATTCGTTAGGCTACAGCATCCGAAGATAATTAGCGGGGTGAACACCAGCATGTAACTCAGGGATAAGGATAAAATAATGCCATCAATTCAAATCAAGTCAACCAATACACCATAACCATATGCAAATACATCTATACATATCATGTTGGGGTAGGAAATAAGGTTTAGCACTTTAAAAATCTTAACCTCAATTGTGTAGATCAACCGTCGTATAATAGTACCCATGAGATATATGGGCCTCAGCTCTCACCATCTGGTCGAGCCCCAGTACATGTAGTTGCACGAATAAGAGAATAATCTCATATATATGCACAGGGGGGACTCGAATCTTCCAACATAAACTAAGGTGACTTAAGCACCAGATCATGTAAAGATTTATGGGAGACTTGAACCTCCCTAATCATGAAATAATAATAAGAGGGACTTGAACCTCCCTAGTCACCTTGACCCCCATGTCGGTAAATGCGATTTCTAGTGTCAATCACCCGGACCTCCATTTTCACGACTCAGCTACACAACCCTTATTAAAGCCCAATTAAAATATTAATCACACAATCACATTCATGAATCATGTTTCATATTAAGTCATACATTGTTGGTATCTTCATACCAACTACACTTGCAAGGTAACAACATGCCAAAACAATTCCCATTAACTTAGAGAAAACAACTCCCTTTGTTCATTAATACAAGGTAGAAGAACACCCACTCCCTTTGTTTATTACCAATGTGTTTCAAATACCTTTTTATGTCATGTAATAGTTCAAGACTAGTTTAATTTACAAATCCCCACCTTTCACATAACTCAAAACCAATTTCACACTATGGGTTGGGGTCATAACCATTTCAATAATCACAAGTTTGGAACAATCACAATCCGATAATTCATCCACCATACTCATGCACCCATAAGCTCAAATCCATATTTAAAGCATGAATAATCATAATCAAATCATGGAAAAACATTGTTCTACAATAAGCATTCAAAACCTGTAACCCTTGTTTTCAAAACCAAAACAATTCCATGTGAAAAACACTTTAATACATATTCTTTTTAATAAAATAACAATGAGGAAAGAGTCACATGCCTTAAAAAGTAAGATGTACAGAGAGAAATCACCCTTGAAATCCCTAAATGACCAACCTCTTGAAAACCCTAAGTCTTATTGGCGTTGAGGAATTTAAGAGTATTAAAAATTTACTTTGATTTGTTTATGAGGGCTAATAATACCCTGAAGGGGTTATAAGACATGGGTTACAAGTTGTGTAAGAGGGAACCATCGACTCGTAACCACTCCTTAAGACTCGTCACTATGAGTCGTAACCAAGGTAGTACCATTAAGGTACCCTGTACTATTATCCTTATGACTCATTGTCTCCACTTGTAATGGGACCCTATGACTCATAGGTCCCAGTCGTAATCAACACAAAACCCATTTAGGGTATACACTAAACATCCTATGATTACACTTAACGACTCGTAACATATCCTTAAGGCTCTTAGTGAGCCATTCGTACTCAGAGGAGAAGCCACAAACTCACTGGTTTGGTTACGAACCATCCCAAAAACTTTTCAGGACATACTACGACTCATTGGACGAGTCATAACCAGGGTAGTGAGCTCAAAGCTCTAGGAATTTTCAAGGGCCAAAATCTGAGGTATTTCAATTCTCCCACACTTATATCATTCTTCTTTGAATGATGGGACAAGGTATTATTAGCATGAATTGACTCCATATACCTCTAATGATGGGACAAGGAATTTATTAGCATGAATTGACTCCACATACCTCTACTCTTACCTTTAACAAAGATAGAAAAATAAGATGCTAAGGAGATCACTCTCTCTATTAACAAAGTCTGGAAAACAAAGATGTCAAGAAATACACATACCTTAAGCATAATTATCTGGAGAGGAAAACAAGAATGGATATTTAGACTTTATGTCCTCTTCAACTTTCCAAGTATCCTATTCAACCTTGTGGTTACTCCACAAAACCTTTACCGAAGCCACATCCTTTGTCTGCAATTGATGAGTGTCGGATAATTCCTCTAATGAGCTTTCAACTTCTTAGAAGCATAGGTCACCCCCTACCATGTTGCATCAACACAAAACTAAGTCCCACACGAGATGCATCATAATAAACCACAAATTTATCATTCTCTTCGAGAAGGGTTAAAACTGGAGCTGAAGTCAAATTACCTTTCAGCTTTTCAAAACTACCCTAACAAATATCAGTCCATAAGAACTTCACCTTCTTCGGGGTTAACCTAGTCATCAGGGCAGCTATAGTTGACAAGCTCTCCATAAATATCCTATATTAGCTGGCTAAACCCAAGAAACTTCGAATATCAGTAGAAGTGTAATACCCCATGTTAGACTTAGTCTAGTTCATCTCCTAGTGCTTTCCTAAGAGGCCTAAAGACTAAAAAAAAATTTAAGTATTGAAGACTTAGCCTTATTTTGACTCCTTACCTTCAAATATTTTTAAGTTTACCTTCTGTGCTCCAAGATGATGGTTTTTGATTTGATTTATGTTCATGGTGTAATAAGCATGTCTCAAGGAAGTTTTGGAATTTTTGGATGAGGTTTGGGTCATATTCGGATTTCCAATCCAGCAACTCAATGCGATTCCACTGTGTTGCATCGAGAATAGCGATAGGCATGCCATCGTGTCACACCAAGCCGACAAACGGCATTTCAGTTGCAACTTTAATCTCCAGAGGGGAAATTAGGTCATTTACCTCCATCCTAAGTCATAAAACAAGGATTAAACAATGATTTAAGCATAATACATCCTTTCTCCATATATTTTCTCTCCAAGAAACCCTAACCTAATTCTAAGAAATCCAAAACTTCTTCATATCCTCTTCAAGATAATCAAGAATTTGAGGATTTTAATTCTAGAACTTCAAGAAACAAACTTCAAGAACATATTTAAGAGTTCAAACTCAAGTTTCTACATCAATTTAAGCCTAATAAGGTATGTGGGGTTAAACAAGGGTATTCTTTCACCCTTGTGCCAAAATTACATAATTTTAAGATTCAAGTTACTTTTTTTGAAGTAGGGTTTATACCCAAGTTTATACATACTTGACGTATGTTATTATCATGAAAATTATAGCTTTTAATATATCAAGAAGTGCTTTTGTTTATGTTTTTAACTTACAAGGTTTATGTTATGAATGAGATGTCACTATCTTGATTTGTTATTGTTGAAGTATTTCAAGAATCATATTTAGCATGAAGTTTTATTATGAATTGACATGAGTTTAAATGCATGGGTTTTAAGCCTTAGTTTTAAGTATTGAGATTTCAAAAACATCATGCCCTTAAGTTTTATTTGATAAGTTCGTACCAAGAATGAGTTTGAGTTTTCAAGAAGACTATAGTCTTGAGTTTCTTTGATGGTTTTATATCATGATTTAAAGAAATATGGATCTTTTAATCCTAAGCTAAGATATGGAATCCACATTTGTTCATTTTGATTATAGTTTAAAGCAAAGAGATGTATAATGGGTTTTCATTATAAACCCTTATGCTATTTTAAGTTGGATTTCGTACACTATGAGCATATAAGTAAGGGAGCAGTATTTAGCATCGAATTGGGTATGCATCCAAGGTCACATTCCCCAGAACTATGAGCTAATGTAGTTTCAGCTTATTCCTAATATAGGTGAAGTTACAGATAGTGATCACTTAGTTTAAGTCCTATTTTGATGGCTAGGGCAGGAAAGATTTCCCCAATATGAGATCTACCCACTATAAGTAAGATGTTGGACTCCATGATAGCTCACATGGTGTATGTCGGTTAGAAGAACCTCCCTAACAGAAAAGAGTAAAAGGAAAGATTTTAGAACTAAGTGTTATGGCACACAAAGTTAGTTTTATGCTTTATTTCTCATGTTTATGATTTTGTGGCTTTGTTTTATTCAATACAAGGTGAGTCATTTACACTTAACATACATTCTTGAAAAGTTTATACGAACATTGACTTGTTGTTTTAAATATAAATTCACGCCCACATGCTCAGTATATTCCAGAAGTACAGATCCACATATATGTATATATGCTACATTGTCTTATAATGTAGGTCCTAGTGCTCAGTTCTAGCAGTGAGATTGATTTCAAGAATCTCCACCTACATCCAAATCTTGGTGAGTCCTCATAGATCGAGGTCCCATTCTACTAGATGTTGATGTTAGTGAAGTGTTCTAGTCATTTGGTTTTTATTCAGTTCGAGTTAGCTGGGGCTTGTCTCAGTGGCTCTCTAGTTAGAAATAGAGGCTTGTCTGAATGATTTCGATTTTAGACTACAACAGTATTTGTTTCCAAGTTTAAGACTTTCAGAAAGATATTAATTCAGTTTTAGTTAAGACATTAATTCAGTATTTTGAGATTTTGCATGTCAAGTTTATTATTGTTATGAGTACCAAAGTTGTTAGCGGGCTTAAAGGGTTAGCTTGGGACTACTCGTAGTCTTGAGCACCGTGTGATGTCTAGGGTATACTTGGGGGGCATTAAAAACTTGGTATCAGAGCCTAAGGTTTAAAGAGTCCTAGGGAGTCAGACAAGCCGCGTTACGTAAAGTCACGATCATAGGTGTAAAGCACGCCATATTTATGAGCAAGAGGCTACAGAACAATTTAGGAAGTCATCTTCTTTTTTTCATGATCTATCATGCTTATAGTTGTCCCTATCTGCTATAACTCATGCTTTTACGTGATAGAATATGCCTCCTCGTTGAGCTAATGCACGCAAAAATGGTGACCAACCACCAATGCAAGCCAAACCTCTGAATGAAAATATTTCTCATGATAAATTTTGGGTTGTCTTTCAGGCGTTGGCCTAAGATGTGACTACAAATATTTTAGGCAATTATTAGGCTACGGTCCCACTTCAGCAGAATGGTGATATAGTTGTAGCCAGAATTTATGACTTCATGAGAATGAATCCACCAGAGTTCTTTGGGTCCAAAGTTGGTGAGGACCCATAACTTTACATTGGTGAGGTGATAAAAATCATTTAAGTTATGCATGTTACTAAGGAGGAGAGCGTAAAGTTGGCATCCTATAGGTTGAAGAATGTTGCTTATAATTAGGTTGTTATATGGAAGGATGGTAGGGGTGAAAATGCAACTCCTATGAGTTGGCAAGTGTTTCAGGATATATTTTTGGATAGGTTCTTTTTTGCATGATATGAGAGTAGATAAGATTGAGGAATTCATAAACCTGAGGCAGGGCTCGATGACAGTGAAGGATACTTCCTTAAGTTCACCAGTTGTCTAAGTATACTCCCGAGTTGATAGCTGAACCTAGATCTAGTATGATTAAGTTTATTATTGGAGTGTATGGTTTGGTCGTCAAGGAGTGTAGGAATTCCATGCCTATAGATCTTGCTAGGCTGATGAATCATTCTCAACAGATTGAGGCAGAGAAGTTAAAGGAGGGAGAGGAGGAAAATAAAAAGACTAGAACCAGATAGTTTGAGTATGGCTAACCAAGGTCTAGAGGGGGAAACCATTCATAAATTTAGGGTTACTCATCTATTTCAGCTCCATCTTCATCCAGTGCCCCTACACCTAGAACCAAGCAGGAGCAGTGGGGATGGACTTCTGCTTCTCAATATCAGAGTAGTGTGGGTGGAAGGCCCAGTTATCTAACATATACAAAGTGTGGTAGAAGCCATTTTGGTGAGTGTTTGATGGGAAAGAAGGGTTGTTATGGATGTGGCAAGTTGAGTCATAGAATCAAAGAGTGTCTATATACTAAGCAAGGAAGAAGGGATGTTCATCCCTAAACTCAAGTTACTAGCACACCAGCTCCTCCAAGACACCCAGTACCTCCTCAAGGTACATCATCCAGTACCAGTGGCGGTCAACACCAGAATCAGTTCTATGATTTTCCATCTCGATAGGAGAAGAAGAGTTCACCAGATATTGTTACTGGTATGCTTCATGTCTTCCATTTGGATGTTTATATGTTGTTAGACCTCATATCATATCTCTCTTATTTGACTCCTTTGATTGTTGTCAATTTTGGGATAGATCCTGAAAAGCTTTCCAAGACCTTCCTAGTTTTCACCCTAGTAGGAGTGTTAGTTGTTGCCAGATGAGTCTATAAGAAGTGTCCTATCACTGTCCTGCATAAAATCATACTAGAAGACCTAATAGAGCTAGAAATGGTAGATTTCTATGTTATTCTAGTCATGGTCTGGATCCAATCGTGCTATACATCAATCGATTTTCACACTTGTATGGTGAAGTTTTAGTTTCCTAATGAGGCAATTTTTGAGTGGGAAGGTAGTTCCGAATCTCCCAAGAGTAATTTCATATCTTAGCGTAAGGCCAGAAATTTGATATCCAAAGCGTGCATTTATCATTTAATTCGAGTCAAAGACACTAAGTTTGAAGCTTCAACACTTCAATCAGTTTGTGTAGTCAATGAGTTCCCTGAGGTTTTTTCTAAAGACTTGATAGGGGTACCTCCCGATAGGGAAATAGAATTTGGTATTGATTTTCTTCCTGATACTCATCCCATCTCCATCCCTCCATACCGTATGGCTCCAGCCAATCTTAAATAGTTAAAAGAACAACTTAAATACCTCTTTGATAAAGGTTTCCTAAGGCCCAGTGCTTTTCCATGGGTCATTCCAGTCCTATTCGTGCGCAAGAAAGAAAGTTCTCTCTGAATATGCTTTGACTATCGTCAGTTGAACAAAGTCACAATGCAGAACAAATATCTTCTTCCTAGGATTGATGACTTATTCAACCAGCTTTAGGGTGTAAGTTATTTCTCTAAGATAAACTTTAGATCCGGCTATCATCAGCTTAGAGTAAGGGAATGTGATATTCCAAAGACAGCCTTCAGAACCCTTTATGGTCACTTTGAATTTCTAGTCATGCCATTCATGCTAACGAATACCCTAGCAGCCTTCATGGATTTGATGAATAGAGTGTTCAAATAGTACTTGGACATGTTCATCATAGTCTTCATCGATTATATTCTTGTATATTTCCGTAGTGAGAATGACCATGCAGACCATCTCAGAATTGTGTTTCAAACTCTTAGAGACCATCAGTTGTTCGCCTAATTCAATAAGTGCAAATTTTGGCTAAGATTAGTTGCTTTCCTTGGACATATTATTTCCGATTATGGCATTAGAGTTGATCCTCAAAGACCAAAGCAGTGAGAAACTGGCCTAGACCCATCTCTCCATCACACATCAGCAGTTTCTTGGGTTTGGCTGGCTATTACGAATGGTTGATTGAAGGCTTTTTATCTATTGCATCCCTCATGTCTAGGTTCACTCAGAAGAAAATTAAGTTTCAGTAGTCAGATTCCTGTGAGAAGAGTTTTCAGAAGTTTAAGACTCGACTCACTTAAGACCCAGTTTTGCACTACCTGATGGTACAGATAGATTTGTATTTTACTGTGATATTTCTAGTGTTAGTTTGGATTGTGTTTTGATGCAAAGAGGTAAGGTCATATTCTTTGTCTCTAGACAACTTAAACCTCATGAAAAGAACTATCCTACGCATGATCTTGAATTAGCAGTTGTTGTATTTGTCTTGAAAATTTGGAGGCATTATCTTTATAGGGTACACATTGATGTGTTCACGGATCATAAAATTTTGAAGTATACACTTTCATAGAGAGAGTTAAATCTCTTTCAGGGTTAGAATTATTGAAGGACTATGATATAAGTGTTTTGTTTAACCCAAGCAAGGCCAATGGAGTGGTAGACGGCCTTAGTAGACTGTCTATGGGTAGTGTTGCCCATGTTGATAATGATAAGAAGAAGTTAGTTCAAGAGGTTCATCAGCTAGCTTGATTAGGTGTTTGGTTGGTTGATTCAGATAAAGGTAGTGTAAGGGTTCAGAATAGTTTGGAGTCTTCTTTGGTTGCCGAAGTGAAGAAAAAACAAGATAAGGACTCCAGTTTGGTTGAGTTTAAGGAGTCAGTCAGAGATCAGAATATAGAGGTTTTCTTCTAATGGGGAGATAGTGTGTTACGATACCAGAGTAGACTGTGTGTGTCGAGTGTTGATAGTTTGAGGTAGTAGATTTAGGAAGAAGCACATAGTGCACGCTACTCTATCCACCCAGGATCCACCAAGATATATCACAATTTTGGGAAATCTATTGGTAGAGTGGTATGAATTGGGATATTGCTGAGTTTGTAGCCAAGTGTGCTAATTGTCAATAGGTTAAGGTTGAGCACCAAAAGCCTGGTGGCACCTTGCAGGAGTTTAGCATTCCCACTTGAAAGTGGAAAGAGGTGAACATGGAATTTATGACAGGGTTGCCCCATTCGCGTCATCAGCATGATTTAATTTGGGTTATTGTTGACAGAATGACCAAGTCAGCCCATTTCCTTCCAGTCCATACTTCCTTTTCAGCTAAAGATTATGCTAAGCTTTATATTAGAGAATTGGTCAAATCGCATGGAATTCCTTTGTCTATTATTTCAGATTGGGGTACTCAGTTTACCTCTCACTTATAGAAAGATTTTTAGAATGGTCTCGGTACCTAAGTTTATCTCAGTTCAGCTTTTCATCCTCAGATAGATGGTCAGGCATAAAAGGACCATTCAGATCCTAGAGTATATATTGAGGGCGTGTGTTATTGACTTTAAAGAAAGTTGGGATGACCACTTTTCTTTGATCGCGTTTGCCTACAACAACAGTTATCATTCGAGTATCCAGATGGCTCTGTTTGAGGCTCTCTATGGGTGAAGGTATAGATCACTTATTAGTTGATTTGAAGTGGGTGAGGCTACATTTATAGGGCTAGATGTAGTGTTTGAAGCAATGGGAAAGTTCAGTTCATTAGAGAAAGGATTAAGACAGCTCAGAGTCATCAGAAATCTTATGCAGATGTGAGAAGAAAGGATCTGAGTTTGAGGTTGGTGACTTAGTTTATTTGAAGATTTCGCCCATGAAGGGGGTGAAGAGATTCGGAAAAAAGGAAAATCTTAGTCCCCGATATGTTGGTCCTTATAGAATATTGAGTCGTGTTAGGAAGGTAGCATATGAATTGGAGTTGCCGGCATATTTGTCATCCGTTTATCCAGTGTTCTATGTATCCTTATTAAAGAAGTTTATTAGTGAACCAACTATTGTAGTTCCTTTGGAAAGTACTAAAATTCAGGATAGACTTTCTTATGAAGAGATCCCAGATGAGATTCTTGATCACTAGATTCGTAAGCTAAGGAACAAAGAAGTTCCCTTGGTCAAAGTTCTTAGGCAGAATCAGTCTGTTGAGAGTGCTACTTGGGAGGCCGAAGCAGATATGCAAACCAAGTACCCCTCATCTCTTCTCTGCAAGTTCAGACTTGTATTAAGGTAACCGCTTTATTAGATTATCTCTTTTCCATTCTCAGTTCCAGCTCTATATAATCATCTTTAAATCATAATCATGCATTCGAACCCGTTTGGTCATGTAGTCATGCTTTTAGTTGTGCAAGTTCAGTGCCTAATCTCAGTTTCTAAGTATTCTCAGCTTAAGCAGTCTCATTCAAGGACGAATGTTACCAAGGGGGAGATATTGTAATACCCCATATTATATGTAGTCTAGTTCAGCTCCTAGTGCTTACCTAAGAGGCCTAAAGCCTAAAAATTTAGCTAAGTGTTGAAGACTTATCCTTATTGTGACTCCTTAACTTCAAAGATTTTTAAGTTGGCCTTTCGGGCTCTGAGACGATGGTTTTTGAGTTGATTCATATTTACAGGTGTAAAGAGCATGTCTCGGGGAAGTTTTGGAATTTTCAAATGATGTTTGGGTCGTGTTTGGATTTCTATTCCAGCAGATCAACGCGATTCAACCATGTTGCATCGGGAATAGCGATGGGCATGACATCACATTGCGCCAAACCCACAAATGGCATTCCGGTTGTGACTTTAATCTCCAAAGGGGAAATTAGATCATTTACCACCACCCCAAGTCGTAAAACAAAGGATTAAATGATGGTTTAAGCATAATACATCCTTTCTCCATCAATTTTCTCTCCAAGAAACCCTAACCTAGTTCTAAGAAATCCAAAACTCCTTCATATCCTCTTCAAGATAATCAAGAATTCAAGGTTTTTAATCCAAGAAATTCAAGAAACAACCTCAAGAACATCTTTAAGAGTTCAATGTCAAACTTCTACATCAAGTTAAGCCTAATAAAGTATGTGGGGTTATGAACCAGGGTATCCTTTCACTCTTATTCCCAAATTGCATGATTTAAAGATTCAAGTTACTTGTTTTGAAGTATGGTTTATTCCCAATTTTATACATTCTTGAAGCATATGATTATCATGAAAATTATAGCTTTTAGTATATCAAGAAGTGCTTGTGTTTATGTTTTTAACTTTAAGGTTTCTGTTATGAATGAGATGGCACTATCTTAATTTCTTCTTGTTGAAGTATTTTATGAATCATATTTAGTATGAAGTTTTATTATGAATTGACATGAGTTTAAATGCATGGTATTCAATCCCTAAGTTTGAGTATTGAGATTTCAAGAAGATCATGCTCTTAAATTTTATTTGATAAGTTCATACCAAGAATGAGTTTGAGTTTTCAAAAAGACTATGGTCTTGAGTTTCTTTGATGGTTTCATAAGAAGATTTAAAGAATGATGGATCTTTTGATCCTAAGAAAAGAAATGGAATCCACATTTATTCATTTTGATTATAATTTAAAGCAAAGAGATGCATAACTAGTTTTCATTATAAGCCCTTATGTTATTTTAAGATAGATTTCCTACAGTATGAGCATATAAGTAAAGGAGCAGTATTTAGCACCGAGTTGGGTATGTGTCCAAGGTCATATGCCCCAGAACTACGAGCCAACGTAAGTTCAGCTTATTCCTAATATGAGTGAAGTTATAGATATTGATCACTTAATTTAGGTCCTATTCTGATGGTAAGGGTAGGATAGCTTTCCCCAACATGGGATCTACCCACTATGGGTAAGTTATTGGACTTCATGATAGCTCACATAGTTTATGTCGGTTAGAAGAGACTCCCTACTAGAAAAGAGTAAAATAAAAGCTCTTAGAACTAAGTGTTATGGCTCACAAAGTTAGTTTTATGCTTTATTTCCCTTGTTTATGATTTTGCAGCTTTGTTTTATTCAAGCCAAAGCGAGTCATTTACAATTAGCATGCATTCTTGAAAAGTTTATATGAACATTGAGTTGTTGTTTTAACTATGCATTCACCCCCACATGCTCAGTACATTCTAGAAGTACTAATCCACATATATGTCTATGTACTACATTATCTTATAATGTAGGTCCTGGTGCTTAGTTCCAACAGCAGGATTGATTTCGCGTATCTTCACCTATATCCTAGCTCTTGGTGGGTCCTCATAGATTAAGGGTCCATTCTAATAGATATTGATGTTAGTGAAGTATTTTAGTCATTTTGTTTTCAGTTAGTTCGAGTCAGTTGGGGCTTGTCCCGGTGGCTCTCTAGTTAAAAGTAGAGGCTTGTCCGACTGATTTTCATTTTGGACTACAACAGTATATGTTTTCAAGTTTAGGACTTTCAAAAAGACGTTAATTCAGTTTCAATTAACACATTAATTTAGTATTTCGAGATTTTGCATGTCAAGTTTATCATTTTTAGGAGTTCTAAAGTTATTAATAAGTTTAAAGGGTTAGCTTGGGACTATTCTAAGACCCCACAAAATTCTTAGCTTAATTCAGTCCTTTAAGCTTGTTAAGGGGTCGCAGACATAGAAAATTCTAGTTAAGCATTCAGACTTTGTGTTATTTTAGCCTTCAAAAGTTGGCAATCTTATTTTGTGACCTTTAATCCATTAAATGTTGATATTTGAGTTAATTCATGATCAGGAATGTCAATGGGTGTTCCCGGAAAAGTTTTGGATATTTCAAACTTCATTTGAAGCACCTTTAGAATCCTAAAATAGTGAATCACTGCGATCTTGACGCATCACATTGACATTCGCATTAATAAATGTTTTCCCCAACTCCTAGCATCTAATTCTAGTGAACCAACATGGAGTCGACGCGGCGCGTTGTCTATCACGTCGATGCCAACAACGAAGCACGACGGCCTGCGCGTCGATTGTTCAGTTTACATTGATTAAAAAGATGTATCCTCAGGGTTAATTAAGTCTTTTTCCCATGCCCTTCATCCCCCATATCACGAAATTTATCCCTCTTTTAGCAAGTTATATTCATTCTTTCACAAATTGCTCAAGAACAAAAAAACCTAGGTGAATTAAATTCAAATTCAACGCTCAAGATTCCACCATTAATTTTCTAGAATTCACCCACTAAGGTATGTGAATTGTTCATCCAAGGGTTCCTTCCACCCTTGGACTCCAAGAAACTCTTTTAAAGCTCATGTAGAGTGATTTCATGATTTTCAAGATTTAAATTAAAATGTATTCATGATTATTACTTAATTGGGTTTCTATTTCATGATTTATAACAAAATTCACGTAGATTTAATTGATATGTATGCTTTATCATGTGAATTCATGTTGAAACTCATGGATTTATGTAAATGGAATTGAATCACGATGCCTACATGTTGTTTTAGTATTTCATGCATATATTAAGCCCCACAAGTATTTGATGAATTGTCCATGTGAGTGGAATAGTGAAATAATATCATGTTAGGTTGTATGCAAGCTCATGTCATGCAAGTGTTTGCTTGAATGCCCAAATGAATGAATGATGACTAAGTAGTTAGTTACCATGTCTCAAGATTATGCCATGTCTTCTAAGTTTATGCTATCGAGTCTTCGGGTTATTTAATACCCAATAATTTAGCTGCTTGTCTAGATCCATGGTCAGTCACAGAGTAGAATTAGTCATATTTTGATTAGTAAAATTCAGTCAGTTATAGAACTTAGGAAAACTCAATGAACTCGAAATCAGTCCATCTCAGTTCAGTAAAATCAATTTAGTTCAGTTATACAGTACGATCAGTTTAAGTTCAGTCTAGCCTAGTACAGTTTAGAATTTTGTCCAGTGTCTATTTAGTTAGAAGTAGGATTCAGCACCGAGTAAACCCAAGGATGGGGACTCACCTACTAGTATAGAGTGAAATCCTTAGAAGCAGTCCTTGCATTCCAGAACTAAGTATCCAGCGTAGGTTGAGACATCAACCTTCCAGTTGAGGGTTGATGAGGTAATCTACCTGCCAGTTGAGGGTACCACCATTCTCATTCAGACCACCGGTCAGATGAGGGTGACTCAGCACTTGTCCTTACCCGTGGCACGGTATTGACACCCTTCCAACTAGGGTTACAGGTTGGACCCCAAATCATTTAGAGAAGGGGCATGTCAATTAGATGATTACTTCCCACAGTCTCAGTTTCAAATTCACTCTTAGTATGGAACTCAGTTCAGTTCCACAGATTCAGGACTGTCAGACACAGTCACTCAGCTCAGTACGGGACTCAGTATATTTCCACAGAATCAAGACTGTCAGATACAGTTATTCAGTTACAAGTAATTCAGTATCAGTATACTCAGATTTTAGTTAATCAATATTCAGATTCAGTACTTAGTGTTATTACGATCTCAGAACAGTTTACATATTCACGCATGTACTTTTATTCAGTCATACTCATGATATTCAGTTAGTATTATTCATGCATATGAACCCATGCATTTTATCCTACCTTATGAGCATACCAATACATTTAAAGTACTGACGCATACTTTTCTTTTGTGCTATGATGTCATATATCATAGGTTCAGACGCACGGGCTCCATAGCACCCTTAGTAGTTCAAATTCTCAGCATACAGAGTTAGTGGTGAGTCCTCATAATTTGAGAATGTGATTATTTATTTCAGCATTTCAGTTCATTTTTAGTAGTCAGAGTTAGTTGGGGACTTTTTCCATCAACTCCACAGTTCATAAAGTTTAGAGGCTTTTCAGACAAGAGTATTTTCAGACAGTAGTTCAGTTTTTATTATTGATGTTCAGTTTTGGTATTGTGATACCATATCCAGTATTATTTACAGTATTGAACCTTACGTCCAATTTTCTACCTACTTTCTGCATATTTACAGTATTATTAATTAGTTATTGTAGTAGGTACCAGTCATAGGTTAGCTTGTGGTCCTTCGGGATTATGAGCACCGTGTACTATTTGGGGTACAGACTCGGGGTGTTACAAACTTGGTATTAGAGCCTAAGGTTCAACAGAGTCCTAGGAATTCTAAAAGCCACATCTAGTAGAGTCATATACATGGGTGTGTTGCGTGCCACACATATGGACAGGAGGCTACGAGATGTTTAAGGAAAAGTTTCCCTTCTTTTAGTATACATGCCGTGCGAGCGAACATAAGCTCTAGTTAAATTCTCAGTCTAATCCTGTCTCTTCTATTTATAGAATATGCCTCTAAATAGGACTAAGGGAAGAGAAATAGGAGACCAATCAGAACCCCAGCCCGTCAAGTCATATCCTCTGGATGAACACGTCTCTCACGCTGAGTTTAGAGCAGCCTTCACCACCCTATCTCATTCTGTGGTAGCCCAAAATGAATGCCCAGCTGCTGTCCCGGCCAATGCAGTGGCCAATACTGCTGCTTCCAGGATTCGAGACTTCCCCCAAATGATCCCTTCATCATTTACCGGGTCTATGTCAGATGAGGACCCTTAGGAATTTCTTGATCAGGTGCAGAAGGTTAATGATATTATGGTTGTGACCACTATTAAGAGTGTTGAGTTAGACATATATTAGTTATAGGATGTGTCTCACTCATGGTTTAAACAGTGGAAAGATAAAAAGGCCACAGATATAGGGTCCATAGAATGGGAAGAGTTTGCCACTGCTTTTCTGGATAGGTTCATCCTACTGGAGTTGAGGGAAGTGAATGTGTTGGAATTTATCAATCTAAAGCAGGGCAATATGGTAGTGAAAGAGTATTCTCTCAAGTTTACTCAAATAGCTAGATATGCTCTTCATGTGGTGGTAGACAGTAGATCTCGAATGAGTAAGTTTGTGTCAGGGGTGTCTAGCAGTGTGGTTAGGAAGTGTAGGACCATAATTCTTATTAAGAAGATGGGCATATCCAGGCTTATGGTCCATGCTCAACAGATAGAGGAGGCTTAGAATAAAGAGAAGGAGAGGGAGAATAAGAGAGCGAGAACAGGTAGTTTCAACTTCGCTCAGCCTAAGTCAAAGGGAGGAAATCATTCCCATTTTTGCCCAAAATCCTCAGTTCCAGCTTCGTCCTCATCTAGCGTCCTATGCCAAAATTCAGAGACGGCAATAGGGATATGGCACTAGGCCTTAAACCCCAGGGCAGTGTTAGCAATGCCCAAACCAATCCCCTTTGTCAGAAGTATGGCAGAACCTACCAGGGTATCTTTAGAGCAGGCAGTGATGTGCGTTTTGGGTGTGGCAAGCCAGGTTACAGAGTCAGAGATTTTCCCCAGTCAGGTTCTCAGGGTCAGTATAACCATCCCCCAACTTAGTCCGGTCGCCCGAATCAGCAAGGTGCCACTTCCGGTGCCACTAGTAGGCAACGCCCAAATAGACTCTATGGTCTTCAGTCCCAATAGGATCAAGATATTTCTCCTAATGTGGTCTTTGGTATGTTACAAATTTATCATTTGCATGTTTACGATTTGCTAGATCCAGGAGCTTCCTTGTCCTTTGTTACTCCTTATATAGCTGTTGATTTTGGAGTTAGTCCCAAAATTCTAGCAGAGCCTTTCTCAGTCTCTACCCCAGTGGGTAAATCTATCATAGACCGGTGGGTATACAGAAACTGTCCGGTTATGGTATCTCAGAAAGTCACTTCAGCAGACTTAGTCAAATTAGAGATGACTATTTTTTATGACATTCTCGGCATAGATTGGATTCATTCCTGCTATGCATCAGACGACTGCAGAAACAAAATTATCTTATTTCAATTTTCGAATGAGCCCATCCTAGAGTGGAGGGGTAGTACTTCAGCACTTCGGGGTCATCTTATTTCTTACCTTTGGGATAGAAAAATGATTTCTAAGGGATACATATACCATCTCGGTCAAGTCAAGGACTCTAGTTCAAAAACCCCTACTCTTGAATCAGTGTCAGTATCATGTGAATTCCCAGATGTGTTTCTCGAAGATCTTCCTGGGATTCTTCTCAAAAGAGAAATTGACTTCGGAATAGACCTTCTTCCAGATACTCAGCCCATATCTATCTTGACATATAGAATGGCACCCTCAAAAATCAGAGAACTAAAAGAAAAATTAAAGGATCTCCTAGATAAGGGATTCATCATACCCAGTATGTCCTCGTGGGGCGCACCAATTTTATTCGTGCGTAAGAAAGACAGTTCCCTCAGAATGTGTATTGACAACCGTTAGTTAAATAAAGTCATGGTCAAGAACAAGTATCCACTTCCCAGAATTGATGACTTGTTTGACCAACTTTAGGGAGCCAGTTACTTCTCTAAGATAGATCTCAGATCAGGCTATCACCATATCAGAGTCAGAGAATGTGATATCTTGAAAACAACTTTAAGAACTCAGTATGGTCACTTCAAATTCTTACTCATGTCCTTTGATCTTACCAATGCCCTAGCAGCCTTCATGGACTTGATGAATCGGGTGTTTAAGCAGTACTTGGACACGTTCATCATAGTCTTCATAGATGACATTCTTGTCTACTCCCGCAGTGAACACGACCATGCAGACTATCTCAGAATAATATTACAAACTCTTAGAAATCATCAGTTATTCGCCAAATTCAGTAAGTACAAAATCTGGCTAAGGTCAGTAGCTTTCCTCGACCATATATACTCAAGTGATGGCATTAGGGTTGATCCCCAAAAGAATAAAAGAATAAGAAACTGGCCCATACCCATCTCTCCTTCAAATATCAGGAATTTCTTGGGCTTGGCCGGCTATTACTAAAGGTTTGTTGAGGAATTTTCATCTATTGTATCCCCTATGTCCAGACTGATGCAGAAAAAGGTCAATTTTTCAGTGGTCAAATTCTATGAGAAGAGTTTTTATGAGTTGAAGACTTGACTCACTACAGCTCCATTATTGACCTTACCAGATGGTTCAAGTGGTTTTGTTGGGTATCGTGATGATTCCAGAGTCGGTTTAGGGTGTGTTCTGATGCAGAGAGGTAAGGTCATAGCCTACGTCTCCAGACAGCTTAAGCCCCATGAAAATAGTTACCCTACTCATGATCTTGAGTTAGCAGCAGTAGTATTTGCCTTAAGGATTTGGAGACACTATTTGTATGGTGTGCACGTTGATGTGTTCACTTACCATAAGAGCCTGCAGTATGTATTCTCTCATAAGACCTAAACCTCCATCATAGAAAGTGGTTGGAGTTGTTGAAAGACTACGACATGAGTGTTTTGTATTATCCGAGCAAGTCCAATGTAGTGGTTGATGCTCTCAGTAGGGTGTCCATTGGTAGTGTTGTTCATGTGGAAGATGATAAGAAGAACCTAGTTCAAGAAGTTCATCAACTATCCCGACTAGGTATCCACTTAGTCAATTCAGTAAAAAGTAGTGTATGGGTGCAGAGTCGTTCAAAATCATTCCTAGTTTCTGAAGTGAAGGAAAAGCAGCATAGGGATCCCAGTCTATTCAAGATGAAAGAATCAGTCAGAGATCAGAAGGTAGAGGTTTTCTCCCAAGGTAGAGATGGTGTTTTATGTTGTCAGGGTTGACTATGTGTGCCAGGCGTAGATGACTTGAGGCAGAAAATCCTTGTAGAAGTGCATGGTGCATGCTACTCTATTCATCCATGGGACACTAAGATATACAGCGATTTGCAGGAGATCTATTGGTGGAGTAGGGTAAAGAGAGATATTACAAAGTTTGTGGCTAAGTGCTCAATATGTCAACAGGTTAAGATTGAGCATCAAAAGCCTAGATGTTCCATGCAGGAGTTTAGCATTCCCACCTAGAAATGGGAAGAAGTAAACAAGGACTTTGTGATGGGCTTGCCTCATACTCGTCGTCTGCATGATTTAGTTTGGGTCATTGTAGACAGGATGACCAAATCAGCCCATTTTTTACAAGTACATACCTCTTACTCAGCCGAGGATTATGCCAAACTCTATATTAGGGAGTTGGTTAGATTGCACGGTGTTCCATTGTCCATCATCTCATATAGTGGTACCCAGTTCACTTTTGAAAAGCATTCCAAAAGGGTCTTGGTACCCGAGTTTACCTCAGTACAGCATTTAATCCTCAAAAAGATGGTCAAGCAGAAAGGACCATTTAGACATTAGAAGATATGTTACAAGCATATGCGATAGACTTTAAAGGTTGTTGGGATGACCACTTGCCTTTAATTGAGTTCGCATACAATAACAGTTATCATTCCAGTATTAAGATGGCTCCGTTTGAGGCGCTTAATGGGTGGAGGTGTAGATCTCTGATTGTTTGGTTTGAAGTGGGTGAGGCCATAGTGGTAGGGCCTGACTTGGTATTTGATACCTTAGAGAAAGTTTAGTTGATCAGGGGAAGGCTTAAGACAGCTCAGAGCCAACAGAAATCGTACGCAGATGTGCGCAGAAAGGATCTTGAGTTCGAGATTGGTGACTATGTGTACTTGAAAATTTCTCCTATGAAAGGAGTGAAGCGGTTTGGCAAGAAGGTGAAACTCATTCCTCAATATGTCGGTCCTTATCAAATTCTCAGGCATTTTGGAAAGGTAGCTTACGAGCTTAAGTTGCCTTCAAATTTATCTTCAGTCCATCCGGTGTTTCATGTCTCCTTGCTAAAGAAATGCATAGGTAACCCATCGATCGTAGTCCCCATAGAGGGCATAGATGTTCAAAATAACCTCTTTTACGAAGAGATTCCAGTCAAAATCCTTGATTATCAAATTCGCAGACTGAGGAACAAAGAAATCCCTCTAGTTAAGTTCTTTGGCAGAATCAGTTCGTTGAGGGAGATACTTAGGTAACAGAAACAGATATGCGGACCAAGTATCCTCACCTCTTCTCCATAAACTCAGATTCAGCTCAAGGTAATAGTTTTTCTTAAGCTTATTCAGTTTCATGCTCAGATTTTCCATTACGAACTTGGTACCAGTTACCATTGCATATTCCGTCATATGTTTATGAGTCAGTTCAGTCATGTACTCATGCATCAGATATACATGTTCAATATGAAATTTAGTATGTCAGTAATGTCAGTCAAATAATCATGAGTCAGATGTTCATGTTCAGTAAGTAATTTCAGTCTACCAGTATTCTCAGCTTAGTCAGTATCATTCGAGGACGAATGATCCCAAGGGGGAGATAATGTAAGACCCCATAAAATTCATAGCTTGATTCAGTCCTTTAAGCTTGTTAAGGGGTCCCACACTTAGAAAATTCTAGCTAAGTATTCAGACATAGTGTTATTTTAGCCTTTGAATGTTGGAAATCTTATTTCGTGACCTTCACGTCCATTAAATATTAATATTTGAGTCAATTCATGATCAAGAATGTCAATTGGTGTTCCCGGACAAGTTTCGGATTTTTTGAACTTCGTTTAAAGCACCTTTGGAATCCTAAACCAGTGAATCAACGTGATCTTAATGCGTCACATCGACTATCACATTGATAAATGTTTTCCCCAGCTCCCAGTATCCAATTCCAGTGAAATGATGTAGACTCAACGCGGCGCGTTGGCTATCGCATCGATGCCAATGACGCGGTGCATCGGCCTGCACGTCGATGGTTCAGTATACAGCTATTCAAAATCTGCGTTCTTAGGGTTAATTAAGTCTTTTTCCCATGCCTGTCATCCCCCATAACATGAAATTTAGCCTTTTTTTAGAAAGTTATATTCATTCTTTCACAAATTGCTCAAGAGCAAAAAAAAAATCTAGGTGAATTAAATTCATATTCAAGGCTCAAGATTTCACCATTAATTTTCCAGAATTCACCAACTAAGGTAAGTGAAGTGTTCATCCAAGGGTTCCCTCCACCCTTGGAATCCAAGAAACTCTTTTAAAGCTCATGTAGAGTGATTTCATGATTTCCGTGGTTTGAATTAAAGTGTATTCATGATTATTACTTAATTGGGTTTCTATTTCATGATTTATTACAACATTCATGTAGAGTTAATTGATATGTGTGCTTTATCATGTGAATTCATGTTGAAACTCTTGGAATTGTGTAATTGGAATTGAATCACGATGCCTACATGTTGTTTTAGTATTATGTGCATGTATTATGCCCCCCAAGTGTTTGATGAATTGTCCATGTGAGTGGAATAGTAAAATTATATCATGTTAGCATGTATGCAAGTTCATGTCATGCAAGTGTTTGCTTGAATGCCCAAATGAATGAATGATGACAAAGTAGTTAGTTACCATGTCTCAAGATTATGCCATGTCTTATAAGTTTATTCTATCGAGTCCTGGGGGTATTTAATACCCGACAATTTAGCTACTTGTCTAGAGGCATGGTCAGTCACAGAGTAGAATCAGTCATGTCTTGATCTGTAGAATTCAGTCATTTACAAAACTTAGGAAAACTCAGTGAACTCAAAATTAGTCCTGCTCAGTTCAGTAAAATTAGTTCAGTTTAGTTATACAGTACAATCAGTAACAGTTCAGTCTAGCTTAGTACATTTTAGAATTCAATCCAGTATCTATTCGGTTGGGAGCAGGATTCAGCATCCAGTGAACCCAAGGATGGGGACTCACCTGCCAGTAGAGGGTAAAATCCTAAGAAGTAGTCCTTGCATTCCGAAACTGCGTAGCCAGCGTAGGTTTAGATATCAACCTTCCAGTTGAGGGTTGATGAGGTGATCTACCTACCAGTTAGGGTGCTAACTGATTTGGAGTCTAACTTGTAACCCTAGTTGGAAGGGTGTCAATACCGTGCCATGATTCTTATTCATAGCACCTTTCAGATGATGGTGACTCAACACTTATCCTTACCCGTGGCACGGTATTGACACCCTTCCAACTAGGGTTACAGGTTGGACTCAAAATCAGTTAGAGAAAGGGCATGTCGATTAGATGATTACTTCCCACTGTCTCAATTTCAGATTTAGTCTTAGTATGGAACTCAATTCAGTTCCGCAAATTCAGGACTATCAAATATAGTCACTCAGCTCAATACGGGACTCAGAATAGTTCAGCAAAATCAAGAATGTCAGATACAGTCATTCAATTACCAGTAATTCAGTATCAGTATACTTAGATATCAGTTAATCAGTATTCAGATTCAGTATTCAGTGTTATTACGATCTCAGTATAGTTTACATATTCACGCATGTACTCTCATTCAGTCATACTTATGATATTCAGTTAGTATTGTTTATGCATATGAACCCATGCATTTCAGCCTACCTCGCTGAGCATACCAATTAATTCAAAGTACTGACGCATACTTTTCTTTTGCGCTATGATGTCTTATATCATAGGTTCAAATGCACGGGCTCCCGAACACCCTTAGCTATTCAGATTCTCAATATACAGAGTTAGTGGTGAGTCCTCGTAGTTTGAGGGCGTGATTATTTATTTTAGCATTTTAGTTCATTTTCGGTATTCGGGAGTTAGTTGGGGACTTGTCCCATCAACTCCACAGTTCGGATAGTTTAGAGGATTTTCAAACTAGATTATTTTTAGGCAGTATTTCAGTTTTCAGTATTGATGTTTAGTTTTGGTATTGTGATACCATATCCAGTATTATTTACAGTATTGAACCTTATGGCCAGTTTTTTGCCTACTTTTCGCATATATACCATATTATTATTCAGTTATTGTAGTAGGTATCAGTCATAGATTAGCTTGTGGTCCTTTAGGATTATGAGCACCGTGTAGCATCAGGGGTACAGACTCGGTGCGTTATGGGATCTTAAGTCCAACAAGGATCGGAGACCACCCCCAACGCCCCAAATCGTAGGCCACCGTACACCCATATCGGATGAATTTCAAATATATAACAAGATAGTCTGCTATATCTTAAGAAAGTTTCAATGCATAGTATGCAATTGCTTAAGAAAGTTTCAGTGCATATCTATAACCAACCACCGATGACCAGCCAAACGACCGACCGACACTTCTTAATAACCACAGTAGTCCAGACAAAGCCTTCTAAATAGTGAATCAAAACCAAATATTAATAAAGTATCAGGACATGCCCTCGACTATAGCCAAAAATAGTATCTGATAGTCTATAACAAAAATAAGAAACATAAGCCATAAATAGAGCCTTCCAAAGCATTGAAACTCATATCTTCAAGTCGACTCTCGATCAATCCACGATCACTAAGCAGGAGAAGTAGAAGTATAGACAATTCCTTCATTATGTGAAGATACAATGTCCGAAGATAGTTAGCGGGGTGAATGCTAGTATGTAACTCAGGGATAAGGATAAAATAATATCTCTAATTCAAATCAAGTAAAAAAATGCACCATAACCATATGAAAATACATATATACATATCATGTTAGCGTAGAGAACAAGGTTTATTGTGTATTTTAAAAACCTTAACCTGGATTGTGTAGCTCAACAGTCATATAATATTACCCACGGGCTATATAGGCCCCAGCTCTCACCTCCTAGTCGAGTCCCAGTGTGTGTAGCTGCATGAACTGGAAAATAATCTCATATATATGCACACGAGGGACTCAAACCTCCCAACATATCCTAAGGTGACTTAAGCACCCAATTATTTAGTGATTTATGGAGGACTCAAACCTCCCTAATCATGAAATAATAATAAGGGGGGCTCGAACCTCCCTATTCACCTTGATCCCTGAGTCGGCAAATGCAATTTCTAGTATCGGTCTCCCGGACCTCCACTTTCACGACTCAGCTACACAACCCTTATTAAGGCCCAGTTAAAATATTTATCACATAATCCCATTCATGAATCATATTTCATATTAAGGCATACATTGTTGGTATTGTCATACCAACTAAACTTGCAAGGTAACAACAACATGCCAAGATAATTCCCATTAACTTAAAGAAAACAACTCCTTTTGTTCATTAATATAAGGTGGGGGAATACCGACTCCCTTTGTTCATTAAATCATACCAATGTATTTCAAATACCTTTTTATATCATGCAAGAGTTCAAGACTAGTTCAATTTACAAATTCTCACCTTTCTCATAACTCAAAACTAATTTCACACTATGGGTTGGGGTCATAACCATTTCAATAGTCACAAGTTTGAAAAAATCACAATACTCTAATTCATCCACTATACCCATGCACCCACAAGTTCAAATCCATATTTAAAGCATGAATAATCATAATCAAATCATGGAAAAATTGTAAGCTTATAACGATCCAAGTCTGTACCCCGGATGCTACACGAAGCTCATAATCCTGAAGGACGACAAGCTAACCCATGATTAGTACCTACTACAATAACTGTGTAATAAATACTGTAAAGATTGTGGAAAAAGGCGAAAACATATGCTATAAGGTTCAAATTTGTAACTAAATCTGAATACGGTATCAGAATACTAAAACTGAATATAAGTACTAAAAAAGCTGAATAACTGTCTGAAAATACTCTAGCCTGAAAAGCCTCTAACTATCTGAACTGTGGAGTTGATGGGACAAGTCCCCAACTAACTTCATCTACTTAAATAAAAATAAAGTACTTTAAATAAAAAGCATGTCCTCGGACTATAAGAACTCACCACTACTCTAAAACCTGAGAATTCATACTATTAAGGGTGGTCGGGAGCCCTGCGTCTAAACCTACAATATAAGACATCATAGCTTAAAGAAAAACATGCGTCAGTACTTTGAATATACTGGTATGCCCAGTAAGGTAGGCTGAAATGCATGGGTTCATATGCATGCACAATAATAACTAAATAACATGAGTATGACTGAGTAAGAGTATATGCATAAATACATAGACTGTAACTGAGATCGTGCTAATACTGAGTACTAAATCTGAATATATCGATATTTAAGTTTACAAATACTGTATTACTGATTATATGAATGACTGTATCTAATAGTTTTGAATACTATGGAACTATACTGAGTTTTGTACTGACCTGAGTGACTATATTTGATAGTCCTGAATCTGTAGAACTGAACTGAGTTCAATTTCTGAGACTGAGACTGGAACTGAGACTGTTGGAGGTAATCATCTAGCCAAAATACCCCTCTCTAAATTAATTGGGATCCATCCAGTAACCCCGGTTGGAAGGGTATTAGTATCGTGCCACGGGTAAAGACAACGGAAGAGATACTTCATCTGGAAGGTACTCTAATGATAATGGTGGAACCCTCAACTGACAGGTTAAAACACCTCATCAACCCTCATCTGGCAGGTTTGATGTCTCAACCTACACTGGCTATGTAGTTCTGGAATGCAAGGATTGCTTTTAAGGATCACACCCTCTACTGGCAGGTTTGTCCCCATCCTTGGATTCACTCGGTGATGAATCCTACTCTCAACTGAATAGACACTGGACTGAATTCTAAACTATACTAGGCTAGACTGGACTATTACTGATCGTACTGTATAACTAAACTAAACTGATGTTACTGACTGAACTGGGTTGATTCTGAGTTCATTGAATTTTCCTAAGTTCTGTACTGACTGAATTCTACTAATCGTGACATGACTGATTCTACTCTGTGACTAACCATGGCTCTAGACAAAAAGCTAAATTGTCGGGTACAAGTACCCCCGAGACTCGATAGCATAAATTAAGAGACATGGCACAACTTGAAGCATATAAGCAAAGTACTAAATCATCATTCATTCATTAGGGCATTTTGACAAGCCTAAAGGACTGAATTAAGCTTATAATTTTGCAGGGTCTTACATTATCTCCCCATACATTCTTCCTCAAATGAGACTACTGAGACTGAGAATATAGAGAGACAAGACTTAGACATTGGGCATGCACAACTGAAGCATGGTTTCATGATTGAGATCACTGATACACTGAATTACCATACTGAGCATGCATATATGATGCATGAGTATATAGATGAACATGATTCATAAATGCATAACTAGGAATACTGATAAGCTGAGTTTCTCATGTAGGACATGCATAACTGATGCATGAATACATGATTGAACTGGATCATGAACGTATAACTGAACATGCAATAGTAACTAATACCAATTTTGTAACTGAAATCTAAAAATAAAACTGAATAAGCTTACGGAAAACTATTACCTTGAGCTGAATATGAGTTTGCATAGAAGAGGTGAGGATACTTGGACCGCATATCTGTTCTTCTTCCCAAGTATCTCCATCAACAAACTGATTTTGCCATAGAATTTAAACTAGAGGGACTTCTTTGTTCCTCAGTCTGTGAATCTGATAATCAAGGATTTTGACTAGAATCTCTTCGTAAGAGAGGTTGTTCTAAACATCTATTCCATCTATGGGGATTACTACTGATGTGTCACCTATGCATTTCTTTAGCAAGGAGACATGAAACACTAGATAGATTGAAGATAGATCTGAAGGCAACTTAAGCTCGTAAGCTACCTTTCCAAAATGGCTGAGAATTCGGTAAGGACCAATATATCGGGGATTGAGTGTCCCCTTCTTACCAAACCGCTTCACTCATATTATAGAAGAGATCTTCAAGTACACATAGTCACTAATCTCAAACTCGAGATCCTGTTTGCGCATATCTGCGTACAATTTTTGTCGTCTCTAAGCTATCTTAAGTCTTTCTCTGATCAACTAGACCTTCTCTAAGGTATCAAACACCATGTTAGGCCATACCACTATGGCCTCACCTAATTCAAACCAACCAATAAGAGATCTACACCTTCTCTCATAAAGCGCCTCAAACAGAGCCATCTGAATATAGGAGCGATAGCTATTGTTATATGCGAACTCAATCAAAGGCAAGTGGTCATCCCAACTACCCTTAAAGTCTATCACACATGCTCGTAGCATATCCTCTAAATTCTGAATGGTCCATTCTTCTTGACCATCTATCTGAGAATGAAAAGTTGTACTGAGTCGAACTCAGGTACCAAGGCCCTTTTTGAATGCTTTCTAGAAATAAGAGGTGAACTGGGTACCTCTATCTGAGATAATGGACAATGAAACACCATGCAATCTGACCAACTCTCTGATATATAGTTTGGTGTAATCCTGGGCTAAGTAGGAGGTATTGAATGGTAGGAAATGAGTTGATTTGGTCATCCTATCTATAATGACCTAAACTGAATTATGCTGACGATTAGTACGAGGAAAACCCTTCACAAAGTCCATGTTAACTTCTCCTCATTTCTAAGTGGAAATGCTAAACTCTTGCATAGACCCACTAGGCTTCTGATGCTCAATTTTAACCTGCTAACATGTTGTGTACTTAGCCACAAACTCTAAAATGTTTCTTTTCATCCCACTCCACCAATAGATCTCCAGCGAATAATGGTACATCTTCATGGCCCCAGGATAAATAGAGTAACGTGCACCATACGCTTCTGCAAGAATTTACTACCTCAAGTAATCTACGCCTGGTATAAATAGACGACCCTGAATATACAAAACACTATCTCCTCCTTGGGAGAAAACCTCTATCTTCTAATTTCTGTCTGATTTCTTCAACTGTACTAGACTAGAATCCCTATCCTACTATTCCTTTACTTCAAAAACTAGGGATAATTCTGAGCTACTCTGCACCCACACACTTCCTTCTACTGAATTGACTAAGCGAACACCTAGAAGGGCTAGCTGATGAACTTCCTAGGCTAACTTCTTCTTATTGTGCTCAACATAGGAAACACTACCCATAGACATTCTACTGAGAGCGTCATCCACTACATTGGCCTTGCCCGTATGATACAGAACACTCATGTCATAGTCTTTTAATAACTCCAACCACCTTCTCTGAGGAGGTTGAGGTCTTTCTGAGAGAACACATATTGCAGGCTCTTATGATCAGTGAACACGTCAACGTGCACTCCATACAAGTAGTGCCTCCACATCTTTAAGGCAAAGACTACAGCTACCAACTCATAATCATCAGTAGGGTAGTTCTTCTCATGGGGCTTAAGATGTCTAGAGGTATAGGCTATGAACTTACCTCTCTTCATCAAAACACCACCCAATTCAACTCTGGAAGTGTCACAGTACACAATAAAGCCATCTGAACCATCTGGTAGGGTCAAAACTGGAGCTGTAGTGAGTCGAGTCTTCAACTCCTAAAAACTCTTTTCACAAGAATCTGACCACTGGAATTTGACTTTCTTCTGAGTAAATACGAACATAGAGGATGCAATAGATGAAAATCCCTTAGCGAACCATCGGTAATAGCCGAACAAACCTAAGAAACTCCTGATATCTGATGGAGAGATAGGCCTGGTCCATTTTCTCACTACTTTGGTCTTTTGGGGATCAACTTTAATGCAATCATCGAAAATTATATAGCCAAGGAAAGCCACTGACCTTAGCCAAAATTTTCACTCACTGAATTTGGTGAATAACTGATGTTTTCTGAGAGTCTGCAATACTATTCTAAGATGGTTTATATGATCGTGTTTACTGGGGGAGTAAACAAGAATGTCATCTATGAAGACTATGACGAACATGTCCAAGTACTGCTTGAAAACACGGTTCATCAAGTCCATGAAGGTTCTTGTGGCATTGGTAAGACCAAAGGATATGACTAAAAATTTGAAGTGACCATACCGAGTTCTGAAAACTTTTTTGGGGATGTCACATTCCCTGACTCTGAGCTAATGATAGACTAATCTGAGGTCTAACTTAGAGAAATAAATGGAACCCTGAAGTTGGTCAAACAAGTTATTGATTTCAGGGAGTGTATACTTGTTCTTGACCATAACTTTATTTAACTGATGGTAATCTATACACATTCTGAGCGAACCATCTTTCTTACGCACGAATAAAACTGGTGCGCCCCATGAAGTCATACTGGGTCTGATATATCCCTTATCTAAGAGATCTTTTAACTATTTTTTTAATTCTTTGAGTTTTTCTAGAGCCATTCTGTATGGCGAGATAGATATGGGTTGAGTATCTAGAAGAAGATCGGTTCTGAAATCAATTTCCCTTTCGGGAGAAACTCCAGGAAGGTCTTCAGGAAACACATTCGGGAATTCACATGCTATTGATACTGATTCAAGAGTAGGGGTTTCTGAACTAGAATCCTATACTCGAACGAGATGGTTGACACATCCCTTACCTATCATTTTTCTATCCCAAAAGTAACAAATAAGTTGACCCCTAAGTGCTGAAGTACTACCCCTCCATTCTAGGATGGATTCATTCGGATACTAAAACTAGACAATTTTATTTTTGTAGTTGACTGAGGCATCAAAAGAATAAAGCCAATCCATGCCGAGAATGACATCGAAATCAGTCATCTCTAATTCAACTAAATTTGTTGAAGTGACTTTCTGAGATATCATAACCGGACAATTTCTGTATACCCACCAAGCTATGATAGATTTACCCACTGGGATAAAAACTGAGAAGGGCTCTACTAGAATTTTGGGACCAACTTCAAAATCAACTGCTATATATGGAGTAATAAAAGACAAAGAAGCTCCTGGATCTAGCAAAGCGCAAACACGCAAATGGAAAATTTGTAACGTACCAGTGACCACATTAGGAGAACTTTCCTGATCATATCAGGACTGAAGAGCATAGAGTCTGTGTGGGCACTACCCACTAGTGGCACTGGATGAGGCACCCTGATGATTCGAGCGACCGAACTGAGCTGGGGGCGGTTATTCTGACTCTAAGAACCTGATTGGGGATAATCTCTGACTTTGTGGTTTGGCTTGCCACACCCAAAACACATATCATTGTCTGCTCTGTAGATACCCTGGTGGTTTCTGTCGGACTTCTGGCAAAGGGGATTGGTTCGAGCACTGCTAACACTGCCCTAGGGTTTAGGTCCTAACGCCCTATCTCTGTTTCCATCTCTGAATTTTGGCACAGGAGCACTGGCTGAGGACGGAGCTGGAATTGAGGATTTTGAGTGAAACTGAGAATGATTCTGACCCTCTAGATTAGGTTGCATGAAGTTGAAACTACCTATTCTTACTCTCTTATTCTCCCTCTCTTTCTATTTATTCTTAGCCTTTTCTATCTACTGAGCATGGACTATGATCCTGGCTATGTCCATCTTCTTTATAAGCATTGCGGTCCTACACTCCTTGACCACGCTGCTAGACACCCCAGACACAAACTTACTCATCTATGCTCTGCTATCTGCTACAACATGCGAGGCATATCTGGATAACTAAGTAAACTTGAGAGAATACTCCTGCACTATCATGTTGCCCTGCTTCGGGTTTATAAACTCCGAAACCTTCATTTTCCTTAACTCTAGCGGGAAGAACCTATCCAAAAAAGCAACTGCAATCTCCTCCCATTCTATGGGCCTTGCATCTATGGCCCTCTCTGCCTTCCACTATTTTAAACACTAGTGAGCCACATCCTATAACTGATATGCGGCCAACTCAACGCTCTAAATAGCAGACATCCCCATGATATCGGTAACCTTCTGCACTTGATCAAGAAATTCCTGAGGGTCCCCATCTGACTTAGACCCGATAAATGATGGAGGGTTCATTGGGTTGGTCGGAAAGGAAGTTGGGAGTTTATTCTGGGCTGCCACAGAGTGAGCTAGGGTGGTGAAGGCTTCTCTGAACTCCGGTGGGAGACATTCTCTCCCAAAGGATCTAGATGGATAGGATGAGGGGATGAGTGGTCTCCCATTCCTCTTTCTTGAGTCCTCTTTGGAGGCATATTTTATAAATAGAAGAGAAGCTAGGATTAGAAAGAGAGTGTAACAAGAGCTAATGCTCACTCACATGATATGAATACTAAAAGAAGGGAAACTTTTCCTAGAACATCTTGTAGCCTTCTTTCCATAAGTTTGGCGCGCAACACACCCATGCACAAGACTCTATTAGATGTAGCTTTCATACTTGCTAGGACACTGTTGAACCTTAGGCTTTAATACCAAGTTTGTAACACCCTAAATCTATACCCCGTACGTTACACGGTGCTCATAATCCCGAAGGACCACAAGCTAACTCATGACTGGTACCTACTATAATAATTGTGTAATAAATACTGTAATAATAGAAGAAATAGGTAGAAATATATGCCATAAGGTTCAAATCTATTAATAAATTTGAATGCGGTATCAAAATACCAAAACTGAATGTGAGTACTAAAAAAAACTGAACAACTGTCTGAAAATAATCAAGTCTAAAAAGCCTCTAATTGTCTGAACTGTGGAGTTGATAGGACAAGTCCCCAACTAACTCCATCTACTAAAATAAAAATAAAGTACTTTAAATAATAAGCATGTCCTCAAACTATGAGGACTCACCACTACTCTGAAAGCTAAGAATCTGTACTACTAAGGATGCTCAGGAGCCCGTGCATCTGAACCTATGATATAAGACATCATAGCTTAAAGAAAAGCATGCGTCAGTACTTTAAATATACTTGTATGCTCTGTGAGGTGGGCTGAAATATAGGGGTCCATATGCATGAATAATAATAACTGAATAACATGAGTATGACTGAGTAAGAGTACATGCATGAATACATAGACTGTAACTGAGATCGTGCTAATACTGAGTACTGAATCTGAATATTGATAATCGATATCTGAGTTTACGAATACTGTATTACTGATTATCTGAATGACTGTATCTGATATTTCTAAATACTGTGGAACCATACTAAGTTGAGTGACTATGTCTGATAGTCCTGAATCTGTAAAACTGAACTGAGTTCTATTTCTGAGACTGAGACTATGGGAGGTAATCATCTAACCGACATGCCCCTCTCTAAACTGATTGGGGTCCAATGTGTAACGTCAATTAGAAGGGTGTCAGTACCGTGCCACGGGTAAAGACAACTGAAGAGATACCCTCATCTGGAAGGTACTCTAATGAGAATGGTGGACCCTCAACTGACAGGTTAAAACACCTCATCAACCCTCATCTGGAAGGTTTGATGTCTGAACCTACGCTGGCTACGTAGTTCTGCAAGGATTGTTTCTAAGGATCACACCCTCTACTGGAAGGTGAGTCCCTATCCGTGGGTTTACTCGGTGCTGAATCCTACTCCCAACTGAATAGATACTGGACTAAATTCTAAACTGTACTAGGCTATACTGGACTATTACTGATCATACTGTATAACTGAACTGAACTGATTTTACTGATTGAACTGGGTTGATTCTGAGTTCACTGAATTTTCCTAAGTTCTGCGCTGACTGAGTTCTACTAATTATGACATAACTGATTCCACTCTGTGACGGACCATGGATCTAGACAAGCAGCTATATTATTATGTACAAGTACCCCCAGGACTCGATAGAATAAATTAAGATACATGGCACAACTTGAAGCATATAAGCTAAGTACTTAATCATCATTCATTCATTGGGGCATTTTGACAAACACTTGCACAATATAACTTGCGCATAAGCTAACTTGACATGATTTCATTCTCTTAATAGTTCTCATGGACAATTTATTAAGCACTTGGTGAGCACAATATATGCACATAGTATTGAACAACAAGTGAGCATCATAATACAACTCTAATTTCATAATTCAAGGATTTATCATGGATTCACATGAATCTATACACATAATGATCAATTTTACATGAAATATATATATAATCATGAATTAGGAACTTAATCCAAATATCAATCATGGATACACTTTAATTCCAAATATGGAAATCATAAAATCAATTACTTAAAGTTCAAAAGAGATTCTTGGACTCCAAGGATAGAAGGGACCTTTGGATAAACACTTTACATACCTTTGTTGAAGAATTTCTGAATGTTGATGGTGGAATCTTATGCCCTTGATTTGAAATTAAATCTTCTAGGTTTTTGTTCTTGAGAGATTTTGAGAAAGAATGAATATATTTTCTCTATAGGGTGATTAATTTCGTGTTTTGGGGTCTGAGGGTCGAGGGAAAAAGACCAAAATTCCCCCAAGAACACAATCTTTTAATGACTAAAAACTGAGTGACCGGCGTGCAGGTTGACGTGTCGCGTTGATGGCATTAATACGATAGCGGATACGTCGCTCCAAGGTCGCGTTAGTTCACAAGAATTTGCACTGAAGATGGGGGGAAATCATCCATCGACACGATGGTCGATGCGACGCACCGAAATCGCATTGACTCATTGTTTTGGGAACTCAAATGTATTTCAAACGAGGTTCAAAAAATCCAAAACTCATCCAAAAACACCTATGGACCTCCCTGATCATGAATCTACCTAAACATCAATATTTAATGTACGTAAAGGTCGCAAAATAATATTGCCAACCTTTTCAGGCTAAAATGACACTAAGTCTGAGTACTTAGCTAAAATATTCAAAGTCTGGAACCCCTTGACAATCCTAAAGGACTGAATTAAGCTTAGGATTTTGCAGGGTCTTACAAGAACATCATTCAATAATAAGCATTCAAAACCCACAAACCTTATTTTCAAAACCAAAAAAAATCCCTGTGATTAAAACTTTAATACAGGTGCTTTTAAGAAAATTAACAATGAGGAAAGAGTCACATGCCTGAAATAGTAAGATATACAGAGATAAATCACCCTTGAAAGTCCTAATTGACTAACCTCTTGAAAACCCTAAGTGATCTTGACCTTGAGGAATTTAAAAGTGTTAAAAAGTTACTTTGATGTGTTTATTAGGGATAATGATAACCTAAAGGGATTATAAGACATAGGTTTCAAGTTGGGTAAGAGGAAAAATGTCTAGAATGCCCTTAACTTAAAAGTTGAAAAAGGGTCACCTTTGATTACGAGTCAATCGTCAACTCGTAACCACTACTTATACTCGTCACCACATGTCGTAACCAAGAAAGTACCACTAAGTCACCCCATATTGTTATCCTTGCAACTCATTGGCTTCACTCGTAATGGGACCCTACGACTCGTAGGTCCCAGTCGTAATTAACACAAAACCCATTTGAGGTATACACTGAACATCCTATGATTACATCTAACATCTCGTAATAAATCCTCATGGATCTTAGTGAGACACTCGTACTCAGATCAGAATCTATCCACAAACTTACTAGTTTAGTTACGACTCATCTCGACGACTCGTCAGTACACCCTGCGACTCATAGGGCGAGTCATAACCAGGATGGTGAGCTCAAAGCTCAAAGAATTTTCAAGGGACAAAATTTGAGGTGTCTTTCTATGTGTCTCTCTATTGAGTATTCGATTTGCTATAAGTATAGCTTTCCCCCACAAGTTTTATGGTAAATCTAAACTTATAAGTAAGGCATTCATTATTTCTTAAAACTTTCAGCTTTTTCTTCTGTAATTCTATTTGATTGAGGTGAGTAAGAGGCAATAGTTTGATGGTCAATTCTATTTCTTCAGTATATATCTGCAAAAGAAGATCCATACTCTCCACCATTCTCATGTCTTATAAATTTTATATTTTTATCCAACTATTTTTCAACTTCTATTTGATATTGCCTAAATGTTTCTATTGCTTCAACCTTACTATTCATCAAATAAATATAATAGTATCTTGTGTAATATTCAATAAAAGTTATGAAATACTTTTCTAATCATGAGATGGCATTGACTTCATATCACAAATATTAGTCTGAATAAATTCTAAGAAATTTAAATTCATTTCAACTGATTTATAAGGATGCTTAGAGTACTTAGATTCAACACATGTTTGATAATTTGATTTACTGAACTCAATGTTAGGTAAAACTTCTAAACTAATCAGCTTTCCCAAGGTCTTATAGTTGACACGACCTAAGCGTTCATGCTATAAATAATTAGACTCAAATAAATAAAAAAAATGAGAACTTTTATTCATTTCAATAGTTATTATATTGATCGTTAAAAGACCCTCTGTAAGATAACCTTTATATACATACACTTCATTCTTACTTATCATGTAACAACCTATTTCATTTACTAAAGGCACCTAATTTATGGGCCCGGGGATAGAAACCAATCCTTTATCTTATTAATTTTTCTTATCCTTTTCAATTATAAATGGTACGAGGGAGGCTTTTAAGAATTCCCTAGGATTACCTCATGAACTTGGAGCAATGGAGAAGGGGGAATACACTTGAATGGGATAAATCCTATGATTTTCTCATGGATTTCACACTGAAAATTACTTGCACAAAGTCAGAAGCTCTCAATCGTGCTTCTGTAGCAGTTGCTTGGTGTCCAGGTTGACTAGATTTAATTAAGTAGTTTAGAACCGGATTAGAAGTATAGGCATGACATTGATTTATGAAATTTTCATGCTTAGGCCTGCGGGTCCGGTGTTAGAATGGATAAAATAGTAAATTCTAATTGTCTAAATGAAAATTTGATGTTACTTGCGATATTAAACGTGTGAAAATATTCATGTGTATTACTGTTGATGTTGACTATTCATGAATAATTGTAATGGTGTTGTACCCAGAAAATGGTGTAGAACCTAACAAAATCTAAAGCTAGAGATAGTTAGTATTAGTGGATTCCAAATAATATCTAGTGGTAATCAAAGAAATGGCAGTCTTGAAAAGTATTCGGGTTATGGTAGAAGGTCAAAGGTACTTGTCATAACTCAATTTCTAAGGTTATGAAGGCACCTACTATAACCCACCAGTACGTAATCCAGCCCATAGTCCAAAACTACTAGTAACAAACTACCAAGAGAAAAGAAGGAAAAATGCAGAATAAATATAATAAAAGACTGAAATATATAAGATAGTGCCAAAACCTAGTAGAATCAGTACAAAAGATTATAACATAATAAGACTACAAAATAAAGTACTAAATAGATATACTAATACAACCTATCTCTGAATACAACATAGAGATTAGTCTAGTACATAAGAGGGTGAATAGTAATACTCAGAATTCCAGGAGCTCACCCTACGTCTTCGAACCATAGTTGCTCCTCACAACACATACAACAACAACAAGAACTCGTACTATGATATGCAGGATACAGAAGTGTAGGATGAGTACTCATTAGGTACTGCTGACTGAGCTCCAAAGATAATGTAGTTACAAATAACATATAAGCAAAAAAGCAAACTACACCCAATATCCAGGAAACTAACATCATAAGACTAAGGAGGCAATAAAGATAAACTACCTTATTCTAGCCATACTCCTAAACCTAAGCACTATACCGTATATAGCTGGCCAATAAATAATTAAAGAGAAAAAGAAGGATATATAGTAGTATACAAGGACAAAGATTGGACATACAACATGAACCAGTGAAGAAAGAGAGGGATATACGATAATACCATTACTACATGTGGATATATATATATATATATATAAGTTTGTGTGTGTGTGTAATTATACATAAATAAGGCTAACTCAAAGGTACAACCTAAAGTAGTCATACTAGCATCTTAAGGCCTCCTAATCATAATAGAAACTAATGCTAACATAATCAGGGTCTCTAATCCATACGTCTAAACATGAGATAATTATCCATAACAAAATAACCATAAAAGAAAAGAATCAGAATCATGCCTCAAATCTTAGTACCAGCCTAATAATCAACTTGTCACGAAATAACCATAAGAATTACACAGTACAGTAACAGGCTAATCCAGACATATAATACCTAAATCGGACTTCATAACCTAGAAGGTCCAATCAACATACATCACACTGCAATCAATACTCATTTGTCTATATCTATGCAACCCCCATAAAGTTGATAGATATAGTTGTATACGGGTGGTAGGCAATGCGCATGTAAGGATGAATGCAAGGATATAATCCATACTACTATAACCGATTTAAGTACCATTATGTAACCCAGTGGATACATCTTTTCTAGATCAACGGCTCACAAAGGTAGGACCTATGGCGACCTCTCTTCTCTGGTACGACGGCTCACAGAAGATGGGGACCTAAGGGGTTTGGTAGATCCTTATACACCAATCTGGTCCTGATCTAAGATTTTTAATAACCATCATCACCATCAAACTACTTCGTCCAATACTAGAAAGGTGTTTTTGTGTGTGTGTGTGTATATATATATATATATATATGATTGCATGGACTAGAATCATGGCTAAAAAAGTGTATGTCCGTATATCATTGCCTAGGGTAAACTTTGAGACTAAATCATCATAAAAGTGAATGAAATTGGAGTCTCTCTCTCGACTGAGGTAAATTATTGAAGTAAAAATAGAGAACAGAATCTATCTCGATCAAATCTCTAAAACATTATTTTTAGTCTCAAAGGCTCATAAGTCATTTATTAAAATGGTACAACTCCCATTATTAAAGAATCCATTTTAAAAATGAGAAGTGAGAATAAATTTCTTTTTAGGAAAATAGTAGTAAAACCACATTTTTAGTTGGAATGGTACCATTTACTGTTTTAGTGCGCATGAATGTACCGAATCTATGCATGCTATCACCAATATTCAAAAAATAGTATTATAAGCATCTAAATATCTATAAGCTATGGCCATGTTCTTTACAAGGATAAATCACTTCCCGAAATCCAACTAATATCATACATCATGATCGTGGGGCCAATAATGTAACTGGTATAACCATATCATAATCTAGAAAAAATCATCATAATCTGCCAAGTTTCTAAGTAATATTATACTAAAGTATTATAAGTCTTAACTAAGCCTAACATACTATCAATCGAGGGTAATAGGATCCAAACAGCATAATATGTATTTCACCTTAAGATTCGATTCACCCTTATATCTCCAAACTCATAAATTTGGCTAAGTCATAGTGTTCTACCCATAATAACATCCTAACATCTCTATCTAACATGCAACATATAAAATACACTATCTCATGAAAAAGAATAGATAGAAGTCTACCTCGATGCCGAAACCGCAAATCCTTGAATCACCCATAAATCATCTGTCTTTTCTCCACAATACTGAAATGCTGCCAAATTATTAAAATTGTAATCTACATATTATTAGGAGTAGAATGAGATCGATATTTCTATATTAAGGGTCGGTCAAAATTCGAATCAAGAATGGGCCCATAGAGCCCACAAACAGAATTAAAATTTGAATCTGCCATAAGATCCCACAAAGAACAAGGAATGTGTGCTCAAAAATTAAGCACAAACAGAGCGTAAATTGGATCTTAAATCAACCCTTAAAAGTTTACAAATTTAAGGCCTAATTTCTATGAATGTACCATGAAGGATGAAAATTGAAGGAAAAAATAATAAGAAATGGCCAAGGAGTGTTAGGATAGCTTACCTTAGCTTCAATGAATCATTTTCCACTTTTTTATCTCTTTGAGCTCTCAATTTGGTGTGAAAATGATGGAAGAAATGGTGAAAAATCAAGTGGAGAAAATAGAATTAAAAAGGCTACAGGTGCCGCTAAAGTAGATGGCTTGGCACTAAAGCGGCAACTCAACCGCTTTAGTTGTCTGACCAGAGTAACGGGTGGTGCTAAAGCGGCCCCAGTGATGCTAAAGAAGGCACCGTGTTAGCGGCCATTAACCGCTAAAGCAGACCCCTACCATTGGGCCAGGCCTACTAAAGCAACGTATGGGTGCTAAAGTGGCCCATTAGGGGCTGAAGTGGTCATATTAGGTGCCATGCACCAGATTTTAACCAAATCCAAAATAAACTTTGGTTGGGTGCTCGAGATTCATTTGAAACTCCATGCGCAAAAATGAACTATGCTACTATACTAAATTTGACATTTCAAGCTCAACAGAACCATCAAAAATTTCATTCAAGATTATTTTGACTAAATGTGAAGCCCACGCTTATAGTTTCATTTTTTCACATAATTCATCCAATAGCCAAAAATGAGTTTGGAAGCCTCGGAACCTAAACCAAGGATCTCTCTAGCCTAAAATAATTATTACGGAGTTGATGGTTCTATCAGAATTTATATCCAAGATCATCTAATAGGAGTTTTAGTTTGAGATCAAATCCAAAATAGTGAAAGCTCTAAAATAGAGAAATGAGACTAAAATCCAAATGAACTGTTCGATAATTGTTTCGATAATCCATAAATGACCTGTAGCCATTGAAGAAAGGCTAAAACTACTAGAAATACATGCAATCGAAGAAATAACCTGGATGATCATTAGGGTACTAGGGCGTGAACCACAGTGAAAGAGGTATATCTTTGACCCTGCAAGTCCTGGACAAGTCCTAAGTTGATGAATGAATTATAGGTTATGGTATAACGTAGTTAAATTCCAAGTTGATTGATATGTGCATGTTAACTGATTCTTCGTATACTTTCTACAATACATGTTCAAGGAGTAATTCATTGAATGATATCTTAAATGTTAATCACATCTAATGAGGTTGTATTAAATACTTGTGATTAGAATTTTCAAGTATGGTTATTATTTGCTCATTATAATTGTGGTTGTTGTGATACTGTTGACTATTGTAGGATGAATCAGTATTTGGACATCTTCAAAGGATTTATATTATATTTATGGAATGTACTAGTATTTGTACATCTTCACAAGATTGGTTGATATAATATTAGCAGGCACTAAATGTCAGAGATTTTGAAACATCAACCATAAGATCCTTAGCATATGTGTACAAGGTATTAATGAGTGTGATGGTTCTTTGAGCGGACCGTATTTATTTGTTGTTTTTTTATATTTAGTTCTTTGAGTGAACTAGAATTTATGATTATTGATTTTGTTGTTGTTGAAACTAGATCAATAAGTAGTTCGGGCTAAATTGTAAATAATATAGATATCTTTAACTGTCTATTTATTGATGTATTCGAGACATGATTAGCATATTATTGTTGAGTCATGATTAATTAATTTGGTTAATGATGGTAGTTGAAGTATTAACTTGAGAAGGTGTCTATATTGACTTGTAATGGTTAGATTCAGTGGTTTTGTTGAAAAGGCTAAGTGTTCATATTTGAGATAAGTTACTTAAAAGGTGTTAATGGTTGTGCTTGTGGCCTAGTTATGGTCATTGTTCTACCAATTAATATTGTTGATATTGGATAAGTAGGGTGTTACTATCTTGCTACTTAATTGCTCATAGTCATTATTTTAAATCTCTAGGTGGGTGTTAATGAATAACCAGGGTAATAAAATATGGATAAGCGTTACTTAAGAGTCTGAAATAATGGGTTGCTAAGGATTTAAAATCATTGAAGTTAAGTATGGTAGAGTTCATAATTAAATGAGTATTTAAGGCTTGGCTTGATGATGTTGTGAAAAGGTAGTGCCTTAGAGTTGAATATGGTGTGGAAGTTGACTTATGAATTAGTGAGAGTAGCAATAAATAAGGGAGGTAAAAAATTAAGGGATAGAAGGTGTGACTCATAAAACTCTTAAGGTGTATGTTTTTCTTTCAGATATTTATATAGTAATTAAATAATTTAATTTGGATCGACTGATGATGTTTGTCAGTATGTGTTATTTGTACTGACACTACTCTTGCTATATTCTTTTTCAGGATATAATCTAGTTGCAGGATCAGTAGATATTTCATACTGCGTATGGTAGAAATCTCCAACAACATCTATCATTGCCTTTCACAATGGAAGCTGGGCTATAATTATTTTCCAAATTCTTATGTAGTAGCTCTTACACCTGTTATACTAGGTCCTTGGATAATGTATCTCTTTTATACTTCAAGATTGTAATCGAGTTGTAATAAATAAAGAATTTATTAATTTCTTTTATGACTTTTGCATGATTTTAGATTGGATGGTAAGAATTCTCCTATCTAGGTTGGTTAGAGTAGGTATCCGTATGAACCAATTAGTTGGATCTTGATATAATACAACTTTATCGAGTACAAAGACAAATTTAAACTCATTCTTAGTCAGAAGTGATGTTGAAACTAAGTTCTTTCACAACTTCAAAACATGAAGGACATTGTTTAAAGTCATCATGTTGAAAGATTGCATCTTCAAAAATATTTTGTTTGTTTCTTCAACTTTTGTAGTAGAGAAATTTGTCATGAATATCTTCTAATTAGGTTGAGTCAAAGCATATAATGCAAATAGTTCTTTGTTGGCAGAAACGTAGCGGAAGGCACCAAAATCCATCCATCATTCTCTTAGATTATCAATCAAGTTGCCATATTTGCTTGATTCTCTTTCTTGTCTTTCTTTGGAACCCTATAATCTAGAGCCTTGCCACCAACTTTGCCACAGTTGAAGTAATTTTCTTTGAATTTCTTTTTAGGAGGATTGTTTTGTTATCCAGATGTTTTCTCCTTTTTCTTTGACTTTATGGGATCATCTTCAATAATGTTTGCTCCAATATTGATGAATTTCCATGTGACCTCTTTTTTAAAGTTTTGTTATCCTCTTCGATTCTCAGACATACAGTAAGATCTTCAACTGTCACCTCCTAGTGCTTGTGTTTCAAGTAATTTTTGAAGTTCTTCTACAAAGGAGGTAACTTGTCAATTATGGAAGCCACTTGAAAAGCATCATTCACAATCAAACCTACATCAAAGGTTATGTGAGTATTAAGAACAAACTTAATATGTTCAACAAAGTTATTATTTAAGATTATACCTTTAACAGAAGATCGTGGATTATGACTTGAAACTCCTGAACTTGGGTAGCGACAGCTTTACTATCTATCATTTTGAAGTAAAACAATTTTGCCACTATGAATTTCTTCATTCTTGCATCTTCTGTTTTGTATTTCTTTTTTAAAGCATCCCAGAGTTTTTTTGAGGTCATCATATTATTGTACACATTGTACAAATTATCTTGTAGTTCGCTCAAAATGTAGTTTTTACACAAAAGATCTGAATGATTTCAAGTAGGGGTGGCAAAAAGGATAAATTATATGGTTATCCACCCGTTTTATTCATGTTAAATGAGTTGGGTATCCAACCCATTTAATAGTGGGTCAAATATGGGTCAATCCATATTATCCATTCTAAAATATGGATAACCCATGGGTATCCACCAATTACACTCTCCTTAAAGTATGACATGTGTAAAGATGTAGCAATATCTAAAGTATACTTATTAAGGGTGTGTTTGAAATGAAAAAAATATTTTTCAAAAATATTTTAAAAAAAAATAATAGAAAATATTTTCCATTTTTTGAATTTTATTTTCATAACTTTTTTAAAAAAAAATTTAACTTCATTTTTTAAAAAAGTGACTTTTTTCATTTGAATTATTTGAACCAACCTTTTTCTCTCTTTTTTTTCTTTTTTTTTTTACTTTTTATTTTTTTCTATTTTTGTTTTCTTTTTTCCTTTTTTATTTCTTTCTTTTCATTTTTTTTCTCTCTTCTATCTTTTATTTTTATTTCTCTTTTTTCTTCTATTTTTCCTTTTTTAATTTTTATTTCTCATTTTTTTTATATTCATTGATATAATTGTATTTGTATTTTATAGTTTGCACTTGGATGAGTATTTTTATTTTATTGTTCACGCTATTATTTATATTTTTATATTTATTGATATAATTGCATTTGTATTTTTATTTTATAGTTCATACTATCATTTGTATTTTTATTTTTATTAATATAATTGTATCAAATATGATACATGTTAATACAACTTGAACTATACAAATACAAATGGTACTTGTTTATATACAAATACAAATGGTAAAATTAACATACAAATACTAACGATACTTTTGTATAAATGATGCATGCATATTTGTATATTTTGGACTCAAATAAATACAATAAATTCATACACTTGTTTGTGTACAAGTACAAATAATAAATTATAAAGATTTTAAATTATTAAAATATAAATAATAAATTTATTTGAAGTATATAGTATATTACATATAAATATAAAATACAACAACAAAAAAATGAGAGAAAGAAATACAAAAAATGAAAAAAAAAAAAAAAAGAATAAATGAACAAAGCAAAATGAAAAAGATAATATAAAAGGGGGGAAATGACCAAAAAGTGTAACAAAATGAAAAAAAAAAAAATGAAAAATGAAAAAGAAGAAAAAAAGAAAAAAAAGGAAAAGGTAAAAAGAAAAAATAGCCGGAAAAGAAACAAAAAGAAAGAGAAAAAGAGATAGTTCAGGGAGAAATAAAAGAGAGGGGTTATGCAGTATATTTCATTAGCAAGAGAGGCTATGGATTGTAATTAATCGAAACCTAGGCTAAATTACATAATTAGAAACTTATGTTTGCTAAGTCATCTAGTTTTTCTTGTAATATAAGAGTACTTTTGTCTTTACATAATAAGAAGTAACGGATTGGATATTTTATCCATAATCAAATATGGGTTGGATTGGATAATTTATCCATTTTCACATGATCCACTTTTGATCCGCCCATATCCGACTCGACCCGCCCGTTTTCCACCTCTAATTTCAAGCTACAGTCATTAAGAAGCATTTATCATCTGAATTTGGTTCTGGCAAGACAAGAATGCTTTAATTTCACTAATGAACTTCTAAAGACTTGGAGTAGTCAAGTAGAAGAACATCTTTTGTTGCCATATTTTGAAATGTATACCAAAAAAAATTTTAGTTTTTCAGTCGATGCCATGGTAAGAGCGGAATTTGAACGACTCGAAGATACAATAGTTGCTGCAACATTCACAATTTCAACATTGAATTTATTTTCATTAGTCATTTTTCGTCACAATTAGACAAACAATTTAGTATGATAGAATACCAACAATAAAGACTTAATCTTTATACAACTCATTTCTAGTCAACGATAAAATTTTATTTTCTTCAAATCACCAATCGAATAAACTTTAAATCCTGATGAAGTTTTTATGTCTTCAAATCAATATCAAATTCAAACAGGGTAGAAAATCAAAAAGTTTTCATAAAATCAATAATTTTCTTAAGATTTTTATTTTTGGGTTAAATAGAATTTGTATTCAAGAACAAGAAGTTCAACAATAAGTTCAAAACAACTTAAGAATAAATGAAGTTCAAACTATTTTTTGAAAAATAGAAAGAACAAAAAGAAAGAGATCATGAAGATAGAATTAAGAATTAAGTCAACTAAATTCACAATGTGTCCTTAAGAAAATTATTTCCCTCAAGTACTGAGGTTATGGAATATATCCTACTAGGATAAAATGATTCACTTCAGCCGAATATTGGTTCCTGAGATTCGCTGAATTTCGAACGTACCCAACGACAGCAAATTACACTAGAGTTTTTTGCAAGAATGAGGAGTTTTTAACTTCAAAAATTTATGCTAATATATGAGAAAAAATCAGATGTTTATAGCCTAAAGATGTTGCTTCTAGAAAAATTATACTATTTCAAACTGACGGATCCATATGCGAACCCACCTACATCCACAAATGATAATGTGCGGCCACATGTCGCTTTTCACTTAAAACAAAAAGTTAAGTGATGATATGTGAAGAGATCTACGGTGGTATCTATAACCGCAGATGGCCAAATGCGTCTGCAGATCCCGTTTTCGTTATTCCAAAAGTAAACTAAAGGATCACATCCCTTCAATGTATGTTTTGATATGCATCCGTACATGCTCATTTGCTACTACAAATGGAGAAAATATTTTAGAATAGATTTTTAGATTAAATAAGTTTCAAATGGATTTTTGTTCGAAAAGATAATCTCAATCAATTTGATAAATTCAAATCCAAATTTAAGCCGAGCAAGTGATGATGACAGTGCAAGGCTTGTCTTATTCTTGTCTCACTAACAACGTGGAGTAATGCTTCTATATTTAAACCTAAGAAAGTTTCTTTCTCCCACCGATGTGGAAAAACACTTCTTTCATAAAGTGAAAGCACATTTCACTAAGAAATTTTGTAGGGTTTGCTGCTCTTTATTTCATAATTATGATACAGTTATTTCTTAGTTCTATAGTTGATTTCTTTTAGGAAGTGTTTTTCACTGGCCTCTCTTTCTACACAATACGCACGCACATTCAAGAATTGATATCCAACTAGTCTCTAATTATATTGTTGTGATGCATTTTATTTTCTATGTTTATGCACTAGGACGAAGGATGGTATCTGTTCCATAATATTAAGATTATAGTTCCAATGAACCAATAATTTTCTTAAAATCTATTGATTGCTAGTTGGATATGTGCACCCAAAAAGGTTAATAATGGATCTGTGAATATTATTTTGTAAGATTTTGATGATATTGAACATTTTGTAACACCCACTATATCTATCCTTGAAGTTTGGGGGGGAGGTGATCCTAATCACCAAGGGAGTAAAGTGAGAACAATCACTACGACATAGGGAGGCAGGGTTAGGTGGTAAGGTAGATTTAGACATGTAGGTTATGTTATTTTCCCTCTACGGGTACAAGAATCTGTATACTAGAAACAACCACTTTAACTAGTTCAAGATTATAAACCAAGAACACAATGAAGTGCAGAAAATACCCTCAACACAAGATCAAAGTTATCTTTCCAAGAGGTGTATTTTATTTTTAGAAATAAAGATGAAACAAAAATGTCCAAGTCGTCCGAATTTACGGACTTTCCTTAAGAAAATAATTCCGCTCACTGTACCCGAGGTTGCGGAATTTTTCTCCCAGGATAAAATGGCCAAACAAACCAATTGTAGCGGTACCTCAAACAACTGGAATATCTTCGAACTCACTGAACGTTTTGAGTGATCACGCAGAATATTTTTAAGGCAAGAAGAGTGTTTTTATTCTGAAATTTTCGTACCAAAACCTGTGGATGAAAGCAGGTTTATATAGCCACAAGATGTCTCTTCTTAAAAGTGGCAATGGTTCATTCAAAAGGTGTAACCTTTTCTGAAAATTCATGTCCATTCGTCCAAACAGTGTGTCTGTTCCAAACAGTCATGTTATTTCGTGAATCAGTGTGTCATTTCGTTGAAGAATTGCATCCTTCTGAAGCATCAGTTCGAAATAGTGCAACTTTTCTGAAGCATCAGTTCAGTTCGAACATTGCATCTGTTACTGTTTCTACATGCATATAAATGGAGTATTAAACACATAGAAAAAATTTCCTGCGTTTTTGTCATTGATCAGATTTTATCAAATAAAGTTTGTCCAAAGAAATAGATCTCATCGATCGATCATTTTCCAAATCCAAATCCAAAGAAGAATTCGAGCCACCGAGCGACGACGACGGCGCGAGGCATATCTTATTTCTTACCTCACTTATCATGTGGAGTAAGTGTTCTTGATTATAAACATTTCTAAGTTCTCTTCTTCCACCAATGTGGGAGAAAGAGTAAACTTTCTAATTTGGGAGTACACTTTCCATTTTAGTGTCTCCTTCCCTCTACCATTTTACTCTCCATTTTTCCAATCACACTTATTTCATATACTATGAACCACACACTCCCCCACATGAATGGGGAATGGATATTTTTCGTAAAAGTTTTACAGACAAGTATGTGATCATCAAGCAAAGACTGATTGCATCTGGATAAGTGGGTTTCTCTTTGAACTTTTCGTGGTGAACATGCATCGGGTGCACTCGGTCAATTGGTAGATTTGATATCTTTGAACCGTCGAGCTTTAATGTACACCTAGGCAATACATGTCCCACAACCAGCCTTTTAACGTTTATGTTTCTCACTGTTTTGTTCTTTTCAGCCATGAACACGTCCCGGTTTCATGAGAGCTTAGAGAATAGGCCTTTACTAACATTCTCCTTAAAGCGGCTTCCACTTCGCCCTCACATAGGTGATTTCTAAATGTTCAATCCTATAGATTAAACTATTTGGTCAAATCTGCCAAACTTAGATAATCATTAAAAGACTTTTCAACTTAAGTCTTATCCTTGTTTACTATACATTGTCTATATCATGAGAATGGGTTGGGTAATTGACAATGTTGAACCTATCAGACACAACTTTGTTTGATCTCCTTGAACCTAGCTCTTGGGATCTCCAGTCTGCTAGGTAGAGTTACCGTCATGCTGACTTATCCTAGGCCTTAAACCCATTCCTTTGGATGTCATTTCCACTCCTTCTCTAGATAGGCCTTTTGTAAGTGGATCCGACACATTATCCTTTGACTTTACATAGTCAACAGTGATAATTCCACTAGAGAGAAGTTCTCTAATGGTATTATGTCTCCGTCGTATGTGATGAGATTTACCATTGTACATTATGCTCCCTGCCTTACCTATAGCCGCTTGGCTATCACAGTGTATACATACTGGTGCCATTGGCTTGATCCAATACGAAATATCTTCCAAGAAATTTTGGAGACATTCTACTTCTTCACTGTCTTTATCCAGTGCGAGAAATTCATATTTCATTGTAGAGCGAGCAATACAAGTCTGTTTGAATGATTTCCAAGAGACTGCTCCTCCACCGATAGTAAATACATATCAACTTGTAGATTTTACTTCATTCGATCCGGTGATCCAATGTACATCAATATATCCTTCAAGTACCGTAGGATATTTATTATAATGCAAAGCATAATATTGAGTGTATTTAAAATATCCCAAAACTCTTTTCAATGCCATCCAATGAGTTTTGTTGGGATTACTCGTGTACCGACTCAATTTACTGATAGTGCATGCTATGTCTGGTCGTGCACAGTTCATTATATACATTAAACATTCCAATACTCTTGCGTACTCCAATTGTGAGTCACTTTTACCTTCATTCTTTCGAAGTGCAAAACTCGCATCCAATGGAGTCTTGTCAATACCGAATTCCATATACTTGAATTTGTCAAGTACCTTTTCGATATAATGAGATTATGAAAATGCCAACCCTTGTGGAGTTCTATGGATTCTTATACCTAAGATCACATCCGCAACTCCAAGGTCTTTCATATCAAACTTGCTCTCAAGCATTCATTTTGTTGCATTTATGTTAGAAATGTCTCCACTGATGATTAACATATCATCCACATATAAACAAATAATGACTTGGTGATTTGGAGTGTCTTTAATATAAACACATTTATCAAATTCATTTATTTTGAATCCGTTTGCCAACCTGGTTTGGCAAACTTCGCATGCCATTGTTTAGGTGCTTGCTTTAGTCCATATAATGACTTAATAAGTTTACACACCTTGTTTTCCTTTCCTGGAACCACAAAACCCTCAGGTTGTTCCATGTATATTTCTTCTTCTAATTCTCCATTTAGGAAAGCGATTTTCACATCTATTTGATAGATTTCAAAACCATATACCGCAGCCAAGGCAATTAACATTCGAATCGATGTTATCCTTGTTACTAGCGAGTATGTATCAAAGTAATCAAGGCCTTCTTTTTGTTTGAAGCCTCTTACTACAAGTCTTGCCTTGTATTTGTCAATAGTGCCATCTGCTTTCATTTTTCTTTTGAAGATCCATTTAGAACCTAAAGGTTTATTTTTGGGAGAAAGATCAACCAATTCCCATGTATGGTTTCTTAAGATTGAATCAATCTCACTATTGACTACCTCTTTCCAAAAGGATGAGTCTGACGACGATATCGCTTCTTTAAATATTTGAGGCTCATTTTCTAAGAGAAATGTTACAAAATCTGATCCAAACGAAGTTGACGTTCTTTGACGTGTACTACGTCTTGGATTTTCTTCATTATTTACATTCTCACTTGGTTCATCTCGAGGTCGTTTAGATCCTCTTCTAGACTATTCATGTCTAAGTTTATATGGGTAAATGTTTTCAAAGAATTCAGCATTATCTGATTCAGTTACCGTATTTACATTTATATCCGGATGTTTGGATTTATGAACCAAAAACTGACATACTTTACTACTTTTAGCATATCCTATGAACACACAGTTCACCATCTTAGGTCCTATATTAACCCTTTTAGGCACAAGAACTTGGACCTTTCCTAAACACCCCCACACTTTGAAATATTGTACGTTGGGTTTTCTTTCTTTCAACTTTTCATAAGGAATTGATTGTGTCTTACTATGGAGAACTCTATTAAGTTTATGGTTGGCCGTAAGGATAGCCTCCCTCCACAAGTTTTGTGGTAAACCAGAACTTATAAGTAAGTCATTCGTCATTTCCTTCAAAGTTTGGTTTTTCCTCTCTGCAATTCCATTAGATTGAGGTGAATATGGGGTCGTAGTTTGATGGATGATTCCATTCTCTACACATATTTGCGCAAAGGGAGATTCATATTCTCCACCCCTATCACTTCTTATCATTTTGATCTTTTTTTCTAACTGATTTTCAAATTCAGTTTTATATTGCCTAAACGTATCTATTGCTTCATCCTTACAATTTAGCAAGTAGACATAACAGTATCTAGTGCAATCGTCAATAAAAGTTATGAAATACTTTTTCCCACCACGTGATGGTGTTGACTTCATATCACAAATGTCAGTGTGTATTAAGTCGAGGGGATTGGAATTTCTTTCAACGGACTTATAAGGATGCTTTGCATACTTCGATTCCACACACGTTTGACACTTTGATTTATTGCACTCAAAGTTTGGCAAAACTTCTAAGTTAATCAATTTTTGTAACGTTTTGTTATTAACATGGCTTAAACGTTTATGCCATAAATCATAAGACTCAAGCAAATAAGAAGAATTTCAAATTTTATTTATTTCCACAGTCATTACATTCATCTTATAAAGGCCCTCAGTGAGATGTCCTTTTCCTACATACATTTCTCCTTTGCTAATTACAATTTTTCCAGAAACGGTTACATATTTGAATCCGTTCTTGTCTAGAAGTGAAACAGAAATTAAATTCCTACGTAACTCCAAAACATACAAGACATTGTTAAGTGTCAAGACCTTTCTTAAAGTCATTTTCAAGCATATTTTTCATGTTCCTTCTACCTTAGCAGTAGCGGAGTTAGCTATGTAGATCATTTCATCTACTTGAAACGGAGAAAATGATGAAAACAACTCTTTGTTGGCACATACATGGTGGGTGGCACCAGAATCCATCCACCATTTGAGAGGATTTCCCACCAACTTGCATTCTGAGAACATAGCACACAAATCATCGCATTCTTTGTTGGATTCAATCATATTTTCTTGATCCTTTTTCTTGCCTTTCTTTGGGGCACGATAATCCGTGGACTTATGGCTAATCTTTCCACAATTCAAGCATTTTCCCTTGAAGTTCTTCTTGGGTTGATGGCTTTCTTGTTCATCTTTCTTCCTTTTCTTAGAATTGTTTTGATCATCTTCGAGAATATGTGCTCCATTAATTGTAGAATTCCCTTTTGACCTTCTCTCGGCAGCCTTATTATCCTCTTCAATATGCAGTCGGACAATAAGATCTTCAATAGTCATCTCCTTACGTTTATGCTTCAAGTAGTTTTTGAAGTCTTTCCACAAAGGTGGTACTTTCTCAACTATCGCTGCTACTTGAAATGCATCATTCACAATCAAACCTACAAAAAAGTTTATGTATGTATTAAGAACATTTTCAATTTGTTCAACTAAGGTATTTTTCAATGATATACCTTCTTCTAGGAGATCATGTATGATGACTTGCAACTCCTGCACTTGAGAGACATCCGATTTTCTATCTATCATTTTAAAGTCCAAGAATCGTGCAACAAGGAATTTCTTAATTCCCACATCCTCTGTTTTATATTTTCGTTCAAGTGCACCCCATAATTCTTTCGATGTCTTAGTTCCACTGTAAATATTGTAGAGGTTGTCTTGGAGACCACTCAGAATATAATTCCTACAAAGGAAGTATAAATGTTTCTAAGCTTCTACAATTATGAAACGCTTTTTGTCCGAGGTTACCTCGGGCACCTCAGGAGAGTCTTCGCTAGTGAACCGTTGCAAACACAAAGTGGTGAGATAAAAGAACATCTTTTGCTGCCATCGCTTAAAGTCAATGCCTTCAAATTTTTTGGGCTTCTCCGTCGGTGCCATTGTAGGCGGAGCATTTGTGTGACTTGATGTGGCAATATTAGTTGCCCCCACAGACGTTGCCACACCTTGTATTTGACTTTCACTTGTCATTTTTTGTATCACCACAAGACAGAAAAATTTAGTATTTTCAGAATACTACTTATAAAGTTAAATAAATTTTAAACTTTTCTTCTTGTTTCTAGTTAACGATGAAGTTTTTATAACTTCAAATCACCAACCGAGTGAAATTTAACTTGTGATGAAGATTTTATGTCTTCTAATCACTAGTTAAATTCAAGAAAAGTAGAAAGCTTAAAGATTTAATCTCCAAAAATAAGTAATACAGATTTTGTAAGATTATTTCCTTAAGATTGTTATTTTCCCTCTACGGGTACAAGAATATGTATACTAGAAACAACCACTTCAACTAGTTCAAGTTTATAAACCAAGAACACAATGAAGTGAAGAAAATACCCTCAACACAAGATCAAAGTGATCTTTCCAAGAGGTGTATTTTATTTTTAGAAATAAAGATGAAACAGAAATGGTCAAGTCGTCCGAATTCACAGACTTTCCTTAAGGAAATAATTTACCTCACTGTAATTGAGGTTGTAGAATTTTCCTCCCAGGATAAAATGGCCAAACAAATCAATTGTAGCGGTACCTCAAACAACTGGAATATCTTCAAACTCACTAAACGTTTTGAGTGATCACATAGAATATTTTTAAGGAAAGAAGAGTGTTTTTATTCTGAAATTTTTGTACCAAAACCTGTGGATGAAAGTAGGTTTATATAGCCACAAGATGTCTCTTCCGAAAAGTGGCAATGGTTCATTCAAAAGGTGTAACCTATTTACAATGATAAGTAATGATTGTATCTAACAGTACTGAATCTGTACTACTAAGTTGAGTTGACTGTGTCTGAAAGCCCTGATTTTGTAATTGAAACTGTGGGATGTGTTCATCTAACCAACATGCCCCAAGCTAAGCTGACTGGGGTCCAATCTCTGCCATAACTGGAAGGGTGTCAGTCCCGCGCCACCAGTAAAGACATCTACTGTGGAGTCAGTCCTAATCTAGAGGGTGACTCCTGGGATCAGTCATATACATATAAATGTGCTAACGGGTGACCCCTAAGTATGCCAGTCCTATCTAACGGGTGACATATCGTACCTACACTGGCTACGTAGTTCTGGAACTTAGGGATTGCTTCTAGGGATATCAGTCCTATTCTAGTGGGTGAGTCCCCATCCCTAGGCTCACTCAGTGTTGAATCCTACTCCCATCTGAAATACACTAAACTGAATAACAGAGATGAACTGAATAACTGAACTGGAATGATTAGCTGAACTGATACTAGTGATATTGTTTAGCGGAGCTAAACTGAGTTTACTGAATTTCGATGACTAACAAAATGTACTGAGTTTTGAGGACTGATTGAGAGTACTAAAGTTACTGAGATTGACTGTGAATACTGAAGTTACAGACTGAGTACTGAGATCACTGAGATTACTGAACTACTGAGACTACTGAGATTTTTGAGTTTTCCTGAGTCACATGACTGACTGAATTCTATAGATCATGGCTTAACTGAGAGTATCATGATAACATGACATGGATCTAGGCACACAGCTATATTTTTCTGTTACGAATACCCCCAGGACTCGATGGAAGGAAACTGACACACATGATTGACTTGAGTACGTGACCAACATCAACAATCCATAATATCATAACTTGGGGAATTCCATGAAGTGCATGGATATCATACATTTTGTACATAAGTAGGATTTGCAAGTAAGCATGGAATAATCTCATAAGACTAGTTCATGAACATTCCAACAACATTTACAAGACACAATATCAACATGAAAATTATTGGAATGTGGTTGCATATCATGAATCCTTCACTTAGTCACAATTTAGCTATAATGCATGATTTCTAGTCTCTTAGGTATTTTATCAAAAACCTTACATGCACAACTTAGGCATAGGTGTAAATCATACAATTACTCATCATAAATATTCAAACTTACATGTTTTCAACTCATATGATGTCATAGATTCATAATAACACATAAAGATTCTATCTTGGCATTATTCAACACATAAACATGTTCAACAATCCATTCATAACATGAAAACCATAATATATAGTTTTAGAAAAGGGTTCTTGAACTTCAAGGATGAAAGGAGTCTATGAATGAACACACGCATACCTTTGAAAGAAAACCTTGATGATTTGTTGGAGAGTTCTTGGATTGGGAAACTTAATTCTTGATTATCTTGGAAAAAGGCTTGAATCTTGCTTTTGAGAGATGAGTTTGATGAAAACCATAATCTTGTGGTTTAGAGTGTAAGAGAGGGTTTTTGAGATGCTTAACAGAAGAAAAATGGGAAAAATTATGCCTCTTTAGGGTTATAAATCATGGAAGGTGAAGGAAATGACCAAAATACCCTTGCAAAAACACCCTTGAATTACTAAAAAAATATACTTGACGTCATCCGTGATAGGCCGTCAGGTCCGTGATAGGCCGTCACGAATAGTCATCACAAAAGGGGTCCAAATTCTTGATTTTCTGCCCAGGGATGACGACGTCGTCAGAATGTGACAACGTCGTCAAAAAGGTCGTCAGAAACGTGATAGCCCGTCAGAAACGTCGTCACCGTTTTCCAGCTTGACATACTGGAATAAAATGGGGAAAACTCTTTGCTCCGATATCCGATTTAGGCAAAATTGGTATCTTTGGAAAGCTAATTCAATTATATATCTTTTGATAGGTCATGATCTGAAAAATTCCAATTATAATTAGAGATATACTCATTTGAAGCTGACTATATCAATATCCTTCTCAAGAATTCAATCGGTAAGGAATGTTTTGATTCGTCTGATAGCTGAGAGTTATTTGAAGCCTTAATATACATCTAAATTACTCAGAAAACTATAAAATAACCATGATGTACTATGCATGAGCTTGGTACATGTCTCTAATATTGGTTTGGATTTTTTGGGGTATTACAATATCTCCCCCTTGGAAACATTCGTCCTCGAATGATGACTGCTTGAGAGGGGAGAAAAGATAAAATGACGCATATATTGAATGAATGACTGGTCATGATTTCATGGCTGACATGACTGAAAACTGAGCATATCATACTATACATGCATATCTGATGCATGGGTAGCTGATTTATGAATGTAGGACTGAGTGTTCCGATAAACTGAGTTTCTCAAACTAAGAATGCATATCTGATGCTTAACTTATAAATTGAATCCATGCATATCTGATTCATGATTATATGATTGACATGATACGTGAATGCATGACTGAAAGTACTGATAAGCTGACCACGCATATCTGATGCGTGAATACATGACTGAACTGACTCACGAACATGCGACTGAACATGCAATGGTAAAGGAACTAAGATTGAACTGAAACATGAAAACATGACTGATTATGCTAAGTGACATATGGACTGAACATCATGAACTGAACTGAATCTCTGAATACTTGACTTACAGTTGAGGTCTAACTTGAAGGTCAACTTATGAGTACCCTCTATTCTAGACTGAATTCGTTATGCAAGGAGAAATTGAAGGATCTAAGGCATGAGAGCGTTAAGAGAAAGTGGGGTATCTCCCCCTTGGGATGCTATGTCCCTCTAAGAACGCTTACCTTACAGAGATACTGGGTGATGCACAGGGCATCTACGAACTAGATTATAACTAAACTTTGGGAGTTTGAAACTAATGCATGATGCTTGAGATGAACTGAAATTGCAACTACTAGGAGGTTCTACCTTGAAATAGTTACATTCTCTGAGATTTTGGATAGCATGAATAGATGCAAGGATGAGAAAATAAGCTATACAAATCTGACTGCTCACTGGCACGACATGAATACTGAAAGAAGGAAAACTATTCCTCAAACATCTCATAGCCTCTTTCACATAGGTGCGGTTCACAACACATGCATGTACAAGACTCTACTAGATGCGACTTTCAGACTTCCTAGGACTCTATTGAACCTTAGGCTCTGATACCATGTTTGTAACACCACAATTTTCTGAATCGGAATGCTACACGGTGCTCATGACCCCGAAGGACCACCAGCTAACCCATGACTGATATCTGTACCTGTATACTACATAATATATCATAAAATGCGGAAACATGAACATGAAAGGACATAAGGTTCGAACTGAATAAATGTATGATAACAAAATGTCTGAAAAAGGTATAACAATACCAAAACAAGTCATAAATACTGAAAATAATAAGATTTGAATATCTAATCTGACATCTATTCTAAAAGCCTCTAACTGAACTGAATAAGGAGTTGAAGGAACATGTCTCAAACTAACTCCATCTAGCAACTGAATAGTAAATGTAGCAATAATCATATCGTCCTCGAATGAGAAGGACTCACTGCAAACTCTGAACAATGGAATGCTACTGCTGATCTGGAGCTCGTGTCTCTGAACCTATGGTGTAACATAAAAGAAAGCACCATAGCGCAAATGCGTCAGTACGTCTGAATGTACTGAGTATACAAGTGAGGTAGGCTAAATGAAAAGGGTTATATGCATGAACAATGCTAACTAATATGAATGTGATAATACATACATGCATAAACAACTATAACTAAACTCGTGATGATGCTAACTACTGAGTCTGAATGCTGACGACATGACTTTACTATTACGGAGGTACTGAATTGATTATTGACTATTTCTGACAGTTCAAACTATGAAGAACTGGTTTGAATGACTGTGTCTAATAGTCCTGAAATTGAATACTGGTAATGTTAGCAATTATAACTGATATAGCTAATATAAATGTAATGATCGGATTAATTGATATAACCGATACTGAGCGACTGTATCTGACAGTCTAAGTTCTGATGGAACTATCTGAGTTCCGTTCTACTTGGAGTAACTAAATCTGAGATCAGTCCTATCTAGCGGGTGATCATGAGTATACTGATAATAAGGATGATTTGACTTAGTCTGAGATCAGTCCCATCTAGCGGGTGATCTTTAAATATAATGATTCTGATACTGATTAATCATAGTTGAGATCAGTCCTAGCTAATGGGTGATCTTCAATTCTATTTATAATGATAAGCATTGACTGTATCTAACAGTACTGAATCTGTACTACTAAGCTAAGTTGACTATGTCTGAAAGCCCTAGTTCTGTAACTGAAACTGTGAGATGTGTTCATCTAACCGACATGCCCTAAGCTAAGCTGACTGGGGTCCAATCTCTGCCCTGACTGAAAGGGTGTCAGTACCGCGCCACCAGTAAAGACATCTGTTGTGGAGTCAGTCCTAATCTAGCGGGTGCCTCCTAAGATCAGTCCTATACATATAAATGTGCTAACGGGTGACCCCTGAGTATGTCAGTCCTATCTAACGAGTGACATCTCATACCTACACTAGCTACGTAGTTCTGGAACTTAAGGATTACTTCTAGGGATCCCAGTCCTATTCTAGTGGGTGAGTCCCCATCCCTAGGCTCACTCGGTGCTGAATCCTACTCCCATCTGAAATACACTAAATTGAATAATAGAGATGAACTGAATAACTGAATTGAACTGATTAGATTAACTGATACTAGTGGTATTTTTTAGTGGAGCTAAACTGAGTTTACTTAATTTCGATGACTAACAAAATGTACTAAGTTTTGAGGACTGATTGAGAGTACTGAAGTTACTGAGATTGACTGTGAATACTGAAGTTATAGACTGAGTACTGAGATTACTAAACTACTGAGACTACTGAGATTTCTGAGTTTTCCTGAGTCACATGACTGACTGAATTCTATAGATCATGGCTTAACTGAGAGTATCGTGAAACATGACATGGCTCTAGGCACACAGCTATATTTTTCGGGTAAGAATACCCCCAGGACTCGATGGAAGAAAACTGATACACATGACTGACTTGAGTACGTGACCAACATCAACAACCCATAATATCATAACTTGGGGAATTCCATGAAGTGCATGGATATCATACATTTTGTACATAAGTAGGATTTGCAAGTAATCATGGCATAATATCATAAGACTAGTTCATGAACATTCCAACAACATTTACAAGACACAATATCAACATGAAAATCATTGGAATATGGTTGCATATCCTGAATCCTTCACTTAGTCACAATTTAGCTATAATGCATGATTTCTAGTCTCTTAGGTATTTTATCAAACACCTTACATGCACAACTTAGGCATAGGTGTAAATCATACAATTACTCATCATAAATAATCAAACTTATATGTTTTCAACTCATATGATGTCATAGATTCATAATAACACATAAAGATTCTATCTTGGCATTATTCAACACATAAACATGATCAACAATCCATTCATAACATGGAAACCATAATATATAGTTTTAGAAAAGGGTTCTTGAACTTCATGGACGAAAGGAGTCCATGAATGAACACATGCATACCTTAGAAAGGAAACCTTGATGATTTGTTGGAGAGTTCTTGGATTGGGAAACTTAATTTTTTATTATCTTGGAAAAAGGCTTAAATCTTGCTTTTGAGAGATGAGTTTGATGGAAACCCTAATCTTGTGGTTGAGTGTAAGATAGGGTTTTTGAGATGCTTAACTGGAGAAAAATGGGAAAAATTACGCCTCTTTAGGGTTATAAGTCATGGAAGGTGAAGGAAATGACCAAAATACCGTTGCAAAAATGCCCTTGAATTGCTAGAAAAATATACTTAACGCCATCCGTGACAGGCCGTCAGATCCATGATAGGTCATCACGAATGGTCGTCACAAAAGGGGTCCAAATTCTTGATTTTCTGCCCAAGGATGACGACGTCATCAGAAATGTCGTCAGAATGTGACGACGTGGTCAAAAAGGTCGTCAGAATCGTGATAGCCCATCAAAAACGTCGTCACCATTTCCAGCTTGACATGCTGGAATAAAATGGGGATATCTTTTTGCTCCGATATCGTATTTAGGCGAAATTGGTATCGTTGGAAATCTAATTCAATTATATATCTATTGATATGTTATGAGATCAAAAATTCCAAGTATAATGAGAGATATGCTCGTTTGAAGTTGACTATACCAATATCCTTCTCAAGAATTCAATCGGTAAGGAATGTTTTGATTCGTCTGATAGCTGGGAGTTATTTGAAGCCTTAATATACATCTAACTTACTCATAAAACTATAAAAGAACCATGATGTGCTATGCATGAGCTTGGTACATGGCTCTAATATTGGTTTGGATTTTTCAGGGTATTACAAATAGAGTATTAAACATACAGAAAAAAAATTCTGCGCTTTTGTCATTGATCAGATTTCATCAAATAAAGTTTATCCAAAAATCTAGATCTCATCGATTGAAGCCGAAGCCGAAGTCAAAGCCGAGCGAGCGACGACTGGGTGAGGAATCTCTTATTTCTTGCCTCACTTATCATGTGGAGTAAGTGCTCTTGATTATAAACACTGCCAAGTTCTCTTCTTCTACCAATGTGGGAGAAAGAGTAAACTTTCTAATTTGGGAGTACACTTTCCATTTTAGTGTCTCCTTCCCTCCACCATTTTACTCTCCATTTTTCCATTCACACTTCTTTCATATACTATGAACCCAACAGGTTACCATACATAAAAGCAAGAAAACAATCTTTGAACCTTTGCACACTAAGAACTTTTCATTCTAAGGCTAAGAAATGATAAGCAGTATGAGTTTAAAACAGTTCTTCCTAAGCAATTGATCAAAAAAATTTCTGGATCAAATTATTCCCAGATAAGAGAGCTATTAATGTTTTTTCTTTGAATTATGTGATCTTACAGAACTAATGACTGAAATGAGTACATTATCTCTTGTTACAGTTTTCTGGACTCAATATATGTCATGGGCCTGTGGATGTAGTAAGATATGATGATCCCCATTGCAAATAAATCATTTTATTTTCTCCTCCTTTGATTTACTCTTATGTGAACTTGGTATCATAACATATTGGTTTGTTGTAGTTAGTGATCTTGAAAGAACTAAAATATGTGGAAAGGTTCATCTCTAGTGTGTTGTTATTTCTGGCATCTTTTTTTGGAAAAAAGTGTCACGATTTAAAATCGGGCCATGATGACATCTATTATAATCCCTCTAGTTGGTAAGTAAACCCCAATCCGTATACAGAAAGTAATATCCAAAAGATAATAAAGGTAGCAGAAGTAAGAGCAATGGGCCACTACGTACAACTACATGCATAAGCAACAGGTCACTATGTATAGATCGATACATACATAACAAGTTTACAAAGATACAAAATTGGCCCCTAGAGAAATTAAAAAGAAATAACATATAATAGAATATACTTCAAACCTGGTGTCGTCGGTGCAAGAGCCACTAAGTACTGAGATAAGCACTATGTATATATACAGAATACTCAAATTACAGAAACAAAAACATTGGAAGGAGATAATAAGCATCTGAATGCCAAATGTTCACCACAACTACAAGCAAGCAACTTCTGAATGAGTAGAATCAGCAGAAAAGACTCATGTTAGGATCTTGTTGGAGCTATTACATAATATAAATATTATATATCTTGTATATTTAGTTAGTTGTTTACATAGATACATGTTTGGACTTTCAGCTATAATTGTTTAGCCCATTTATAGTTGCCTAGCCCATGTAATAATGCTTAACTCGGCCCACTACAAGATATGTATCTATAATCTATATCTATATTTATAATTTATAATATATTAAAAGTGTGAAGACTCTTAGAAAAGTGATTTGAACTTTTTATCCTTCATTAAAAGATTCATCTTTAGACAAAACTGTTTTTTCACTATTTTCTTATAATTTATTATTTAATTATTTTTTATTATATTAACCAGACTTCCTAAAATATATTGGAATCCTAAAATATATTGTAAGAGAATTAATTAATATTTTTTTCTACTACACTTCCTAAAATATATGGTAGGAGAATTAATTAATATTTTCCTTTCTACTGTTTAATTAGAAAAATACTCCTAAAATATGACTTTATTAAGAAAATACTTCTATAAATATTGAGATGTAGTTAAACTAGAAAATAAACCGTTCTTTTTATACATAATTCTATTGATTGACTTGAGACCCACGTGACAAAATTAGTATATATATATATATATATATATATATATATATATATATATATATATATATATATATACACGTATATTAACAATTAAGGTAAACTTAACAGCCTTAAAAATAAGTTAAATTATTATTATTTTTAAAAACACACTTTTCGAAACAAGTTAATTTTAAAAATCTGTCAATATAGGCTATTAACAAGCGTTTATTCATGATTTGGTTGAGATTAATGAAAGTAATATTTGAACTTCCAACTTCTTCTTTTTTTCGCTAAAAATGATTTGCATTAAATTAATATTTTTCTTTCTATAAGATTTTATTAAGGAAATATTTCTATAAATATTGAGATGTATGTTAAACTAGAGAACAAACCGATTTGCCTATTGGGACAATATGATTGATGCTCATCTAACTTGATTCGATTGCATGTCTAGATAGTGGATGCTTGATTTTCTAACCCTCAACTTTTTCACTATTTTTGTCAGCATAATAGAATTCAACATGTGTGTGTATATATCTTCTTTGTTTTTATTCAAAATCATTCTTTAGGGTCAAAAATTTTGCTCAGATAAGAATTAGTTGGATCAAAATCGAAGCTTTGTGATCACTATTATATTTTCTTTTATAGTTTATAGGTCGTAGATGAATGTCGGATGGCTTTAAAGAATTTCTTGTGGAAAGGTTAAGTTTAATTGTATTGTTTTGATATCCTTATTATCTTATTATTTTATTTTAATTTACAGATGCTAGATGAATGTGGATTGGCTTTAAAAAAAATTATAGGTAAAGGTTAGGTTTAATTGTATTATCGTAATATCTCTATTAGTTTGTTATTTTGTGGTAGTTTACAATTCGTAGATGAATCTCGATCGGCTTTGAGAAATTTTTGTGTGTAAAATTTAAGTTTAATTGTATTATTTTGGTATCACTTTTATTGTATTATTTTGTTGCAGTTTACAGGTGATAGATAAATGTTGGCCGGCTTTGATAAAATTTTTATGTAAAGGTTAGGTTTAGTTGTATTATTTTGATATCTCTATTATCGTATTATTTTGTTATTGTTTACAAATGGTAGATGAGTGTCAGACGACTTTGAGAAAGTTTTTGTGTGTAAAGATTAGATTTTATTGTTATTGTTTACAAATGGTAGATGAGTGTCAGACGACTTTGAGAAAAAAAAATTGTGTTAAAATTAGATTTTATTGTATTATATTATGTCTCTATCATTGTATTATTTTGTTGCAATTTACAGATGGTAGATGAATGCCGATCGACTTTTAAAAATATTTTTGGTAAAGATTAGGTTTAATAAATAAATTATCCATCTTTACATACTCAAAAGATATTAAATTTAATTATTATATTCATATTTTTTATTTAAACAAATATCCTCTAAACTCATTAAAGTGAGGTACACGCGCAAGGCGCGTACACCTAAACTAGTATATAGATAAGGTTAGTGGAGGTAGTTGGGTTAATCAGATATTTTTCTCCATTCAATAAAGAAAATTCTCTCTCTTCTTCACTTTACTATTCTCGAACCTTCTAGGGTTCTTTAATGTTTATCAATGGAGTTCATCATGATTTCACCATAACATGGTATCAAAGCAGTGTAGATCGGTCCTCTAATCTCCTTCCAGCTTCCAATCTTACCCGTCAATAGCGTAATTGCGTGGGTTTGGTAGTCGGCTGTATAATCAGACGTTTTGTTTCAAGTTTGTTGACAAAGACCTTTTCTCTTTCAGGTGTACGAAAGAGACCGGTAAATAGTACTTGTAACTCCATTGCTAAATTTTGCTCATTCCTAATCTAGTCGACATCGATTTTTCGGTTATGATTGTAACCCTTAGGCCTGATTTGCTTTTCTTGTGATCATTAAAGCCATTGTTGTAGTAGATTTGTTCCTGTATATCATTTTATGTGGATTATACCTAGAGTTGTTGCCCCATATCGGGTTTTGTGTAGACAGTCACTGATTTGGTTCTATATCTGTGTTTTCGTGGTTTTTTTTTAATTGTAAGTTATTTTTTTGTGATTGTTCCTCGAAATAGTTGTTGCTTAGTAGTCTTTCATATCACTAGGATGTCAATCCCTCCCAGCACTAGTACTACTAGTAATTCAGCTGATACTGCTGGGTTTGAAGAGTTATCCTTGGACCCTTCTCATCCCTATTACATTCATCCTTCCGAGAGCCTTAGTCATCAGTTAGTGCCTATCGCTTTTAATGGTTTTGGGTTTGCTATTTGGAGAAATAGCATGATCACATCTTTATCTGCCAAAAATAAGTTGGGAATGATCAATGAAAAATTTCCTCAACTTGACTCTCATAATCCATATTTCCAGTTCTACGAAAGGTGTGATCATATGGCTAAAGCCTGGATCACAAATTCTCTTTCAAAAGATATTGTTGTTAGTGCAATGTGTCTTCCCACTGCTAGGGATGTCTGGAAATACATAAATGATAGGTATGGTCAATCAAATGGTTCTAGGTATATTCACATTCAAAAGGAAATTAATTCCACTATTCAAGGGTCTTCTAGTATAGCTGCTTACTTTAATAAGATGAGGTCACTCTGGGATGAACTGAATGCCTCTTATGTTGGTCCTGAATGCACCTGTGGTGCATTATCCAAGTTCATCCATGACCAATAATTGTTCCAATTCCTTAGTGGCTCGAATGAAGGGTATTCCACTGTCAAGAGCAACACCCTGATGATGACACCTCTGCCATCCAACACTGGAAATTGACAATTGCCATTTGAGCTATCTCCGCGATGCGCTGAAGGCTCAGGTGATACACTGTCTCACTAAAAAGGCTCTAACTCTTCACCCGGATGTCGGATTTGGGTGAATTTAGTATCGATGGAAACCTAAGTTGATTCCGCACATGTTAAAAAGTTAAAATCTTAAAAATACCATTTGTACAAAAGTAGATTCATCTTTCAAAGAAAGTTTCTAACATTCTTGGGGAAACTTTTCAAGCTAGGAAAAGTATGGGGTATTACATTATCTCCCCCTTAAGAATATTCGTCCTCGAATGAGACTGAGAGTGAGGGGAAGAACATAAAATGACGTACATACTGAACATGAATAACTGAAACATGATCCCATGACTGACATGACTGAAGATCTGTATATAACATGCTGAACATGCATATCAGATGCATGACTAATAAACTGAATTCATGCATACCTGATGCATGACTGATAATTGACTCATAAATATATGACTGAATATACTGATGAACTGAATTTCCCGTAGTGAGAATGTATGTCTGATACATAATTATATGACTGAACTGATATATGAATGTATGACTGAATATGCAAGGGTACTTAGTACCAAGTTTGTAATGGGGATCTAAGCATGAACTGAATACCAAGTTTGTAATGAATACTGAACATGAAACTGAGTAAGACTAAGGAGAACTTTTATCTTAATCGAAAATGCTAATGAATCCGAGATCGTCTTACTAAACATGCATGAGGAAAAATATGAGAACCTAACTGAGTAAGTTTAAGAAAACTGTTACATGACTGAAAAACACTGATCACACCATGATTATTCTAGAAGTATGCATGAACTGAACCTGAGAACATGACTGAGGCTGAAACACGATACATAAACTAAATTTTGTGAACTGAACTAAGCCTCTGAATACTTGGCCCATAGTTTGGGACTTTGAGGGTCAACTTATGAGTACCCTCTACTCTATATTGGATTCTTCATGCAAAGGGAAACTGAACTTAAGACATGAGAGCGTTGGGGAATAATGGGGTATCTCTCCCTTGGGACACTACGTTCCTCTAAGAACGCTCACCTTACTAAGATACTGGGGTGATACATAAGGCATCCACTAACTGATTCATGACTGAATAACTCATGCTGAAAATCTTAAGCTAGAATGAGAGCAAGAGGTCTAACAATGCATATCATGAGTAGGAAGGACCTATAACGTACCTGAATCTGTGCTAGGGGAATTTCCTTGATCCTGGAGAGTCTGAAGAGCATAAAACCTGTTCTGACGCTGACCACTAGTGGTACTGGAAGTTTCGCCCTACTGGCGCAATTCTTTTCCCTTATGAGCCCTTACTCTACATTCCCGCAACTTGTGGCCCGGCTTACCACATCTATAACATACCTCACTAGCTGCTCTACATTCACCTAGGTAATTCTTACCACACTCCTCGCAAAGCGGATAGGTAAGACTCGTGTTCTCACTACCCTGGGCCTTGGGTTATGGCGACCCTTCACGACGGTCATTCCCGAACTTGGGTACTGGTGCACTAGCTGCAGATCGAGCTAGGACTGAAAATTTATTACTATACTAAGAACGGCTACCACCTCCTGACTTAGGCTGAGAAAAGCTAAAACTACTTGTCCTCGCCGTCTTATTCTGCTTTTCCTTTATCTTAATATTTTGGTCTTCTATCTATTGAGCATAGGTCATAAGTCTGGCTAAAGACATGTCACTATTCAGCATGGCGGATCTACACTCATTAACCATGCAATTATTCACCCCTGACACAAACTTACTCATCTTGGACCTACTGTCTACAACCACATGAGGGGCATATCTGGCTAATTGAGTAAACTTAAGAGAATACTCTTTCTCTTAGCTTTAGGGGAAAGAACCTCTCTAAGAATGTAGTGAAAAATTCATCCTATTCTATAGTCTTTACCTCCTCTACCCTCTCTGAATTCTACTGCTTGAACCAAGTATGAGCCACATCCTGCAACTGATATACAGCTAGCTCAGCACTATCAACAGTAGTCACCCCCATGATATCTGTTATCTTCTGAACCTGATCAATGAATTCCTGAGTGTCCTCATCTGACTCAGACCCTAGAAAAGATGGAGGGTTCATTCGGGTGAAGTCCCGAATCCTGGCTGCAGCTGAATTGGCCACTGGGTTGGCCGGAACGACAGTTGGTTGTTTATTCTGAGCAGCTACTAACTGAGTAAGAGTAGTGAATACGGTCCTGAATTCCGCATAAGAAACATGATCGCCCAAAGGTTCTTCGGGCTGAGGGGCTGACTGATTTCCATTTCTTCTTTTAGGAGGCATGTTTTGTAGAAGAAAGGGAGAAATGGATTAGACTGAGAGATTACGCTCACTGGCACGACATGAATACGGAAAGAGGGGAAACTGTTCCTAAAACATCCCGTAGCCTCCTGCACATAAGTGTGGTGCAAAACACATGCATGTACAAGACTCTACTATATGCGGCTTTCAAACTTCCTAGGACTCTATTGAACCTTAGGCTCTGATACCAAGTCTGTAACGCCTCAATTTTCTGAATCGGAACACTACACGGTGCTCATAACACCGAAGGACCACAAGCTAACCCATGACTGATATCTATACCTATACACTGCATAATATAACATGATAATACGAAAGCATGAATTAAAAGGCCATAAGGTTCAATACTAAGCAAACATCTGATAACACAATGTCTGAAAATGGAATAACAATACCAAAATAAATCTAAAATAACTGCCTGACATGTTGTAGTCTGAAAGCCTCTAAACCATCTGAATAAGAAGTTGATGGGACATGTCCCCAACTAACTCCATCTACTGAAATAAATTAGAAACTGAAATAGTAATGTAATCATCTTGTCCTCGAAAGATGAGGACTCACTTCTAACTCTGACTGCTGAGACTGGAATCTACTGTTGATCTGGAGCTTGTGCCTCTAAACCTATGGTATAAGACACCATAGCACGAATGCATCAATACTTTTAATGTACTGGTATGCAAGTGAGGTAGGCTTAACGCATGGGGTTCATATGCATGAACAATTATAACTGACTAACTAACATGAATGTGAGAATACATGCATGACTACGTAACTGTAACTGAGATCGTGTTGGGACTAAATACTATATTACTGAATACTGAGGGACTGATACTATGTTACTGATACATGGATAACTGTGTCTAACTGTTCTGATTATAAAGAACTGGTCTGGTTGACTGTATCTGACAGAAGCTGAAGACTGATTACATATGTTCTGATAACTGATAACAGGAGTGACTGTGTCTAACAGTCCTGAATCTGATGGAACTAGATGAGTTTCATACTGTATTTGAGTAACTGAATCTGAGATCAGTCCTATCTAGCGGGTGATCTCTACATCTGATGATACTGATACTGACTGACCATAGTTGAGATCAGTCTTGTCTAGTGGGTGATCCCAGATTCTATTTATAATGATAAGGGGTGATTGTATCTGACAGTCCTAATTCTATAACTGAAACTGTGGGATGTGTTCATCTAACCGACATGCCCTAAGCTAAGAAAACTGGGGTCCAACCTGTAACTCCAGCTGGAAGAGTGTCAGTACTGCGCCACTGGTAAAGACAACTGTTGTGGAGTCAGTCCTAATCTAGCGGGTGACCCCTGGGATCAGTCCTATACATTTAAATGTGCTAACGGGTGATCCCTGAGTATGTCAGTCCTATCTAACGGGTGGCATCTCATACCTACGCTGGCTACGTAGTTCTAGAACTTAGGAATTTCTTCTAGGGATCTCAGTCCTATCTAGCGGGTGAGTCCCCATCCCTAGGCTCGCTCGGTGCTGAATCCTACTCTCATCTGAAAGACACTAAACTGATTAATTGAGATGAACTAATTAACTGAACTGAACTGATACTAGTGGTATTATTTAGCGAAGCTAAACTGAATTTATTGAGTTTCGTTGACTGACGAAATGTATTGAGTTCTGAGAACTGACTGAGAATACTGAAGTTACTGAGATTGACTGGGAATACTGAGGTTACTGAGATTACTGAGCTACTGAAATTACTGAGATTTCTGAACTACTGAATTAGTGAGATTTCTGAGATTTCCTTAGTCACATGACTGACTGAGTTCTATGGATCATAGCTTGACTGAGGAGATCGTGAAAACATGACATGGCTCTAGGCACACAGCTAAATGTTTGGGTACAAGTACCCCCAGGACTCAATGAGAAGAAACTGACATAGCATGGCTTACTTGAACATATGACCAACAACACAATTCATAATTCATATATTGAAGCACTTCATCAAACATATGATATGCATAAGCTTGTACATACATGGGGATTTCATGATATCATACTAGTTGGGCATTGTTCCTTCATCTAGGCATTTAATCATACACCTAATAGGCATAGAATGTGTAAACAACATTATACAACAATCAAACATCATGATTCATCTCTAATTTCAACATCCAAGGGTTTTAATCCTAGGTTTGCATGAATCTACATCATTACTAATCAATTACATATGCAATTTATCACCAAACATGAATTAGAATGCAATTAGTCATTATCAACATGAACAAGAGCAATCCAATCATGAAATTCATAAAGAAAATCCATAACTTGAATTAGAAAAGAGATTCTTGGACTTCATGGATGAAAGGAGTCCATGAATGAACTCTACGCATACCTTGGCTTGTGATTCTATGAAGATTGACGAAGAGATTCTTGAAATTTGACGGTGAATTCCCTTGAAATTGAACCTTCTATGAAAATCCTAGGGCTTGTTCTTGAGAGTTTTTTAGAGTAATTGAGTATAAGCTGCTGATCTCGTGTTATAAGGCTTATATAGGGTGGGAAATTGACCCTTTTAACTCTAGGATACGAATTTAATTTATGAGAAAATTTCTCGATTTTCATCCTTGGCGCGACGCGCCACTATCGCGCCAAGTCACTGGAACTGGACAATTGGGAATCTGTATGGTGGCGCGACGCGGAGCTATCACGTTGCCACCTTGTTTGAGACCTGTAAGTTTGGCGCGATGCACCACTATCACAGAGAAACACTAGAAATTGACAATTTCTATTTGAGTTATCTCCGCGACGCGCTGAAGGCTCAGGTGATACACTGTCTCACTAAAAAGGCTCTAACTCTTCACCCGGGTGTCGTATTTGGGTGAATTTAGTATCTATGGAAAACTTATTCGATTCCCCACATGATAAAAATTGAAAATCTTAAAAATACCTTGTGTACAAAAGTAGATTCATCTTTCAAAAAAGCTTCTAACATTCTTGGGGAAACTTTTCAAGCTAGGAAAAATACGAGGTATTACATACTTCCTCACTCTTGTTGATGACTTTACCAGGGTTACATGGACCCATCTTCTTACTTACAAAAGCAATGCACTCTCTATTTTTAAAGCTTTTGTTTCTATGGTTAAAGTACATTTCAATACATTTGTCCAAACCTTCAGATCTGATAATGTCTATGAATTGGGTAGCATCCTTGAAGCTTTCTTTTTTTGCTGAAAATGGTATTCTTCACCAAACAACCATTCCCTATACACCTTAACAAAATGGCGTTATGGAAAGAAAACATAAACACATTTTAGAAACATCAAGAGCTTTACTTTTCCAATCCAAACTCCCCACTATGTATTGGGGTGAATGTGTACTCACTGCCACTTATTTACTCAACAGACTCCCTTCCTCTGTTTTACACAACTTATCCCCTTATGAAAAGTTGCATGGTTCCCCTCCCTCATATGATCATCTAAGGTCTTTTGGCTGCCTTTGTTATGACACTACCCCTCCTGTTGGGAGAGATAAATTTCTTCCTAGAGCCATCCCTTGTGTTTTTATTGGCTACCCCTGTGGTAAAAAGGGGTACAAGTTACCGCAGCTTTCCAACAAGTCTATCTTCTATTCTAAGGATGTCTGTTTTTATGAACACATCTTCCCCTACCCTTCTCACCCCTCTACCTCTCTTTCCCCACCTTCTTTAGACTCTTCTCCCCTTTTTTTCTATTTTTGTACCTTCCTCTCTCTCTTTTCTTGTTTCAGATCTTGCTTCATCTTCTCCTTCTTCTTCTTCTTTTTCTACCCCTCTTGTTCTACCACCTCCTCTTGTTTCATTAAGAAGGTCTACTAGACCCACTACCACTCTAACCTACCTGTCAGACTATGTCACTCAGCCTCTACCAACATCCCTTTTGAAGCTCCTCCTACTGATCCACAGTCGTATCACTAAGCTATTTCTCACCTTGCATGGCAGGATGCTATGCTCAAGGAATTTCAGTCTCTTGAAGCCAACAATACTTGGGATTTGGTCCCTTTACCTCCTAATAAAAATCCCATTTCTTCTAAGTGGGTATACAAGAATAAGCATAGTGCTGATGTGTCTGTGAGAGATATAAGGCCCGACTGGTCATTCGTAGTGATACTCAAAAAAAAGGGATTGATTATAATGAAACTTTTTCCCCTGTTGTCAAGTTCACTACTATCAAGGTTCTTTTGTCTATTGCCATTAAACGCAATTGGATTGTATACCAATTGGATGTTAACAATGTTTTCCTCCATGGGGACTTACTTGAGGAGGTCTATATGAAGCTCCCACTTGGGCTGGAGGTTTCTTCCTCTGTTGCCCCTCTTTCTCCTTTGATTTGCAAGCTTAAAAGGTCCCTTTATGTATTGAAATAAGCTTCAAGATAGTGGTTCTCTAAGCTTTCTGAGGCTTTATCACTCCAAGGCTATTCTTCTAGCAAGAATGATTATTCTCTGTTTACCAAATCTTTTGGTGCTTCATATATTATGCTAGCTATGTATGTTGATGACATCCTACTTATTGGGGATGACATTCATGAGTTAGATAAATTGAAGCATTTTTTGGACTCTACATTCAAGATCAAGGACCTCGGGTCAGCTCACTATTTTCTGGGTTTGGAGGTCACTCCTCATCCCCAAGGTTATTTGATGTCTTAAAAGAAGTTTACTTCAGATCTTTTATCTGAGTTTCACTGTGACAACTTTACACCGGTCAGTGCTCCTCTTGATCACTCCATTAAGCTCACGACTGATATGGGGGCTCCTCTCACTGATCATTTTGTTTATCGTCGCCTTGTTGGGAAATTAAATTTTCTGCAACATACTTGTCCTGATATTTCATACTCAGTTCAGAATTTGAGCCAATTTCTCCAGGCTCCCCAGGTGCCTCACCTCCTTGCAAGTCTTCATGTCCTGAGATACTTATTGCATGCACCTGACCAGGGTTTATTGTTGTCCAATTCTGATGATTTGACTCTGATGACCTTCTCTGATTCTGATTGGACTTCTTGTGCTCACTCTCTCTGATCTGTGACTAGTTACTTTATCACACTGAACGGTTCTCCTATCTCATGGAAGAGTAAGAAACAACCTATTATTTCCCTCTCTTCGGCTGAAGCTGAATACCGTGCCCTCCGTAAAGTGGTTGCTGAAGTTTCTTGGTTGGTTCGCCTTCTTTTTTATTTTAGTTATCATGTCTCTGATCATGTTTCTGTATATTGTGATAGTCAAGCAGCTTTACACATTGCACACAATCCAGTCTACCATGAGCGTACGAAGCACATCGACATCGATTGTCACTATGTTCGTGATTGCCTTCAATTGGGCCTGGTTTCTCTCCATTTTGTCTCTTTCGCTGGTCAGCTCGCTGATATTTTCACAAAGTTTCTTCCTGGCCCTGCTCATCATCACATTCTTGGCAAGCTTGGCGTGTCTGCACCTTCCAGCTTGAGGGGGTGTTGGAGCTATTACATAATATACATATTGTATATCTTGTATATTTAGTTAGTTGTCTACATATATACATGTTCATTTGCACTTTCAGTTGTAACTGTTTAGCCCATTTATATTTGTGTAGCCCATGTAATAATGCTTAACCCGGCCCACTACAAGATGTGTATATATAGATAATGTTAGTGGAGGTAGTTGGGGTTAATCAGATATTTTAATTCTCCATTCAATAAAGAAAATTCTCTCTCTTCTTCACTTTAATGTTCTCGAGCCTTCTAGGGTTCTTCAACGTTTATCAATGGAATTCTTCGTGATTTATCCATAACAGATCTGTATCAGATAAAAAGATGTAGAGTATAGTATGAGTACCAAAATATGCAATACCCAGAAGACATAAATGACATGAAAAGGGATCTACACATGAAAGCGAACCCAAAATTTGGGTCCGACGTTAAGATGAGAAACATATTCACAAGTATACTCTATACGTTAACACAAACGTATTCAGGTTAAGACGAGAAAGGAATCTTCCACATTAGCACAAACATATTAGCTAATGTGGAAGGGATCTAAACATGAAAGCATGAAAAGAGATCTAAACATAAATGACATGAAAAGGGATCTAAACATGAAAGCAAGTTTGGCATGACAAGGATCAACTAAAAATAGTAGTAGTAGTAGTATACATATAATAAATACATAATTTGAACAAAAATGTTGTGCGATGTAGGATGTGATGCTGTGCAACATGTGATCAGTGCAGAAAAGTAAACCTTCTCGATAATATCTCGAGCTCATCTCTCTTCAACATTTACAATGCAGAAAAGTAAAGTAAAATTTGAAACATATACCTCGGGCCACCCCGAAACGCCCTTCGGACTCATTCGTCTCCCCAATAGAAACTAAAAAGATTAAATGGAGAAATGGATCGAAAATGTCCCTTGATCCAAATTTATAGTACAGTCTTTATGGTTTAAAATCTATGGTAAATGTTACAAGTCCTTTTAAAAATCTAAAATTAGCATTAAGAGATTATAATCTGTCCAATACGAAACCAGTGACAGAAATGATATAAATCTTTCATCATAAAAAGTTTTCAGCCAATAGTAAGGGTGGAACAATCCTCATTTTTTCTAAAAACCAAAGAAAATAGTAGTTTCTTCTTAATGGCACCACAAAAATCATGTATATATATATATATATATATGAATGAGTGCATGCATGCTCATTCAAGTATAAGTATGCATGCATATATATATATAGGTAGGTATACACAAACAGGGTAAAATCACCCTCCAGGATAAAGTAACGCTAACCTGGAGTTCATCCAACGTAATTCTACGCCTCGGCCCCATACTCAGAAGAGAACAAGAAAATACGAAATAAAAATACAACATAAAAGTAATCCAATTGATAAGAGTTATTCTACCATGAATCCCACCTTAACCTATACTAAGTATTCCTAACCTAATGTTACCGACATAGCAAGCATATAAGTATCCCTAACATAATCTTGGTACTATATCGAGCAGTCTAATCTAAGGCTTAGGCAAACATTTTATTCTAAGATCCTCAAAGTAGGCCATTAATATCATAAATAGTGTAATGAACTTAATCCTATCCTAGAAATCCCCTACCCCACATGCTATTTATAAAATATACCATCTCTAGAGTTAAATCTATAAAAAAAATAGATCGTAGCCTACCTCAAAGCTAAACGGTAGTCTCAGACTAACAAAGAGTTGTTTTGTCCCCTCCGTTAACCTTAGAAAGCTTGCATACTTGCACAAATGTTTCTATATTAAGATGAGAAAAACGATACTCATATCACAATTACAAAATTTGAGTTCGGAATTAGGTCAAAATTGACCTGTCAACGAAAACAAAAATTAAACTCACAATTATCTCTCAAATAAGGTAAGGAACCATGTCCGAAAGGAGCGAAAATATAATATCTGTTTTGGGGCTCAAAACAGCCCACAAAGCAAGAAAATCAAGGATTAAAACACAACCTTTTGCGAAAGCAAGGAGGTAAATTAACCTGAAAGAAGTAAAAGGGATAAGATGAGGAGGATCATGATATTACCAGGTAGGAGAATCTCTCAAATTGAGCAATTTCAGTCCTTGGCCGAGCTGCCAAATGATTTGAAAATGGTGGAAATAACGAAGTGAAGAAGGTGGACATTTATATATAGTGATCAGTACCGTGGTAGAGGTCTGGTAACAGGCGCGATGTCGTTGCAGCCAAAACCTTAGCAACAGTGGAGGTTACCAACATTTGAACCTCCTCTAAAACGGACAAAGTTCTACAATAGTGACGTCGCCATAGCAGCAAAATCTCCACTTTACCAGAGCATGCAGTGCACCTTCCACAGTGATGGAGATTTTATCACCGTAGAAGCTATGTCGGTATCCATAGGACCAGCTACACCCGATATCAGCTGCATCAACAGCTTGGCCAAAACATTTCAAATCTCGATCAGACCTCTAGGATTCATTCGTAGTCCTGAGAACGCAAATTAAATATGCTCTCCAATTAGAAAAGTCAGTCGGGACATAAAAGAATCATCAAAACAACCAATGGAGATCGTATTGATTAATTGTTGACCAAAGACAATACTTTTCCTGGTTTTTACTAGAAATCCTCCCACGCATATAAATGAGTTCGAAAGCCTCGAAACCTGACCAAACTTATTCCTAGCCTAAAATCTACGTATCAAAGCTAGATGAACTATCAGAATACTCATTCGAGGCCGTTTACTAAGAATATCAACTAAAGTCAACCTCTTAACTTTAAAACCTCCAAAATGAAGAAATTGATTTAAAATCCAACCAAACTCCCCGAGAATCGAACCACTAGTCCTGGTAAATCACTAGACCATATAGAAACTACAGAAAAACTCAAAACACGAAAAACATGCAAAAATATAGAAAATTATCTGAAGGATCGTTACAACATCCATTACTAAAAAGACTTTCATCCTAGAAAGCCAAGGAAAAGGATGCACTTAACGACTCGAAAAATGCGAGGATAATGGGTTCGTATGACCTCTAGGTGTCCTAATTAGGACTTGATGATTCCTCCACCGTACCTGAACTATCCAAATCTCCCTAGATCTCAACTTCATGGCATCTCTGTCTAAAGTAGCAAATGGCTCCTCCTCGAAAGTCAAACTATCATCCAACTGAACCGAACCTCACTGGAGCACGTGAGCCTCATCTAAAATGTACCATCGAAGCATAGATACAAGAAAAACAGGATAAACACCCGGAAAGGCTGAAGGGAAGGTTAACTTATATGCTACATGACCAACCCGAAGAAGGATCTCAAATGGTCTTATATAATTAGGACTAAGCCTGTCCTTCCTCCTAACCTCATCACATCCTTCATGAGTGATACTCAAAGAAATATAATCACCAGCTGAAAACACCAAGTCTCACACCCTCCTAAATCACCCAAGCTCTATCCATAGGATTCCGCAACAAGTCTGTGGCCCACGACCTAATTTCTAGCAGTAAAAATAATGGCAATGAGATAGAGGATGGGGCAGGTGGGTTTAGTGTATTAAAAATTTATAGCTATTGAGGGATTTTAAGCTAATTAAGAGTTGGTAAAAAATACTCCCTCCGTTTAAAAAAGAATGACCTAACTTGACACAAAATTTAAGAAAATAAAAAGGTTTTTGAATCTTGTAGCCTTGAATTAAAGTTATGTGAAATATACCAAAATGCGTTTTAATCTTGTAGTCCTAAACATGTCATGTGAAAAATTGAAATTAAAGTATTGTCAAAAAGAAATAAGATCATTCTTTTTTAAATAAATTAAAAAGGAAAGTAGGTTATTCTTTTTTAAATAGAGGAAGTAATTTTTTTAAGTAATGAGATTTGGTAGTGAGGTGGCATGTCACATGGCATCCACCTCACTTAAATATCAAGCCATGTGGAGTTTTAAAAAGCCCCATGGAGGACCATGGTTAAAAAGGGATATATTTGTCAAGTTTATTAGTGAAAGGGATAAAAATAATCAAATAGTATGATGAAGGGCAAAATTAGCAAATAAATTAAGTAGAGAAATATCTTTTATCCTTTTTCCTTTTTTACAAATAAAAAAAAAAAACGTTTGATGTTGTTTAATTAAAAAGCAGTGACAGGATGGTACTGCATCTAAATCTACACCATTGACCAAGAATTTCAGTCCTATAATAATATTAAGCAAGGGCCATTTTCACAAATTATTTTATTTCGTATAGTAAATAAATGTTTTTGAGGTCTCAATTTTCATAGGAGAGTAAACATCATTTTTTTCACTTATAGATGGATATAAGATCTAGTATTATATATCTATGTAGTCCTATAATAATATTAAGCAAGCGGCATTTTCACAACTCAATAGTCGATGCATTTCTTGGGTCAAACCAGTTAGGACTTTGTATTAATTTGCAACGTTAATTGTTCACCGTCACAATGAAAAAAAAAACTCTAAAAAAAGGAATATAAAAGGTACAAAAAAAGATTGTTGAGTAGTCAATGAAATCGAAATATGAAAAATAAATATTTGTTGTAATGTATGACATCTCCGTTATGTTGCTTACACCTTCATAAACATGAGTTAGCAAGTCAAATTTTTTTTATTTATTTTTTTTACGGTCATATTGATGAGCTAATCATCTAAAATCTAATTAATTGGTACAATACACTTGCTGATGAAAAATAAACTTGAATTAACGCTTCTGGACTCGACGCTAAGTAATTTTATGCTCATTTTGATGACCTAATCATCTAAAAGCTAATTAATTGGCGCAATACGCTTGGTGATGAAAAATAAACTTGAAATTACGCTTCTAACTCCATGCTAAACAATTTAAGCAAGTTGTCGAAGTTGTGGAATGTAAAAATACATCGGTAGAGAAGCCTTGAAAAGGCTCTGGCAAAATTGCAAGGTAATGTTATGTAGTACACCCTTGTGGTTGGAACCCTTCCCGAATATTGTGCATAACGGGAATTAGCAAGTCAATTAGTTCGATGGTTATTAGGAAATATAGTGACTACTGACAACAAGGTAGGTATTGCAATTAAGATTTGCGAAAAGTAGAGTTAATAAGTCACATGGTCAGTCAACTTTGAATTTTTATCCCAGAAAGTCACTCAATTTTGGTTTTTACTTCAAAAGTCACTCAACTATCACATTTTTACTCGGAATTAGAATTTGTTTGTCCTAAATATAGGAATAACTTTTCTTGTCCTTATTTAATTTGATTGTTAGTATAATAAATAGGAGTGTTTTGTCATATATTTGATATAAGGAAAGTAAAAAAAATTATTTGAGTTTAATGAATAAAATATTTTCCTTCCACATATGCACACGACTACAAGGTCGATATAATTAAAAGATTTGTGAAAATATTTATATTCTAGGTATATACAAAAGTTTTGTTATAAATGTATTTACATTATAGCGAATGCCTATCAAGATCTACTTTGATATCTATTAGGATTTGAAACATTTGTCTTTACTCAGACTAGGAGTAAATTTTTCCTTTAAATATAGGGATTTTGCTCATTGTGTTCTCACTCTTACGATCTCTCATCCATCAAGAGAAATAAAGAAGTCTCTCCTCTTCTCTCTTTATTTATTCTTGTTCTTGTTTTATATTTCATAACACGTTATCAGTGCGAGACTCAGCCAAACAAGGTGAGATTATAAATCTAAAGGATTTCAAGGTTAGTAATTCTTTATGTTATCTTTCTTTTGCTACTACTAATATAATTATTATTGAATTTGAGAAAAAATAATTGGTTTGAAACCATTTATATTTTAAATTTATTCCTCAAGAACAATATTATCAAAAGGGATGATAATATGTTGGGTTCAAGTCCCTTCGATTTATGCCTAAGACGTTTTTATATGGATAAGACGTTGAGATTGAATCTCAATGCACCATATTGATGATATTATGACGGCTAAGGCAAAATAATGAGTATTTGGTGAAATATGTCCCATTAAATATGCTTCATTCCTTGAATTGAATGTGGTAGCAATAAATCATATGTACGCCTCAATTTACTTTTGTAGTAGCTATCAGAATTTGATACTCTTAAGACATGATTATATTTCATTCCTGGGGAATGAGAAGCTTATTAATGCAAACGCACATTTGATTGTGATGGTATCACAACTCTCCTCCGAAAGAGGCTGAATAATTGAGAAAAACTATTTTGATATCTACTTCTGAAGTAGTAAATTTAAAATTTATTCATGTAACAGTAAATCTGAAATTTACTTAAGAAAAAAGGTATATGTCATGGTAAACTTGGAGTTTACTAGTATAAAAGTTCATAAATTGATATGAACCATTGCAACATCTCAAAGATGTGTATACTGAGTATTGAACATATATTGAAGAATTAGAAACTTTTTCATGAACTTTAATGTTGCTTGTTCTCATGATAAGTTGGTTGGACCAACTAATTTTGGGATTGGATCCCTCAAAATCTGAAAAGAAAAAAAAAGTGAATAAGGGCCCGTTCACCTATCATGTGGTATGTTGAAAAGATGCATCAATAAGATGATCACATGTACATTCATGGTCAATCTGCGTTTGACATTCATAAAGTTACTTGTTCAATATAAATTGAGCATAATTTTTAGATTGTGTAATTAAGATAATTCATCTTGATGATGATGGTTTAGCATTGAATGCCTTTCATAAATAGCTGAACCATTACTAATGAGAATAAAGTTTCATGTATTGGTATGAAATATGATATGTTGCATACAATAGCACTTGTATGCATTAGACCAATATATTATGATTATTTCTTCCTTCTTAGTTGGTTCAAGGTCAGGAACCAACTATTTCATCTAATAATTTTGATGTGCGGTATACGATTAATAAATATACCATGATGTACAAAGATGGATTCCTCAAAGAAGATGGAGGATGTATGTTAGTTTTCCTAACATAAGGGAGAGATTATAAGCAACTATGAAATATGTTAGGAATTATCATCAGATCCTTATTCAAAAGATAATTCAAGTCAAATGCCGAAAGCATCTCATATTAAGCTGCAAGTGCTCCTATTTTGTGTCCTTAAAGGATAAATTCTATGCATACGTGAAGCATGATAGACCAATCGGCTCCAAATGAAATAATCCTTGAAAAGAATAAGGAGCAAATAATCATGATAAGAAGAAAATGTGCTCTTGAAGAGCCTACAACATAACACTTCATGAAACCTTATGAGAGGTTTAGGTACTTGAAAATAATGAAGTGATAAGATCTCAAAATGTGTATGTCGCATTGTGAACCGATACAAAATAAGAAATTGTCGACGATATCTTTGATACAATATTGGCGCAATATTGTAAAAGATTATGAGGATCTGAATTCTACGTTAATTTAAGCAAGCTGACGTAGAAACATTTATCAAGTGACCTGAAAGGATGCATTTTGGTAAGCGTAAAACTTATTTGATTTGCAGTCCAGACACTTGAAGATGTCACACTTGACATGTTGAATATTGTTACTTGACAAACATCCATATGAAAATCCCTAAAGGATTCAAAATGCCTGAAGCATATAAAGTTTCTGGAAATTTTTTTATTATCCTCATAATATATAATTTGATGATTTGAGTATCATTGAAACTCTTGGAGAGTTTTCAAAAGCAATAGAGTATTTGCTTAAATGAGAAATATGCAAAAATTGAATAAAGATCCATTCCGACCTCAAGAAAAGAATGAGGAACTCCTTCGTTATGAAGTACTATATCTTAGTGCAATTGATGAACTAATGTATCTTGCAAATACTACAAGGCCTGATATAGCCTTTCTTTTTAGTTAATTTGTTAGCAAGTTTGCAGTCCCGATCTTATTGGTCATGCTGATTTTAGGTACTTATCTGACCTACATAAAGCTCGATCTCAAATAGGTTATGTGTCCATATGTGGTGGTACTGCAATATCTTGGAGATATACAAAGTTGTCTATCGTAGCCACTTTATCGAATCATGCTGAGATAATAGTTATTCATGAAGCAAGTCGAGAATGCGCATGGTTGAGGTCCATAATACATCTCATTCGAGAAAAATATGGTGTGAAATACGATAATCTACCCATAATTTTATACGGAGATAATGCATCATGCATAGCACATCTTAATGGAGGATTCATAAAAGGAGATAGAACGAAGCACACTTCATCAAAGCTTTTCTACATACATGAGCCACAAAAGAATAGTGATATCAACGTGCAACAGATTCGTTCAAGTGAAAATGTTACTGATTTATTCACCAAGTCTTCTCCAATTACAACTTTTAAGAAGATGGTGCACAAGATCAGGATGCAAAGGTTCAAGGATGTTCTCATTAGGGGGAGTTAATACGCATTGTATTTTTTTTTCTCTTACGAGGTTTTGTCCCACTGAGTTTTTCTAGTAAGGTTTTTAATGAGGCAGTCAATATGCGTATTGTTAGAGATGTGTACTCTTTTTCCTTCATTAGATTTTTTTTCTACTGAATTTTTTCTAGTAAGGTTTTAACGAGGCACATTATCTATCTAGACATTCAAGGGGGGTGTTATAAATGTATTTACACTATAATGAATGTCTATCAAGATCTATAAAGATCTATTTGATGTCTATCAAAATTTGATGTATTTGTCTTTTAGTGTGAAACTAGGAGCAAATTCCCTCTATAAATAGAAGGACTTCGTTCATTGTAAATCATCCCTCAAGAGAAATAAGAATTACGCTCTCTATTCTCTATTCTCTATTCTCCATTCTCTATTCTCTATTCTCTATTTTTCTTCTTCTCTCTTCTTTATTGTTTTATAACAATTTTTTTCTTTTTTGTGAATTTTACTCCATCTATTTAATATTAAAAACAGGTGGAAGTAGGCAACAAAAGTAGAGTCAAATTTCACGCGCTAAAGTCCAATTGGATTTTAAGGGATCCAAAGCCAATTTTGTCATGCGTATGGAAATTATATAATACTATATTCTTTTTCCTTTTACGCGTTCTGTATACCTAAAAATAGTCATGGACTTCATATTCATAATTATAGTCAAAAGACACTCCTTTAAAGATCTTTTCAAAGAAAAAAATAGTACCCATTTCACATTTCAAACTCTCATGGACTTATTTAATAATTAGGCCCCACATTACATTTACACACTAATACTTCTTTATTTTGAGGTTGGATTAATTCAAAATTGTGCATTAAAATTTACTTCAGAAGGTAAAATGTTCTCCACGAAAATTATTTCATCCCCATGGATAATTCCAATTTATATTGTTCCAAAAAATTATCTCTCACTTTTTGTATATGCTAACTTTTTATTTTTATAACCTTAACATATATATATTTACCCCGAAGGCATTTAGTAAAATTTATTGACTTCAATTAATTTGAACTTCAGCTGACTTAAGATGTTTAATATTCACTATTTACTATAAGGCTTTTTACTTTCAACTCAAATTTAAGACGTTTATTTAAGGATCAATAGATTTAGGGCCCGTTTGGGATTGTTGTTGCAAAATTGCTTATTTGAGAAACACTTTTATAAAATGACTTTTCAAAAAAAAATGCTTTTAAAAAAAAACAGTTTGTGTTTGTTAAATTCATTCGAAAAGTGTTTTTGATAATCAAATTATGTTTGGATAATTTTTTTCAAGAAGTTTTTTTGAGACAAATGACCAAAAAGGACATCTATCAATAGACTTTTATTACTAAAATCAATTTATAGAGAAAAATTATTTTAAATATCTATTATAATATTTTTAATTAAATTATTTTATTTAATTAAAAAGTACGTACTCTAGAATTTTCAATCAATATTTATATACATAAATGCATTAAAAAAATTAAATGGTGATATATTACTTAAATAATTTAAATATTACTTAAAACATCAAACAAAAATGAATATAAAAGTTATTTTATAAATTAAATCAGTACATGTGAAAAAATTAACGACAAAAATAATTGACCCTTCATACATCACAAAAATTCTCAACATTACTCATTTTCTATGCATTACAGATATATGATTAATAATAATAACATTACACAAAATAGCGAAATAAAAATATTATTGTCAAAATTAAAACTTAACAAAATCAAAGAATTTCACAGACAACGATATTATCACATATGCTATAATATGTATGCACATAAAAAATTTAATTATATCATGATAATTATTAAAAAAAACATACCTTCAAATGAGAAAGCACTTTTGATTCAAAAAATAACTTATTAATAATAGAGATGATTTTATATTTTGGAGAGCAGTAAAATATATGTATATATTAGAAATATTATTTGTACTTATAGATGAAGGAGAAGGTGTGCAATAAGCTAAACTCGTTGAATGAATAGAAGGTTTGAAAAAAAATTCAAATAAATATTTAATTAGAATCTATCTTCTTTTTGTTACCTTATTTTTTAGATTCATTTTACTTTGTCAAATTTACTAAAATTTAGCAAATTCTATATTCATGTTTACAAATATCTAAATGAGATAATATTTGTTATTTTTTGCCTTTTCTTTTGGATATGTCTTTACCATTTTAATTCTAAAATTAAGTAGCCAAATTCATATACGTATACTACCTGATCACAAATATTTAAAATAAAATTCTATCTATTATTTATTATCTTTTTTTAATATATTTTTACGGTTTCAAAATTTACTACAAATAAGCAGTCATCATATTCATTTATATATACACTATATACGTATACTACCTGATGACAAATATTTAAAATAAAATTCTATCTATTATTTATTATTTTTTTAATATATTTTTACGGTGTCAAAATTTACTACGAATAAGCAGTCATCATATTTATATATATATATATATATATATATATAATATTTTAACAAATATGTCACTTTTCATGAATTATTTATTGAAAATTAAATATTCGTGAAAAAATTTATATGTGATGTCAAAGTACAATCTTGTAACGTGATTCATTTGTCAATTGTTATCATTAATAATAATAAAATAACTTATATATTCTTTAGTCATCATCATCAATGATATTTTCAAATTTATTTAAAGAAAATGAGTGAAAATAAAATAAAAATATATAAATCATAAAGAATTATGATTTAAATATGAAATGTAAAATTTTAAAAATCAAACGTTAATCAAACTTGTAAGATATGTTAATATATATATATATATATATATATATATATTTGTGTGTGATAGGGATAATTCTGTCATAAAAAAATAATTTTCTGCTTCTGCCTTTGTTTTTTTTTAAAAGCAAAATTTTTTTGCTTCTTCCAGAAGCAGAAAATCTGCTTCTACTTATTTTTAAAAGCACTTTTGAAAGTTTACCAACCACCCTCTTTTTTAAAAAAAATACTTTTTCTTCAAAATAAATGCTTATTTTGGAAAATAAGCAATCCAAACATGCTATTAGTCATTTGACAAAAAAAAAAATTTAAATCTTACAATATAATATCTCATCCATATAGGAGAATGTTATTAAGGGTAACATACGAATATTGGAAGTGAACAAGTGCAAAATACAAAAACAAGATTATCCTTCTCAAAGAAAACCAAGGCATAAATAAAAAAAGATGACATAAAATAAATAGGAAAAATAATATTTTTAGTTTCTGAGTTATTGTGCTATTTCAATTTTAGTGATATCTGACGAAGCATTTTAAACCTTCAATTAAGCAATGCGTGTTATTTTGATTGCTGGCTAACGGATCTCATCAAATTAAATGGAATAATAATAATTAATAAAACATTTTGGACATAGCATATATAAGTTTTTATTTGCACGTTAGTTGTTTGAAGAATAAATAGTTAATTGAAGATTAAAAATACCCTTACTAATAGTTATCGTTCAATTTAATTTGATGATATCTGTTAGCCAGGGATTAAAATAACACACATTATTTAATTAAAGATTAAAAATACTTAGTCAAATATCGCAAGGACTGAAATTAAAATAACGTGGTAACTCAAGGACTAAAAGCGTCATTTCCTCAAATAAATATTAGAGACACTTCTGGTATACCATGGAGTATATATAACTTGGTTATAGAAACTTTCTAATATTAATATTTCAGTCAAAGTACTTTTTTACTAGTATAGCACTCATTGCCTATAATATTACTATAACGATCAAGTTTTTTTGGAACTAATTTTTCATGTTACGTTATATATATAGTTATTTAGGCAAATTTTACATAATTCAAGTGTTTATTTTAAAAAAAAATACTTATTTTAAGTAGTTAAGATTTTTGGCCAAACTTTTAAGAAATAAAGTATTTTTGAATAGTAACATAAGGTATTTCAAAAGCTAAAATGAAATAGCTTCTTCCCAAAAACATAGTTAAAATATGTACCAAGCATAAATTATTACTTTAATATTAAAAAAGTGTTTTTTAAAAAAATAATTAGACAAATATAAATTATTACTTTTTGTAAAAGTATTTTTGTCGAAAAATATGTTTGACAAAAAATACTTTTTAAAATAAATTAATTTTAAAAGCCCGATCAAATACACTAATAATATATTTTCTATAATAGTATCTCATTGCATGAACTAAAAAAATTAAGGTAAGTACCACAAATCCCACTAATTTGCTCTTTAATTATCCTTTCTCTCAATTTTTTTAATAAATTTTCTCTCTTCCAAATTTTAATTACTCCCTCTATTCGCTTTTACTTGTCACTAATTTCTTAATTGAATTTCTACTTTTGCTTATCATTTTTGACATATCAAGAGGATACAACTTCTTTTTTCCTATTTTACCTTTAGCATTAATTATTTTATCTCCAAATTAATTTTAAGACACAATGAAAACATCATTTAATAGAGGTACTATGTTAAAATAGTCATGTTATTAATTTTTTCTCTTAATAGGTGTGTCAAGTCAAAATATGACAAGTAAAAACGAACGAATAGAGTATTATCTTATGTATCAGAACTAACTTTCTTAACGATATTTAAGAAATAAATCAGGTCTAATAATTATTCAAGATTTTACCTTATTAATGTGTGATTAATGGTTCCCTTAAAATCACTAACAGTTTTGAATTTTAAATTTTGAAATACCAAATCAAGGTAGTCGATCAATCAACATCAGATTTTGTATTTTCGATCAAAATTTTTCTATTTTCTCAAGCTCTGTTTCTTCAAAAAAATTCAAGAAGATGAACATTCCAATACTGTTGAGGAATTTCAATGTATTTCATCTCCTGTAATAATATACACTACAAATCAATTAGTTTAATATGCTTAAACTTAAAAAATAATAATTCAATACTGATAAATACAAATGAGCAATGACTAATATTTTATGTATATAGGTTGAAATATCATAGTTCAGCAGGTCTAACAGAGTCTTATGCATAACCATAATATGTATATGTTATGTCAATATAGATGCGCAATCGCATATGTATTCCATATACATAACTATGTTATGTATATGGGCAAAATAAAGCAACTCACCAGTTTGTATGGCATGCATATACATAAAAAATTTATGTATATGGGTTTGGAATAAAAGATCCCACAGTATCTTGGTCAAACATATACATAACAAAGTTATGTATATGGTTTAAAATAAAACAACTCCGCAGTTTGTATGGCTTACATAAACATTGTTATGTATATGATTTTGAAATAAATCGACCCAACAACGTCTATATCAAACATATACATAACATAGTTATGTATATGGTATGATGTAAAAACTCTCAACAATGTCAAATGTTATATATATACATACTGTGCTATGTATCAGATTATAAATAACATAATATTTTCACTGTTTAAACCACTTATATACATAACATAGTTATGTATATGGGTTGAAATAACTACTTATTTCGATACATAATTTCGAAGTATTTGATTCGGTGTTAGAACTTTCATGGTCTTTTAGTCGGCATTGGAATTCCGACAATACTTATGAAGTATTTTTGAAACTCGTCGGAGGAAAGAAATTTTTGGGGTTTTATTATTCACTCTAGGATTTTTATTTGTTTTTTTCCTTGTACGTGTTAAAGTGTATATTCCCTAAACATTCTAAAATAAGGAATCAAAAGAAAACTTTATACTAATAATTAAGAGATTAATAAAAGTCTATATATTGAAGAGTTCTTGAAAAAGACAAATACGTCTCCCTTATTCGATTGAGGCGTGTAGAGGAAAATATATATATTAAAGATCAGAAAATAGAGATATACTAGGAAACAAATAGCATTCCAAAATGATATATTAGGTAATTTTCTCCTTAATTACCCTCTCTCGAGAGTTCCTTGATTTTAGGCACTCTTTGAGGAGTATTAAGAGTAAGAAAAGAATAAGTGAGATATGTATACGAAGTTTGGAGAGAGAAAGTATCAAAAATAAATTTTTGTAATTACTTTTGATTGTTGGGATTTTATGTAATAACAAAAATTTAGGTTGTAGTTTTAAGTAATTTTTTCAAAAAATTATGTGGCTCTAGTAACTCAGTCTTCTAATATTTTTTATTGTGATAATTTAAAATTCTTACATAATATAGCTATAGTTTAGGGTTTTACAATAGATATGCACGAATACAATTATTGACTTGCACATCTACAGTAAGACGACGATCACAACAACAACAATGACAACAACATATACAGTATACTTTCATGAAGTATGGTCTAGGAGGTTAAGTGAACATAGTCCATACCACTATCTCATAGTGAGATAAAGAGGTTCTTTTCGATAGATCTACCACAGCTCAAGAAAAAATTAGTCTAGAAAAAGAAATAGTATAGGAACAAGAAACAATAGGTATTAACACAACAACTAATAGAAGAAACAAAAGTACCACAAAGTAATACTAAAATCAACCTATTCAAAACAACAAACATTATGAATACTCCACAAACAAGATACGTACAAGCATAGCACTAGTACAATCATAACACTATGACTACTAGCATAGGCAACAAAACAAAGCACTTCTATCTACTAACCTTCTACCCTAATTCGCATCCTCTAGACCTTTTTATCTAGGGCCTTATCTTCGATTAGTTGTAGCTACTAGCTCCATGATATGTCTAATCACCCTCATTCAATATTTTTTCGTTACCTCTACCTCATTTGAATCCATTAATAGCCAACCTCCCACACCTCTGCACTAGGGCATCTGTACACATCCTTATCACATGTTTAAACCATCTCAACAATGTTTCTCACATATTAGCTTCTACTAAAATCACTCCCACCTTATCTCGAACAACCTCATTTCCAATCTTATCTCTCCTAGTAAACCCATATATCCATGGTAGCATCCTCATCTTCGTCACCTTTACTTTTTGGATGTGAGAGTTCTTGTTTGACAAGCACTTCACCTCATACAACATAGTAGGTTTTACAGTCCCTCTGTAAAATTGTCTTTAAGTTTAGGAGGCACCTTCTTATCATACAAGACTCCAGATTCAAGACTCCATCAGTTATTCTGCACTAATATAGTAACTGACATCTTCGTCAATCTCTTCATTTTTTTAGATAGTAGACCCCAAATACTAAACTATCATTTTGTGGATGATCTGAATATCAAGTTTCACTACCACACCAGCTTCCTACATCACCACATTGAACTTGGACTCCAAATATTTCATCTTGGTCCTGCTCAACCTAAATATTTTAGACGCTAACGTTTGTATCCAAACATCCTAATTAGCATTAAACCCTTCACGAGTCTCGCCAATCAGAATTATATCATTTGCAAAAAGAATACACTGCACATCACCTTGAGTTTTTTGCGTCATACATCCATCGCCAAGAAAAATAAAAAATGGACTAAGACTCGATACCTGATGTTGCCCAATCAATACAAGAAAGTTCTCTAAGTCCCCTCCTATAGAACTTACATGAGTCTTGACTTTATCGTATATATACTCAATCGATCTAGTGTATGCTACAAGTACACCTTTATCCTCTAAGCACCTCTAAAGAACCCTCTCTAGGAACTTTTTTCATAAGTCTTTTCAAGATCGATAAAAACTATGTGCAAGTCTTTCTTCTTCTTTCTATACTGCTCTACCGGTCTTCTCATGAAATAGATGACTTTTGTAGTCCAATGTCCCGACATAAATCTAAATTGATTCTCAGATATAGTCACAATCCACATTATCCTCAACTTCACTACTCTCTCCCAATCTTTATAGTGTAGCTTAACAACTTGATACCCTTATAATTATTAATGTCACCCTTATAGAATCATCCAAGAGAATGCCTACTGTAATACCCCATGTCTGAAAGCCATTGTGCAATATATGACTCATTCTCTTGAGTTGTACATACAACATACGAGTCGTATATAGTAAGTTATACTTATAGCAGTGAGAGTAGTTGAAATATGTTGTAGATACAAGTTGACTCTAGAAATCGTCAAAGTATGGTACGAGTAGTATGAAGTGAAGTCATGAGTTCAGCGGTATAGGTTCCCCAAGTTTCTTTCCAAGATATGAGTGGTTGTTTCAAGTCGTATAAATAAGTAACGTGTCGTAAATTACCACTCGTATGTTGACCAATGTGTGCAATCTTTACCACTGCCAAGCTTACGAGTTACTAGTATAACTTGTACCCTCATCATACGAGTCGTATGGTTGACTCGTGATGACTTACGATCAATTTCTATAAAGTTTAGTTAAAGGGCTTTTTAGTCTTTTTTCTTCTTATAACTCCCAACCCACGACTTATAACCCTAAAAAGGTATTATTTTTCTCTATCCTTTGATCAATTAACAATAATTTTTCTCCTCCCATCTTCAAGAACAATTAGATTAGGATTTTCTCACCAAGTCATCTCTTAAGTCTCAAAGTTAAAGTCTTCTTCACAAGTCAAGCAATTCCAGCTATGTGGGATTTTTGAACAAGATTAATCTTTCATCCTTGTGCCTAAAAAACATCATTTTAAGATTAAATGTACTTGTTTTATATTAGGATTCATACCTTGAATTCTCATATATTGAAGCATACTATTATCTTGTGATTTTAAGGCTAAAGATGAATAAAGGTTACATCTATTCATGTTTTGAACTTTAAGATTGCTATTGTGCTTTAAATATCATTACTTTGATTTGGATTCTGCTGAAATTTTTTTATATGGGTATTGAGCCTGATATTTTGTCACAAGTGTTACTAAAGAAACTAAGAGTTTAAAGATTCAAGAATAAGCATTAAGTTTATAAGGAAGTTTAAGCCTTTTAATGGTCCATTCAAATGCAATATAGCATAATTCGATAAAGCTTGATCTCTTGATCTAAAGATAAGAAATGAAATCCATAAGTGTTCATCTTGATTATGATTTAAAGTAAAGAGAAGCATAATTGGTTTTCAGTCTATAAACCCTTATACTATTTTAAGGTGGATTTCTTAAGTATGAGTACATATATATTATAGAAGTAGTATTTAACGCCAAGAAGGCAATGTGGATAGGTGTATCCTAAATTCTCGAAAACTATGGGCCACCGTAGGATAAGCTTTTTTACAATATAGATGAAGTATAGTGATCACTTAAGTTAAGGTTCTATTCCAATGGCAAGGGTAGAACATCTCTCCCTAACGTGGCTAAGACGTTGGACTCCATGATAGCTCACATAGTTTATATAAGTTGGAAGAATCTCCCATAAGAAAGAATAAAAGTAAATATTTTAGAAACTAAGTGTCGTGGCTCACTAAGCTTATTCATATGCTTCATTATCCATATTTTATCATCTTGCATTCTTTATTTTACTCAAGTCTCAGGTTGAGTCACTGACGCTTAGCATGCATTATTTGAAAGTTTACATATATATACAACTCTTGTTTTATTTATGCATTCACCCCCGCATACTCAGTACATTCCATACGTACTGACCCACATATATGTCTATGGGTTACATTGTCTTATAATGTAGGTTCTAGTGCTCATTTCCAGCAGCACGATTAACTACGAGCATCATCACCTACATCCCAACTTTTAGTGAGTCCGAGGGCCCAGCTTATTAGACTCTTGTTCATTAGTGAAAATACTTTAGTTACTTGATTTTCGTTTATGTTCGGGTCAGCTGGTGCCTGTCCCAGTGGCTCCCTAGTTAGTAGTAGAGGCTTGTCAAACTGTGTATGCTTTAATTTCAAAGAGTTTGTTTAAGGTTTTCAAAGTTAAAATTTTACATTAAGATATGGAATTGTTACCTTCAGCTTCTATATATGTTAGTTCACTTTGTGAGTTTCAAGTTGAATAGATACCATGGCCTAGCTTAGGAATATTGTAACGCCCCAAAAACGGGTCTCGAAATGTCACACGGTGCTTAAGACCACAAGTGATACCAAGCTAACCCTTTTACTGGCATAACTCATAAGCAACTGAATAAAATACATAATTCTAAACAAAATAAGCAAAAGATAACTCTTTTATGAATCTGATCAACGCAGAACTAAATTAAAATGATTACAACTCCGCTTTTACAAAACAACACTGGAATAAATACATTAACTTTACTGACTATCTATGAAGCCTCTATTAGAATTGACTTTAGGTAGCTGGGACATGACCCCCATCTATCCCAAATCAATACGACTGAATAAATAAAAGTAAAATACTGCTCAAACAATATGACTGACTCGAGACCTTGAATCAAGAGGAAACGTCACCTACTAACTAGAAGCTGCAAGCTGTCTAAATATGGTATGTGTGCTACAACTGAACTGATACCTATATTATGAGACAATGTAGCACATAGACATTTATGTGGATCAGTACTTTGAGGATATACTGAGTATATGGGAGTGAAATGCATAAGTAAAACATTATCTCATCATTATAATTTATAAAACAATGCATGCTAAATGTAAATGGCTCACATAAGCTGAAATATCTGAAATACTGAAATCTGTAATCATGAATAACAAATCACACTTGAAAATCTAGGGAGTCATAACATTTAGTTCTGAAAGTTGTGCTTGTATTCTCTCTTTAAATCATATTGTCTAAGTGTAGAAAGGACTCACTTTAAATTCTGAAGTCTGTAGCTAATATCTTTTTGTAAAAAATAATTTGAGTAAAATTTGTGAGTCTTCACACTTAGTTTTCTAAAAGCTTTTTCTATTAATCTTTTTCTGAAAGTCTTTACTATTAGGGAAAACTGTTCTGCAAGGGAAAATACTTTATCTGAAGCTTATCTGTAAGGAAAACACTTTATCTTAAGGGTTTAGAAATCTGAAAACTTATTTTGCATGGTAGATTCTTCTAACTGACATAAAGTAGGTGAGAATTTATGGAGTCCAACATTCTTATCCCCCTAAGGAGGAATCCTCACATTGGGGAGAAGAGTCATACTCTTGCCAGGGAATATAACCTATCTAAGTGATCACATATCTATCATCCATGTAGATGTGGGAATAATCTAAATCCTACATTGGCACGTAGTTCTAGGGTATGAAACCGTAGTAACGTACCCATCTCGGTGCTAAATACTACTCCCATTTAATTTGTATGCTCATTCTGATGAAAATCCACTTCTAAAATAGTATAATGGTTTATAATAAAAATTAATTGTATATCTGTAAAGCTAAATCTGTAATCTGAATCTATAAAGTGGAATTCATATCTATTCTTGAGACCAAAAGGTCAAATTATTATCAATAATCTGAAAAGAATCTAGTTATAAAGTGCTCATAGAACAATCAATCTTGAAATAACAATCTTTAATTAGGGCTTAGTGATCCATGCATCAAACTCATGCTAAGACATCATAATATTCATGCTTGGCAATGTAAACATTTATAAATCAACTTAAAATCTGGAAATTTTTGCAATATGCATGAAAATATGAACATAGACATGCAATTCAACTTCTAAATCCCTTGAAATCTCATAATCTCATAAATAACAATATTGGGTGTAAACCCTAACTTTAATTTCATGAAAAATCACATAAAATTCAGTAAATTTGTAATTAAAATAAGTTTTGGGCACAAGGATGAAAGCATTATCCTTGTTGAAAAATCTCACATACCTTGATTGATGATTTGATGAAGAAACTTGAATTATTGATTCCTATTTGAGTTCTTGAAGATGAGTTCTTGATTATCTTGTCTTGAAAATTCTCAATTTAGAGTTTTTTTGGAGAAACTATGGAGGATTTTGATTTCTTGGAGAAGAAGCTCTTGAATTCTAGGGTTTTGTTTTGAGAGAAAATTAATAAAATAAGCATAAAGTGCTTTGGAATATGCTTAATGTTGTGTTTTACACGAATTGGTGCCTTAGGGATTGACCAAAATGCCCCTATTAAACTTCTAAATGGAACTGGAAAAGAAAGTGAAAATTTTAATTTAATAGGCCACTGTGACGTACCACTATCGCGGTGGCTCACTGGAAAAGGACGAGTTGGAACTGGGCCTTCACCGCGATGTGCCATAATTGCAGTGCCCCTTTGGACTGCCATTCTGGCCACTGGCATGATGCGCCAGTATCGCATTGGGCTACTGGATTTCGACAATTAGGAATTTGGACCTCTTCGCGATGCGTCAATATTATGAAGGTCCACTGGAATTGAAAATTATGAAATTATCCTTCTCCGCGACATGGTGGTTGCTCAAGTGGGACACTGTCAACTTAAAAATGTTCTAATTCCTTAACCGAGAATCGAATTCGAGCAAATTTGGTATCGATGGGAAGCTTATTCAATTTCCCATACAATGGAAGCTCTAAATCTGGAAATTTCATACTAAATAAATATTATTCATTTTGAAATCTATTTCTTAACGTTCTAGGAATGAATTCAAGCTAGGAAAACTATGGGGTGTTACAACTATTTGTAGTCTTAAGCACCGTGTGGAGTCCAGAGGGTATTTTTAGGGTATTACAAACTTGGAATCATATCCTAAGGTTTAAAAATTCCTAGGGAGACAGACAAGTCGCATTACGTAGAGTCTTGTCCATGAATATGAAGCGTACCACATTTATGAGCAAAAGGCTACGGAATGAGTTAGGAGTCATCATTTATTTCATGATCTATCATGCTTGAAGTTGTTTCTATCTGCCTTAACTCGTGCTCTTACGTAACAGAATATGCCTCCTCGTCGAGCCAACACACGCAAAAATGGTGATCAACAACCCCTGCACGCCAACCCTCTGAATGAGAATGTGTCTCATGCTGAATTTTGGGCTGCCATTCAAGCGTTGGTCCAAGCTATGAATGTCAATGTTCAGGGAAACCAACAAGCTGCAGTCTCACTTCAGCAAAATAGTAACTTAGCTACAGCCTGAATTTGGGACTTTATGAGGATAAATTCACTCGAGTTCCATAGATCAAAGGTGGATGGGAATTCTCAACTCTATATTGATGAGGTAAGAAAGATCACTCAGATTATGCATATTACTGAAGAGGGGAGTGCAGAGCTAGTATTTTATAGGCTGGAGGATATTGCTTATGATTGGGTCACAATGTGTAAGAATGGTAGGGGTGAGAATGCAGCTCCTATGAGTTGGCAGGTATTTCAGAATATTTTTCTGGATATGTTCTTTCCTTGTGAGATGAGAGAGGCTAAAGTGGAGGAGTTCATGAACTTGAGACATGGCTCTATGATAGTGAAGGAGTATTGTCTTAAGTTTACTTAGTTGGCCAAATATGCCCCAGAGTTGTTATCTGATTTCTAGAGCTCGTATGAGTAAGTTTGTTACTGAGTGTCTGATTTGGTGGTAAAAAAGTGTAGGACTGTCATGCTGATTGGGGATATGGATATTGCTCGGTTGCTGAATCATACTCAGCAGATCAAGGTAGAAAAGTTGAAGGGAAGAGATGAGAGAAACAAGAAAGTTAGGACTGGACAGTTTGAGTATAGTCAGCCAAGGTCTGGAGGGGGAAGCCGTATGTAGTTTCAAGGTTATTCAATAGTGCCTACGCTATCTTCAGCCAGTGCCCCTGCACCCAGGACCAAGCAGGAGCAGTGGGGAAGGACTCCAAATTCTATGTCTCAAAATAGTGTAGTCGGGAGGCCCAGTTACCCGACATGTGCAAAGTGTGGCAGGACCCATCTTGGTGAGTGTTTGATGGGCAAAGGGGGTTGCTACGGTTATGACAAGTTGAGCCACATGATTAAGGAATGTCCATATGTTAAGCAAGGAATTAGAGATGCTCATCCTCAGACTCAGGATACTAATCCAGTAGCCCAGCCAGGTCACCCAGTTCCTCCACAAGGAGCATCATCCAGTACCGATGTGGTCAGTGCCAGAATCAGTTTATGTTTTACCATCTCGTCAGGAGCAAGAGAATTTTCCAGATGTTGTCACTGGCATACTTCATGCCTTTCACCTTGATGTATAGGTATGGTTAGACCCGGAATCGAATCTCTCTTATGTAACTCCACTGGTTGCTATAAATTTTAGGGTAAGTCCTGAAAATCTCTCTAAGCCCTTCTCAGTTTCTACCCCAATGGGTGAGTTAGTTGTTGCTAGACGAGTCTATAGGAAGTTTTCTATCACCGTCCTTCATAAGATCACACTAGCGGACCTAATAGAGCTAGAGATGGTAGATTTTGATATTATTCTGAGCATGGATTATATTAATTCATGTTATGTATCAATAGATTGTCGCACCCGCGTAGTGAAATTTCAGTTTCCTGGTGAGGTAGATTTCGAATGAGAAGGTAGTTTTGTGTCTCCCAAAAGTTGTTTCATCTCTTATCTTAAGGCCAAAAAGTTAATATCAAAAGGGTATATCTACTATTTAGTTTGAGTGGTATATCTACTATTTAGTTTGAGTCATAGATACTAAGTCTGAAGTCCCAATGATTCAATCAGTTTGGGTAGTAAATGAGTTTCTAGAGGTTTTCCCCGAAGATCTGCCAGGGGTACCTCCAGACAGAGAAATAAAATTCAGTATTGATCTTCTTCCTGTTACTCAGCCCATCTTTATCCCTCCATATCATATGGATCCGACTGAAAGATGGCACCGAACTTCATCAAACCTAGTGTTTCTCCATGGGGTGCTCCGAACTTTTCGTGCGCAAGAAAGATGGAACTCTTAGAATGTTTATAGATTATAAACAGCTAAACAAGGTTACCATTAAGAACAAGTATCCAATTCCTAGAATCGACCATTTATTTGATCAGCTTCAGGGTGCCCGGTGGTTTTCTAAGATTGACCTTAGGTCAGGATACCACCAGTTGAAAGTCAGGAAATGAGTCATTCCAAAAATAACTTTCCAAATAAGTTACAACCATTTCGATTTTGTGGTTACGTCATTTGGACTGATAAATGCTCTTGCAGCCTTTATGGATTTGATGAACAGGGTCTTCAAGCAGTACTTGGATATGTTTGTCATTGTCTTTATAGAAGACATACTGGTGTATTCCAGGAGTGAGGAAGAACATGCAGACCATTTGAGAATTGGACTGCAGACCCTTAAGGACCGTTAATTATATATGAAGTTTGGTAAATGTGAATTTTGGTTGGAATCTGTTACCTTCTTGGGACATGTCATTTCAGGGGCTGGAATTCATATAGATCCTCAGAAGACTAATGCAGTAAATCATTGTCCTAGACCCATCACTCCATCCGATATCAGGAGCTTTTTGGGTTTGGTTGGGTGTTATAGAAGATTTGTTGAAAGGTTTTCCTCTATAGCCACACCATTGACTAAGCTGACCCAAAAAAAATGTGAAGTTTATATGGTCTGATAAGTGTGAGAAGAGTTTTAAAGAATTGAAGGATAGATTGACTTTGGCTCTAGTGTTAACTTTACCTGAAGGGTTAGACGGATTTGTGGTGTATTATGATGCTTATAGAGTTAGGTTAGGTTATGTGTTAATGTAAAATGGGAGAGTGATAGCTTATGCCTCCAGGCAACTTAAGGATCACGAAAAGAATTTCTAACATCACTATTTGGAGTTAGCTGTTGTGGTATTTGCTTTGAAAATTTGGAGACACTACCTCTATGGTGTGCATGTTGATGTTTTCACTGATCATAAGATTCTTCAGTACGTATTTTTTCAGTAGAAGTTGAATCTTCATTAGAGAAAGTGGTTAGAGTTATTACAAGATTATGACATGAATGTACTCTATCATTCGAGTAAGGCAACGTGGTGGTAGACGCACTGAGTAGGTTATCCATGGGTAGTGTGGCTCATGTAAAAGAGAAAAAATGGGAGTTGGCCAAAGAGGTACATAGATCAACCCATTTAGGAGTATGTTTGCTCGACACTGATGATGGGAGAGTAGTAGTTTAGAATGGTTCGTAATCATCTTTGGTAGTGGAAGTGAAAGAGATACATCGAAATGATCCCATGTTTAGCCAAATATTAGAAGCAGTCCAGCAACAGAAGGTTGAGGTTTTCTCCCAAGGCAGAGATGGTGTACTTCGTTATCAAGGTAAGCTTTGTATTCCCAATATAGATAGGTTAAGAAAAAGGATACTAGCCGAGGCTCATGGTTTGAGGTATTCCATTCATTTGGGTGCTACTAAGATATACCGCGACTTATAGGAAATTTATTAGTGGAATGGTATTAAGAAGGACATAGCAGAGTTTGTGGCCAAGTGTCCCAACTGCCAGCAAGTTAAGGTTGAGCACCAGATACCGGTTAGTACGCTATAGGAGATTAACATCCCTACTTGGAAGTGGGAAATAGTGAATATGGATTTCATCACAAGGTTGCCTTGCACAAGACGTCAGCATGATTCAATTTGGGTCATAGTAGATCGAATGACTAAATCATCCTATTTCCTACCTGTCAAGACTTTAGATACAGTGGAAGATTATGCCAAAAATGTATATTCGCGAGTTATTAAGACTTCATGGGATACCTTTATCCATCATCTTAGACAGAGGAATGCAGTTCACTTATCTCAGACAGAAGAACACAGTTTTGGCAGTCTTTCCAGAAAAGTCGTGGTACAAAGGTTAAGCTTAGTACTGCTTTTTATCCGCAGAATGATGGTCATATTGAACGCACAATTCAGATATTAGAAAACATATTTAGGGCATGTGTTTTAAACTTTAAAGGAAGTTGGGATGACCATCTACCTTTGATTGAGTTCGCTTACAATAATAGTTATCAAGCTAGTATTTAGATGGCTCAATTTGAAGCATTGTACGGGCGTAAGTCCAGATCACCCATAGGATGATTTAAGGTTGGTGAAGCGACGTTTATTGGGACATATTATGTTCTTGAATCTATGGCAAAATTTTAGTTGATTCGTGAAAGATTGAAGACCGCTCAAAGTTGTCAGAAGTCATATGCAAATATAAGGAGGAGAGAGCTCAAGTTTGAAGTGGGGGATTAGGTATTCTTGAAAGTGTCGCCTATGAAGGGAATAATGAGAGTTGGAAATAAAGGTAAGTTGAGTCCCCGATTTGTTGGTCCGTATAAGGTAGTGAAGCGTATAGGAAAGGTTGCTTATGAATCAGACTTTCCATCAGAGTTAGCTGCGGTTCACCCAGTGTTCCAGGTTTTGATGCTTAAGAAATGCATTAAAGATCCATCCTTAGTAGTTCCCCTAGAGAGTATTGGGGTCAAAGATAACTTGTTGTATAAGGAGATTCCTGTGGAGATACTTGATAGGCGGGTCTGAAGGCTAAGGAATAAAGAAATAGCGTCAGTAAAGGTTCTTTGGAGAAACCAATTAGTTGAATGGGCCACCTGGGAAGCTGAAGCAGACATGATGACCAAGTATCCTCATTTCTTTTCTTCCAACTCAGCTCCTACCGAAGGCAAATAGTTATTTTTAGCCAAAAATCATTCTCTTTAAGTAAAGTATTCTTAAGTCATATCTTATTTTTGAGTAATTGGATCCTTGTGATAGGTATAAGTTTGGCTATAAGTTTTGTGTAGAGGTGTTGATTCTTTTCCAAATTCTAGATGAATCATATTCAAGGATGAATATTTCCAAGGGGGAGATATAGTAATTCCCTGCGTCTGAAAGCCACTGTGCAACATAAGACTCATTATTTTGAGTCGTACATGCAACATATGATTTGTATATAGTAAGCCGTACCTATGAAAGTGAAGAGTAGATGAAATCAATTGTAGATACGAGTTGATCCTAGAAATTGTCAAAGCATGGTACGATTCATATGAAATGAAGTCGTGAGTTCAGCAGTATAGGATACTTAAGTTTCTTTCCAAGATTCGAGTGGTTGTTTCAAGTCGTATAAAAAAGTAACGAGTCATAAGTTAACACTCGTTTGTTGACCAATGTATGCTATCTTTGCCACTACCAAGATTACGAGTTACTAGTCCAACTCGTACCCTTATCATACGATTCGTATGGTTGACTCGTGATGATTGGCGATCAATTTTTGTAAAGTTCAGTTAAAGGGCTTTTTCGGCTTTTTCCCTCTTATAACTCCCTACCCACAACTTATAACCCCAAAGAAGCATTACTTTTCTCTATCCTTCAGTCAATTAACAATATCTTTTCTTCTCCCATCTTTAAGAACAATAAGATTTGGGTTTTCTCACCAAGTCATCTTTCAAGTTTCAAAGTTCAAGTCTTCTTCACGAGTAAAGCAATTCTAGGTATGTAGGATTTTCGAACAAGGTTAATCTTTCATCCTTGTGTCCAAAAAATATGATTTTACGATTGAATTTACTTGTTTTTTATCAGGGTTCATCCCTTGAATTCTCATATACTGAAGCACACCATTATCTTGTGATTTTAAGGCTAAAGATGCATAAAGGTTACATCTATTCATGTTTTGAACTTTAAGATTGCTATTGTGCTTTGAATTTCATTACTTTGATTTGGATTCTGATGAAAGATATGGGTATTGAGCCTGATATTATGTCATAAGTGTTATTAAAGAAAGTAGGAGTTTCAAAATTCAATAAGAAACATTAAGTTTATAAGGAAGTTTAAGCCTTTTAAAGTTCCATTCATATGAAATATAGCATAATTCAAGAAAGCTTGATCCTTTGATCTAAAGATAACACATGAAATCCACTATTTTTCATCTTGATTATGATTTAAAGTAAAGAGAAACATACCTGGTTTTTAGTCTATAAACCCTTATGCTATTTTAAGGTGGATTTCTTAAGTATATGAGCATACATTATATATATATATATATATATATATATATATATATATATATATGAGGAGTAGTATTTGGCACCAAGAAAGAAATGTGGATGAGTATATTCTAAATTCTCGAAAACTACGAGCCACCGTAGGTTAAGCTTTTTTCCAATATGGATGAAGTAAGTGATCACTTAAGTTAAGGTTATATTCCGATGGCAAGGGTAGAACAACTCTCCCCAATGTGGGTAAGACGTTGGACTCCATAGTAGCTCACATGGTTTATGTCGGTTAGAAGAATCTCCTATAAGAAAGAATAAGAGTAAAGATTTTAGAAACTAAGTGTTGTAGCTCACTAATCTTATTCATATGCTTCATTATCCATGTTTTATAATCTTGCAGTCTTTATTTATACTCAAGTCCCTGGGTGTGTCACTTACGCTTAGCATGCATTATTTGAAAGTTTACATATATATACAGCTCTTGTTTTATTTATGCATTTACCCCCACATACTCAGTATATTCTAGAAGTACTAACCCATATATACGTTTATGTGCTAGATTGTCTTATAATGTAGGTTCTGGGGCTCGTTTCCAGCAGTACGATTGACTACGGGCATCATTACCTGCATCCTGACTTTTGGTGAGTCCTCATAGTCTGAAGACCCAGCTTATCAGACTCTTGTTCATTGATAAAAGCACTTTAGTTAATTGATTTTCATTTATGTTCGGGTCAGCTAGGGTCTGTCCCAGTGGCTCCCTAGTTAGTAGTAGAGGTTTGTCAGACTGCGTATGCTTTAAGTTCAAAGAGTTTGTTTATGGCTTCCAAAGTTAAAGATTTACTTTAAGATATGGACTTGTTGCCTTCAGTTTCTATATATGTTAGTTCACTTTTCATGTGAGTTTCAAGCTGAATAGATATCATGGGTTAGCTTAGGACTATTCGTAGTCTTAAGCATCGTGCAGTGTTCAGGGGGTATTTTCGAGGTGTTACACCCACTTTATAACAAGTTGTGTTGTCTGACACTGCTTCATCAAGAAAAGTAATCAATACATACATATACTCTGGGGAAAAAAGAAAACAAATTTATTTATATAAATATACAATGACACAACTTTAGGACAAAGGGCACCATGGTCTATTGGCTAGGCACTTCTCTAATGAGGTGCTCTCCTGGATATCAAACCCCATTGACAGTAAATTTCTATTTTTCTATTTTTATAAGCATTAATCACTAAACATAGCATGTCATTAATAGGATTTGAACCCCCTAAATTTCACTGCTTAAGCTAAACCTAAAATAGTAGTGTTAAAAAATTATCCATTCTTTCTCTAGTTTGTTCATCGATTCTCTACGTTAAATGTCAACACCTCTTATAAATAATATTTTGTGCGCTACTAGAATCACTGTACCCTATTTTCACATTTTGGACATTTTCGGCGTTCTGAGAATGACGTTAAACAACTCAATCAGGCACTACATACCTGACCCCTGTGCACTTCCAAAAATCTATCAGAATATCGTCAGACCATTCTATACCCCTATACATCCTATGAACGACACTATCTCCACGTTTCAGATATCTTCGTTGTTCCGAAAATGACGTTAAACAACTCAATCAGTCACTCCATATCTGCCCCTGCCTATGCACGTCAAAAAATTCACCAAAATCTCGTCAAACCAGTCTCTCTATCCCTATGCTTCCTATGAATGACACCATCAACCTCAATGGGCCTATAATAACCATAGTCGTGTAGCCTCTCAGAGTGCTCCAAATTTCCTAACACATGTTGATTCTTCGTTCAAGAGTTTATTGCAGTAAAACTAGCACCTCCTCCTAATGAGAACCTTCTTCGCCAAAACTTTGTCGTCCTCGGCCTTTATGCAGTTTACTCGGTCATGGTCCTTAGCCTCCTTTCCCTAGACTTGGCTAATATGTACACCTTTCAAATAAGACATATATTATATATATGTGGATATACTTATTATGCTCGTGGATATAATATTATTAGTACAAATATACAGTGTCTTCTATTATAAACATATTGTATACATTTGAATACTCTTATTATATGTACGAATACAATGTACATCATTATTAATGTATAATAGATTTTGCTATGGTTTGAATCCAAAATAAATTTATAATTAAACAAAATCTCACTATTTTACAAATCTAAATACAAATAATATTTTCTCCGTCTCATTTTATGTGGCATATTTTGACTTGACATGATATTTAAGAAAAGAGAAAAGAATTTAAAATTTGTGGTCTAGAATGATCCTTGAATATTTATGGTTGTAAATGATTTCATTAAGGAAGTTAAAGAGAATTTTAAAGTTAACTTTTTTCTAATTAAAGTAAGATGACATTCTTTTTAGAACGGACTAAAAAGAAAAATAAGTCACATAAAATGAGATGAAGAAAATAATAATTACGAAATTTTCTCAAAAATAATTTGTACAAATAATACTCCTATCATTCATTTTTACTTGTTCACTTTTCTATTTTGGAATGTCTAATAATATTAGTCCAGTTTATAAAACTAGTGGATAATTTATCTATTTTTATCCATTTTACCTTTGGTATTAAATAGTACAATACTCCCACCATCTATCTTTACTTGTCCACTTTTCTATTTTGAAATATTCAATAATACTTGTCCAATTTATAAAATTAATGGATAATTTATCTATTTCTATCCATTTTATTCTTAGCATTAAATGTGATTCATTATCTAATACATTTTTAAAAGAATAAATTTATTATATTCAAAGGATAATATATTAAAATTACTGCTATAGTTTATCGTTTCTTAATTCCTATGTCAATAGAAAAATAGACAAGTAAATATGGACGGAGAGAGTACATCACTCATTGTATTTTTTAAAATAAAAAACTTATTATATCTAAAAAATTGATATAGTAAAATTATCTTTTTATTTTATTAATTATTTTTTAAAATATATGCTAAATCAAAGTGAATAAGTATTGATGAACAGAAAGAGTAACATTATAGAGTAATTTGAGGGTCCAACAGAAATGGTGGCCCAAATATGTAAACATAAACCTCGAATTGCTTAGCCTGAATATGTATGGTGAGGCTTTGCATGAAACCACCTCTTATTTCAAGAATTTGTCTGTCCAATAAGGTTGTTTCATTGAAAGTTCAATATCAATTTTGCTTTTTTCTCATCCCAAGGCTGATTTTATTACTAAAAGTAAAGAGAAAAAAACAAAACAAATGTTTCACTATGGGAACATGTTTTCAAAAGTAAACTGCCAGTAATTTCCAGCTAATCTTCAGCAACTCCATTAAGTTTTAAGGAAATTTAAATGGTAAAGACAAGAATAAGAGAACCTAACAAGCAAATCTGCACAGGAATTTGATGTCTTCCAACATCACCATAGGACGATGAGCTGTTTTTTCTTCTTTTAGTTTTTCTTTGGTGTTAAGCAGTACCTCTGTTTCATAATACTTAGCTCTCGTTGATTTGTCATATTCTTTGAGAAAATTTAATTAGAAGTGTATCTTTTTAAACTAACTTTGTTATCAATAATATTTTAGAACTCTTAATTTAACTGTTCCTATTTTATATATTTATTAATACTAACGATATAGGATGAAAAAACGTAATAAAACCTTAATACAGAAGGCATAAGTAAAATGAAATAGATAAGTAAATAAAACATCTATTTTGTAAAGGCATAAGTAAAATGAAATAGTTATTTTTAATACAGAGACCAAATAAAATGAAACGAAGAAAGTATCTATTTTGAGATTTAGTTTTAAAAAACTACCTTAATATCTCATTTCAGGAATAAAGTGCAACTTATCAAAAACAATTATATTCACAGAGCTCGAACTAAAAAATTCTAGATAAAGATAAAGAGTCATGTTTCAAAAGAGGTAGAGATAGGTCGAAGAAGTATAGAAAAGATGTGATTAAACATGACATTACGTAATAGTAATTTATTCAAAACATAACCTTAGATAAGAGATCATAGAGTACCGAGTACATATATTTAGGTAGGGTAGTCAGTTAGACAGTACTATTAGTCGGTACTCAGTAGTATTAATCTTGTATTTTCTTGTTTGTTGAGTTTAGTTCTTTGACGATAAGCTTTTGTTCCTTAAAGAATCACTTTTTTCATGTAAGAATATTATCCAAATTAGCTTGTGCCTAGTTTTATTGTTTTTCTCAATACTTATTTCCATATATAATGTAACTATTCTAATATATGTACTTTGCACGTGTATCTATCATCAATCAATAATTTATATATATAAAAATACAAAATATTCAAAAAATAGCAATTAACGTTAAAATAAATATTATATCTATTTAAAATTTGAAATAGTTCAAACAGCAGCAAAATACCTCAAAGACTAAGCAACTTAAAAAAATCAGAGTACATTATATAGTTTTGCTTCCATCAAAGCTTTTCCCCAGGGATTTGATGCTCTCCATCTTGAGCATATAAAATAATAAAGAGATAATACATAAATATAACCTTAAACTTGACATCAAATTATAATTTTAACCTTAAACTTTGATAGTGCACAAATATGACCTTTAACTATTCAAAATCTGAACAAATATGACCTCCGATTGTGCAACCCCATGCATGAGTTTCACTCGCGCCTATGTGGAAAGGTAATCCAATCACACGGTGCCACGTCGTTAAAAGGGCTGACTTGAAAGGAGGTCATATTTGTGCAGTTTTGAATAATTAAAGATCATATTTGTGCACTGTTAAAGTTTTGCTTTTTGTGTTAAAACGACGTCGTTTTTATTATTATTATTATTATTATTATTATTATTTATTTATTTATTTCTATAGCAGCCACTAGCAGGGATCGAACCCGCGCAGTAGGCTGAAGGAAGCGCCCAAAAAGAGCAATTAACACCACTGGGTTATCTAAGTGTCTTGTTTCATGTGGTTCAACATTAATATACGTACATAAATATAGATTTTCTACCTTATATATATAACGCAATTTTTTTACTGAGGGCGTTCGGTGAACCCCATGGCAACCACGTAGATCTGTTCCTGCGTTAATTTAATAACATTTTAATAACGTTAATTTGATAACGTTAATTTAATATACTACTACTACTACTATCCTTAATAACGTTAATTTAATAACGTTTTATTGAAACTATAATTTTTTTATTATTAGTATAGTTTCATATTTAATTTTATATTTAAATAAATTATATTTAGATATATTATATAACTTAAATTCGCCCTTTGCTTTATAATATATATGCATACCCGCTCGATTTTTTCATGTGAGGCTGACCCACCTAATTAATAAATCTTCAATATTGCCCTTTTTTTTTTGCAATGACAAAAGAAATTAGATGCTATTTTCATCTTTGAGCCAAAAATAATGAAAAAATAATAGTGAAAAGTCATTTAAAGGTCATATTTGTGCAGTTTTGAATAGTTAAAGGTCATATTTGTGCACTATCAAAGTTTAAGGTCAAAGTTATAATATGGTGTCAAGTTTAGGGTTATATTTATGTATTATGCCCTTAGATTTTAAGTTGGACGCGCTCAGTTTTGCGTGTTGAACACGCGTTTTTCCACGTAGGATCGGAGGTCATATTTGTGCAGTTTTGAATAGTTAAAGGTCATATTTGTGCACTATCAAAGTTTAAGGTCAAAGTTATAATTTGATGTCAAGTTTGGGGTCATATTTATGTATTATCTCAATAATAAATCAACCCAAGAATTAATAGGACCTGGCAAGCACCAACACACACAATCACTTACCACTTTCTCATTTCGTCAATGCCCATATTTACTTGGATGACTATATGGTCTTAACAACATGGATGGCACTGTATCCATCAATCTGAATCTCTTTTTTTATTCATATTTCCCTCTTTGTCCGCGACCTTAAGCTCTTCAACTTGGACCCCATATTGCTCCAAGCTTTTCTCCGCAACTTTAAACTCTTCAACTTAGATCCTATATTGCTCCAAATTTTCTCCGCGGCCTTAAACTTTTCAGAATGGATCCTATAGTGCTCCAAGTTTTGACCCTCCACAATGCAACGATCTAGCAGTATCACTCTTGACCTACATACAATAGTAAGACAATAACAAAGCTTTATCAATCTTCAGCTTGGATCCTATATTGCTCCAAGTTTTGACCTTTCCACAAAGTGACTCTGGTAGATTTAGAAATTGTTTTTGGTAGACCTTTGGTGAATCATTCAATTAAAATCAAAATTCAAACGCCATAACTTCAAAGAGGACACAAAAAAAAAAGTATTGAAATTTCTAGATCAAGAAAATTGACTCCACTACCTTGTTAACAGTCACAATTCTCAGACTCCTTCCTAATAACATCAACAACAGAGTCAATAAGTTCCTCTCCCACAGTGTTGTTATCAGCAATGACTGACCAAACTTTAATAACTATAATGTGGATTTAACTTAACTAACTTTATGAAGAAAAATATGACACCATATATATCCTCTCAAGTTTATAAAATTTTATCAATCACTACTATAACTCAATAAAAAATATAAACACAACATATAAAAAAATTACCAACACTGACCCCTCTCAGTGGAACGTCCAACTCTAAGCAATTGAAAATCATCATAAATTTGATAATTTTTTACTAATAATACTTCATTTATAGAGCATCATACTCATATGAGGAGTCTGAATTATAATTAAAAACGACACATATAACTGACAAGAGAAATGATATGACTAAAATATTAAAGATTACCTTAAAAGGCTAACTAATAATCAAAGCAATCAATTATGAAGGATTAAAAGAGTCCAACAATTAATATAATAGATTTTGTTTTTGTCTGTGAAGCGTAAAAATCAATTAATATTTTTATTGAATTTAAATCTTAATATACTTAGAGAAAAGTTTTAATATTTAGATGTTATATTTTTCACTAATATCAATCTTCAGCCTATGTTTTATCATATTCCAACTAACATCAAACTGTAGCCTACATTTGTCAAGTGGCTTCATAAATTTTAAACAGTTTTGGTATGTCAAATAAACTCTATAGCATCAACAACATAAAGTATTTGATGTAATCACATAAGCGGAGTTTAAGAAGGATATAGTATACGCAGATCTTAAGACTCAATTAATAATTCATAGCAATTTATTCTAATTACAAAATTTAATCTAACTTTCACATAAAATGAACAAATTCATATTTTGACTAACCAACTTGTTGATTTTAAGTTCTTCCTCGTCGCACCAAATCACAGTAGGTCGTGATCATACTCATAACCTAAAATATTTTTTTACATAACATCAAGGTAGCAGTACAGTTATCCAATGAACCACTTCAAAGCTAATTTAATTTATATATAAAAACAACAAATACACCATAATTCAAATACAAGATCATTAAGAAAAGACAATTAGAACTCCATTGACTTTTATGTATACATAAATAATAAAATAAATTCTTTGAAGACGAAAAGAAGAGAAGAGAAGAGATAACTTAGCCAAAAACTCCAACAAAGACCCCCCAACGGAAAAAAAAAGGGAATGAGATAAAACATTGATTTTTTTGGCTACTTAATTAGACGGCAACATGCTTGTTTCGGTCAATTTTTCTATCAAAAATTTTAATTGAAAGAAAAACACGAGAAAATATATATCAAAAGGAGAGAATCCATTATCAATTATTGATTCATAATATAATCTTTTAATCAAACCTTAACGCATGATAAATAACAAATCCTAACTATAATATGTCTACAGACAATATCATCTCCGTTCTCCATCATAAAGTTTATTCAATTTTCAATTGTAGATCCATAGACGTTTTGAACATGAAAAATTACATTAAAAAATATTTAGAATAAATCAATTGATCGTATTTATTTATAAACCAAAAACAAGAGTTAATATTTAGATAAAACTCTTTTTGTATTCTTCTACCAAAAGAAAGCATGCTGGGCCAAAAAAAAAAAAAAAGAGTACAATTTGACTTGGCTTAAAAAAAAGGAGCAAGATTCCTTTTATACAAATAACTTTATTAATTATATTTGCTTAAATTATATTTTTAGAAAAAAAGAAATACGATTTCTAATCAAATTTTACCTTCCATAAATAAGGACTTTAAAGAAACTTTTATCCATACATTTTAGGAGTTTTTAAAACATTATAAAAATAATTAATTATATAATGATTCACAGAAATAAATGAAAATTGTGGGACTTCACACTTTTAATATATTATATAGAATATAGATTATTCTATTATTTTATACTTATACAAATATTTATAGCTTATTTTAGATTATAAATAATTTTAAAATAGTTTGACACTAATAAAAAAATACTACTACATAAATTAAGACGAAGAAAATCAAATATCAATCGCATAAATTGAACTGTGTTGTGGGAGTATCATTCGTCAGATATCAAGATAACTTGTTGCTATCATTCATCAGATATCGAGTAATTTTGCCTAAAGGGAAAAACTTTATGGTGAGTGAGACACAACTATTACTTGACATATGAGTGTATTTATTTTATACCAAAAAATTATGTGGGTCCACTTTCCATTATCTCGCCCAATCATCCTTCAGCATACTTTTGCCCTCCTCATCCTCTTTTTCATTTCTCCATTTATTTACTTTTATTTTTTTCTTTAAAATTTTTTTACCCTCTGATTTTTAGATCAGTTTTTTCTCTATAGATTTTGATTTTAAATACTCTCTTATTTTAATTCTTATTTACTTAACATTTCTTTTAACAAAATTTTATCAAGAATTTATTTTATTAAATTAATCTTATTAATTATAATTTAAATTTATAATTTTAAATATTATATATAGTCATTTAATAATAAAAATTGTATTAGAAAAACAGAAGGAAAGTCTTGGAGCAACTGGTAAAATTATTGTCATGTGATGAGTAGGTCATAGGTTCAAGGTTTCAAGCCTTGAAAATAATATCTGACAAAAATTTAAGGTAAAGTTGTGTAAATACATTTTTGTGGTGGAATTTTTCTCCGAATCGTGTGTATAGTGGGCATTTTAGTGTAAAAAATTACCTTTTTTTTATATTAAAAAATCACGATAAATTTCTCTTAATTTCATAAATTAGACAAGTAAATTAAAACAAATAATTTTAGTATAATGATAAAGTTATCAAGGATATTTTTAGTAAGATGGTCAAGTAATCATGAACATTTTCAATTGCATGTTAAATAACATAAAAGGTACTTTAATGAACGCTTATTCTTTCTCAGATATAAATTAACAATTAAAAAAATAAGTCTATATTTTCCTTTTTATTTTTGTTCTTAATCTTCTTCATAATTATCTTAATTAATTAATTACATTATGATTTACAAAACAATACTAATTCTTTCCCTGTGCTTTGTTGTGTGATTTAAATGTGTGCTGTCAAATTATTAAAAAAGTAAATTTTCAAAATTAATCAAATAAAAGATTATGTTGTGGCGGGGGGAGGGCAGAATTGAGAGGGGCAGTTAGGGTATGGGAAGAGTAAATGATAGGTGAAAAAAAAAAAAAAAAAAGTGGGACCCATAATACATTTGTCAAATAATAAAATCCTCTGTGACATATCTCACACATCATAAAAAATTTCATACTTAGAATAAAATTGATACTCCTTTCGTTTTATTTTACGTGTTATTTTTTTTTTTATCTGCCCAAAAAGAATATTTTTTTCTTATTTGTTAACTATTTAATGACATCATTTTCATTTTATTTTTAGCGGGTTTCACTTTATAAGAAAAGATAATTAAAAAGTAAATTTTCAGAGAAATAATTTTGTAAACTTTACAAAGTCATCATTTATTTTTTAAATTTTGTGCTCGGTCAAATGACTACACGTAAAATAGAATGGAAGGAGTAATTCGAATCGAAAAAAATATTATTAATTTATTGATATTGAATTAATAATTTTGTAATGGTTTATCCAATATTTTTTATGAAGTAACCAATAATTCAATAAAAATTAATTAAATTACAATTTTACTCTTAGGTATATAAAGTCATTCGATGAAATAAGCGCTCAATTATATGTGAATTTTTGCCAAATTGTAACTTTTTTTATAATTATGATGTCTGAATTAATTTTTGCACACCTCAATTAATTTCATGAGATACTTATTATCTCACATCAGCAATATGTATAACATAATTTATCCACCAAAACTTAAACAGATGAAACTAACTACTATATATCTTTCTATCTGTGAGATGGGGAAATTAATGGCTACCTGAAATCCAATATGTGAGATGGGCAAATTAATGGCTACCCTGAAATCCAGTAATTGTGCACTTCGACTTATTAATACTGTATCAACATCAATCTATAGATTTAAAAAATTGACCTGTTCCATCGATTCAAAATCTTAAGTTACCTTCTAATTTTTCCTTATTATGTATTTACATATCCAACCTTTTTTTTTTCTTTTGGCAGTTCTTTTATGTCCATCATCATAACTTAAAGTCACAATTCACAAATTATCTTACTAAAAAACTAAGCTATCATCTCATAGAGTGTATTAAAAAAAAAATAATACTTGCATTAATTTTATGTATTATTAATACATTATTTGATATATTTTTTAGGTTATGCATAATAAATGTATTACTAATATCATTCTTTTTTATGTATTTTTAGTAATACAAAAGGCTTCAACAATTGTATTAGCTCATGTAATTATAAAATTACCTTCAAATCACTTTGTCTCTTTTCTCTGTAGACAACAGCAAAAGTATATGCTTTATTATTTTTCGTTAGAGAACAAAACTTGAAAACACCCAGGTGGTCAGTACTATTTTTGCTCTTCTTCTTCTTTACACCCAAAAATCATTTCTGGTAAGTTTTCTAATACTTTCTAGTAAAAGTTCTACCTAGTGCTTCATATTATTCGATTTTTTTTAATCAGTTGTCATATCAAGCAGAGGAAGAGAGCAAAAATGACTTTTATAGGTTGTTTTGTTTGTGGGATGTAGAGGATATTTTTGTAAACAAATATTTATTTATAAAAAATTATATAAAATATATTATTTCTAATATATTAAATTAAAATTAAACAGTGCGTAAGAAATAATATCAACATAAATAATATAATTATAACTAACACCATCATTACTAATATTAATATTAATAATACATCCTATTTAGTATTATTCTCGTACAGTCTACCAAACGATCCTTCAATGACTTTCAAAACTAACAGTGTAATATATAGAAATCTTACAAATACTTGGGAAGTATAGAAAGACGTAGATAAGGATGAGAAGCAAAGACATATTTTTTAGAATTTTGTTTTTAAGTGAAAATTTCACAACCAAATTTTAGAAACACTAATATTTGACCATTTAAGTTATTAACTCATACATTTAAGTTGTACAATTTTGAACGTACACAAATAACTACTATCACAAATAACTACTATCATTTATGCATTTCCAATTTTGAGTGTACAAAAGTAACTATCATACATATGTCCTATGTCCTATATGACACTTATGTATTATGCCTAAGAATAAACCATAATAACAAAAAAACACTTCAAGGATTAACTCGGTGTCGTATTTTAAGTATTGTAGCAGTAACAAAATGGTCCAAGTTGCTAAAGCTGCAATCTTCCTAGAGCGTTTAGAAAAAAACAGGCAACTTTCTTATAATCAACTTAGACAGGAGAATTAAAAGAGTTTCAGATTTGATTCAACAAAATCCAAATTACAGTCATTCACAGCTTAAATAAAGATTTTAATGAAGCTACAGTTGTCATTCTATTACTGATAACCCTGCTAAATTCAAGAAAATAACTCAAAAAAAGTATTGAATGACATATCAAAGCCTTTTCTATTTACAAATTCCCCACAAAATGGCCTTCTTTCTACATTACACTATCACAAAATGAACCCAAGATAAATAAGAGAAATTATGCCATATTTTCTCTATATAGGCCCCGTTATCTCAGGCCATCAATCTTCTTCTGCTAGTCATTGCTCTGTATTGGCTTCCTCCTCTAGTCGAATGCTCTAACAATGAATTTTCTCTTTTTTGGTATTCGACTATTTCTCAATATGTGCCTGTCTTCTTTCCATCGTTCCAATTTTATCGTACTTGACTCACAACTAATAATTGAAAATTAACACATTGCCTTCTCTCGGGCTATTCTGCTTCTGCTTCTAATCGACTGCTCTACGAAACAAATTTTCTTTTCTTGGTTTTCAAATTGTTTAACTTGTTATTTTTTTTCACGAAGTAATTACCATCTGGTTACTCCATTACTTTCTTCTGGTGCCCAATTTCTTCTACTTCTCCTCAAATACCTACTGAATATTGAAGTATTCGACACACTTCGACTCCTGAAAACAGCAGATCCAGAACCAGACCCTGATGAATCCGAACTACTCGAATGTATCGAGAGCGATCTTCGTTGATTTGACGGTGTTAATCGCCTGAAAAAAGATGCGAAATTGCTGAAAATTCGACTTATTCCACTGCCATTTCGACCTGTATTGCTCCTCCTTGATCTCCAAGCTATTCTTCTTGGTACACCATTGTTAAATCCACCGTCCATTTCTGTATACACTACCGGAAGTTCCCTTTCAGCTCCTCTTCTTCCACCCGAAAATCTTCCCACGGCGAATCCACCTCCCGGTAACCTCCATATCGTCAATCCCATTGCTTCTTCTTCGTTTCGACCCCGAGCTAAGCTATCGGAGTTAGCATTTTCCGTCGATTCCGAAGGCAATTCGTGTCGGCAAACCGGACACGAATTACGAAGAGACAGCCATGGAAGTATACAATCGGAATGGTAAATATGTTCACAGGGCATTTCACGAGCTTCCGATCCTAACTCGAAAGCTTCTTTACAAACAGCACAATGAGTCTCAGAATTCACATGATTGGAAGATATTTGTACAATCGGCATCGATTCGATAGCCGATTTCGACGCCGGTGGATTTTCCGGCCGACCGAAACCGTTCACCTCGATGTGCGTCAACTGATCTAGTAACCGATCAAACCCAGATCCCATCAAAAACTCCGACATCGTTGGAGGTAACGGTCGGAGACCGGAACCTTCACCGTCATCATAGTAGAGCTCATAACTCCTCTCCTCAGCAGCAGCAGCAGCAGCTTCATCTTCCCCACCACGAGCTGCCTCAGATGGACTACGAAGAACAATAACTGGGTTAAACGGAGATCTATCACCCCGATTATTACGCCGGCTCCGGCGAGAACCCATGTTGACACTACTCCGATCTGGAAATCTCCGGCGAGATTCCGGTGACCCAGCAATATTACCTTCAGCAAATTCAATAAATCCACTGTCACAGTGGGGACAAACGACGTCGTTTCCAGATGAAATTCTAACAAACCTTGTACACCGGTGACACCAGTAAGAAGACATCGGAAGATCCGAACTTGACCCGATAAAAATCCGGTTAGATCCGATTAATAATGCTCCGATTTGGATCGCCGGAAAATGAGAAAAAGCTTAGGAGAAAAAAAGTGTGAAGAGAGGAAAATGGGGGAGCGTTGAAGAATGGGAAAGGTAAAAAAGAAAGGAGAAAAAAGTGAGTTTATAAACACGGAGACGCGTGGGAGAATAAGGAGCGTTGTTACTATCATTATGTGATTGTGGTCAAGTAATTTCGTAGTACTCCTCCCGTTTAAAAAAGGACGATTTTTTTTTTTAATTTTTTGTAATTTTTTTATAATATTTTAATTTTAATTTTTTTGATAACATATTTAGAATCATAAGATTAAAGAATATTTTAGTATATTTGATATAATTTTAGTTTAAGGTCATAAAATTCAAAAGTCTTCTTTATTTTTTTAAATTTTATGTCAAATCAAAGTAAGTCATTATTTTTTAAATGGAGGGAGTAATACTGTCTCCATTCATTTTTATTTGATTTATTATGTTATTCTACAATTATACTATATTAGTTTTAATTACTATTTAAAGTATATGTTTATTTATCATGCTAATATAAGAAAAATTATGATTTATAATATTTTTTAAAATAAAGAATATTATTTTTATTATTAAAATTAAAATATACTAAGTAAAATTAAAAAGAAGATATTTTGTGATTAATGAAAAGGCAAGCTTGAGTTTGAATTCTTGATATAAAATCACTTTAGATATATAACATTTTACTTTTAAAAATAAAAATGAAGGATTTTTGTTACTATTATTTGACTATGGTGAGTGACAATATTATTATCAATTAAAAGTCTCAAATTTAATTTTACAATATAAAATCACCTTTAGGTACTTTTTGGCCATGAAAATATAATTTTTCACAGTTGAAAATAAAGTTGAAATTGAAGTTAAAGTTGTGTTTGACCATGAATATAAATTGAAGTTATTTTTGAAATTTTGTGAGAGAAGTACAACAACAACAACATACCCACTGTATTCCCACATAGTGGGGTTTGGGGAGGGTAGAGTGTACACAGACCATACTACTACCTCAGGTGAAGTAGAGAGGCTATTTTCGATAGACCCCCGTCTTAGGATCGATAACAGTATACCAAGCACAAAAGTTAAGTGCATATAAACTATACGGTACACAAAATAAACTAACAGTATAACAAACACCAAAGATAAGTGCATATAAACTAGTACGGTATGCAAAATAGCCACACGACAATACTACAACCACAACACCACGAACAAGAAACTCCAGACACAAAAGAACGCTCCCTTACTATTATCGACGCACCCCCACCCCCTAACTCTCTTACCTAATCCACGTCTTTCACACCTTCCTACAAGGGTCATGTCCTCTGTAAGCTGTAATTATTTTATATCATGTTTAATCACCTCCCTCAAATATTTCTTCGGTCTACCTCTCCCCCACCTACAACCATCCATAGCCAGTGTCTCATACCTCCGCACTAGGATATCAGAGCCCCTCTTTATCATGCGCCCAAACCAACATAACTTCACTTCTCGCATCTTGTCCTCCACCGAGGCAACTCTCATCTTCTCCCGAATAATCTCATTCCTCACCCTATCTTTCCTGGTATGTCCACACATCCATCGCAACATTCACATCTCCGCCACCTTCAACTTTTGGGTGTGGGAGTTCTTAACTAGCCAGCACTTCGCTCCATACAACATAGCCAACCGAACTACCACTCTGTAAAACTTACCTTTAAGCTTCGGGGGCACCTTCTTATCACATAGAACTCCTGAAGCGAGCCTCTATTTCAACCATCCTGCCTCAATATGATGTGTGACATCCTCGTCAATCTCACCATTGCCCTGAATCATAGACCTCAGATACTTGAAACTCTCCTCCTTCTGAATGACCTGAGAGTCCAGCCTCACAACCACTCCAGCCTCCTGCGACTCATCACTGAACTTATACTCCAAGTAATCCGTCTTAGTTCTACTTAACCGAAATCCTTTAGACTCAAGCATCTGTCTTCAAATCTCCAACTTATCATTAACTCCACCCCGAGTCTCGTCAATCAGTTACACATCATCTGCAAATAACATACACCAAGGAACCTACCCTTGAATATGTCGCGTCAAAACATCCATCACCAAGGCAAATAAAAATCGGCTAAGAGTCGATCCGTGGTACAAGCCTATAAAAACTAGGAAGTGCTCCGAATCTCCACCTACCATCCTCACATGAGTCTTCGCACCATCATACATGTCCTGAACCGACCTAGTATACGTCACAGGCACCCCTCTAGCCTCCAAGCACCGCCATAGATTCTCCTTGGGAACTCTGTCATATGCCTTCTCAAGATCAATAAACACCATGTGCAAGTCCTTCTTCCTCTCCCAAAACTTCTCCATTAATCTCCTCATAAGGTGAATGACCTCAGTGGTCAAGAAACCTAGCATAAAACCGGACTGATTCTCAGAGATTGTCACGATCCTTCTCATCCTTAACTCTACCACCCTTTCCCAAACCTTCATAGTATGACTCAACAACTTAATACCTCTATAGTTGCTGCAACTCTGGATGTCTCCCTTGTTCTTATACACTAGAATCATCGTACTCCACCTCCACGCTTCAGGCATCTTCTCCGCCCTAAAAATAATGTTAAACAACCCTGTCAACCACTCCAAACCTGCTCCGCTTGTGCTCTTCTAAAAATCCACTGGAATCTCGTCTGGACCTGTCCTCCTACCCCGCTGCATCCTATGAATAACTTCCTTGACCTCCTCGACCTTGATACGCCTACAATAACTAAAATCGCGACACTCCTCAGATTTTTCCACGTCCCCTAAAACAAAACCTTTATCCCCCTCGTCGTTCAAAAGATTATGAAAATAGGACTACCACATTTCCCTAATAAGGGCATCCTCAACCAACACTGAACCATCCTCTCTTTTGATACACTTCACTTGGTCAAGGTCACGAGCCCTCTGCTCCCTGGGCTTGGCAAGCCTATACAACTTTTTATCTCTGTCTTTCTCCTCTAAAGCCGCATACAAGCTCTCAAAAGCTGCAGTCTTAGCCGCTATAATTGCTATCTTAGCCTCTCTTCTATCTACCTTATACTCCTTCTTATTCGTCTGCCTTGCCTGATCATCCGTGCTCTCAACCAACTTAGCATAAGCCACCTTCGTAGACTCCACCTATCTCTTAACCTCTTCGTTCCACTACCAGTATCCTCGATGCTTGCCAGATCGACCTTTCGAGACACCCAACACCTCTCTAGCTATCTCCTTAATGCAATTGGTGGTCGTTTCCCACATACTATCCATACCCCCTCTACTCTTCCAAGCCCTCCTACTCTTCAACTTCTCTCCTATTTCCAAGGCATTAGCCAAAGTCAAGCTACCCCACTTAATCCTGGGCCAAGCCTCTATACTTCTTTTCTTTTTACCCTTATTGATAACCAAGTCCATCACCAACAACCTATGCTGAGTCGAAAGATTCTCTCTAGGTATGATTTTACAGTCTTTACATAGCACTCTATCCCCTTTTCTCAGAAGAAAAAAGTCAATCTAAGTCTTGGCCACTGAACTACGAAATGTAATAAGGTGTTCCACCTTCTTCGAAAAGCTCGAATTCGCTATCCATAGCCCAAAAGCCCTAGAAAAATTCAAAAGAGAAGCTCATCCTTCATTCTGCTTCCCAAAATTGAAACCACCATGCACATCATCATAACCTCTCGAGAAAGACCCAATATGCCCATTGAAATTTCCTTCCACGATAAGCCTCTCATTTCTTGAGATGCTACTCACCACCACATCTAAAACCTCCCAAAAATTATTCTTCTCCTCCTCGTCCAAACCTACTTGCGGGGCGTAGGCACTAATAACGTTCACCATAGACCCTCAAATAACCAACTTAATAGACATCAACCTATCACTAACTCTCTTAACCTCTACCACCTGCTCCCTAAGTTCTTCATCTACTAAGATAACTACCCCATTTCTATGTCTCACGCTACCCGAGTACCATAACTTATATCCATCCATATCTCGCCTTAGTACCTACTCATTTAGTTTCCTGGACACACGCTATACTAACCCTTATCTTTCTACAAATCTTCACCAGGTCTATAGACTTACCCTATAAAGTTCTTATATTCCAAGACCCAACTCGTAACCTAGATGCTCCCTTATTCCACCTAACCTTCTGTAATACCCAAAAAAATCCAAACCAATATTAGATCCATGTACCAAGCTCATTCATAGTACATCATGGTTATTTTATAGTTTTATGAGTAGGTTAGATGTATATTAAGGCTTCAAATAACTTCCAGCTATCATACGGATCAAAACATTCCTTACCGATTGAATTCTTGAGAAGGATATTGGTATAGTCAACTTCAACCAAGAATATATCTCATTATACTTGGAATTTTTGAGATCATGACCTATCAACAGATAGATAATTGAATTATCTTTCCAACGATATCAATTTTTCCTAAATCCGATATCGGAGAAAAGAGTTATTCCTATTTTACTCCAGCATGTCAGGCAGGAAACAGTGTGACGACATTCGTGGTAGCTTACCACATTTGCGACGCCCTACCACGAAGGTCGTCAGCCTTAGGCAGAAACCAAATCCTAAGTGACGACATTCGTGGTAGCTTACCACATTTTTGATGCCTTGTCACAAATGGCGTCAGCTATTATTTTCAGCAACTGGGAATTTATTTCATAAGGGTATTTTAGTCCTTTTCCTTCACTTTCCACGACTTATAACCCTAAAGAGGCGTAATTTTTCCTATTTTTCTTCAGTTAAGCATCTCAAAAACTCTCTCTTACGCTCTTAATCCCAAGATTAGGGTTTCCATTAAACTTATCTCTCAAAAGCAAGATTCAAGCCTTTTTCCAAGATAATCAAGAATTTAGTTTCCCAATCCAAGAACTCTCTAGCAAATCATCAAGGTTTCCTTTCTAAGGTATGCGTAGTGTTCATCCATGGGTCCCTTTCATCCATGGAGCTCAAGAATCATGTTTTAAATTATAAATTATGATTTCCTTATTGTTTTATGACTATATTCATGTTGATGATTGTTGTTTGGATTCAAGGTTGTATCTTGATGTGTTTTTCATGAATCATGTGAATAGGTTAGTTGGAAACCCATGAATTTGGGTGGTTCAAGATTTCTAAATTTGTTAAGTACACCTATGCTCAATATTATGCATGCAAGGTGTTTGATAAAATGCTTAGGATGCTAGAAATTCATGTTTACATGGTTCCGTGATATCTAAATGACAAGTCCATGTTAGCTATATACTTCAATATAAATTCCATGATATTGATGTGTTGCTATTGTTGTGGTATGAAACATGTATGATAATGGAGATATACTATATGTACATGAAATATATCCATGCACTCCCTACCATGATTAAGATGTTGAAGAACTACATAAAGTATAATATCCCCTACTTATGACAATGTGAATTGTGGACTCCAATCTTATGATCAAGTCAGTCATTTTGTGTCAGTTTTCTTCCATCGAGTCCTAGGGGTATTCGTACCTGAAAAATATAGTTGTGTTCCTAGAGCCATGTCATGTTATCACGATACTCTCAGTTAAGCCATGATCTATAGAATTCAGTCAGTCATGTGACTCAGGAAAACTCAGTAGTCTCAGTAGTTCAGTAATCTTAGTGATCTCAGTACTCAGTCTGTAACTTCAGTATTCCCAGTCAATCTCAGTAACTTCAGTACTCTTAACCAGTCCTCAAAACTAAGTACATTCCATCAGTCATCGAAATCCAGTAAACTTAGTTTAGCTCCGCTAAACAATACCACTAGTATCAGTCTAGTTAATCAGTATCAGTTCAGCAAATCAGTTCAGTTAAGTTATTTAGTTTAGCCCAGTTATTCAGTTCAGTGTCTTTCAGATGGGAGTAGGATTCAGCACCGAGCGAACCTAGGGATGGGGCTCACCCGCTAGAATAGGACTGAGATCCCTAGAAGCAATCCCTAATTTCCATAACTACGTTGCCAGCGTAGGTACGAGATGTCACCTGTTAGATAGGACTGACATACTCAGGGGTCACCCGTTATCACATTTATATGTATAGGACTGATCCCAGGAGTCACCCGCTAGATTAGGACTGACTCCACAGTAGATGTCTTTACTGGTGGCGCGGTACTGACACCCTTCCAGTCAGGGTAGAGATTAGACTCCAGTCATCTTAGATTGAGGCATATCGGTTAGATGAACACATCCCATAATTTCAGTTATAGATTCAGGACTATCAGATACAGTCAACTCAGTTCAGTAGTACAGATTCAGTACTGTTAGATACTGTCAATGCTTATCATTGTAAATACACTTCAAGATCACCCATTAGCTAGGACTGATCTAAACTATGATTAATTAATATCAGAATTATTAGATTTAAAGATCACCCGCTAGATAGAACTGATCTCAAACTAAGTTAAATCATCCTTATTATCAGTATACTCGTGATCACCCGCTAGATAGGACTGATCTTTGATTTAGTTACTCCAAGTAGAATGGAACTCAGACAGTTCCATTCGAACTTAGACTGTCAGATTTAGTCGCTCAGTATCAGTTACATCAGTTAGGCCGATCATCACAGTTATATCAGTTATATCAATTTTTTGAACTCATGTATCAGTCATATCAGTTATCAGAATTCATGATATCAGTATTCAGCTCCAGGACTGTCAGACACAGTCAACCATACCAATTCTTCATATTTCAAACTGTCAGAAATAGTCGTTCATCTATTCAGTATCTCAGTATCAGTTCACTCATGTTGTTAGTATTCAGACTCAGTAGTGAGTATCTCCACGAGTTCAGTTACAGTTATGTATGCATGTATGTATTCTCACGTTCATATTAGTTAGCATTGTTCATGCATATTACCCTTTGCATTTAGCTTACCTCACTCGTATACTCTGTACATTCAGACGTACTGACGTATTTTCGCTATGATACTTTCTTTTCATGTTACACCATAGGTTCAGAGGCACGAGTCCCAGACCAGTAATAACAGTATCATTCAGCATACAGAGTTGCAGTGAGTCTTCTTCATTCGAGGATGACATTATTTGATTTATTCATTTATTTCTTCAGTTCAATTTTACGAAGTTAGTTGGAGACATATTCCTTCAACTCCTTATTTCAGACAGTACTTAGAGGCTTTCGGATTTACGCTCAGATTTAGCTTTCAGATTCAGTTTTTAGTTATTTTGGGTATTTTTTGCCCATATGGATGTTATATTATTTCGGTTGAACCTTATGGCCTATTGTGCATGTTTTCCGCATTATTATGTCATGAATTGCAGTATACAGGTACAAATATCAGTCATGGGTTAGCTTGTGGTCCCTCAAGGTCATAAGCACCGTGTAACATTCTGGTTCAGAAAATTGAGGTGTTACAAACTTGGTATCAGAGCCTAAGGTTCAATAAAGTCATAGGAAGTCTGAAAGCCGCATCTAGTAGAGTCTTCTACATGCGTGTGTTGTGCACCACACTTATGTGCAGGAGGCTATGAGATATTTTAGGAACAATTTCCCTTCTTTCAGTATTTATGTCATGCCAGTGAGCATAATCTCAGTCTAATCCATTCCTCCATTTCTTCTACAGACATGCCTCCTAAAAGATGAAATGGGAATTAGTCAGCCCCTCAGCCCGAAGACCCTTTGGGCGATCATGTTTCTCATGCGGAGTTCAGAGCCGTATTCACCACTCATTCTCAGTCAGTCGCTGCCCAGAATGAACGACCAGCTATCGTTCCGGCCAACCCAGTGGCCAATTTAGCTGCAGCTAGAATTTGGGACTTCACCCGAATAAATCCTCCTTCCTTCACAAGGTCTAAGTCAGATGAGGACCCGCAGGAATTCCTAGATCAGGTTCAGAAGGTGACAGATGTTATGGGGGTTACTACTGTTCAGAGTGCTGAGTTAGCCGCATACCAATTATAGGATGTCGCTCATACTTGGTACAAGTAGTGGAAGTCTGAAAGGTTAGATGATGCAGGCCCTATAGAGTGGGAGGAGTTTGCCTCTGCTTTCCTTGATAAATTCTTTTTGCTAGAGCTTAGAGAAGCTAAGGTACTAGAGTTCATCAACATCAGGCAAGACAGTATGGCGGTAAAGGAGTATTCTCTCAAGTTTACTCAATTAGCCAGATATGCCCCTCGTGTGGTTGCAGCCAGTAGAGCTAAGATGAGTAAGTTCGTGTCAGGGGTGAATGATAGTATGGTAAACGAGTGCAGATCTGCCATGTTGAATAGTTATATGACTTTAGCCAGACTTATGACACATGCTCAACAGATAGAGAAGCAGAAGATTAGGACGAGAGAGAGACAGAGTAAGAGAGCAAGGACAGGTAGTTTTAGCTTTGCTCAGCCTAAGTCACAGGGTGGTAACCGTTCTCAGCATATTCAAAAAATTTCAATCCCAGCTCTATCCTCAGATAGTGTACTAGCACCTAAGTCCAGAAATGACCGTTATGATGGAGCGCCAGGCTCTGAGGCCCAGGGTAGTGAAAATAGATGTCTTACTTATCCGCTTTGCGAAGAGTGTGGTAAGAATCATCTAGGTGCGTGTATGGTAGGCAATGATGTATGCTTTGGGTGTGGAAATCCAGGCCACAGGATGCGAGAGTGCAGAGTTCTAGTATATAGGGGTAAGGAGTTGCATCAGCAAGGTACCAATAGTGGTCAGTGTCAGAATAGATTTTATGCACTCCAGACCCGTCCTAATCCAGAAAGTTTCCCTGACTTAGATTCAGGTATGTTACCAGTCTTTCATGTTCATAGTATGTATTGTTAGATCTCTTTCTCTCATTCGAGCATATGTTTCAGTATGAGTTAGCTAGTAAAGACAGCAAGTCAGTTTAGTAATCGAGCAGTCAGATTTTTATAGCTTGTTTTCTCATCCTTGCATCTATTCATGCTATCCAAAATCTCAGAGAAAGTAACTATTTCAAGGTAGAACCTCCTAGTAGTTGCAAGTTCAGTTCATCTCATGCATCATGCATTAGTTTCAGACTCCCGAAGTTTAGTTATAATCTAGTTCGTAGATGTCCTGTGCATCACCTAGTATCTCCGTAAGGTAAGCGTTCTTAGAGGGACATAGCGTCCTAAGGGGGAGATAACCCACTTTCACTTAACGCTCTCATGCCTTAGATCCTTCAATTTCTCCTTGCATCACGAATTCATTCTAGAATAGAGGGTACTCATAAGTTGACCTTCAAGTTAGACCTCAGCTGTAAGTCAAGTATTCAGAGGTTCAGTTCAGTTCAGTTCATGATGTTCAGTCCATATGTCACGTAGCAGAATCAATCATGTTCACATATTTCAGTTCAATCTTAGTGCTTTTACCATTGCATGTTCAGTCGCATGTTCGTGAGTCAGTTCAATCATGTATTCACGCATCAGATAGACGTGGTCAGCTTATCAGTACTTTCAGTCATGCATTCACGTATTATGTCAGTCATATAATCATGCATCAGATATACATGGATTTAACTTATCAGCTAAGCATCATATATGCATTCTCAGTTTGACAAACTTAGTTTATCGAAACACTCTGTCCTACATTCATAAATCAGCTACCCACGCATCAGATATGCATGGACAGTATGATATACTCAGTTTTCAGTCATGTCAGCCATGAAATCATGATCAGTCATTCATGCTATATATGCATCATTTTATCTTTTCTACCCTCTCAAGCGGTCATTATTCGAGGGCGAATATTTCCAAGAGAGAGATATTGTAATACCCCAAAAAATTCAAACCACTATTAGATCCATGTACCAAACTCATGCATAGTACATCAAGGTTATTTTATAGTTTTATGAGTAGTTTAGATGTATATTAAGGCTTCAAATAACTCCCAGCTATCAGACGAATCAAAACATTCCTTACCGATTGAATTCTTGAGAAGGATATTGGTATAGTCAACTTCAAAAGAGAATATCTCTCATTATACTTGGAATTTTTGAGATCATGACCTATAAACAGATAGATAATTGAAATATCTTTCCAACGATACCAATTTCTCCTAAATCCAATATCGGATCAAGGAGTTATTCCTATTTTACTCCAGCGTATCGGGCTGGAAACAGTGTGACGACATTCGTAGTAGCTTACCACATTTGTGACGCCCTACCACGAAGGTCGTCAGCCTTAGGCAGAAACCAACTCCTAAGTGACGACATTCGTGGTAGCTTACCACATTTGTGACGCCCTACCACGAAGGTCGTCAGCCTTAGGCAAAAACCAGCTCCTAAGTGACGACATTCGTGGTGGCTTACCACATTTTTGATGCCTTGTCACAAATGTCGTCAACTATTATTTTCAGTAACTGGGAATTTATTTCATAAGCGTATTTTGATCTTTTCCCTTCACTTCCCACGACTTATAACCCTAAAGAGGCATAATTTTTCCTATTTTTCTTCAGTTAAGCATCTCAAAAACCCTCTCTTACGCTCTCAACTACAATATTAGGGTTTTCATCAAACTCATCTCTCAAAAGCAAGATTCAAGCCTTTTTCCAAGATAATCAAGAATTAAGTTTCCCAATCCAAGAACTCTCCAGCAAATCATCAAGGTTTCCTTTCTAAGGTATGCGTAGTGTTCATCCATGGGTCCCTTTCATCCATGGAGCTCAAGAATTATATTTTAAATTATAAATTGTGATTTTTTTTTGTTTTATGACTATATTCATGTTGATGATTGTTGTTTGGATTCAAGGTTGTATCTTGATGTGTTTTTCATGAATCATGTGAATAGGTTAGTTGGAAACCCATGAATTTGGGTGGTTCAAGATTTCTAAATTTGTTAAGTACACCTATGCTCAATATTATGCATGCAAGATGTTTGATAAAATGCTTAGGATGCTAGAAATTCATGTTTACATGGTTCCATGATATCTAAATGACAAGTCCATGTTAGCTATATACTTCAATATAAATTCCATGCTATTGATGTGTTGCTATTGTTGTGGTATGAAGCATGTATGATAATAGAGATATACTATATGTACATGAAATATATCCATGCACTCCCTACCATGCTTAAGATGTTGAAGAACTACATGAAGTATAATATCCCTACTTATGACAATGTGAATTGTGGACTCCAATCTTATTATCAAGTCAGTCATGTTATGTCAGTTTCCTTCCATCGAGTTCTGGGGGTACTTGTACCCGAAAAATATAGCTGTGTGCCTAGAGCCATGTCATGTTATCACGATACTCTCAAGTAAGCCATGATCTATAGAATTCAGTCAGTCATGTGACTCAGGAAAACTCAGAAATCTCAGTAGTCTCAGTAGTTCCGTAATCTCAGTAATCTCAGTACTCAGTATGTAACCTTAGTATTCACAGTCAATCTCAATAACTTCAGTACTTTCAACCAGTCCTCAAAACTCAGTACATTCCATCAGTCATCAGAATCCAGTAAACTTAGTTTAGCTCCGCTAAACAATACCACTAGTATCAGTCTAGTTAATCAGTATCAGTTTAGCAAATCAGTTCAGTTAAGTTATTTAGTTCAGCCCAGTTATTCAGTTCAGTGTCTTTCAGATGGGAGTATGATTCAGCACCGAGCGAACCTAGGGATAGGGGTTCACCTGCTAGAATAGGGCTTAGATCCTTAGAAACAATCCCTAAGTTCCAGAACTACGTTGCCAACGTAGGTACGAGATGTCACCCATTATATAGGACTGACATACTCAGGGGTCACCTATTAGCACATTTATATGTATAGGACTGATCCCAGGAGTCACCCGCTAGATTAGGACTGACTCCACAACAGATGTCTTTACTGGTGGCGCGGTACTGACACCCTTCCAGTCAGGGCAGAGATTGGACCCCAGTCAGCTTAGCTTGGGGCATGTCGGTTAGATGAACACATCCCACAGTTTCAGTTACAGATTCAGTACTGTCAGATATAGTCAACTCAGTTCAGTAGTACAAATTCAGTACTGTTAGATACAATCAATGCTTATCATTGTAAATAGACTTCAAGATCACCCATTAGCTAGGACTGATCTCAACTATGATTAATCAGTATCAGAATAATTAGATTTAAAGATCACCCGCTAGATAAGACTGATCTTAGACTAAGTCAAATCATCCTTATTATAAGTATACTCATGATCATCCGCTAGATAGGACTGATCTCAGATTTAGTTACTCCAAGTAGAACGAAACTCAGACAGTTCCATACGAACTTAGACTGTCAGATACAGTCGCTCAGTATAAGTTACATCGGTTAGGCCGATCATCATAGTTATATCGGTTATATCAATTTTCTGAACTCATGTATCAGTCATATCAGTTATCAGAATTCATGATATCAGTATTCAGCTTCAGGACTGTCAGACACAGTCAACCAGATCAGTTCTTCATAATTTGAACTGTCAGAAATAGTCATTCATCTATTCAGTATCTCAGTATCAGTACACTCATGTTGTCAGTATTCAAAATCAGTAATCAGTATCTCCACGAGTTCAGTTACAATTATGTATGCATGTATGTATGTATTCTCACGTTCATATTAGTCAGCATTGTTCATGCATATAACCCTTTGCATTTAGCTTACCTCACTCATATACTCAGTACATTCAGATGTACTGACGCATTTGCTCTATGGTGATTTCTTTTCATGTTACACCATAGGTTCAGAGGCCCGAGTCCCAGACCAGCAGTAGCAGTCGCATTCAGCATACAAAGTTGCAGTGAGTCCTCTTCATTCGAGGACGACATTATTTGATTTATTCATTTATTTCTTCAGTTCAGTTTTATGGAGTTAGTTGGAGACATGTTCCTTCAACTCCTTGTTTCAGACAGTACTTAGAGGCGTTCGAATTTACGCTTAGATTTAGCTTTCATTTTTAGTTTTTAGTGGTTTTGGGTATTTTTCGCCCATATGGATGTTATATTATTTCAGTTGAACCTTATGGACTATTGTGCATGTTTTCTGCATTATTATGTCATGAGTTGCAGTATACAGGTACAAATATCAGTCATGGGTTAGCTTGTGATCCCTCGGAGTCATAAGCACCGTGTAATGTTCCAGTTCAGAAAATTAAGGCATTACACCTTCCTACCCCTTGCCCCTAACCCCAAACTCGATCCTAAACCCGACCCAACCCAACACCACCCAACCCTGACCCCGACCTATGACATGACCCTAGTTTACCATCGCCAATCACAACCACTACACAAATATGAGAGGAAGGATGAAAAAAAAGGAAGAAAGATAATAAAGGGGGATAAAGAAAAGGCTAAAAGGACACACTAGTTATAATTAAATCAATACAGGAGCTTGAATTTGTGCCCACTATATACTAAGGACACAGACAAAAATCTATAATACATAAAAAACAACAAAATCAATAATATAACACAAGTTTTGATAAACAACAGTCAATAACGGGAACTATACTACCATAATAAGTAGATATGGTAGTAAATCAGGTAACAGTAATCAGACAAGGTAACCAGACAAGTAAAATAGACAAGTAAAACACTATTATGAAATACAAAAATAAATAAGTAAATCATCACCTACAAATAAGATAGTCAGCCAAGAACAACATAACAATATCCACCAATATGAGAAAACAACCAGTCACAACAAAATCATAAGAAACAGAATAATATGACGAAACTAGACTGAAAGAAGGAACTAAATATCAAAGTTTAGAGGTCACCGGGATACTCCTGTGTGCCAAGTCTTATCCTCTTACGTGCTACAGCTGGGTTTCGGTGATTTGATGTCAAAATTGGTTGTCGAAATAGAGTCGCCGGAATAATACAGCTGGTCCGTTGCCTAAATGTCATAGGACGTCTCCTGTGTATTGTCAGAATCTGGACACCAGTTGTCATCGTACCAACCTGCGTCGTCCGGTGCTACACACTAATACCGACGCCGGAGTCGAGCCGGTGAAAATCCCAATCTCGCTGGCAATAGAAGTGATGAGAGGGAAAAAGGAAAGGGAAAAAGAACGGGGGAGAGAGAGTAAACCTTACCTGTTGCCGGCGCATCTACGCCGTCGTCCGGTCAGTCGAAGTTTATGTTAACGGGACTTTACAGTCAATGTTTACCGTTCACCGACTCAATTAAAGGAAATAAAAGGGAAGAGGGAGAAAAGGGAGAGGCGGAGAAAAGGGGTTCCACCGCCTGGTTGTGGTCGCCGGTGGGGTTTGATGGTTTCATCGGTGGGAGACGGTGTTGACTACTGTTCTAAGTTAAAAATTTCAATAAGAAAGGCTGCAATTTCCTTCTTTACATTGGCCTCCATCTATCCGAACAACGCACGAAAAAAGTGAAAACAAGTTTTTCTTGTTTTCACTTTTCCAAATACAATTTAAAATTTTCATGGCCAAACACTATTATTATTTCTTTTTTCTCACTAAAGTGAAATAATTTTCTTAAAAAAAGTAAAAAAAAAAAATACTCATACCCAAACGGCTACTTAATATGAAATATTTAATTTTTTAAAAATAAAATTTTTCTATACGTTTGACCAAAAAAAAAGTTTCTAAACTAATTCAATTTTTAAACTTTAACACGAATATTTAGTTCTTGTTTGACTATGAAAATAATAATTTTTTAGAGTTGGAATTGAAGTTATAGTTGATTTTGTATTTGATCATTAATATAAATTGAAGTAATTTTTGAAAGTTTGTGAGAAAAATAAGAGGGAGAAAAGTGATTTTTTTTACTTATTTTCATTTTTTTAAAAGTAACTTTTATTAAAATAAAATAATATTTACGATGAAATATTATTATTTTTACTAAAATAAAATATTTTTAAAAATAATAGAAAATTTTCATAATCAAATGTTTAATTAATGGGAATCAACAATTAGGAACTTTGTATGTATATTTATGGTTAAGAGCGTGGTCCACGCGTTGAATGAATCGCGGTTTGTTTAAGGGATCTACATTCTACTGGGAAAGTGGCGGAATAATTAATAAATGGTAGAGTGGGAGTTTTAATTTGGCAACTGGCAAAAGATAGAGAGAAAACGGTGATTTGTCAACAACGTTAGTTGACTGGTCACCATATTTGGGGTCATTATATACTCCATCCATTCTATTTTACTTTGCTCTTTTTCTTGTTTAAATCAAGCTCTATCAATTTTGATCAATATTTTAAAATATATTTTTTAATTCAAATAAAAAATATATAATATATAATATTTTTATATAATTTTAAATATTTGAATTTTAATTTTAAAAAAATAATTTAATTTAATTTTAAAAATTAATTAAATTAATTTATGAAAAGCGAGTATGAACAATTGAAGAGGAATGGATGATGTATATTTCATTTTCTTGGAAGTCCACCTGTGTTTGTTTTCAAAATCTAACCCCAAAAAGCGGAAAAGAAAATTCGGTGTAAGAATTTTATATTTCGACTAAACGTCATTAGAGATTCTTTTTTTTTTTTCAAATTTTGCAATAAATAAATAAAATTAGGTATGTTATTAGCAAAAGGATAACTTAATAGATATTTAAATATTTCACTAGTACTTAAAATTTTGTAATTCGACTTAGTTAAGTAGGTACGATACTTAAGAAAATTGAAGAAAAGGTGTTTTTAAGTCTTGAATAAAGGATTGGTGACATTGACCAACTTAAAGGGTCAACCATCATTAGCAAACTTGATTAAGATAATTGTGGACTTGATTAATATTTTTAAAACTTTCTAATCTTTTCAAAAAGACAAATCAACCCAACCCACACCCCCCTTCAATCCAAATCAATCGTCTCTCTCCTCTCTCTCGACAGCTTCTCTCAACTCTCTCCCAACCAACAGTTCTGCAAAATTCTCCCTTTAATGCCCGACGACTTCAACCTCCGGCGTTTTCTTTCGACTTTCAACCGTCAATCGACGTGAACACTTCTCCGGCAACAACAACTTCGAGTTCTTCGTCGTCCCATTTTTTTTTTCATAGGTAAACGAGGAACTTGAGCCAACTACTCTTCTAGTATTGGTTAACAATTTTAATACTTCTAGCTTAAATTTGAAATGTGGACTGAATAAAACCAAAATTTCTGGCATTTCTTCTTCTTGTTGTCGAACTGTTGATTCGGATTTGTTGGTGATTTTTTGTCACAGTTAATGTTCTTAGTGTATGCGTGATGTGTTGATGTTGTTGGGCTTGATTTGTTGTTTGTGTTGGTAAAAATGGTGTTGCAACAGATGAAACATTTGATGCAATAGATAAAAATATCTAATGCAACAGCTTAAAACATCTGATGCAACAGATGAAAATCTGATGCAACTATGAAAATCTGATGCAACAGATGAACAATCTAACAGATCATTCATCTGTTGCGACAAATGAATCTTCTGTTGGGAAGAAATCTAAATAATATTGATCCAACAGATAACTTATTTTGCAATAGATGTATGATATGTTTCAATAGATCAGTGATCTATTTTATTATTTCCAACGGATTACTCATCCATTACAATAGGTTGGTTATATGTTGCAACAGATAACCTTCCTAGTGCAAAATATTTATGATTTGTTTTATTGTTTCCAAGGGATTACTCATCCTTGCAATAGGTTGGTTGTATGTTTCAACAGATAACCTTTCTGGTGCAACAAATGAGTGATCTATTTTTACTGTATCCAATGGATTACTCATCCTTGCAACATGTTGGTTATATATTACAACAAATAACCTTTCTGGTGCAACAGATGAGTGATATGTTTTTACTATATCCAACAGATTACCCATCTGTTGCAACAAGTTGGTTATATATTGTAACAAATGAACTACCTGGTGCAACAGATGAGTGATCTATTTTTACTATTTTCAACGGATTACCTATCTGTTGCTACAGGTTGGTTATATGTTATAACAGATAACCTTCATGGTGCAATAGATGAGTGATCTATTTTTACCTTATCCAATGGATTACTCATCTTTGCAATAGGTTGGTTGTATATTGCAACAGATAACCTTCCTGGTGCAACAGATCAGTGATCTATTTTTACTGTTTCCAACGGAATACCCATCTGTTGTAACAGGTTGATTATATGTTGCAATAGACAACCTTCTTTGTGCAATAGATGAGTAATCTATTTTTACTATTTCTAATGGATTACTCATCCTTGCAACAGGTTGGTGATATGTTGCAATAGATAACCTTTTTGGTGCAACAGATGAGTGATTTGTTTTTACTGTTTTCAACAGATTATCATCCGTTGCAATAGATTGATTATATATTTCAACAGATAAAATGCCTGGTGCAACAGATTAGTGATCTATTTTTAAGGTTTCCAACGGTTACTCATTCATTGCAACAGTTGGTTATATGTTGCATCAGATAAAATACCTGGCACAACTGATTAGTGATATATTTTTATTATTTCCAACGGTTTACTTATCTGTTGCAACAGGTCGGTTATATGTTGCAACAGATAAAATACCTGGTGCAACAGATGTGTGGTCTGTTGGAACTGTTATTTTACCGTTGTGCATGTTAGATTTACTGTTATCCCTTTTTACCGATGCATTAATCAATTATAAGCTCTATTTTATGTTCCTGTTAATTTAAGATAATATGGCTTCCAAAAGACAAGAAACTGAATCAAGTCCAAGTAAAGGAACAAGTGCAGCAACTCGGCTATATCCACCACTCTATGAGTTTTCTTTACAAGCGTTATCTCAATCAGGAGCAGAAGATAATGAACACGGAGAGGAGAAATATTTCAAAATAGATGATCCAAATGCTAATAGAAGTTGGTCAAAATCTTTAGCATTGATCGTTATCCTGTGAGAATACAGTGTGATGGTTCCACAAATTTAACGAGTGATTTTGTGGTTAAGTCAGCCATGGGAAAATCTTTCGAAGCCTTCAGAAAAATACTTTGAGAATAAAAATTAGATGCTTATTTCAGGAAAAGCTACATTAGGCAATATCTTGATTTGTCGGAGGACAACAATGCTCATTTCTAGATGAAAATGGTATACGATCTTCACAAGCATAGGTTTATGTATGAAAATAAAGATAAGATGGACGAGGTGTGGATAAATTATTGTGGCATGCCTGTTTGTTTTGGTTGGAAGGAGTTTGTCATAGTTACTGGACTAAAATATTATGCTCCTTTTCCTTCTCAAGTTATACCTACTATGAACCAAAAAAGCACCCCGCACACCTAAAAATGGCAAAGGCAAGTCGAGTGATCATGAGGACCTGGTGTCTATTGTTGGTCCAAGCTTTAAATTTTTTTTTTGATAGAGACGTTGAAAGGTAAAGGACTCTCAAAGAAGCACAAGCAATTATTGTGCTTGGTTAGGTTTGTACATAATATTCTTTGGGCGAGAGACGTTAACAACAACTTAATGCCAAAAACAAGCAAATATTTGTTGACTCCGTTAATGCCAAAGATAGTCAACTTATATGGCTTTCCATGGGCCTTCATGGTAAATATTTCTTTTATCATGATATGATTTATTTTTTTATTTAATAATGCTTTTGATTTATTGGCGTTATGTTATAGGCTTGGGCCTTTGAAGCCGTTCCTTATTTGAGAAAACAAGTGAACTACCAGGAAAAAGTTTTCTGTCCAAGAATCCTGAGATGGTTGTCGGCCAAAACTGATAAAAATACAAAATTTCTTGATCTTTTCAATCCCCCGAAGGAAGCAGTAAGTCCAATTCTAATCAAGTTTCTGTTTTAATTAATGATTATTTTAAGTGATTTCATCATCATTCTAATATATGTACTGATTTATTTTAGATTGTCCATCCGTGTCTTGTTCCGACCAACCGAGAGTTGAAGATATCATTTTTTCTTACTTTACGGTCTGTGCAAACTTTATCGAACCCTAAGGTCATTGATGGAACAAAAATGGAATTGTTTGAAGTAAGAACCATTACAAGAAAAATAATTTTAGAGGGTGGGTTTGTTGCTTTTTATGATGTTAGTGGTAGTGGTGCTGCTGTTGGGGCTAATGATGCTCCTACAGTTTTTGAAACAACAAGCCATTATGATTATGATCATATTGGTTGTACATATTTTTCTCTAGATATTTTCATATCTAGTGAATGTTCTACATGCAAATGTCAAGACTGCAAGGCGAAACACGATGGAGTGATTAATGCTATTAATGCACTAACTGCTTCTGTAAAGGAAATGACATCTAAGAGGGGTGTCATTCCATCAAAGAGGATTTTATATCTATACACTCCACTAGAGATCAAGGAGGCTAAGAGGAGAAGAAAAGATATTTCTTAGGCATCATTAAGCATCGAAAAAAGCAAAATTGCAATGCCTCTGTCTTTGTCTTACATCGTTGTTCAGTGTGCAAGGGCCACATGAGAACATCATGAGCTGAAGAAGGTGAATGTACATCACCTGTTCCAACAAACAAACATGCACATATCTATTTCAACAGATAATACATCTGTTGAAAATTATCAAATAGATATATACATCTATTACAACTGTTTTCTAACCTGTTGCATCAGATGCCTTATCTATTGCGACAGATGAGTCTTATGTTGCAATAGATGGGTCATCTATTAAAAAATTATCATACTGCTCTGATTTATCTATTTTAATTTATCCCAATAGATGATCCATCTGTTGCAACATAAGACTCATTTGTTACACCAAATGGACAATCTGTTATATATCTGTAATTAGCATTGACAATTTTTGGCTTTCCAGGTGGATGTCACAGAAGAAGCTACTGCTAAAGAGCATAATATCACAGTTGATAATCCAACAACTACTTCCAAAGAAGAAGAAAAAGTAGAGCCTGTCAGTTCAGGAGAATGGAAGAATTACCTATTGAAGGGTTCAACATCTCGGACGAGGCTCCAAAAAAACTAACACAGTTGATCAACGACTATTCAGAATGGATTGCCGATGGGCTATTAAAGCATCATGCTGGCAGGTACATAAATTAATTTTTAAAGACATTAATTTATACAATTCTTGTTGTAAGAATGTGACATTAACACATATAAATTATTATGTAGAAAATAAAATGACGAACACTACAAAGTGAACAAATTGAGTCTTGGTTTTGATATGTTTGACTTTGTTGTTTCACATTCTTGAATGAAGAATTGATTCTATTTGATGTCACAAGCCCCAAACTTACTGGAATGATGAGGTTCAAATGCCATACATATTACTATTAATTAATACTTTATTTAATTGTATCTGCGTATTAATTTTTTCATCACGTAATTCAAAATAGTTGATAATATGTGCAACACATCAATGTCATTTTTTACTACCTTTAAAAGAAGGCCAAGTTTCAAACACAAAAATAATACAGATACACGACGGATAATTATTTGTACAAAATTTACATCAATAATGCCTACGATAGGTATTGTCAACAACAGCTGGAAGTTTCTCGAAATGAGGAATGCTTAATCAACATCATCAAAGGTTTTAGCGTTTCAGCTGGCTTACCTTGGCATTTGGTCAACAAAGTGTACATCCCAATTAATTGTGGTGATGAATTCCATTGGGTGTTGGTTGTCGTCGTTCTAAAAGAGAGGCACATCCGAGTTTATGACTCAATGTTGCGAAGGAGACATTTCGGTCCGTCGTCTAAGATACAAAAGATGTCCAAAATATTGCCTACTTATCTTGATATGAGTGGCTTTTTGGACCAAAAGGTTCGTACTGATTGGTCGACGATTGAAGCATACCGAGATAAAATGGGTAATCTATTTGATGTTCAATATGTTGAAGGAATTGCTCAACAAACCATTGGTAGCCTATAAGTTTAATTGTCATAATTTAGTTTCATTTCACAAATTTTACAACACTTGCATGAACTGTAATATATGGATTATCTATTTTTTAAAATACAGAGATTGCGGTCTTTTTGTTGCCGCGTATGCCAAGTATTTGAGCGATGGATTACAAGTACCAAATGATGGACTTGATGTCAGATTACTCCACAAAACATATGCTGCTCTTTTATGGAAATACAAAGAAGCGAAAGCTTAGAAGCCGTACACACGCGACATTAAAGATCCACGACGACCAAAGCTGAATTTCGCAGCACCGGATGAAGAACAACTTGTCCATATTGAGTAGATCTTTATAACTTGAGTCCGTCAATGTAATAAACTATCCTCCTTGGTTTAACTTGTTGATTTATTTGTAGAGTAGATCATTTGTACCCATAATGATTTATTTATATTTCATTTATTTGTTGAGTTATTTCATGTAATTTCAGAAGGCTTTAATTTATTTTATCCTGTTTATGAATATAATTTAATCCTTAGTTTTGAACATGTTAATTGAAATGGAATACAAGATTCAAATATCGCAACAGATAATACATCTGCTGCAACAGATGACATAACTTATCAAATAGATTTAGACATATGTTGCAACATAAGGTACAATACGTAGGTCATCTGCTGGAAATTATATAACAGGTCTTCCTACTTTTTTGACTTTTTCCAATAGATTACCTATCAGCTGCAACAGATAGATTATATGTTGCAACAGATTGGATATCTGTTGCGACAGACAAACTAGAAAATATCTATTAATGCAATAGATGACCAACCTATTCCAACAGATAATCAATCTGTAACAACAAGTACTATATCTGTTACAATAGATATACTATCTGTTGCATTATAAAAATTTAACTATCGACAGACATAAAAATTATTGCCACTACATGTAAAGTGAGGTGGCTTGAAATAAAAAATTGTTATCGTGTTCGTCTTCGTCTTTGTACATATTCTTCTTTATACATGGGCTCCAACCATTTAGTTAGGTTATCTACAGAAAATTATATAACAGGTCTTCCTACTTTCTTGATTTGTTCCAACAGATTACCTGTCAGTTACAATAGAGAGATTATATGTTGCAATAGTTTGTATATCTGTTGCGAAAGGTAGACTGGGAAATATCTACAAAATACAACAGATGACCAACCTATTTCAATAGATAATCAACCTGTCATAACAGGTATTATATCTGTTACAACAGATATAAAATCTGTTGCATTATAAAAATTCAACTTGGTCAGAAATAAAATATATTGCCACTACATATAAAGTAAAGTGGCTTGAAATGAAAAATTATTATCGTGTTCGTTTCTGTCTCTGTACATGTTTTTTTATACACAGGCTCCAACCATTTAGTTAGTACCCCATAAGCCCAGACCAATTGCATCTTTCCCACAATGATGTTGCACATACCGATTATTTCTATGCCGATCAGCAAACACTCGATGTATGCAAGCGAGTACGACCCACACGCTGCTTCGATTTTATTTCTTTGGAGCTGGATGTTCTTATTTTGACCTTTGAAAACCCATGATTACTTCCTCAAGACTTCCACAGGCAAATGATCCATCAACTTACTTTGCGTCAACAACTTGGGCAACAACTTCAAGAGTGGCTGCATGTGGGTTAAAAATGTTTCCTCGCTGAAGATACATAAGTTCCAGTCATAAGCCTTAATCTTTCTCTCATAGAGTAGTATCTCAACAGTGAGAAAATATTTTACTTCCACGTTCATGACTGCAAAGATTCTCTTTTCCTTGGTCCAGCTCTTACCGTGTGGATATGGCCTCCTTCCCCTAATATATTTAGTCACGTCTTCATCCCATTGGAACGTAGAAACTAACTTATCAAATCTCAGGCCACCGGAATCAACTAGCTTACGGAGATCATCATACCTATCCTTGAAATTACTGTAAAAGTTGATCCTATTGGCAACATCATAAGCATTAGGGTACGCTAATTGCCTGCCCCTTATGAGGCAGAGAATTTTATCAAGATATTGGGGTATAAGAAGATAATTTTTAAATAGGTTAGTAATTATAAAGAATAAAAACACTGTGGAAAGAATTTGTTGCAGAGGGTTCTCTGAATCAGTTCACAGATTACCCAGCTAACGCAGCTTATGCAACATATGTGTATTATGTTGCAACATAATACCAAGCTATTGCAACAGATTACACATCTGCTGCATAGATTCTTTTTCATGGAGTAGATTGGAAGTCTAGGTTAGCAAAAGTAAAATTACATTGTCCTCGTACCACTCAAGTATATTTGTCATATTCGTGAAGTCTTTGGCGGAAAATGAATGCATGGTGTATTCTTTTTAAACCTTCGTCTTGCCATTCGTGATTTCTTCCAGTTCCTTCTTCTTTCCTTGCCAAGTGCCACAAATATGTCTACCTTATTCAGCGGCCCCTGAACTTCAACAACTCTTAGAGCGGAAGGTGTTGCAATTTTTGCTGTTTTCAGAACGGAGAGAATTTGTCTAATTTTTCTTCTCTTCCTCCTAACCGCCACTGTAGGAGTGCATGGCTCCCTCACCTTTTTGGATGGTATGACACCCCTCCTAGATTTCAACTCCTTAGCAACTTCAGCAATAGTCTCTAGCTTTTCAAGGAGTTTATCCTCTCTATCCTTGCACACTTTACATTTGCAATGAGAACATGAGGGTGAAGAGGGGTGAGAGAAACCACTGTAAGGGTGGAAGAGATCGGTGTAGGTGTGAGAGAGACTAGTGCAAGGGGTGTTTTCAAATGTATTTATTTTTTGCTGAGAACCAACATGCTCATAATCACGACTGGCAGTAGCACCAGTATCAGGATGGCTGCCACCATCATCAACAACTCCACTAGCAACACCCCCAGAAGAAGCACTCGTATTTGTTACAGTTTAAGGTTGGTCGTGAAGAGCTTCAACATTAGGCTGACCTTGCCTAACTGCTCTTCTTATGGATGTTGCTCCAGCCAATTTCTTCTTTATTAACTCCTTCGTTAGGTCTTCTTTTATATCAACAAGACCTAGAGTAAGAAAAGAAGTCATCCCCAACTCATCAACGGTAGGCACGATCCAAGGATGCACAACCTATAAAAAATACAGGAGGCATTTAAATCATATAATAATAATTTGCAGTCAGTTGGGTTACATGGATGTTAACACAACCAACTTATGCAACAAACTATCTAGCTGCTGCAACAGTTGATCTGTATGTCACAACAGATTGATAATATATTGCATCAGATTACCCATCTGTTGTATAATTTGTAGTAGATGGGTGATAATACAAGCACAAGGAGCACCAAGAGCACAAGGTATTGTCCAAGGTTAAAGCCTCGGAATTGGCAAGTAATTGAAGACCTTTTGGAGCATTTTAAAGCCTTGTTCAAAATAAGAAAGGAAGATAACTTACGAACTCAAGAGGCGCCTCAAGTGAAGGGCAAAGTGGACTTTATACACTATATTTCACCACTCAAGAGGAGCTCTTTTGTCTTGTCCTCATTAAGGGCATTTTTGTCAACTGTTATGTAATAGTATAAATAGACATTTTAGCTTCTATTTTCATTAGTTTTGAAGAATATTGAAAGATTACTCTTTAGAGTGTAGTTCTTAGTCTTAGCTTAGGGTAGAAACTAAAATTTGTAGTGTTTGAATACATTTGAAGGATTCTTCATTTGAGTTGAACATTTGTCAAGAAAGGTGTGATTGAGGAAGTGTGAATTCCTTTGGTTCACCTAAGAATGAAGTGTTATCCATCCATGGTGAAGTGTGTCTAGTTGTTTGATACACAATTAGGTGCTAATCATTAAAGGTGGTGTATGTTTCATTATCTATCTTTACATTTATGCAATCTTCTTCTTTATCTCCTTTCTATGTGTTGTTTTCCTTTACTTGTGGTTGCTGATTTTTGTTCCTTTAGTGTCCATTTTCATTTTTAGCCATTATTAGGCTATCATTTGGTATCAAAGCCTTGGTTAGGGTTGTTCCTACATCCCTAAATCTTGATTTTAGTGTCCTTATTAAGAAAATCTCACAAAAAAAAGTCAAAAATCTGAAAATCTCAAAAAAATTGTGTTGTCTTGTGTTGTGTTTTAGATCTGAAACTAAAAACTTAGATCTAAACAATTTTACTTTGTTTTGGAAGTTTCTTATGTTAGATTCTTGTTTTCTAACACCTAGGGAGTCTAGATCTACACTTGGAACAAGATTTGGTTGATTTTGAGTTAAGACCTCCATGGATATGGCACTTTGAAGCTTTTAAGCTCTAGATCCGTATGGTCTTTACATTTTGGTCATCGTTTGTTGCTGATTTTCATCTTGGCCTAAGGAACCTAGATCTAAAATAAAATTCAATTTTGGGGTTCATTTGATAGAGGGTCAAACTTTGGTCAACTCTTAAATATTCATCTTGTTCTTCAATCTTCATCATATCTTGTTGGAGAAGAATATTCAAGAGGTAAATTTGATCTAAAAAGGTAGAGGAGATAGGGTGTACTTAGTGTTTGTGAAGAAATATTTCTTGATATATTCATAGTCATCCAAAAGAAAGAAGAGACAAAGGAATAATCAAAGTACTATTCCAAGTACAAAAGGGTGGGGGACCTTTGTTTTTGAATTCATTTGAAGCTCTAAAAAGGCTTTCAAACCCTCAATTTTCCCTCCCAAACTAAATTCTTCTTCTCCAAAGGTGTTCTAGGCCGAAACTTGAAGTTGTGGGTTGAAATTTTTTGAAAACTCAACGTCCAATCATTGAATGCCACATCATCACTAGTCAATCGGCCAAATTGAGTTCCTAAGTAGATTTTCTAGTTTCTCATTTTTTATTCTAGTTTCTTGTGTGTTAAACTCTATCACTAATTAGCAAACTAGTACCTACCTACTAGGTTGATAATTAGTTATGAGTCCATTTGTTTTGTGTCTTTAATTTTTGTGTGCTTTTCTCATTTTTCAAGTCATAGTGATTTGTTGGTTCAAGTCCGTACATCATTTTTATTTGATTCATATCAAACAAAAATTGATTTCGGACCAAGGCATATTCACCACTCATTCACTTTCCAAGTATTGCCAAGTATTCAACACTTGTAAGACCAAGTGTGAGGTGAGATCTGAGTGCGAGTGTGGTGAGGCTTTATTGGACTAACGTGTTTGTTCATTTTGTAGGCTATATCTTTGCTGTTTTTGGCTTCTTTTTAGGTACAATTATGATGGAAACTGAAGGTACCATATCCCAACCTTTAGGGAATGATGTTTTGGAAATCTTGTTGGCTCGGATTACTGCCCTTTCCCAAGAATTGATGGGAGCAATGAGGGGTTACATGATTAGAATGGAAGTGGGAGTTGATAGACTTTGTCCACCAAACCCTCCACAATTTCAAACCCCTTAAAACCAAAGAACCTACACGACATCTAATCTAAGGCCACCAATTCAAATCCTTCCTCAACCAAATCCGGCTTCCTTTCTCTAAACTTCCCTAAACCGAACTCAATCCATCCAAGTAGGAGAAGTGGGATAATTAGCACCCAAGGATAATGAGGCTAAGCTTTAAAATGGAGATAAAATAAATTGTGAGGTACAAGGAGGATGTGGAGAAAGGAGGGGAAAGGAAAGGGAAGCCACGTGTAGTGAAATTGGAAGGAAAAAAGAACACTTGATTGTGGATCTTGTCCACAAAGGACCCTTGTTATTCACTAACCCAAATGGTAGCACTTTGCCTAGCATTTATTCTTCTTATGTGAAGGTTCAAGATCATATATTCTCAAAGAAGAATCCAAAAGGAGTTCCACACACACACATGGTTGATGAGTTAATGGAACCCTTGGCCAAAAGTTTCAATCTCGGAACAAATAATGAAAAAATAAATCCAAGGGGATATCTTGACATATTTAATTGTGAAGTGGATCTTGAGGTCTTCCATGATGCAAAAACAAGTGAAGAACACACTTTCCATGATCTACAAGGTAATAAAGTTATCTTCTACACCCCTAGAAACTTGAATTATTGTGATGTGACTAATAGAGGCCAAAGTGGTGTAGTTTTGGATTTGGTTAGTTAAGAAGTGTATGAATCTTCATTTTGTGATACTCTTGGTGTTGTTAGGTTGCATAAGGACCAAACTCTTGTTGTGGGTATGCAAGCACTAGTTGATCCTTTAGATGACAAAATCAATTCTTTTCGTAAGAATGATTTGTGTCCATCTAGTGCTAGAATTTATGAATTGAATAAGGTTCCATTACCAAGTAAAAAGATTATTTACACACTAGTTGACCCTTATGAAAATCGAGGTGAGTCTACGTTGGTATGTGAGTTTCCAACAACTAGTGAGGATATGAATGGTGATCAATTTACTCACGAATATAGTCCACTACTTGAGTTTATGTATTATGTGCTTGATGAGTCTCAAGTTAGTGATGATGTTGATAGATTTGATCATGAGAGTGGAGATGATTCTTTGAGCATATTGTGTGAGAAAGTCTTATTGTTAGTTTTGCTCATAGAAATCATGAAAATAAAAATGATGTAAAGAATGACATGTATATTTTTGAGAGTGAACTTGTAGGCTTCAACTTCTTACCTTTGAATACTAATCCTCTCTCAAAGAAAGATGTCTTGTGTGAAGTTGGTGAGATTACTCCTTGCATGACCCCTAGTGATATGCAATGTGATGTGTTTAATAGGAAAGGTGGTATGATTAAGATTCACTTGTTGTCCTATTTCTTGAGATCCATCAAGAATATAGGGTTGAGTGAAGATTATATTAACCATCCGATTCTTGATAGTGATCTCCCACTTTTGGTAAAGAATGATCAATTGGGTGATAAAGACCTTGATATGATTGAATGTTTAGGAAACCCAATTAATGAATGTTCTTGTGAAAATGGCCTTGATTGTGATTCCTTTGATACTCATGGTGGTTTGTTTCTATGTGAGGATTACTCCCTTGAAAAAGAAGGTAGTGCATGTGTGGAAATTCCATCTACTTCTTCTTTATATGTTTCTTATGTTGAGCATACTCATATTGAGGATTTTGATATTAGTAGTGAGTACATATATGAGAACACTATTGTTGAAGTTGACTTGCGGGACACATTTCTCTACTCACTTTTTGCTCATGGTATTTCTAATGGTGATAAAGAGGTTATGCCTAATTTTAGGGATGATACTTTAGGGGAAAGTGAGTATAGACTTGGCCTAGATCCTTGGCTACTTTTTCTATTTGATCCCGGTGCCCTTCTTAGTGACTTGATTCTAATTTGGAACCCTTTTCTCATAGGTGGTTTCATATTTGTAGACCCTAAGGCAAATGTGTCATTGCCTCTTTGGGGTATTGCTTATACATATGCATCCTTGTTTGACACACTTGTGCTTAAGTTACTTGAATCTCAACTTGTGGATGCCAAGTTTATGTTTCATTTGAAAGGAAGGAGCCGTATGAGTTTAAATAACTTGATTCCATTTTTATATGCTAAGTCTTTTGAATCCATTGACATTCTTATAGACGATAGCACCTTGGATGATTTCTTTACACTTGATGCCTTCCTATACTACCTCTTTGCTTATGATGATATCCATGCTAGTCTTGGATTTGCTTTATGTAGGGGTAGGACATTTGTTTATTGGTCCACTTGGAGTTACAATGCTACATGGCTTTTGTGGACCTTTGTAGTTGCCTTATCTCTTGATGTGTATAATGAACCATGTGCTCCTAAGATTATCTCACTACTTGAACATGAGAATAGTGAGATTGAAAACTTTCAAGTTAGTGTTGATGTTTGTAATGATGATCTTAATGTGGAGCATAGTCCTTTGAACTTGTGTAATAAGATCCATGATATTAGTCTTGTTCATAGAAACCTTGTTTATGTAAAAATTGTGAGTAATGCCTTGAATGATTGAGAGCTTGGTAGCCTAGAGAAAGGAGTGGGTCATCTCGGCTTAACCCCCTGTCTATTGCTCCCATTTGACCCCGGAATACTTTTGAGATGTGAAAGTTGTAGTTTCAGGTCATGCTCAATTACTTTTGATGTTAATGCTATTCATGTATTTGGTATCCTTTATGCTAAGCTTTTCATGCTGAATACCAAGGATAATTGGGTATATGTCAAGTGTGAGTAACCACGGGTTGATGATATGAGTGTTGTAATAATACTAACCCTACTACCAAGAGGATTGTGTGTTTGTTTTGCTCTCTCTTTGGTTTTGCAAGATCTGAATTTGAGGACAAATTCCTTTCAAGATGGAGAGGATGATACAAGAACAAGGAGCACAAGATATTGTCCAAGGTTCAAGCCTCGGAATTGGCAAGTAATTGAAGACCTTTTGGAGCATTTTTAAGCCTTGTTCAAGATAAGAAAGGAGGAGAGCTTATGAACTCAAGAGGCTCCTCAAGTGAAGGGAAAAGTGGACTTTATACACTACCTTTCAACACTCAAGAGGCGCCCTTTTGTCTAGCCCTCATTAAGGGCATTTTTGTCAATTGTTATGTAATAGTATAAATAGACATTTTAGTTTCTAATCTCATTAGTTTTGAAGAATATTGAAAGATTACTCTTTAGAGTGTAGTTCTTAGTCTTAGCTTAGTGTAGAAACAGAAATTTGGAGTATTTGAATGCATTTGAAGGGTTCTTCATTTGTGTTGAACATTTGGCAAGAAAAGTGTGATTGAGGGAGTGTGAATTCCTTTGGTTCACCTAAAAATGAAGTGTTATCCATCCATGGTGAAATGTGTCTAGTTGTTGATACACAATTAGGTGCTAATCATTAAAGGTGGTGTATGTTTCATTATCTGTCTTTACATTTATGCAATCTTCTTCTTCATCTCCTTTCTATGTGTTGTTTTCCTTTACTTGTGGTTGCTGATTTTTGTTCCTTTAGTGTCCATTTCATTTTTATCCATCTTTTGGGATATCAGGTAATCTGTTGAGTCGGGTTCAGAGAACCAGAGCAACAGATTGTTAATCTATTGTGAAATATGTATCGTCTGTCGCACCAGATTACCTATCTGTTGCACCAGTCGCAGTTGACGAGTAATCTGTTGCAATAGAAAAGCCCTCTATCGCACCAGATGGAACATCTATTTTAATATCTTTCTTTGAGGCAAATTATTTTAGTTGAAAGAAGACGTACTGCATCATCCGAAGGGTTAAATTGATCAGACTCCTGCTCCTTAATTTTTTTTTGCTGCCCTTTGCAGCCGCCAACCACCTAAGGATACTTGGATGAGAAACCTCATCTGGGTAATCGTTGAACTTCTTTTGGAGGGGAGGAATGGCTTCACATGCCCAAGCCTAAAAAATATAAACAGAAAGCAAGCAAAAAAAAGTCATAATACTTATATTCATTATAAATTAATAGATGAGTAAAAATAGTGATCAATTTTACCATGAAAGCCCAAGAAAGCCGTATAATGTGATCGTCTTTGGGGATAGATTTGTCAGTAAATATTCGACAGTCAAGTAGTAGCTATCATATCCCCAGGGATAATCGTTAAATTTTTTAAAATCATCAGCAAACGCGAACAAATCATCTTCTAATACTTTCCTGACGTCTCTTGCCAATAAAATAGAATGGACAAACCAAACTAAGTATAATTTCTCCCTGCAGTGCTTTGGTATGTCTTTATCCCCGAGATCTGTCATCAAATCCTTCGCTTTGTTGCTACTACGTCCAACAATACCCAACAACCCATCATTTTCCCCTTGTATTTGTTGGACCCTTTGTGGGGTGTTTTCTTGATGAGAGGTTTTTCTGGATGATCACATCTCAAGTCCGTTACTATGACAAACTCTTTCAAACCAAAACAAACTAGCATGCCATAGTAGTTAATCCAGATTTCATCCATCTTTCTTTCGCCCTCCTTAGGATCTTTATCATCCCCTGCATACTTGATCCTGCGCTTGAGAAAACCATATACCATGCTCATTGGGAAACGAAGAGTGCAGTCCTCAGGCAGCTCAAGAAAGTATGTAAAGCAACTTTTGTTAAAAAGTCCGTATTTGTTTTCATTTTTCATAATTCTACTTAATTCATCAAAATATTTCCTGAACTAACATTTAAGTACAAGATCACCAGTTACTTTGTCAGGGCTTCCATCGGAATAGCAACTCAAAACCTGTTGATACTAATGGTTTTGACAGAATCATGCTGGGAATTCGATATTATTTCACGCCCCATTGGTGAGAAGGAGTTATCACTTTCCTCGGCTTCATTTTGCCCCGACTGAGATTGTTCAGGAAGTTTTCCTGAATCTATCTGTACTCTAACCATTTTTGTTGGGTGGTCAGAAGTTGATCCACTTTCAGTTTCTTTTCTTTTGGGAGACATCTTTTAACTATAAATAATAGAAAAACAAAAAATACATTGCATTTGATGTCTGCATAATTTTTTTAAAAAAAGGTATGAAAAATTTCAATAAATTATTCTACGCCATATTACAAAAAAAGTACTCCAACAGATAACCCATCAGTTGGAACAGATGGAGAATCTGTTTGAAGACCTATTTAATATCTGTCAACCTATATACCACCTTTTGCAATAAATGGACCACCAACACCACAATCAATGCCACCAAGACCACCACCAATGCCACCAATACTAACGCCAACACCACCGACACCACCACCAAAAACACAAATACCGACACCAATAACAACATCCACCAACACCACCACAAACACCATCGAATAATACCACGATAGTCAAAAAAATACTGAGATAAAAACTAGGGTTTTCTCGGGTGGTTTCTACCTTTTTAGCATCAAAACACAAAATTGTTAACCCATTCTCGAAAATAATACAACTAAAAGTCTTTTTTTCCATCATTAACTAAAAATCCCTAATTTTTAGAATAAAGAACAAATGTATAACTCTTCTTGAACTCTGTTACATGCGAAGACAGAGAATATGATGGATACAAGTAAGAATGAAGTCAAAAATAATAACTATGTGGTCGAAACTGGAAAGAAAATTGATCTGTTTTGAAGAGTTGAGCAATATATTGAGTAGTTATTGTCTGTATTGTTGAGAGAGAGAGAGAGAGAAAAGCGAGAACTTGAGATTTGAAATGAGGAGATTTTTTCCCGCAAATAGATGATTTGTATGGGTTGATTTGTAATTTTGGGAAAGAATGACAAGTTTTGAAATTGTTAATTTAGTTTGAATTGATCTTAATTAATTTTTAAAATTTCAAAATATATAGTTTTTAAAATATTAAGTTAATATGAGCTCATTTCAACTCAGAGTGATCGATCGACGACCCGGGTCGGGATAAATGCAATATCAACACCATGCAATTGCAATGACGCAATTGAAGTTGTTATAGACCCTATGAGATCATTCATTCATCTATAGTTCCACCTAAATCAATTTAGGTACTATTAATCTTAACATTAAGTTAATGAGAGCTCATTTCAACTCATAGTGATCGATCGACGACCCGGATCAGGATGAACGCAATACCAACACCATGCAATTGCAATGACTCAATTGAAGTTGTTGTTGACCATATGAGCTCATTCATTCATCCCTAGTTCCACCTAAATCAATTTAGGTACTATTAATATTAACATTAAGTTAATAAGAGCTCATTTTAACTCAGAGTGATCGATCGATGACTCGGGTCGGGATAAATGCAATACCAATACCATGCAATTGCAACGACTCAATTGAAGTTGTTGTTGACCCTATGAGCTCATTCATTCATCCCTAGTTCCACCTAAATTAATTTAGGTACTATTAATCCTAACATTAAGTTAATGGGAGCTCATTTCAACTCAGAGTGATTGATCAACGACCCGGATCGGGATGAATACAATACCAACACCATACAATTGCAATGACTCAATTAAAGTTGTTGTTAACCCTATGAGCTCATTCATTCATACCTAGTTCCACCTAAATAAATTTAGGTTCTATTAATCTTAACATTTTAAGTTAATGAGAGATCATTTCAACTCAGAGTGATCGATTGATGACCCGGGTCGGGATGAATGCAATACCAACACCATACAATTGCAACAACTCAATTAAAGTTGTTGTTGATCATATGAGCTCATTAATTCATCCCTAGTTCCACCAAAATCAATTTAGGTACTATTAATCTTAACATTAAGTTAATGAGAGCTAATTTAAACTTAGAGTGATCGATCGATGACCCGAGTCGGGATAAACGTAATACCAACACCATGCAATTGCAACGACTCAATTGAAGTTGTTGTTGACCTTATGAGCTTATTCATTTATCCCTAGTTCCACCTAAATTTATTTAGGTACTATTAATCTTAACATTACGTTAATGAGAGCTCATTTTAACTCAGAATGATCGATCGATGACTCGAGTTGGGATTAACGCAATACCAACACCATGCAATTGTAATAACTCAATTGAAGTTGTTGTTTACCTTATGAGCTCATTCATTCATCCCTAGTTCCACCTAAATCAATTTAGGTACTATTAATCTTAATATTTAGTTAATGGGAAATCATTTAAACTTAGAGTGATTGATCAACGACCCGGGTCGGGATGAACGCAATACCAATACTATGCAATTGCAACGACTCAATTGAAGTTGTTGTTGACCCTATGAGCTCATTCATTCATTCCTAGTTCCACCTAAATCAATTTAGGTACTATTAATATTAACATTAAGTTAATGAGATCTCATTTCAACTCAGAGTGATCGATCGACGATCCGGGTCGGGATGAACGCAATACCAATACCATGCAATTGCAATAACTCAATTGAAGTTGTTGTTGACCATATGAGCTCATTCATTCATTTACTCCTAGTTTCACCTAAATCAATTTAGGTACTATTATTAGTCTTAACAATAAGTTAATGAGAGCTCATTTAAACTTAGAGTGATCGATCGATGACCCGGGTTGGGATGAACGCAAACCAATACCATGAAATTGTAATGACTCAATTGAAATTATTGTTGACCTTATGAGCTAATTCATTCATCCCTAGTTCTACCTAAATAAATTGCAATGAAATATGTTGGAACAAACGACTGAGTTGTTGGAAATTTCAAACAGATATTCATATCTGTTGCAACAGATGACATATCTGATTTAATTATTAAATAGACATTTGCATTTGTTGTGAAAGATGACTGAGCTATTGGATATTTTCAAACAAATATTGATATCTGTTGCAAAAAATGATATATCTGATTTAATTATCAAATGAACATTTTCATCTGTCATCACAGATGACTAAGCTGTTAGGATATTTAAATAAATGTTGATATCTATTGTAACAGATGACATATCTGATTTACTTATCAAATGAAAAATTGCATCTGTGAGCTATTGGGATTTTTAAATAGATATTTGTATATGTTGAAACAGATGACTGTGCTGTTGGGATTTTTAAATAGATATTGCTATCTGTTGCAACAGATGACATATCTGTTTGAAAATCTTTCTTTCTTTCAATTTTAAAGTAAACTTCTGTCTGAATAGATAAAGTAGTAAGTACTACAAAATGCGGTTAAAAATGAAGAGTTTTTTTTTCTTGGATAACTTAAAAATATATTCATTGAGTAGTCTTATCTTGTCTTTTCAATGTCACTAGTCTTCCTCGTGTCCCCCAAATTATTAATGAATATTAATTATATTAATTAATGAATATTAAAACCCACGTTTACATACATAATACATCTAGTATTATCCCATCTCTCCTCAGCTTCATCCCTAAATTTATTTTATTCATCTCTCATCTTTTTCTTTCTCTCTTCTTTAGGTTAGGGTTATCACAACCTTTTTTCTCTCTTTTCTATTTTCTCTTCTCTTTCTCATAAAGATTCTTTTGGATCTAAATCGATCCATATTTTTTCTTAACTGAAATTGTTGTTTTGATCCCCTTTTGACATTAAGGTATGGTTCATTATTGCTCTTTCATTATTGTCTTCTTCTTTGCAAGTTATTTACATCTATTTTTTATTTAATTACCATTTACCCATATCATATTTATTTAAAAAATTTGAAGGAACTTTTAAGTGTTGAATAAACGAACCAAGAATTTTTATTACAATATGCAAAAAAAGTATTCTGTTGGGAGAAGTTTAAAAGCCTTGTTGGCAGTATCATTTTTTTATATGTATTTTGTTTGTTTCTTTATTTTTTATGCTGTTATTGATGTTGCTGGTAGGGTTGGCGTTGTTGGAACTTATGGTGTGGTATTGTTGACGGTGTTGGAACAAAGGATGTTGCTTCTCTGTTGTTGATGATGATGCTGATGGTGTTGGAACAAATATTATTTCTTTGTTGTTGATGTTTTTTATTTGTTGTTTCTTTGTAGTTTATGCTGTTGTTGATGTTGCAACAGACGGAGCAACTGTTGGAACAAATTAAACCACCAACAAGGATGGTTTGATGTATTCCAATAGACTCCACATCTGCTGCAACAAACATCATATCTGTTGCATTAGACTCGATATCTGTTGCAACAAATTTTATATCTGTTGCAAAAACTCTACATCTGATGCAACAGACTCCACATATGATGTAACAGACTCTACATCTGTTGCAACAGATGGATAATGTTCTTTTCTGTAACATTAATTTTTTTCCTCTTCTTTATAGATATAAGGAACTGAAAGTTGATTAACTTTTGCCCGACCATCACAAGAGGCTGCAGTAAAGATGGGTTCGGAGGAATAAGCTGCATGCAGATGAACCACTTCATATTTTGGAGGTATGTGTTACTGATAATGTTATCGTGGAAACACATATATAGTACACTGATTTTGTGAATGTTGTTTTTACCGATTAGTCATAGATCATTCAAACAAAATATTTGCAATTTTACAGTTAAGTTTGGTAGGTTCGAACTGATATGGTTGAGGGACCATGAATATGGTTCTGATACCCTGTTAAGATTTAATGTCGGTTGTTGCTCATGTTTATTTGTCAAGTATTGTGAAGGGATCTATTTTTGGTGTCATTGTAAAGAGATTCAATAGCGATTGGACTAACTTTTAGGGTGCATTGGACTCTGAGAAGGCCTTTGAAGCCGAGCAATGTATCTAACAAGAATGAAAAACCAATATAGTTATTTCCCTAGCCCAAATTTATATGGTTGGGTTGCTCAGGGTGATGATTATACGCTGGAAGTTGCGGTAGGAGAATGTCTTTGAGGTAAAATGACTGGTTGATGAAATACTATATCATCTGAGAGCTAATTGAAGAGGATACATAGGGTAAAATTAACTTCTAGCGAATCTGGCCCATGAAATTATCTTAAAACATGAGAAATCTGTATCAAGTGCAAATATGAAAGTGTATTCGGTAATGAAAAATCCATCTATTGTTTCTGTAAGAGAAAAATAGTACAGATGGTCACTTTACTAGGGATGTGCGACTAAGTAGTGTGCGACTAAGTAGTGTGGTAGGGATTATCACCTAGATAAAAAATAGCAGAAGACCCAAAAAGCAGCCTTACGGGCGTTGAGGGTTGAAATAATGTACAGTAAGTCTAGAAAACTTTCGCCAATAGAAACTGCAGTTAAAGTAAGGAATCTAAGTGAATGCGACAATTTCTAAATTTTAAATTGCATCCCATGCCTTCTTGTTTGTGGTTTCGATTAGGTCCACTACTGTTGACCTGATCAGAACCACAAACCAGATTAAAAGGCAAACTGAGTATCATTACTTCTTTAGCAATATGGATTAATTGATTGTGTTTTCTTGATTTAGCATGCTTTCAATATTCCTTATAGAGGCTTGTTGTAGTATGTGAATCCCAATAATTTTCAAGCTTGCCTCCAGCTTGCTGATTTTGTATTCAAGCAGGTCGTTTCCATCTTTGAAGTTGGTATAGAGTTCCTGATCTCTTGTGAGCTCGATCAGGAACACTACCTTCAAAGTTGTGGCATTGAAGAAGGCCTTTAGAAGACTTTCTTCAGAAGCCTTAAAGGATACATTGAGGGTCGTTGTGTTTGTTTTAGGTCAAAATAGGTTGATGCACATTGAAGATATGGTCCCAACAGTTGAACAACACACTTTTATCGAGCGTTGCTCAATGCAGCTTGCTCAATGCAGCTTGCTCAACCAATTTAATAAATTAATAAGCAAGGAGTTATGTAACGTTTGATCTAAATTGAATCTACCAAGCCTATCAAATGTTACGTAACTCCAAGCTCATTACCCTATTAAAAAACTTTGCCCGAGTTAGTGTTCAAATCAGACGAGTTCAATCTCTCAACCTTTTTGCTGATCGCTCTTCTCCAATATAGATGACAAGATATCCGCCATGCAAAAGTCTACACCATCGCCAAAAATTCTTGCCAGGGCGCAAATCTTCGGAAGGCATCAACAGTAATCTCTCAATATTAAGTGATATTGAGAGATTCCTAGTCATGCCTTCCCAAGACTTTCTCTACGTCAAGAATTTTTGCTGATGACAAGATATCCACCATGAAAAAGTCTACACCATCAGCAGAAATTCTTGCCACAACAAAAGTCTTCAGAAGGCATTATTAGTAATCTCTCAACATCAAGGAAGTCTTGTATGAAAGTCTTCAGAAGACATTTGAAAATAAGAAAGTTTTCAGTAGTGACTACACATAATTACCATCAACAACCCCACCAGATTCACTCTTAGGTCAAAAGAAAAGGCAGTAATATTTTTATTTGCATTCGAACTAGGAATGAAAATAAAAATATTTCCGCCTTTTCTTTTGAACTAGCAGTGTATCTGGTGAGGTTGTTGATTTCGTAATTATGTGTAGTCATTGCTGAAAACTTTCTTATTTTCAAATGTCTTCTAAAGACTTTCGTACAAGACTTCCTTGACGTTGAGAGATTACTAATAATGCCTTCTAAAGACTTTCGCTCTGGCAAGATTTTTACTGACGATGTAGACTTTTGCATGGAAGATATCTTGTTATCAGCAGAAATTATTGCCATAACAAAAGTCTTGAGAAGGCATGACTAGTAATCTCTCAATATCACTTGATATTGAGATATTACTGTTGATGCCTTCTAAAGACTTGCACCCTGACAAGCATTTCTAGCGATGGTGTAGACTTTTGCATAGCGGATATCTTATCATCTATATTGGAGAAGAGCGATCAGCAGAAAGGCTGAGAGATTGATCTCGTTTGATTTGTCCATTAGCTTGAGCAAAGTTTTTTGATAGGGTAATGAGCCTGGAGTTATGTAACGTTTGATAGGCTTAGTAGAGTCAGTTTAGATTAAACGTTATGTAACTCCTTGCCTATTAATTTATCAAATTGGTTTAGCAAGCTACATTGAGCAACGCTCAATAAAAGAATGTTGTTCAACTGTTGGGACCACATCTTCAATGTGCATCAACATATTTTAACCTAAAACAAACACAACGACCATCCATATATCCTTTAAGGCTTCTGAAGAAAGTCTTCTGAAGGTCTTCTTTAATGCCACAACTTTAAAGATAGTGTTTCTGATCGAGCTCACAAGAGACCAGGAACTCTATACCAACTTCAAAGACGGCAACGACCAGCTTGATTACCAAATTAGCAAGCTGGAGGAAAGCTTGAAAATTATTGGGATTCACATACTACAGCAAGCCTCTGATCTTCTCCGAGGAATATTGAAAGCATGCTAAGACAAGAAAACACAATCAATTAATCCATATTGCTAAGGAAGTAATGATACTCAATTTGCCTTTCAATGTCATTTGTGGTTCCGATCAGGTCAACAGCAGTGGACCTAATCGGAACTACAAACAAGAAGGCATGAGATGCAATTTAAAATTCAGAAATTTTCGCCTTCGCTTAGATTCCTTACTTTATCTGCAGTTTCTGTTGGCGGAAGTTTTCTAGACTTACTGTACATCATTTCAACCCTCGATGCTCGTAAAGCTACTTTCTTGGTCTTCTGTTGTTTTCTATCTAGGTGATAATCCCGACCACGCTACCTAGTCATAGCTCTCTAGCAAAGTATCCATCTGCATTATTTTTCTTTCAGAGAGACAACAAACGAATTTACATTACCGGATACACTTTCATGTTTGCACTTGATTCAGATTTCTCATGTTTTAAGATAATTTCATCGGCCAGATTCGCTAGAAGTTACTTTCTACCTTATGTCTCTTCTTTAATTAGATCTCAGATAATAGTCTTTCATCAACTCCCCTTTCCCTCGCAGGCATTCTCCTTCGGCTCCTTCTAGCATATAATCATTTTCTCGATCAACCTTTCCATATAAATTTAGGCCAGAAGAATTTCTATTAGTTTTTCGTTCTTGTTTGATGCAGTGCGAGGCTTCGAAGACGTTCTCAGAGTCGAATGCACACTTAAAGTTAAGTCCAATCGCTATTGGTTCTCTTTAATGACACCAAATATTGATCCCTTCTCAAAACTTGACACACATAAACACGAGCAACAACCGTTAGTAATTCGTAACAGGGTATCTGCACCATCTTCATGGGCCCCTCAGCCTTATCAATTTGAACCCATCAAACTTAATTGTACTATACAGGATCTTATTTGAATGATTAGTGCCTAATCAGTTAAAAACTGCATTCACAAAAATATTATACTTTATGTGTGTTTTCCCGGTGACCTTATCAGTAATACTTACTTAACTCCCACACATATGATAGTGAATCTATCTACACGCATCTTATTCTTCCTAGCCCATCTATAGCTTAAATTGAATAAACAGATGACTCCCAAGATGCAACATACGCCACATCTGTTTAAATTATGAAATAATTATAGACATCTGTTACAACAGATGATCAAACTGTTGCAACATATGACATATCTGTTGGAAAAGAAAATAGATATATCCATCTGTTGCAACAGATTGTCAATATGTTGTAAGTTATCTGAAAAATGGAATATATTTTACAACAGATTACCCATCTGTTAGATTTATTTTAAAGCAATTTTCTTTTCTTTCCGAAATACAATAAAAGATGAAATGTTGTATTTAGATCCATTTTTTTTAATTTTCATATTCAAATTAAAAAATCACCAGTTTTATTTAATTAAGGGATATGAACAGTCGTGGATTTTTATTTGACTAACCCCTTCCAATTCAATCATTTATAAATAGGTCCCTCCGGCCTCCTTCCTTACTCACTCTCACTCGTTCATTCTACTACACTTATAATTCAAATATGGATGATCCAGATTCGTACAAGAAGATTCATATCGAGTCCTTGTGGAAACTTTAAAGGCAGTTTGATGAACTCTAAAGGGGTTTGGCCGACTTCGGAGCAAGGCTGAGGAGGGCCCTACTGCTGCCGAATGAAAATTATCCGGGTGACAATAATAATAGTAATAATAATAATAATAGTAATGATAATAATAGTAGTAGTAATAATAATTAGGTTATGTTTTCTCTTTCTTTTAGCGTATGTATGTAATGTATGTATTTTCATCCTTTTGTATATCGGATCTACCCAAGGGATTCAAAAATCTATGTTTGGACATGGTGGTCGACTTTGAATTTTTTATTATTATTTAGTATTTAATTATCATTCTGTTTATTCTCAATATGTCGAAGGAGGTTAATCTGATGCGACAGATCGATCATATGTTGCAACAGACGATTATTGGTAAAAAAAGGTTATTGTTATTGTTATTGAGAGGGTGAAAAGGCATGACTTTTTAATTATTTAATATAAAAAATGATTCATAAATAAATAATAAGGAAATAAATGATAAACATAATTTATAACCATAACAGAATGGTTATTTAATTTTAATAACTGATCGTGACTCTTCGACATATTTGTCTTTAAATCTATTTTTTAATTTATATAATAAAAAAATTACCAAATTTGGATTAAAAAGATATGTTGATTATTAAAAAAAGATAGCTTATATGTGCATCAGATATTATCTGATGCAATAATTATCGATTTGTCGCAATAAATGGTAATCTGTTGTCACAGATGGATTATCTGATGCAACAGATATATAATTTGTTGTCATAACTCAATAAAAATGGTTACTGAAAAGAACTTATCAAATTTATAACTTTTCAGGGTAATAAAAAAGTCACTAGTTTGAATATAATTAATAAATGATGGTGAACAGTCGCGCTTTTTATTTTTGAATCTGTTTTTTTAATTTATATAATAAAAAAGTCACCAAATTTGGATTAAAGATAAAAGATATGATGATTATTAAAAAGATATATGTTGCAACAAATATATTATCTGATGCAATAAATTGTAGATTTGTTGCAACAAATGGTATATCTATTGTCACAGATGTGTTATCTGAAATAACATATATATAATCTGTTCCCACAACTCAATAAAAATGATTATTGAAAAGAACTAATTAAGTCATAACTTTTCACAGTAATCAAAAAGTCGCCAGTATTAACAAATGGAGGTGAACAGTCGCGTATTTTTATTTTTGAATCTATTTTTTTAATTTATATAATAAAAAGTCACCAGATTTAGATTAAATAATGATATGATGATTATTAAAAAGATATATGTTGCAAGAGACATATTATCTGATGCAATAAATTATGAATTTATTTCAACAAATGGTATATCTGTTGTCACAGCTGGGTTATCTGATGTAACAGATATATAATTTGTTGCCACAACTCAATAAAAATGGCACTAGTATCAATAAATGGAGGTGAACAGTCGCGTCTTTTGCCTAACTTATTCAAATTTAATCCTATATAAATAGGTTAGGTCCGTCCTTACTCGTTCATTCTACTACACATATCTATGTATTTCTTGGTCTTGTCTTTTATATTGCACCTTCAACTACTATCTCTTCAAGGACTTGATAGCTTTTCCGTCTCTGATAAATCTTTTTCTTGCTTTTTGTGTAAATATATGTTGTATTATTTTACTTTTGGATTCTTTTCTTTACTTTTGTTTTTGTATTTTTTTATCAATTTATGGGTGTTCTAGATATGACTGATCCAGTGTGGGATGTCGCTATTTTACGAGACGCCGTACGGAAACTGTAGAGGCAGGTTGATGATATACAGTGGAAGTTGGCCGCTGTCAAAGTAAGGATATTGCGGGAGATCCGCAGGATGAGAAGGGCACTGCTTCTGCCGGTCGAAGATTGGCCAGCTGGCGATAATAATAATAATGACGAAGATGATAATAATTTGATTATTTTATTTCTTTCTTTTTAAGCTTACGTATAAGTATTTTAATTTGTTTTAGTTTAATAAAAAATTATGTTTGATCAACTTTGACGTTTTAATTCATATTTAATTTTCATTTTGTTTATTATCTTCTCAACAAACATGTCGACGATTGGATGTAAGGAATAATCTTGAATTCAGTAGTCATAGCAAGATTTAAGATTTATCTGTTGGGTTTATGGCAGGGGCTGATTTGTGTTGTTCCAAACAGATTATTCATATGTTGCAATAGACACACAGTCTGTTTCAACAGATAACTAGTTTGTTGTACGTCTTTGACGTTTTAATTCATACTCCCTCCGTCTCAAATTAACCCGTCCCAAATTAAGATGACATATTGATAAAGAAAAATAATTAATAACATGCCTAGTTTACCATAATACCCCTATTAAATGATGTTTACATTTTAATTGAAGAAAAAGTGATTAATGCAAACGGTAAAACATGATTTTTTTTTTATCTCTTCTTGATTAATGAAAAAAAGACAAGTAAAATGAGAAATCAAATTAAAAAATTTGGGACGGGTAATTTGAGACGGAGGAAATATTTAATTTTCATTCTGTCTATTATCTTCTCAACAAACATGTCGACGATTGGACGTAAGGAATAATTTTTAATCCAGTAGCAATAACAAGAGTTGAAACACATCGGTTATCTGTTAGGTTTGTGGCAGGGCTGATTTGTGTTGTTCCAAATAGATTAATCATCTGTTGCAACATATAATCGGTCTGATGCAACAAATAATCAGTCTGATGCAACAGATAACTAGTTTGTTGCAACAGATAAATCTTCTGTTGCAACAGATTAATTATCTAATGCATCAGATGAGTGATCTGTTTAAATTGTGGGCACTTATGTTGGATTCATGATCGGGTTCTATCCATTGTTGGAAAAACAACAGTAATTGTGTACCCAAATGACAATTCAAATAAAAATCATAATTTTACTTACCAAAGTCACCTATGAAGTAATGTCAAAGTGGAAAGTGATGTAGGAAATTAAATTTGACCTAAGAAATTGGTCAGATAGCAGCCGTAACGGTAACAACAACAACAACAATGGTCGACAAGAAGAAGATGAAGATGATAATGAAGTAGAAGATGATGATAATGAAGCAGAAGATGATGAATAAAGCAGCAGCAACAATGAACAACAATAATCGTGAAGAGAGAGACAACAACAACGGATGAAAAGAGAGAGAAACACGCCTTTCCTCCCCTTTACTGTTATATTAACTAACATTTGAATCAAATTGTAAATTAAAAAACTTGTGGGTTATTTTCAAACTTTTTCAACTTTCTTAATCCATAATAAAGTAATTGTCACATCCACTCAATAATTAAGACTTGTGTCACGTACACCTCATTTTAAAACTCTTTTGCCACCTACAGCCCAAAAACAAAAAATAATCTCTAAAAAACATTGTTATAAGCGGAGAAATTTCATTCACCGTATCATATTCTCTGGTTGATATATCATATTCTTAGGTTGATGAATAAAATGTTGTACATTGTTGAACAAATAAAATCTTGAATTTCTTATAATTTTTTGTAATTCTTTTTTTAGCTAATTTTTGAAGGTTGAGTTTGATCAAAGACTTTATTTGATATGATATAAGAGCTAGATTCGAATATTGCCCTGAAAAATTAGATAATTACAGGTGATATTGAATGTGCCTGCATTACACCGAATAGTGAAATCCCAAAGAATGTTTGTATTATGTCGTGAAGGTAGAAGAGTGATGAACGAATTATAAATTCTTTATAAGAACTTGATAAATCCTATTTCTTTTGAGCTAATTTTTAAAATATGAATTAAAACTAGACCTAATTGACTTAGAAAATAACCTCATTATTTTCAATGACATTTATGAAGTATTACTATTTAAATTACGATTAATTTGTCAAACGTGGCCAATTTAATAATAAAAGGGAAAAGGAAAAAAAATGGGGGCAAATAGAAGAGAAGGACAAAGGGCCCCATGCATATTCATAAAGCTGTCTTAAAGATGTCTGAGAAGAACGTTGACCTGACTAGAAATTTATCGAACTTCAGAACGCTGAATTTGAAATACTATATTTGTCCGTATAGTCGTCCATTTATTACTCCCTCATGTTATAGTTTATGTGATATTATTTAATTTAATATAATTTGATATTCGTTAAGAAAGAAAAGAAGATTTTAAAATCTATAATTTAAAAACTTCTTCATTCCTTTTTATTTATCATGATAAAATTTTGTATAATTCATAAAAATAAAATGTAGAATTATAGTTTTACTAATATATACTATTAATTCTTTAGTCTTTATCTATTTGGTTACTGCTTAATTCTAGAACGACATAGCTAAATAAACAATCAATTCTCTTTGATTATTAACAATTATTTAAAATAAATATTTTTAGTATAAGTGACAACTTAAAAAAAAACTAATAAATGTATTTGTCTTAGCGTCAATTTGGATTTTTTACAATATTTTTTTATTATTTACAATTATAGTCGTCAATTTGGATTCCTTAGCGTGAACGCGTTTCCCTTTCTGAAATTTTGCTGAAATTTCCACCTCGAAAGTCTGACAATTTAACAATCAGTCCAATCCCAAATGGTATTTAAAATATGTTTACAACTAACCGAACATATTTATTACTCCTTCGATTTCATTTTACCTGGATCTTTGTTTAATAAATTATTTCACCCATTTCAAAATAGTTTACTTATATTAACTTACTATTTTTTAAAATACAAATTATTTTATCAAATTAGTCTTATTAGTTATATTTTAAAAATATAAATTTGAGTTTACATATTTTGTTTAGTCATTTAATATTAGGGGTGATATTGAAAGAATATAATAAAATCTTTTTCATTATAAAAGGAACAACTAAATTGAAATAAATCTTTTTAGAAAGAGGGCCAATTATTTTGAAACCTAGGGAGTACTATCTATGTAAAAATCTTTTTCATTGTTACGTATAAGCCTCCCGTTTAAAATTTCGTGTTAAAATTCTTTTCAAATTTAAAGTTATAAATTTCAGGGTAGACTAGCTTTGAAAGAATCTGAGCGAGGTACGGTTTAGGACAATTCGGTGATGAATTGGGTAAGTATGATGGTGTTTGATTTGATTCCTAGTTAGCTAAGACGATAAGAAATTCATTGAATTTTATGAAATTGAATATGGGTAAGTAGAACTCCCAGAATTGATCTTAGTGTAAAAGGTATTGTTTGGGATGCCTTGAAATTAAAGTGTGTTATAAAAGTGGAATTCTAGGTGAAATCAGGCATTCTGCCTTGCCAATGCTGCTATTCAAAAGTGAAAAAGTTCCCGCTATAGCGCCCAGTTAACGAGATAAACACCGTTATAGCAATATGTGTCGCTATAGCGACGTACGAAAATCATTGATTTATTTTAAAACTTCTCAAAACGATTTATTTTTTCTAAAACTCATTTTGGGGTAAAGGGGAAAAGATTTGGGCGAAAATCATCAGCTAATCACCGTTTTGCTTCAATAAGGTAAGAATTTCATCACCATTGACTAGTAAATCAATAATCTAAGCCTTAAAATTGCTACTTTGCATAGTTTGAAAAGGATTAAGAGTTGACTTTTATTGATTTTCTAGTGCAAGAAAATAAATTGAGTATAAAATCAACGAGTTTTGGTTAATTATTGTTGATTTACTCTTGCATGTTATTAATTCACTAAATCATCCATGAAATTAATAGTTTAAGGTGAATTATGATAGAAAAGCTCTAAAGCGGAGAGAAAATTCATGAACTTGACCTTAGGGGTTGGGTGTAAGTTATGATCTCCAACGTGGTAGGTCATTTCATTAAATAAGTGTTTGTATGTATTTTCTAGACTAAGATCAAGCGAAATTTGCATGGAAGGGCAAGACTCCAGCTTAGTGGAGTTGTGTAAGCGTGGTTCGAGGTAGGTTATAGCATTGTAGTTTAATTCAATTTGTACTATATGTGCATGTTAACTACTTCTTAGTATGGCTTGTCTGTACATGTTATTTGATGTGGCCAATACAATATTTTTTATTGTTGCATGATTTTGACATATCTTATGTTTAAATGAGAAATGCTTCGATATTTGAACATTCTCTCGGCTTATGGGTGGAATAAGACTGGCAGACACTTGATTATGAGGTTTTGATACACAGATAGAATTTGTCCCCTGCAGATTGTGACTAGAGAATGACTATGGTACCCATAGCGTGTATGTGTGAGGTTCAGTTGAGCTTGACATTACGTGAGTGGACCAAATATATATATATATATTTATATGTTGATTTATTGCTTAACTTGACTTGGCTCACTTTGATTTGGCTTGACTTACTTGAGTTGGTTGAAAATGATTTGATTTGTTGCTTGAGAATCCTAAACCGCTTATTTGATACTTGTTTACCAGGTGTAAGTTAGAATGAGAATGAATTAACTTGTTGTACAATATTTTGATTAAATGTTCATATTCTCATTTTGGGTTGGCCAAGTGACTCTATCAATATATTATTGTTTTTGTGTGTTGATACTACACCTGCTCTTATTTTTGTTGAGTACATTGCAATTCCAACTGCTCCAACAATATCTTAATTGTGAATCTAGCATGCGATACAAATTTCTGGGATGAGCAGCTTATTCGAACTACAATGAAATTTTTTCTTATGTCATGGTCCTTTGTTTGAACATTATGTACTTTTTTTATTTTATTTTTGGAGTTGCATCCACTTCTTGACATTCTTTGGATATTTTGGTACGCCGATTTTTGAATTCTAGGGGTGATTTCACTCTAGTGTTTATTTTCGTCTTTTGTAAACTATTAATGAAATAGTTTTCCTCTATTTTGGTTAATATTTTTGAGGCCATGGTTGTCCCACAAGAGAATGAAGTGGGTGCCACTCACGTTCAATTGAGTCGTGACAATCTATATCTCACTATGTTGATATATCTTCCACCTATTCTTATTCGTCCAGTATATTAAAAATAACTATTTAACTTTATTTGTTTAACTTGAAAAAAATAAAGAGGTAGTTTATTATTTTGTAGCTATTGTATTTAATATTTAGATGACTTGTAATTAGAAAAGGCAATATAGTAAAATATACTATTATTTATTATTTTTTATGGATTTCTCAAGTTAAAAATAGACAAATAAAGGGCATGTCAAGTCAAACACCAAATTAAAATAGTGATACTCTCTTCGTTCATTTTTATTTGTCCACTATTGATTTGACACACACCTTAAAACACAATAAATACTCCATCCATTTCAAAATAGTTGATCCCATATTGACTTAGCACTCCCCTTAAGAAAAAAAGTTATTAGAGGTCTGTTTTACAAAATTAACTTTGTTAATTATGCTTTGAAAATATAAATTTGAGTATACACACTTTGTTTAGTTATTTAATAATAAGAATAACATTGAAAGAATATAATAATATTCTCTTGATTTCATAAAATGAATAACTAGATTGAAATAATATTTTTAAAAAGAGGCCCAATTATTTCGAAATGGAAGGAACAATAGGTTAATTTTACTATATCACCATTTGAATAATAAATTTAATGTCTTAAAAAATACATTAAATAATGAATAATATTTAATAGGTAGGATAAAATTGGTAGAAAAAAATCTATCACCCATTGATTTTTAAACTGGATGAGTATTTTTGAATATTTATTTTTATTTTAGTAGATAAATATTGTTGGATGGAAAATATATTTGATATCATATATTGAAAGTAGTCATTTACCAAATTTCCCCTCTATGAAAACATGCTTGATACAATGACCATTATCTAAAATCTGTTCAAATTGGCTAATTTTAAAAATATTATTACAACAAATAGTACTTCTTCTTCTTCCCAAATATTGGTTGCTCTGGAAATAAATTTGTTAAATTATTTAATTTCATATAAAGTCAAAAAGACATATATATATAGTCAAATTTCTCTATAGCGATCATTCTTATAATAATATATAATAATATCTCGCAATAACAGTTATACTTTTTCACGAGATCAAACTTTCATTTGATATTACGTTTATATTTATATAATAATTTGAAATTATCGAAACAGCCAATATTATTATATAGCCATTTGACTGTATATATTTTCTTTTCTCCAAAAAAATGTGTCAATTTAGATTCCTTATAATGGACGAGTTCCATTTCGGTAGTTTTGCTTAAATGCCTCGAAAGTCTCTTGACAATTACACCATGAGTCCCAATCTTTCATACTTTTACGTGCAGAAATTATCATAACCTTTCAATTTTTAAATCTATTTTAACTATATATACTATAGATTTTGATGTGACAATATTTTTAGTTGAACAAATTTTTCATTTTACTTCAATATTGTTGTAACATTGCTTTTGTCATTTAATAACGACGACTTGATATAATATAAAAAATTACATAAAAGTGTATCCAACAATGTTATATTATAAAATATAGTTTATTGTACATTATATTATTAAAGACGATCCAATTGTATAGGCACAATATATTACTTTACAATCTATAGCGCAATACTTATTTAATGCACAACTCGTGAAATGTTTCATAATTGTTCATTATTGCTATAATTAATGAACATCTAAGAAATACAGGTCTAAAATTCGTAGATCAAGCATATAATAAATTTACATTAAAATTTCATAAATGTAGCACAAACTTTTTGGATGTTCAACCATTATTGAAGCTCCACGCTTTAAAATTTCAAAATTGGATTTTCATAAATGAACATTGTTTCAAGTGCGTATCATTTCAAAAAATCGGTTATTGTATTGAGGAGCCCAAATCTAAAGTTTCGAATGATTTGACGTATTTTTGAAGTGTTTTGGGATGTCTGGTGCTTGGATTCATGGAAGAAAACGTAGTTTATTTTTTTGTACACATTTTTATATTGTATTGTATATTATTGTGTACACAATACAATCTTTTTATTTCGATGATTTTCCTTGTTCCTTTTCATTTTATACACACTTATACAATGTAAAGATATTTTTTAAACTTTATATATACATATGTATGTATTTGTATAATTATGTATATTATTGAATAGTCCCTCTCTCTCTCCCTTCCGTCTCTCTCTCTTTCTCTCCCTTCCCCTTTCCCTCTCTCTTGTCCTTTTTTCTCTTTTCATTTCACGCCGGCAGTGCCGGACTCCGGTGATGGTAAGTCGGCCGGTGGGTTTCGAAAAACAGTTTTTTGTTCCACCAAGATCGCGACTCCCAGACCAGATTCTATCTGGCGATCGGCTGGCGAAGCTCCGACGACGATATTCCGGCGACTAATTTCTGCACCAACCTTTGCCGGATTCCAACGAAGCAGGCAAGAGAAGAGCACTTGATCTCCAAGTATATTCTGGTGACTTCTAACCTTTAATCTTTATTTTATAGTACTATTTCTGGGGGCCGATTTCTTTTTCTGGATTGGGACTATCTCATTACAAGAAAATGCACTTATAGCTACGAAACGTAAGCTACAAATTTAAAAATCATAGCTATAATCTAGTTATAGCCACAAAAATTAAATTTCGTGGCTATCTACAAATTCAAAAAATTTCATAGCCACAAAAATTAAATTGATAAAGCTAAAACTTCATTTTTGCTATTATTATTTAAGACGTGGCTATAATTATCTAAATTGCTACAATTTTATAGCTACAATAACATTTTGTAGCTATCTATAAGTTTATGCCACCCAATTAAAGTATTTGTAGCAATAGTAACCTTTTAGCCATAATTAATTATTTGAAACAAACTATTGTAGATAAATTAAAATTTTTTGCTTCAAGTTATAAAAATTGTGGTAATAGTCAAACAACATAGCCATAGATTTTTTGTTATAATAAACTTTCATAGCTAATTATTATTTTTTGCCACAAAATAAAACCTATTGTAGTAATAGTAATCTTTTAACCACAAAAAAATATTTGAAGCAAAATCTGTGGCTAAATAAATATTTTTCTTTAAATTAAAAAAATTGTGGTAATAGATGACTTTTAATAGATATAATTATTTGTCATGACAAAATGATATAGCTACAAGAAATTTTTTTTGTTGTAAAATTTCATAGCTAATAATTACTATTTTTAACTATAATTTAAAATTTATTGTTACAAAACTATTTCCTTTGTCTCATATTATTTGACATTTTTTGTCAAAAAAACTGCCTCAAAATAATTAATATGTTTTAAAAAAATCAAAAGATACTTGAACCTTTTTTTTCAACTTTACCTTTAGTAATTTAATGAAAGTAATTAACTCAAATAGGTAATGGAAATATTTCACATAAATTTAAGAATCACATTAGTCAATTCACAATTCGTATAAATTTTCTTTAAGAATTGTGTAAAAAATAAATATATCAAATAATACGAGATAAAAATAATTTTTTACCCATATTAAATATTTTTTTTTCTTACACTTGAGTTGAAGTGGTACCACATTAATAGTATTAATGTATAATCATAATAAATTAATAGCAACAATTTTCTGTAGTTATAAGAATGTATGTATTTGTTTTTTCCTTTAAATATATTTTTTTAATTAAAGATTGGAGCTCCAAGCCTTATTTTATTATCCAAGTTAACAAAAGGAAAAAAATAAATAAAAAAAATAATAGAATTGGAAAGTTGACTTAGCAGCTAGAATGACCTAGAAAGGAAAAGGAAAAGATCTCGATGGAGCCATCCATCATCGGAGCTCCGATCGACTTCCCTGAGAACAAATCCTTCTACTCCACCAGCTACATCGATCGATGATAAAATCACTCTCATTTTTTTTATTCCAAGCTAACTATTACTTCCACTTTGAGTTCTGGAGTTTTCTTCAATGGCGAGGAAACAACTCTAATTTGAGTAGCTCTACGATCTATCACCAGTAAGTATGTATATGTTTTTTCATTTTTCTCTCTGGTAGATCCTCTTAAATTTTTGTATTTGTACAAAATATTCAATCCGATTAAATCGATTGAATACCCCACATTGTGCTTGGACCATTGGTTGAAGCTTATAAGGCGTTCAAGTTGGTGTCTTTTTTTCTGGGTCTCATGTTTTGCATGTACCCTTTTGTTTTATAAAACTGTCATCCAAGTTTCACTATAAAAATTGTCAATTCAGTCTTATCATGCAGATACAGATAATAATTTTTAAGAGCTATATATAGAGACGTATCGAAGATTAATGTCAGCAGGCCGAGGGTGTGGTTTATCATACATTCAAGATGAAAAAATACTGAATAACAGGACCGAATTTGTTTTGTATTTTTTTAAAAACTTTTGCTTTGGAGAATTGTTGAACAATTGAGATTGGTGAAAGATGAAAATTTCAAGAGAACCGACTCCTAGAGTGTACTAATTAGTTACATCAATTGAAGGTAAAAAAGATGACCCAAATCATTAAAGATCCAAATTGAAATCAGTAGCACAAATAGATCACCATTTTCTTACATTGAATGCACTAGAGATTTTGAAGAAAACTGTGAGAATTTTAAAGTACAATCAATAAGTTTCAAGACAAAAAATCTCTGTAATTTCTATTATGATGATAGAGGAATATAATAATGAATTCTCAGAATATTCAAGGAGCAGTTCGGTACAAACCAAACACTCCAAGTATGTGTATTATTCCCTGTTCTTTAAAAAATAACTAGTTAGTTGGAATACACTGGGTATGTTGTTATAGACACTTGACTAAATTATATTCCAAGTTCAGTTCAGTTAATTATATTCAGTGTCCATGAAATCAGTCTAGTCCAGTTCAATTAATTATGTTCAGTGTCTATTCAGGTAGGAATTAGCACCGAGTGAACCCAAGGATGGGAACTCATATGTTATATGAGGGTGTGATTCTTAGAAGCAATCCTTGTGTTCCTGAACTACGTAGCTAGCTTAGGTTGAGATATCATAGACTGTTATATGAGGGTAGATGAGATGGCTTAACCTGTTATATGAGGGTTCCCACCATTCTCACTAGAGTTACCTGTTATATGAGGGTCACTCATAGATTGTCCTTACCAGTGACGCGGTATTGACACCCTTCCAATTGGGGTTATAGATTGGACCCCAACTCAGCTATATTGCGATTATTTGGGGTATGTCGGTTAGATAATTACTTCCAACAGTTTTAGTTACACGATTAGGACTGCCAGATACAGTCATACAATTTTAGTAAAAGAACTCAGATAGTTCTTCAGAATTCAGGACTGTCAAATACAGTCAACTCAGAATAGTACGGAACTCAGCTAGTTCCATCAGAAACAAGACTGTCAGATACAGTCGCTCAGTATTAGTTATTTCAGTTATACATCTATCAGTATCTCATGTTATCAGCACTCATACTCAGTAATTATGTTGTCACGATCTCAGTTACAGTTAATACGTATTCATGCATGGATTCTCACGTTCATGTTATCTATCCAATTAGTATAGTGCATGCATATGAATCCTTTGTATTTAGCCTACCTCAAATACATACCAGTACATTCAATCGAATTGACGCATTTGTGCTATGGTATTTTTATACTATAGGTTCAGAAGTATAAGCTCCAGAATATCAGTAGAAGCCAGGTTTAGTAGTGAGTCCTCTTCATTCGAGGACGATATTATGAGTTATTTCATTAATTTAGTTTTAGCTTTCAGTAGATGGAGTTAGTTGGGGACATGTCCCATCAAATCCTTATTCAGACAGTTAGAGGCTTTTCAAACTACCATGTTCAGACGGTTATTTCAGTTGTTTTGGGTATTTCACACCCCATCCAGATGTTATGTTTTTATCAGTTATGTTCAGCATTGAACCTTACGGACTATCAGCCTTTATTTCTGCATTTTTATACGTATATTATGCAGTGTATAGGTACAAATATCAGTCATGAGTTAGCTTGTGGTCCTTCGGGGTCATGGGCACCATGTAACATTTCGAGTATCAGATTCGAGGCGTTACAAACTTGGTATCAGAGCCTAAGGTTCAATAGTGTCCTAGGAAGTCTGAAAGTTGTATCTAGTAGAGTCTTGTACATGGGTGTGTTGCGTGCCACATTTATGTACATAAGGCTATGAGATGTTTTAGGAATAATTTCCCTTCTTTCAGTATTCATGTCATACCAGTGAGCATAATCTCAAGTTAATCTCTCAGTCTAATCTATTTCTCCCTTTTTTCTACAAAACATGCCTTCTAAAAGAAGAAACAGGAATTAGTCAGCCCCTCAGCCCGAAAATCCTTTGGGTGAACATGTTACTCATGCAAAGTTCAGAGCTGTATTCACAACTCTTGCTCAGTCAGTTGCTACTCAAAATGAATGACTAGCTGTCGTTCCAGCCAACCTGGTGGCCAGTTCAGCTGCAGCTCATCTTCGGCACTTCACTCGAATGAATCCTCCATTCTTTTTCGGGTCTAAGTCAGATGAGGAACCTCATGAATTCATCGATCAGGTTCAGAAGATTATAGACATCATGGGGGTTACTTCTAATGAGAGCGCTGAGCTAGCTGCATATCAGTTGCAGGACATTGCTCACACTTGGTTTAAACAGTGGAAGTAAGAAAGGCCAGAAAATGCAGGTCCTGTTGAGTGGGAAGAGTTTGTCACTGCATTCTTAGATAGATTCTTTCCCCAAGAGCTGAGAGAGGCTATGATGTTAGAGTTTATCAACCTTTGGCAGGGTAACATGATAATGAAGGAGTATTCTTTTAAGTTTACTCAATTAGCAAGATATGCCCCTCATGTGGTTGCATACAACAGGGCCAAGATGAGTAGGTTTGTTTCAGGGGTGAATAATAGTGTGGTTAATGAGTGTACATCTGTAATGTTGAATAGTGACATGACTTTAGCTAGGCTTATGACTCATGCCCAAAACATAAAAGAGCAAGAGATTAAAATGAGGGAGAAATAGAATAAGAGAGCAAAGATAGATAGTTTCAACTTTGCTTAGCCCAAATCAGAAGGAGGAAACCGTTCTCAGTTTTTTCCTAAGTCATCAATTCTAGCTCCTTCTTCAGCTAGTGCTCTAGCTCCTAGATTCTGAGACGATAGCAGAGATAGAGCGCCAGACTCTAAGTCTCAGGGCAGTGTTAATAGTGCCCGCACCTATCTTCTTTGCCAGACTTGTGGCAAACATATTCAGGGTATTTGCAGAGCTGGCAGTGGTATTTATTTCTAATGTGACATGCTAGGCCACTGAATCAGAGACTGTTCTCAACCAGGTCCTCAGGGTCAGCAGAACCATTTCTCAGCTCAGTCCAGTCGCCCAAACCAATAGGGTGCCACCTTCAGTGCTACTAGTGGGCAGCGCCCAAATTGACTTTATGCTCTCCAGTTCCGAAAAGATTAGGAAACTTCTCCTGATGTGGTTACTGGTACGTTACAGATATTTCATGTGCATGTTTATGCTTTGCTATATCCAGGTGTTTCCTTGTCTTTTGTTACTCCCTATATAACAGTTTATTTCAGAATCAGTCTCAAAATTCTAGTAGAACCCTTTTCAGTGTCTACCCTAGTGGGTAAAACCACCATAGCCCAGCAGGTATACAGGAACTACCCGGTTATGATATTTTAGAAAGTCACTTCAATAGACTTAGTCGAATTAGAGATGACTGATTTTGATGTCATTCTCAGCATGGATTGGCTTCATTCCTGCTATGTCACAGTCGACTGCATAAACAGAATAGTCTAGTTCCAGTTTTCAAATGAACCTGTCCTAGAATGGAGGGGCAGTACTCCAGCTTTCAGAGGTCAGCTTATTTTCTACCTTCGGGTAAGGAAAATGATATCTACAGAATGTGTCTATAATCTTGTTCATGTTAAGGACTCTAGCTTCGAAACTCTTAGTCTTGCATCAGTCCCAGTCATGAATGAATATTCAGATATTTTTCCCGAAGATCTTCCAGAAATTTCTCCTAAAAGGGAAATAGACTTTGATATTGATCTTCTTCCAGATACTTAGCCTATATCTATTCTGCCATACAGAATAGCACCAGCCAAACTCAAGGAATTGAAAGAGCAGTTAAAAGATCTATTAGATAAGAGATTCATCAGACCTAGCATATCCTCATAGGGTGCACCAGTCTTATTCGTGCGCAAGAAAGACAATTCTTTCAAAATGTGCAATGATTACTGTCAGCTCAATAAAGTCATGGTCAAGAACAAGAATCCTCTTCCCAAAATTGATGATTTATTTGATCAACTTCAGGGTGCCAGCTATTTCTCTAAGATAGACCTCAGATCCGGCTATCATCAGCTCAAAATCAGAGAATGTGATATTTCGAAGATAGCCTATCATACTCGATATGGTCACTTCAAATTTTTAGTTATGTCCTTCGATCTTACTAATGCCCCAGCTGCTTTCATGAACTTGATGAATCGGGTGTTCAAATAGTACTTGGACCTGTTTGTCATAGTCTTTATAGATGATATTCTGGTATATTTCCACAGTGAGCGTGATCATGCAGACCACCTCAACGTCGTACTTTAGACTCTTAGAGATCATCAGCTATTCTCCAAATTCAATAAGTGGAAGTTTTGGCTAAGGTCAGTAGCATTCCTTGGTCATATCATTTCCGGTGATGGCATTAGAGTAGATCCTCAAAAGACTGAAGCGGTAATAAACTGTCCCAGACCTATCTCTCCATCAGACATCAGGAGTTTCTTGGGTTTGGCTGGATATTACATATAGTTTGTTGATAGATTTTCTTCTATTGCGTCCCCTATGTCCAGACTGACTTAGAAGAAAATCAAGTTTCAGTGGTTAGTTCATTGCGAGAAGAGTTTTTATGAGTTGAAGACTCGACTCACCTCAGCTCCAGTCTTAGCTCTTCCAGATGGTTCAGATGGTTTTGTAGTGTAATGTGATGCGTCCAGAGTAGGTTTGGGTTGTGTCCTCATGCAGCATGGTAAGGTCATAGCCTACGCCTCCAGACAGCTTAAACCCCATGAAAAAAATTATTCTACTCATGATCTTGAGTTAGCAGCCGTAGTGTTTGCCTTGAAGATTTGAAGGCATTATCTATACGGAGCTCATGTAGACGTATTCACAGATCATAAGAACCTTCAGTATGTCTTTTCTTAGAAATATCTCTATCTTCGTCAGAGAAGGTGGTTAGAGCTCTTAAAAGATTATGACATGAGCGTCCTTTATCATTCGGACAAGACCAATATAGTGGCCGACACTCTCAGTAGACTGTCTATGGGTAGTGTTGTTCATGTTGAGGACAGTAAGAATAAGTTAGCTCAGGAGGTCCATCAGCTTGCCAGAATAGAAATTCATTTAGTCGATACAGAGGAGGGTGACATATGGGTTCAGAGTAGTTCAAAATCATCTCTAGTTTCTGAGGTAAAAGAAAAAACAAGATAGAGATCCCAGTCTAGTCAAGTTGAAAGAATCAGTCAAGGATCAGAAGGTAGAGGTTTTCTCCCAAGAGGCATATGGTGTTCTGCATTGTCAGGGTCGTCAGTGTGTTCTAGGTGTAGATGACTTAAGGCAATGAATTCTTGTAGAAGTGCATGGTCCGCGCTACTCTGTTCATCTAGGGGCCACAAAGATGTACCGCAACTTGCGGGAAATCTATTGGTAGAGTGGGATAAAGAGAGATATTGCATAGTTTGTGTCTAAGTGATCTACATGTCAGAAGGTAAATATAGAGCATCAGAAGCCTAGTAGGTCCATGCAGGAGTTCAATATTCCTACTTGGAAGTGGGAATAAGTGAACATGGACTTCGTGATGGGTTTGCCTCGTACTCGTCATCAGTATGATTTAGTTTGGGTCATTGTAGATAGAATGACCAAGTCAGTTCATTTCCTTCTAGTCCATACCTCTTATTTAGCCAAGGATTATGCCAAAATCTATATCAGAGAGTTGGTAAGATTACACGGTGTTCCATTATCCGTTATCTCAGATAGAGGTACCCAGTTTACCTCTTATTTCTGGAAAGCATTCCAAAAGGGTCTTGGTACCCAAGTTTATCTCAGTACAACCTTTTATCCTTAGATAGATGGTCAAGCATAAAGGACCATTTAGACTCTAGAAGATATGCTAAGGGAATGTGTAATTGATTTCAAGGGTAGTTAGGATGACCCCTTGTCTTTGATTGAGTTTGCATACAACAATAGCTATCATTCCAGTATTAAGATGAATCCGTTTGAAGCTCTGTATGGTAGAAGATGCATATCTCCAGTTGGTTAGTTTGAAGTTAGTGAGGCTTCAGTTATAGGTCCTGACTTAGTATTCGATGCCTTAGAGAAAGTCCAGTTGGTCAGAGAAAGACTCCAGGCTACTCAGAGTCGACAGAAGTCTTATGTAGATGTGTGCAGAAAGGATCTCGAGTTTGAGACCGGTGATTATGTATATCTAAAGATCTCTCCCATGAAGGGAGTGAAGAGATTCAGCAAAAAAGGAAAGCTCAGTCCCCGATATATCGGTCCCTTCAAGATACTCAGTCCTTTCAGCAAGGTAGCTTATGAGCTCGAGTTGCCTTCAGATCTAGCCTCAGTTCATCCAGTTTTCCATGTCTCTTTGCTCAAGAAGTGTATAGGTGACCCGACAGTTGTAGTCCCTATTCAGAGCATAGATGTTCAAAATAGCCTCTCTTATGAAAAAATTCCAGTCAAAATCCTAGACTATCAGACTCATAGACCGAGGAACAAAGAAGTTCCTTTAGTAAAAATTCTTTGGCGAAATCAGTCCGTTGAGGGAGATACTTGGGAAACAGAAGTAGATATGCGGGCCAAGTATCCTCACCTCTTTCCCGCCAACTCAGGTCTAGCTCAAGGTAACAATTCTCCTTAAGCTTTTTAGTTTCATGTTCAGACTTCAGTTATAATTTTGGTACTCAGTTCATGCTCAGAATTCCATTATAAACTCGGTATTAAATACCACTGCACATTCAGTCATGCATTCATGTATCAGTTCAGTTATATAGTCATGCATCATACATACATTCTCACTGTGAGAAACCCAGTTCATCAGAACACTTAGTAATGCATTTACGAATCAGTTACACATGCATCAGATATGCATGTTCAGTATGATATATTCAATTATCAGTCATGTCAGTCATAAAATCATGTTCCAGTCATTTATGCTCAGTATGTGTTTCAGTCTATCATTTCTGCCCTTTTAGTCGGTCTCATTCGAGGACGAATGTTCTCAAGGGGGAGATATTGTAAGACCCCATAAAATACTTAAACCCCATAAAATACTTAAACCCCATAAAATACTTAAACTTAATTCAGTCTTTTAAGCTTGTCAAGGGGGTCACAGACTTAGAAAATTCTAGCTAGGTGCCTAGACTTAGCTTAATTTTGGCCTTCAAAGGTTGGAAAATTCATTTCACCACTTTAACGTCCATTAATGATTTATATTCTTGTTAATTCATGATCAGGAAGGTCAATAGATGTTTCCGGACAAGTTTTGGATTTTTTGGAACTCATTTCAAGCAATTTTGGATGTCCAAAAATAGTGGACCAACGCGATCTTGGAACGCCGCATCGCCAATCGAGTTGGTTACCAGTTTTGCAGACTGCCAGAGCCAAAATAACTGAGGCTCGACGCATTAACGGCGCGCCACGTCGGGTATATCGTCAAAATGCTCGACGCATCGCGTCGCCCATAGCATCGGTGCCCAGTTATTTAATCATTAAATGTCCTCATTTTTAAGGGCAAAGGGGTAATTCTCCCACCCCTATATAAATAAAACACGTGATTAAGCCTCATTTAAACTAAAATATAGCCACTTCCCTCAAGATCCTCTCAAGAATACATTAGGATTTTCAATTGGGGATCCAAGTCCAAACAAATTTCTCTGTGAATCATCAAGAATTTTCCATCTAATGTATGCATAGTGTTCATTCATAGACTCCTTTCGTCTATGAAGCCCAAGAATCAAGTTTTAAATTACGAATTGTGATATTTATTCTATGAACTGAATTATGTTCATGTGTTGTTGTTGTATGAATTCCATGATGGAACCTTTATTATCTCTTTATTAAATTACACTAATATATGGACTGAAGTCATGAAATTGAGTGGATTTGTGGAGTAAGGTTGTATTAAATTCATGCTCACGCCTAAGTCTTAAATCATGCAATCTAAGTGTTTGATAAAATGCGTAGGAGAATAGAAATTATGCTTGATAGTTAAACTGTGACCCAAGTTATGAATGTACGTATTTCCCTATGTTGAAAATGATTTCCATGAGGATTGTTGTGTAATACAATTGCGTGATGATATAATTATGATATTAAAATGATAAAGTTAAGACAGGATCATGTGCATTCAAAGCTATATACAAGATTATGATAACGACGTGCTTCATGAAATATCCCCTACTGTCGTAGTATGAATTGTTGATGTTGGCCATGTATTCAAGATAGTCATGCTTTGTCACTTTCCTTCTATCGAGTTTTCGGGGTACTTGTACCCGAAAAATAAGCCGTGTACCTAGAGCCAGTGTCATATTTCATGATATCCTTAGTCAAACCATGATCTATAGAACTCAGTCAGTCATGTGACTCAGGAAATCTCAGTAAATTCAAAAATCTCAGTAGTATTCCATCAGTCAACGGAACTCCATGAAATTAGTCTAGTCCAGTTCAGTTAATTAGGTTCAGTGAATATTCAGATGGGAGTAGGAATTAGCACCGAGCGAACCCAAGGATGGGAAATCACCTGTTATATGAGGATGCGATTCTTAGAAGCAATCCTTGTGTTTCTAAACTACGTAGCCAGCGTAGGTTGAGACATCATAGCCTGTTATATGAGGGTAGATGAGGTGGATTAACCTGTTATATGAGGGTTCCCACCATTCTTACTAAAGTTACCTGTTATATGAGGGTCACTCACAGATTGTCCTTACCAGTGGCGCGGTATTGACACCCTTCTAATTAGGGTTACAGATTGGACCCCAACTCAGTTATATTATAATTATTTGGGTCATGTCAGTTAGATAACTACTTCCTACAGTTTTAGTTACACGATCAGGACTGCCAGATACAGTCATACAGTTTCAGGAAAAGAACCCAAATAGTTCTTCAGAATTCAGGACTGTCAAATACAGTCAACTCAGAATAGTACGAAACTCAGCCAATTCCATCAGAAACTAGACTGTCAGATACAATTGCTCAGTATCAGTTATTTCAGTTATACATCTATCAGTATCTCATGTAATCAACACTCATACTCAGTAATGACCGAAAACACAGCAATGATTTGTTTTATGGACAGTTATATTATTTCCAGCCCAAATGAGGTAGTGCCTAATGTCACCGGGAGCGAGTTGGTCGTAATTCGTAATTTTTTTCGAATCAAATTAGGGATTTATTCATTGTTTATTTGAAGTAAATTCGAAATTGTTCGAATTGTGTAATCATCAATTACTGACATTGGTAAGCGACCCAAAGCGATTTGATTATAATTCAATTCGTGACGATCATAAGTAGAAAGTTCATATTCTTCGGTCATTGATAAACAATTTGTTGGGCAATACTCAACGCAATTACCACAAAATATACAGATTCCAAAATCAATACTGTAATTAAGCAATCGTTTCTTTCGAATATCAGTTTCCAACTTCCAATCAACAACGGGTAAATCTATAGGCTGAGATCTTGAGAATGGATCAAGGAAATCCTGATGCTCCGCCAGCCATTCCTCATGCTGAACAGGCTATGGGGGATTCGTCACTATCTCAGTTACAGTTATTACGTATTCATGCATCCATTCTCACGTTCATGTTATCCATCCAGTTACTATAGTTCATGCATGTGAACCCTTTGTATTTAGCCTACCTCACATACATACCAGTACATTCAATCGTACTGACGCATTTATGCTATGGTATTTTTATACCATAGGTTCAGAAGCATGAGCTCCAGAACATCAGTAGCAGCCAGGTTTAGCAGTGAGTCCTCATCATTTGAGGATGATATTATGAGGTATTTCATTAATTCAGTTTTAGCTTTCAGTAGATGGAGTTAGTTGGGGACATGTTCCATCAACTCCTTATTCAGACAGTTAGAGGCTTTCCAGACTATCATGTTCAGACAGTTATTTCAGTTGTTTTGGGTATTTCATTCCCTATCCAGATGTTATGTTCAGCATTAAACCTTATGGCTTATCAACCTTTATTTTCATATTTTTATACTTATATTATGCAGTGTACAGGTACAGATATTAGTCATGGGTTATCTTGTGGTCCTTTGGGGTCATGGGCACTGTGTAGCATTTTGAGTATCAGATTCGGGGCATTACAACTCCTTTTGAGGCTCTTTATGATAAAAGGTATGGGTCTCCTATTGGGTGGTTTGAGGTTTTTGAGACTAGGTTGTTTGGTCCTTCCTTAGTTCACCAAGCCATGAAAAAGGTGAAGGTGATTAGAGAAAAACTTAAGACTGCTCAAAGTCGTCAAAAGTCTTATGTGGATGTGAGATGAAGAGAATTGGAGTTCAAAGTAAATGACGGGTGTTCTTGAAGGTGTCTCCAATGAAAGAATCATGAGATTTTGGAATAAGGGGAAGCTTAGTCCTTGTTACGTTGGTCCATACCAAATTTTAAGGAAAATTAGGAACGTTGCTTATGTATTGGATTTTCATGCGAGTTAGGGTTCTATTCAACCCATGTTCCATGTATCCATGCTGTAAAGGTGTGTTGGTGATCCTTCCTTGATAGTGCATGTTGAGGATGTTGGTGTTACGAATTCCTTGTCTTATGAGAAATTCCTAGTTTAGATATTGGATAGGCAAGTTCGTAGATTAAAGAACAAGGATGTAGCCTTGGCGAAGGTCCGTCAGAGAAATAAAAAAGTAGAAGAGGCTACTTGGGAATCTCAGGGAGATATGAAGGTCACGTATCCATTCTTATTCCTGGGGTTGCCTGAAAGTGCCTAAGGTATGTGTTTTATTTTTCTCTCGTTACTTTCCGCGTTTGTCATTTAATTATGGTATATTCTTTCCATTCTCGTGCTAAAAATATCCTCTCATCATTCAGGGATGAATGATCATAAGGGGCGAATAATGTAAGACCCTTAAACTTTTGATCAATTTATTTTTGACCTTACCATGTTCAAAATATTAATTTTTCACATGAATTGTATTTAGGGATGCCAAAAGGGTAATTTAGGATAAATATTCAAAAAGGGTTTGAGATAATTTTGGAACATCGAGGTAGTGAGCCTCCACTTTTTCGTCGTTTCATGGAGGCTACCCTCCACGATATTGGCGTGGCATGGAGGATAATCTCTACAATATTTACGTTCCACACCAAGGCATAATTTTCATGCAGTTTTATTTTATTCACTTGGGATGAGGAGATTTTGGGTCTTTTTACCCTTGTACGACCTTTAAACATAAAATAAGCTTATTTTCTTTAGTTTTCAAAGATCAAATTACTCTCCTTCACTCTTAAACTCAAAACTCAAGGGTTTCACCGTGCATTTATCATCCGGGCTCCAAACTCTAAATTGATTACAAATTCTTGTGTGTTTCATGCATGTATCTCTTCCCAAAACTTAAATTTTATGTTATGGCATTTATTTAATGCATTTCCATATGATTTTGATTGTTGGATTTGAAATTGGGTTTAGGGGTTTTGGTTGTTATTGATTTAATTACTTGTTCCATGACTTGAATTGATAATCCATACTTAAATTTGGTATTTTGGGGACTGAATTGATACTCTAATTAAATGATTGTATTGAGGAACATGGGTTTCTCCAAATGGGATGAATTTAGGCTTGAAATTGTATGAACCTCAACCCTTTTTGTTAATTTGATTTAAATTATAGAAAATTACATGATTTAACTTATTTTTGGGCTTAATGCATTTCACTAATGGATAAATGGTTATTTAAATTGATTTTGATCGGCCTTGGTTGCCATGGATTGAATTTTAGTAGACTTGGGGAGTCAATGTGGTTGTGTGAATTGGTTGACATGTGCGATTTAGCTTGCAAGCGTATTGGATGATGATACCAAGTGGATAATGCCTTAATGAATGACTCTTGGGTTCATGGTTGGAATTATATGCTAAATGGTTTTAATTTAGATTTAAAGTGGGTTGTGTAGATCATCATGGAAAATATAGGTCCCTGGGGAATCGATATTGAAAACCACATTTGCCGGCGTAGGGGTCTTTATGATCGTTTGCACAGTTCATACATTATATGTGTGTATATTTGGAATAGTTGGAGCCTCGGTGGCTTTTGCACTTCCTCAAATTTCTCCAGTTAGTGCGGTTAACGTGCACTGAGGCCCTCCCGGTGGGGGAGAGCCAGAACCATATAACCCGTGGCTGTTTTTAAGATGGTTAGAGCTACACAGTCTAGGTTAATGGTTTTGAATCTCTTGCTTAAACCTTGTTACCTATTCTGGCATCTTATAAATATGTATATAAATGTTTGCATTATGGTTTTGACTAATTTTTGGACATGTCATTATGTTATTATTTTCCCCGTGTTACATGCTAGTGCTCCCCGCTAACCATCCTAGGACACTACATTATTTCATAATGTAGGGTCCGACTACACTTCTTTTACCTCTGTACAACGTTAGGTGGATGAGCACGTTTGTAGAGTATCCATGAATTTGTAAGCCTCCATCCTTGGAAAGACCTTATCATTTCCATATTTATTTGTTTTGACTCGGTACTTTTGGATTCTTTTGGTCATGGTTGGGGGCATGTCCCGACCTATTTGGCTTTATGATTTTAGAGGCTATTGTGGACAGATATGGATTGGTTGGTTATTATTTTGACACTTAGTTTATTAAGTCATTTATCTATTTTCTCATTACTGTTTTGTTGACTTTCGTATTATTTTTATGATTGTTATTATGCTCTTGAGGTTGGGGTAAAGGGGTGGTCTCTGGTCCTTGGCAGACTTGAGATATCCATCATGGCCAGGCCCTGGTTCAGGTCGTGACAACACAACATGCTATCAGAAGGTGCTACATAACTATATCTCTGATCAATCCACAACTATACCCACGTTTCATAATACCTCAACCTCCCAACTAATAAAAGATGATATAAGATAATGTAATGAAGTGAAATTAATGCTCAAATACAATATCACAAACAAGGTTCTATAGAGGTAATACAATTCAAGAGTAAATACTAATTCAATACCAAATCATACCAAGGAATGTCAAAGCAATATAAATGATTCAATGAAATATAGTGTTGAACGTGGGTTGATGATGAATATTTGAAAGTCATCACATAAATTTCTATATACACCTATCAAGCACTCCTGCTTCTAAAGTAGGACCCATGGGGGTTCGCAATCCATATACTTTTCATAATCTCAAATTCACCTCTCCGGTTAGTGTTTAGGGATTAAGCTTACCATAATATCTCATATACCTCGCCGGATAATATTCACGAATCCATATTATCACAAAATCCCATAAAAATATCTCAATCAACCTTGCCGGTGAGTGACCTCCACTCAAGGATTTTATAAAAATATTTTTTTTTTGAATGGATAATACCTCCATGGTATCAATCTCACGAACATGTATAAATGATATGAAGATGATATGCTCACCAAAACAACATAAAGTTATGAATCAATTAATTACAAGTATAAGTGAGCTCAAAATCAACTCTATCTGACATTGTTCTATAATGTAAGCCATCGTATGGAACCACTGGTATAAATAATCATGCATGACATCAATAACATTAATTAAAGTCCCTTATTTGAGTATCATCAATATGTTAAAGACAGTAAAATGCACTAACATAGTCTATAATAACAAGTCAAGCTCTTACTTGGTGATACAATAATAAATATGATAATTAAATATAAAATTATAGCCAACAATATCGACTCAAGCCCCGACTCAGACATCACCATAATATATACATCAAATCAGTAATAATATGCACATAAGTCTCCACTCAGGCACACTATAATAATAATAATTTCAGAGACAATATATCACGAAATTACCCAAACGTAACTTATTGCGTACCATAAGTCTCATCCACTATTACAAGTATATTTATACTCTAGATAATCTCTGAAGCTCGATCATTCCATTGCTAACAATAATAACATAATTAATCTATAAATGTCTCTATACCCCGATCATCTCAATAAAGTCCACAAACCAAGATTCAAGCTCTAAAATAGGTATTCAACATCATAATTAAAGATCACTAAGTTATCTCTCAACATTCTACTCTAAGGGTATTTACAATTAGTAATTATTTACTAAGAAAAAGGCAATAATCTAACTACAATCCACCAAAAGACATTGGTACTTGTGGATATGCTCGCCATTTCACCTAAGTGAGACCTCCAATTCTAAGCATTTCAAAAAGTACAAGTAAACAAGCTTACAACACATAAATACTTTAAGAGAAAGTCAAGGTACAACTCAACATGTCTTGAATGAAGATTTATAAGTCCAAACACCATTTAAAGCCTCAACCGCAAGCTCGACTTCCTTAAATCAACACTAAACACATTCAATCTAATCAAATATGACATCTACAAGTCAAAAGAAATCCAACGATACCATATCGAGTATATTTATTTTGGGTTCAAAATCCACTTCAAAAATCATTTTCAAAAATACAAAGGTAAAATTGAGATTTTATTTTAGAATAATATCCCTATATCAAGTGGAGTCCGTAGCTGAAAGCTTATGCAAAAATGAGTAGAAATCGGATCTCAAATAAAAAAAAAATAATTTACACTTTACCAGATAAAATTCCCCAAAATCACATTTAAAATCAATGATTTGAAGATTAAGTCAATCAAAAATTATAGAATAAAGATTTAGAAACGTACCCACGAAAGAAATATCAAAATCACCTTTGAAATTGCCTTTATCCAAGTTGTAGAAGTTCATAAATAAAAATAATATGATTTGGGAATGAAAATGGGATTTATATTCTATCCAGGCCAGTTGCCTCCGTGAACGCAGGCCCTAGATCAGGGTCACGAGGTTGGCCCGACTTGGACCTTCGCGAACGCGAGCCTATGATTGTGAACGCGAAGAAGAGACTGCTCAACCCTTCGCGAATGTGAGCCAGTAGCCCTAAAAATGATGGTAGGGAAAATAAAGCTTTGAGTATGCGAGACTAGTGTCGCGAATACAAGGAGGAAGGAAGAATGCATCAGAAAACACCTGAAAACCAGCAAAGGCACAAGTCAAAACTCTTCGAACGAACTCTTAAAATTTGTTTGGGATCCTATGAAAATAAATCATTAATGCTACTAAGGTAATTTTGACGTTCCGCAGTAAAAAAAAATCATCAAATTTATGAAAGGAGATCATTTTCAATGAAGTAACCCCCAAGATCCTTTTAGTAATATTAACTAGATTCTCATTAGGAGGTCAAAATGCAAAACAAGCGATCGAGATCCAAACTAACCACTGTACGAACCCAAGATCAATATCCCGGATCTAAAGGAACTGTCAGAATCATCATTCGAGGCTTGAATCACTAAATATTGACCAAAGTCAAACTAATCCCCCTTTAAGGATGTTCAAAAATCACAAATTCATTTAAAATACTTTTGGACACATTGAGAACCGTGCCAACCATTTTCATAACTTGTAAATAAGATAAAGCAATCATGGTGAAGGTCAAACTAATCAAAACACAGAAAATTTTAAGAACCAATGTGAGGGGTCATTACAATATCCATCACTAAGATTCATATTTATCCTTGAACATACAATCAAGAAAATGCCAAAACAAGTAAAGGATAAGAAATACCCTCGAGAAACATCAAGCAAGCATTCCAACACAGAGTCATAAATATAGAACCAATGGTTTCATCGTACAATAGAAAATGTATCAAATCTATCATATAAGGACTCACTAGTAACAATAGCATCTAAGGCCAAATTCTCAATAGAGCCAAAATTTCTTTATTCCCAAACTTCCTCTATACCCAAAATCTGAGTCAGACATAATAGAAGTTTTGAACATGTCCGGCTAATGTAAACCTGACCAAGGCATCCCTAGACCCTAGCTACAACTACAAGACCACAAATTATCCTCGGAACCACCAAATGTCAAGGAACCCATAAATCATATCATTATCCATCAAAATATTGAATCAACCTACTTTTGGCCGATAATATTACTATCAAATCAAACTACACCATAGCCTCTTGCTAAAGCTACTACCCTAGAAACCAGAATCAAATCACACAAGACCTCAAAGGTCATACTTAGCACACTAGATCATTATTCCATAGTTAAATGCTTATGTTCATTCGTTGAGGCAATCGAGAATTATAAACATGAAATCTCTAAATAACACCAAATACTCAAGCTACTAATCACAATAACTACAACCCTCGATATGTAAAAGCATATCAAATAGCCTGAAGTCCTCAATAATCTAATAGAATAAAGAGTATTTTCGATGTCTCACACATAAGGAACCCGTCGCAACTATGAAAAATCAACCTATAGAAGAAGTTCAACAATTACTATGTCTCACCGACGGACGTCCAAATCACGAATCAAAACTTGAGAAAATCATCGCTAAACTCTGCACAAACTACCGATGAACCACACTATTATTATATCAAATTTCTCTCTCAAGATCATGGCTAAACTCTGAATATAACAAATTTCCTTATGAACAAATATCCTTATCTTTTCTTTAACTCTCTTTCCATTCAATATTCCTTAACACAAGAGTCATGAACTATGAGGTACAACTTAAACTAGCTTGGTTCTCATTTAGCATTCCTTCACACAAAGTCCATGAAGAATAACACATACTCTAATTGAAACTTATGAGCAAGAATATTCCACCAAGCCACTTAGCTACTAAGAAACAACTCTACCATTAAATTTTTCTTTCCATTTGAAGCTCTTTTCAAATCAAATCAAGGATTTCTTATAAGTAAAAGTCCTTTAAATCTGACCATCCATACCCATAAGACTTTCTACGTAAGCAAAACTAATCACTAAGAGAGTAACAAAACACAAAACAAGAATACTTAAAAATCTTGCCTTATCCAACTAGAATCCTTCAATGACAATCCTTCCAAGTTGGTTGTATCAAGTCCAACCCATCACTGTGTCTTCTTGCTCAATCTAGTAAGTACCACTACTTATCCCACAAAATCAATATTGTTAATATAATATTAACCAAACTACAGATACATCATAATGACTCTCTAAGACAACCAACTCATGCACACACGTTGTCGTTAACACTTGCAGGCAGTTCTAAATAAGTTTTCTAGTTGTAACTTTTTTTACGCACAACTTAACATCCCAACAATTGAAAAACTTACTCGATCCTAATTGACCCACTACATTCTAGATAGCCTCTAGATTACCTTCTATAATATGAATATGCCCAAACCAACATCAATCCACCACTAGTCTATAACATAACCATCAAAGAGATCATACCCAGTACACGAAAATCCACAAAACTCAAGAAATCAAACCTAATATGGAAATGCACTCTAGGTGAGACACAACATAGGATCTACACACCCGATGAACCATTAAGGAATCATCTACAGGGTAGAAACATTAGTAAACCTAGAAAAACCCACAAAACATATCAAGACTTAATATTAAACAAGCAAACACAAAACAAAATAAAGGATCACAGTCAAGTACTACCAAGTTAGATTAAAAGCAGACGAAAATCATACATGTGGCTACTGTACTAAAAATTCCTGCCTCATGTCCATCCTATGAAACCTGATAGTGAGACATGTCATCTCTTGAAGTAACTACTAAAGCATCTCTCTATCTAAACTTTGGGCAATACCTCCTATAGTGTCCAAGATCCCACAAAAGAAGCAACCCAAAAAAGTGGAAGCCCGCTGAACTAAGATGAAAGAACTTAAACGACCACCATGATCAAACTCTTTTCAAGAATAACTACAAAAATACTGACCTCCATAATACATATCACTATGATCATCAATTGGTAGATCCCCCGATAATACCCCATCAACTCTAGAAAAACCACTAGTTGTCACATGTGCATCTGGAGTCTGAAGTCTCAAAGTAGCACGCTAAACCAAATAGGATCCACCCTCTAAAGAAAACCCGATGCTTAAACCAAGAATTTCTCAAGCATAGAAATGGCCTCGATTAGTGTCTGCACCAATATCAACCCTTCTAGCTCACTAGATCTATCACCACTAGCAACTCTAGAACCTGAAAAAGCTACTCTAACCTAGAATCTTATTGGTATATACATCTTGATCCAACCCCTCCCTCAAACTCAAAATCTATCATACTCAAAGGCACATGCTCTAAATCTAGCTAAGGAATAATGTGTGCTCACCACTTGTAAGAGAGTAAATAAGAAAATTTAACTTATGCAAAGCTATGAACACACGAAATAACATAAAGGAATGAATTTCTCCTCAAGTCATATAGCCTCTCAAAGATAGATAATGTAACACCCTGATTCGCTGAATCGGAATGCTACACGGTGCTCATGACCCCGAGGGACCACAAGCTAACCCATGACTAATATCTGTACCTGTATACAGTAAATCATGATATAATAATGCGGAATACATAGAACTGTAAGGCCATAAGGTTCAACTAAATAAAACCATATGGGTGAAAATACCCAAAACAACTCAATCTGAAAGCTAAGTCTGAACGTAAATCTGAAAGCCTCTAAACTATCTGAATAAGGAGTTAAAGAAACATGTCTCCAACTAACTCCGTAAAACTAAACTGAAGAAATAAATAAATGTATCAAATTATATTGTCCTCGAATCAATGAGGACTCACTGTGTCTCTGCGACTGGAATGCTACCGTTACTGCTGGGCTGGAGCTCGTGTCTCGAAACCTATGGTGTAACATGAAAAGAAAGCACCATAGCACAAATATGTCAGTACAACTGGAGTACTGAGTATACGAGGAATGTAGGCTGAACATAAAGGGTTTCATGCATGAATAATACTGATTGACTAATATGAACGTGGGAGTGCAAACAGACATATATAAAAACTGGGACCATGAATACGTGATAGCATGACCTGTAAGCTAATACATGGTTTACTGATAACTGTCATGACTGATATTGAAACTGATAACATGGACGACTGTATCTGACAGTCCTGTATATACTAAAATCTGAAGAACGCCCTGAGTTCTTTTACTGAGACTGATACTAAAACTGTGGGAAGTAGTGTTTAATCGACATGCCCCATGTATGCCTGTTATGGCTAAGCTGGGGTCCAATCTCTGCCCCGGCTGGAGGGGTGTCAATACCGTGCCACGGGTAAGGACAGCCTGTGAGTGACCCTTATCTGGCGGGTACTCAATGAGAACGGTGGGAACACTAAACTGATGAGTTAAGCTACCTCATCAACCCTAATTTGATGGGTTAAGATGTCTCAACCTACGCTGGCTACGTAGTTCTGGAATACAAGGATGACTACTAAGAATCACACTATGAACTGGCGGGTGAGTTCCCATCCTTGGATTCACTCGGTGCTAACCTCTACTCCCATCTGGAGGGACTGGGGACATGAATAACTGACTGTACATGACTTAATCTTACTGAATTCCATTGACTGACGGAATGTTACTGATATCTAACAACTGACTAAGATCATGAGGTTTTCCTGAGTCACACAACAAAGTTTTCCGGTATAAGTACCCCAGGACTCGATAGGAGGAAACTGACACATATGACATGACTTGATCACAAGATTTGAGTCCACAACTCACAATATCATAAGTAAGGATTTCATAATAAGAATGATTCTCAACAAACTATCACATGATCGGGAATGCACACAACATGTATATACTTGCATGGCTTCAATAACATGGTCATTCCATATCAAAAAAATATCATGAGCATCTCATACAACATCTTCAATTCAAGACAATAACATGGGGATCACGTTGAACATAAACTTAGAACATGGAATAGTCATTTAGGACTTATTATGTCATAAAAGCATGATTTCTATTCCCTTAGGTATTTTCACAAACACCTTACATGCACATCTTAGGCATAGGTGGATTCATCAAGATTTCAAACATTCAACCATCAATTTCACATGTTTATACGTTAAATACCACCATATCCTCACACAAAATATACAAAGATCCCATCTTAGGCATCATCAAACTCCAACCACATGAACATCAACCACCAATAACATAAACATCATAATGCATAATTTAGAAGATGGTTCTTGAGCTTCATGGATGAAAGGAGTCTATGAATCAACTTACGCATACCTTAGAAGGAAGATTCTTGATGATTGACGGAGGAATTTCCTTGAAATCGGATCTTCAAGCTTAGTTATGCAACCCTAGTTATTTTTCTCTTTTAGTGCTCTTGGATGATGAGCTTTGAGATGATAACAGGGTTGTAATATGTTTAGAAGCTATATATTTCGTAGGGTTAAGTTTAGGGACGTGTAAGGAGTGTTAAAAGACTTAATTACCCTTAAAATAACTCAAAACGGAGTATTTTTGGCACCTGGAACTGACTTAGGCGGCGCCCAAGTGATTGCCCAAGCTAGGTTGGGCGACGCCTAACCAATAGCCTATGTTTGGTTGGGCGGAACCTAACCAATCGCCTATCCTTACTGTCTCTCACAAAAATGAGCATAACTTTTCGCTCGGGTATTGGATTAAGGAAAAATTGGTATTGTTAGAAAGCTAATTTGATTCTCTACAATTTGGTGGGTCTAAATCATCCAAAATACCATATTAACATCGAGTTATACTCGTTCAAATATGACCCTAGAAAAATCGAACACTAAAACTTGATGGATTCAAAAAGTCTTAGCTTGTATTACCTTAAGTGACTCATATGAACATGCTTAATGCATCATAAGCTATCCTATCACTAGGATATTCATTGTAAGTCTTGTACTCAAGTATGAATTACAGGATAGGAGATTTTATACGCAGGAATACTTATTCACTTCCTAGCTTAGAAACATGCGGGGTATTACAGATAACAACGTCTCCGCACTGTTCCCTAAGACTTTACTAAACTCAATTTGTACCACTCCTTCTGTTTAAAAAAGAATAACCTAGTTTGACTTGACACGAAGTTTTAGAAAATAAAAAAGACTTTTGAATATTTTGGTGTTAAATTAAAGATATGTAAAATGTACCAAAATGCCCTTTAATCTTGTGGTCTTAAACATGCCATGTGGAAAGTTAAAATTAAAAAGTTGCTAAAAAAGGAAAGGGGTCATTCTTTTTTAAACGGAGGGAGTAATAAAACCAATGAACCTGGGGCTCTGATACTAATTTATCATGACTCAAAATAGATACGTGATGGAACTTGTCATACTATGCAAACAAGTAAGCCTAACCTAACCCAACCCAAAGGACACGAATATAATGAATCAAAAACAAAAGCAGAAAAATAGAAGTAGTCCAATATATATATATATATATATATATATGTATGTATGTATGTATGTATGTATGTATAATAAGACATAAGTCTCAAAGATATGGTCTAGGCCTTATTGTCACTAGTACAAGCCTTCAGTACAACTTAAAAGTAATAAAAATCATCTAAAATATCTTAAATGTGATGAAAATTATAAGATAAATAGAGAAGAGATATGGGTAAGCTTGGAGTTACCTCGATCTCTGCAATGTCAATGTTGTAAGAAAATAATCTAAAAGCTTTTAGTCGATTCAATACTTGCACGAGGTGCAGAAAATAAGACAAGAGCAAGAACGGGTGTACTCAACAAGTATCATCGATAATATACCCTAATCCAAAGCGATGGTGAGAATCACCACCGCAACTATCTGAGGTTTTCCAACTATCTATAATATGTTATATACATCACTTTATCCTAATCATGATAACCTAACATAACGATCGATAAAGTAACGATAAATGGGGTAGGTACTTCAATCTAGATGAGTCAACACTAGTCGCTCTTATGATCAATAATTAGGGAAAGTTATTTTACAAAGGAGACTCATTAACACATATATCAGGCTTAATCAATTGAAAACAACCAGTATTATGGGATAATATAAGTGTATAAAAGGCTACCAAAGGTGCTACATAACTATCTCTAATCAAGCCACAACCATACCCCGCGTCTCATAATACCTCAACCTCCCAACGAATATAAGATGATATAAGATAATGTAATAAAGTGAAATGAATGCTCAAACACAATATAACGAACAAGGTTCTATCACGGTAATATAATTTCAGAGTAAATACTAACACAATATCAAACCAAATAAAGAAATAATGATGTAATGCAAAAGATGCAATGCAATATAGTGATGATGATGGGCTGATGATTAATATTTGAAGATTATCGCATAACTTTCTGTGTGCACCTATCTAGTAATATTGCTGCCAAAGTAGAATCAATGGGAGGTTCACAACCCATATACTTTTTCCATAATATCAAATCTACCTCAACAACTAGCGTTCTCAGATAAAGGTTACCACAATATCTTATAACCTCTCCGACTAATATTTATGGATCAAGGTTAACAATATATCATAAAAATATCTCAATCAACCTTATTAGTGAGTGACCTTCAGTCAAGGATTTTCTAAAAATATCATTTTCTTTCGAATAAAAAAAAACTCAGCGATATTAATCTCATGAACATGTATGAATGATATGCTCACAATCAAAACAATTTGAAGATATGAATCAATTCATTATAGGTATAAGTGAGCTCAAAATCAACTCTCTATGAAAATGTTCGATGATTTAAACCATCTCAGGGAACCACTGGCATAAATAGTCATGCTTGACATCGATAACATCATTTAAATTCCATCGTTCGAGTACCATCAACGTGATAAAGGCAATCAAATGCACTAATATAGTCTATGTAAGTCAAGCCCTTACTCGACGATATAAAATAAATATTATAATTAAATGGTTAATCATAGCCAACAATATTGACTCAAGCCCCCCCCCCCCTAGACATCATCAAAATATATATTTCAAATCAGTAATAATATATGCACATAATTCTCAATCAGGAACATGACAATAATAATAATTCTAGAGATAATATATCACGAAATTACCTAAACACCTAACTTATTTTATATAAGTCCCATCTACTATAAGAAGTCCATTTATAGTCTCGATAATCTCTCAAGATCAATCATTTCATTGCTAAAAATAATAACATAATTAATATATAAAGATAACTAAACCTCGATCATCACAATATTATCTGTTACGTAAGATTCAATCTCTAAAATTGGGATTCAATGTCAAATTATTCATGATCACTAAGTTATCTATATATATTCTACTCTAAGGATATTTACAAGTAGTAATTACTAACTAAGAGAACACAATAATCTAACTACAATCCACCAAAAGACTCTGGTACCCGTGAAGATACTTACCATTTCACCTAAGCGGGACCCCCAATCCTAAAAGATTAACAAATTACAAGTCAATAAGTATACAAGACATAAAGCCATCAGAGAAAGTCAAGGTACATCTCAACTTGCCTTAAAAGAAGATCCGCAAGTTCAAGCACCATCCAAAGACTCAATCAGAAGCTTCACTCTCTTAAATTAAGATCAAACACATCCAATCTAATCAAATATGACATCTACAAGTCAAAATAAATAAATCCAACGGTACCTAAATTAACTATATTTATTTTGAGTCCAAAATTTACTTCGAAAATCATTTTCAAAAACACAGGGATAAAATTGAGATTTTATTATAGACTAATGTCCCTATATCAAGAGGAGTCCGTAGCTGGAAACCCATAAGAAAATGAATAGAAATTGAACCTCAAATCAAAGAAAAATCCAATTTACACTTTATCAGATACCCCCCCCCCCCAAAAAAAAAAAAAATCACATTTAAAATAAAGGATTTGAAGTTGTTTAGAAGATAAAATTAATAAAAAATAATGAAATAAAGATTTAAAAACTTACCCACAAAAGAAATCCTAAAATCCCCTTTGAAATTGCTATAATTCGAGCTCTAGAAGTCTAAAAATGGAGAAAATATAATTTGAGACCGAAACTGAGATTTGTATTCTATCCAGATCTACTGGACTTCGTGAACATGATCCCTAGGTCGTAATCGGGAGGTTTCCTCGACTCGGACCTTCGCGAACGTGAGCCTATAGTCATAAACACAAAGAAAAGAATGTTCAACACTTCGCGAATGCGAAGGTTGGGAAAATAAAGCTTCACAGATGCAAACACAAATGCGAGGAATAAAACAACTAAAACCCAGCTAAGACACAAGTTGAAACTCTCAAAACGGACCATCAGAACTCATTCTGGAAGCCACAAAAATAAATCAATAATGCTACTAGCTAATTTAGATGTTCCGAACTCAATAAAATTATCAGATTTACAAAGGAGACCATTTTCAAAGAATTAACCCCTAGGATCCTTTTTTACCAATATTCATTAGATTCTCATCTAAGAGATCCAAATGTAAAACAAGGGCTCGGGATTCGAACTAACCACGCTACTAACCAAAAATTGATATTTCAGATCTAATAAAACTATCAGAATCATCATTCAAGGCTCTGATAACTAAATATTATCTTATCCAAAGTCAAATTAACCCCTATAAAGATATTCAAAATCACAAATTCATTTAAAACACTTTGGCATGCATTGGAAACTGTGTTAACCATCCCCATAACTCGTAAATAAGATAAAGCAACCACGAAAAAGAGCAAAATGGTCAAAACACATAAAATTTCTAAGAACCAATATGAGGATCATAATAGTGGATGAGGGTGAAGATGAGGTGTGTTAGAGGGAGGAAAGAACAATCAATGTGGAATATCACTAGTAGATCTTATTTTCCATTCCTTCATTAGGGAGCTCATTTTTCTCATTTTTAAGGAGTTTGTTTTCCTAGAAAAATATTCTTCAAAATATCTGGTCAATCAAATATGAGAAAATCGAAAAACACTTTTTGAAAAATATTTACCTTCAGACCAAGAACACCCTTAGTGTTTGATAAGGATGCAGGTATGTAGAATTATAATTCTTTATTAAAGATTTATTTTATTAAATAATTCTATTTAATTATGTTTTTGAAATTTAAATTTGACGACTACACTACTTTATATAGTTACTTAATGATAAAAATAATATTGAAATAAAATAATAAAGATCTCTTAATTAGCTAAAATAGACATGTAAAAAAAAATCTAATTTTATTACAAGGCCAAGTAAAATAACGGAGGCAGTACTATACAATTTCTTCTTCAAGTAGCATAACTCTAATCTCAACTATGGTATTTCTAAATTTGTATTCAAAAGATAATATGAACAACAAAACAAAACTTCAAACTATTTCTAAAAATAGTAAAACAAAAAAAATGGAAATCGAGCCCATTGAATTTAACGTTATCCTTAGAAAATTATTCAACTCACTGTATTCGTGGCTAATAAAATATATTCTGTCAGGATAGAACGGTTTATTCAAAAAAATAATGGCACATAGAATGATTTATTCATAAAAATAATGGCACCTCAAGTTTTGGTTAACGAATCACTTAACAATAGTAAATCACACTTGAATTTTCAAGAAGAAGAAGAGATAGAACATAGAGAATTTGCTATTTTTTTGTACCAATATCTGAGGAAGAATTAGATATTTACAGCCAACATATACTATTTCAGAAAAGAAGCAATGATTCCAAAAAATTGTATTGATTCAGAAATGAGAGTTTGTTTAGTTGAAGGGAGTGGAGCTTTGGACAACTCTTATCCAGAGTTTGTTGAGTTATTCTTTATGATTGGGTTGTTGTATTCTGAAGGGACAAGTCAAGAAGATTACTGATGAAAATATTTATGCAATAGGATTGAATAACCTTAGGAGAGAGGAATATTCGTGCCTCAATCTGAAGATAATTTACCAACATATATGTTATGTTCAACAACAACAACAACAACAACAAACCCAGTGAATTCACACCAAGTGGGGTTTGGGGAGGGTAAAATATACGCAGTTCATACCGCTACTTTCGAAAAAGTAGAGAGGTTGTTTCCGATAGACCCCCGACTCAAGATCAAGAATAGTTAACAAAGTCATAGTAATACCTGAAGCAAAATGGATGGCATAACCGAGATAAGAAATGAGAAATAATACAAATAGAGCTAAGAGAGCCATGAAAATAAGAGCAATACGAAAGTAAAAAATAGTAAATAAGAAATAATATAAGGCCACCCCCTCGTAGTAGCATACACTAGCGGATCCTACAAGTGAGCACAGTCGTAAGCTTACTAAGCCGCCTACACCATAGATCCTTAACTACTAGCTATAACCCACACACGCATTAACCTTCTACCCTAATACGCGACCTCCACACCTTCCTATCTAGAGTCATATCCCCAGAAAGCTGTAATAGCCCCATGTCTTGTCTAATCACTTCTCTCCAGTATTTCTTCGGCCTAACTCTACTCCTCTTGAAATAATCCAAAGCTAGCCTCTCACACCTACGAACTGGGGAATCCGTGCCCCTCCTCATCACATGCCCAAACTATCTCAGCCTTTCTTCCCGCATCTTGTCCTCCACCGAAGCCACTCCCACCTTCTCTCGGATAATATCATTCCTAACTCTATTTTCTCTAGTAAGTCCACCCATCCAACATAATATTTTTATTTCCACTACCTTCAATTTTTGGATGTGGGAGTTCTTGACTGGCCAACACTCCACACCATACAAAATAGCTGGACAAACTGCCACTCTATAGAACTTGCCTTTAAGATTTAAGGGCACCTTCTTATCACACAACACTCCCGAGGTGAGCCTCCACTTCATCCAACCTGCTCTAATACATTTAGAGACATCCTCATCCATCTCACCATTCCCCTGGATCATAGACCCAAGATACTTAAAACTATCCCTCTTACAAACATCTTGGGAATCCAACCTCACCACCACTCCATCCTCCTTCTTTGAGTCACTAAACTTGCATTTTAAATACTTCGTCTTGGACCTACTCAACTAAACCTCTTAGATTCGAGGGTTTGCCTCCAAACCTCCAATTTTTTATTCACATCCCCCTCTCCCCGCGTCTCATCAATTAACACTACATCATCTGGAAATAATATACACCAAGGCACCTCATCTTGAATACTCCATGTCAACACGTCCATCACTAGCGCAAACAAAAATGGGCTGAGATTCAATCCCTGGTGTAACCCTGTCTCTACCGGGAAATGATCAGAGTCTCCTTCCGCCGTCCTCACCTGAGTCTTTCCTCCCTCGTACATGTCCTTAATCACTCTGATGTATGCCATCGGGACCCCTCTTACCTCCAAGCATCTCCAAAAAACCTTTCTTGGGATTTTGTCATAAGCCTTCTCCAGGTCGATGAACATCATGTGTAAATCCCTCTTTCTTTCCCTATACTTCTCCACCAATCTTCTCACCAAGTGGATTGCCTCTGTCGTCGAGCGACCAGGAATAAATCCAAATTAATTCTCCAAAATGGACACGACCCTCCTCAATCTTCGCTCAACAACTCTCTCCCAAATCTTCATAGTGTGACTCAACAACTTAATACCCCTATAATTGTTACAACTCTGAATGTCACCCTTGTGTTTATACAACGGAATCATCATACTCCATCTCCAAGCCTCAAGCGTTTTTGCAGACTTGAAAATGCCGTTAAACAAATTAGTCAACCAGCTCAAACCAGCTTCACTAGTAAACTTCCAAAAATCCACCGGAATTTTGTCAAGCCCTGTCGCCCTGCCCCTCCGCATCCTATGAATAGCCTCTCTGACCTCCTCAACCTTAAAACGTCTACAGTAACCAAAATCCCAATTATTCTTTGAGTGCTCCAGCTCTCCTAGATCAATGCTTTTGTCCCCCTCCTCGTTCAATAAACCATGAAAATACTCCTGCCGTCTCTTCTTAATGTGGAAATCCTCCACCAAAACTCTCCCATCCTCACCCTTAATGCACTTTACTAGATCGAGGTCACAACCCTTTCGCTCCCTAGATTTAGCCAGCCTATACAATCTTTTTTCCCCGTCTTTCTCCTCTAACTCCGTATATATTCTCTCAAACATTGCTGTCTTAGCCACCGTAACTGCTAACTTGGCCTCCTTCCTCGCTACTTTGTATACCTCCATATTTACCCGCTCTTTCTCCTCATCCTTACTCTCAATAAACTTAACATACGCCCCCTTCTTACTCTCCACTTTCTTTTTAACTTCTTTATTCCACCATCATTCCCCCTTATGCCGTCCTGCCTGACCCCTCAAAATACCCAACACTTCTCTTGCAGTCTCCGTGATGCAATTGGCAGCCCTATCCTACATAACATCCACACGTCCGCTCTGTACTCCCATACCCCGCTTCCCGTCACTTCTCCCTTATCTCCAGTGCACTAACTGGCGTCAAACCTCCCCACTAAATCCTAGGTCGGCCCTCCCCAACCCTTCTCTTCTTGATCTTCTTGATTATCAAGTCCATCACCAGAAGCTTATGCTGGGTCAAAAGATGCTCACTCGGGATGACCTTACAGTCTTTACAAAAGGCCTTATCCCCCTTCCTGAGCAGCAAAAAGTCAATCTGAGTCTTGGCTATCGCGCTTCGGAAGGTAATCAAGTAATTCTCTTTCTTCAAAAAACTCGAGTTCACAACCACCAGCCCAAAAGCCCTCGCAAACTCCATTAGCGCAGCTCCTTCCCCATTCCTATCACCGAAACCAAAGACTCCATGCACATCATCATAGCCTCCCGGTAAAACCCCAATGTGGCCATTAAAGTCCCCTGCTATGATAATTTTCTCTGAGATAGGCACGCTTCTCACCACCTTGTTCAAAGCCTCCCAAATACTCGCTTTCACCTCCTCATCCAAGCCCGTCTGCGGTGCATAAACACTACACACATGCAAAGTAAACCCCCCAATGACCAGCTTAATGGTCATTAGCCTATCACTGACCCTCCTAACCTCCACCACCTGCCCTCTAAGATCCTCGTCCACTAAGATTCCCACTCCATTCTGTCGTCTCTCACTCCATGAGTACCACAGCTTGAACCCATCCACAACCCTAGCCTTAGATCCTACCTACCTAGTCTCCTGAACCTACGCAATATTAATCCTCCTCTTCTTAAATATCTTCACCAGCTCAACGGACTTACCCTGGAGGGTTTCTATATTCCAAGACCCTACCCCCAATCTATCCTCTCTCGCCTCTTGCCTACCTCTACCACCCCTCACCGAACCAGCCCTACCATCCGGCCTAGACCTCACACCCGCCCCTGCCCTCCCCTCTTCACCCCCTCCCAAAACTAACCCTCGCCCTAGCTCTCTCAGATATGACCCTACTCCACCATCAACCCCCAAAGCCCCCAAACACCCTATCTGGTCTAGCAGCTAGAACTACACACAATATCCGCCCAAGGCTAAAACAGCCAGTCACAACTCAAATCACAATAAAGGAATAAAATCAAGGAACATGATAATATATAAAACTAAATTGAAAGAAGTAACTAAAGGTCGAAGTTTAGGTGTCACCGGATACTCCTGCTTGCTGCTGATTTCGGCAAAATCTGTTGACAAAATTGGTTGTCGGAGATGTGTCGTCGACTAGACCCGCTGGAGCTTCGCTTGAATTTAGCCTGAACATTGCTGGCACTTCCAGTGGAATACTTGCCGGAAGATGTATGTTGGTTTCTCCGCATACTAACCTGCTCCGATCAGTGCACCATCTGTACCCGTCACTCGAAACAAGTCAAGCCGGCGGAAACCCTAACCTGTCGGTGAAAGTCGCATCTAAGTGGGGACAGAGGGGGCGAGAGGGGAATGGGTAGATACGGGGGAGGAAAGAAACTGGGGAGAGAGAGAAACGGGGGAGAAAGAGCCACTTACCTGATTCCGGCGTTATATATGCCGTCGCCGACGTCTTGACGGAGGTGGTCAGTGACCGTTTAGCAAAGAGGAACGTTTGAGAGATGAACGTTAGAGAGAGAGAGAGTGGAGTATCTTTGAGAATTTTATCAATGTTTTTCTCAAATTTTATCAGCGGAATTAGATGAAAAAAATAACAATAGTGACAACAACATAGTAAGGCTAACAGAAAGGATGGAAGACTCCTTCAAGAAACGGGATCTATATGTTATGTTATATTATATTATATATTTTTTATATATAATATTTTTATATTATATAGAAGAGCGGTGGGAGCAGGTGGAGGTCGTCCTGCCAGCTTCTGTTGTTTCTTTTTTGTAATTTTTTATTTTCTCCGATTTAATTTGTTTATCTTATTTTTTAATTTATATGTATTTATAAATTACACAAAATTATTTTAAACTGTAATAATTAACGACTTAAAATATTTAACAACTTATAAATTTTTTAATTCAATCTCCAAATACTGTCACAGTCACATAAGACAGAGGGAGTAACTCATAATATTTGAAAAATTAATTAGTAGCAACTACTATAAATCACAACAATTAACAACTTAAAATATGAAAAAACTATATATTAAAAGTTTGATTGACTCTCTTAGTTCCATCAGTGTCACATAAATTGAGATACAGAGAGTATTATATATTATTTGAAAGTTATGTAGAAGTATTATAAATACAATTATCAACAACTTAAAATATTTAAAGATCATATAAAAATCTTAAAATTATATAAAAAAAATTGGTTGACTCTTCAAATTTTATCAATGTCACATAAATTAAAACAACGAGAGTAACCTATATTATCTAAAACCTATAAAAAAAAAATTATATATCATTATAATCAATAATTTGAAAAAATTTAAAACTATGAAAAAATTAAGACTCTCAAAAATTAATCACAAAAAAGATAGTATATGTTGCATGGGTTCTTATGTCTAGTTTTTGTTATAGGAGTAAAAAAGTATTGGGACTAACGATGTTATCATACATCGATTTAACGATAGATATATCTCCTCTTCTTAATTCTTCTTCTTCTTTTTTCACAAAAAAGAAGTGTCAATTTTAGATTCCTTATAATGGACGTGTTCCCTTTCTGTAGTTTTGCTCAAATTCCTCAAAAGTCTTTGACAATTTAGCCATCAGTCCCAACTCCGAACTCCCAATCTGTATGACATTTAAAATATGTTTAAAACTAACCTAACAATATAATAATATATCTTATACTGTACAATTTCAAACAGTGTCCCTATAATATCAAATTAATTATTCTCCACTTCCTTGAACTTATGTTAATCAGGTACAAAAATTATCAAGACCTTTAAATTTTAAATCTATTTAATTACATATATTATAGATTTCGATGTGATTATTTTTTGTTAAACTAACTTTTCATTTACTTTAGTTTTACTGTAACATTGTTTCTATGATCTTAATAGCACTGATTTGATTAAAAGTTGCTCATATGATAAACAACCTCCACCTTAAAAACATCGACTCAATACAATAACTTTAAGCAAATTGTTTTAACTGGTAGGCTTTGGAAATAAATACAACAAATAGTACTAATGTTTCTGAATATCATTGATTACTTTTGTTCCAAATCTAATCTCACTAAAAAAAAAATTGGGGGTAGGAAATTATAATGTGGAGAATCAAATTCTCACTAACAAGGTGAAAGTTCAGGTAACTAATCAACTAAGATTTCCCCATTATTCCAATGAGAGGAATGTTAATTATAGATGTTTAAGGAGAAATAAATATGTCAACACTATATTTTTTATCTCCTTATGAAGGGTATGTTTGTAATAATAGGGATAGACCTTTTCCAATTTTAATTGATTAGGCGTATTATGTCAGTTTTTTTGAATAACTAACATATCTGAAAATATTTCTTGATATCTTACTTAACTTGATATTCGATCCAAAAGTAAAACAAATTATAGTAATTACAATGACTTCTGAAGTATATATTTCAATTCAAAGTATTAATCATTTTTTTTTCCGGTTTCTCATTCGGTGTTCGGTACCCGCATTGGAGCCCGACTAATCCGGATTCGTGCCGGGTAGGGACCATTCGGGGGTAGCACTCCCAACAGAGTTTTCTCCATGCCCAGGAGCGAATCCTCGACCTCTGGTTAAGAATGGAGCAACCCCATCCGTTGCACCAACCCATGTTGGTCAAAGTATTAATCATTTAAGTATGTTCTATTGCACTCTTGCCTCAGACCGTAATTGGTCAAAGTATTAATCATTTAAGTATGTTCTATTGCACTCTTGCCTCAGACCGTTATTTTCTATTTTACCTTCATTTTTCTATTGTTGATATTTAGTTAATGAAAACTTGAGCCCTAGTGTTGATTTTAATTAATATTTTATTCTTTCCATTTCCTCTAGGTTAGATAAATAATCTTAAATTCAGGCTGTTAAATATATTTTAAAAGATATGTCAAAGTTTTAAAAGACAGATAATATGAACATGCATGAGAGATCATCCATTTTCTTTGCCAAGTTATTGGGGAAAAACAAAAACAAAAAAAGGGACACATTGGTGGGGTGATGAAATAAATACACAGCATGTAAATACATTTCAAATTTCTCATTGACCTGGATCCACATGTCACAACATATAGTAATATATTTATTTTTAGGTATGACAACTTTTTTCCCTTCTCAAACAAATTGTGCAACTTGACTATGACAATTGACAGGCAATCTTAATATCTTTGTCAATTATTTTTATTGAAAAATTGACTGGCTTTCTAACAAAGATGTCCTTCTAATTTAATTTTAAGAAGAATAAATATTAATTAAGTTTTATTTTGAGGAGGTGCTGATAGATTAGATAAACTTTAGGTACCAAACAATTGGACCGGTCCTGGTTTTGAAGATTTTTCTTTAAATATAATGGTAAAAGGCATCATTTTTACCTCAAACTATACAAGAAAAGTCGAAGTCACACCTAAACTATACTAGTGACCTATTACATACCTAAATTATAAAAAAGTGATACTATTACCTCCCCGCGACACCTATGCCCAATTTTAATGAGTGGAGTGTACTCCACTCGCTCTGTGGTGATGACACGTGTTAATTTATTTTTTTAATTTAATTAATAAATAGCCCTTGTGATTAAAAATACATAATCAAGAAAATTCATTAATTCAACAACTTCTCCTTCTTCACTTATTCTCTGTTTCACTTTCCCTTCAAATAACCAAGCAAATTCAACAAGAAAATTTCGATGGAAGAAAATATTCAACAATTCAACATTAAAAATATGAAATTGTTGAATTGTTCACTTATTATCTACTTCACTTTTTCTTCAAATCCACTTTTTTTTTCATCTTCTTCTCTTTATCAACAACTCCTCCTTTTACTCACTTAATCAAACAATGCAAATCTTGTATCAAAGCCAAACTCGTTATCACTGGGGCCTTTTCACCTTCAGCAGACCCGAAATGCAAGCGTTTGGATGATGCTAATAAGGTTTTTGAGTTAATGGAGGTGAAAGATGTGGTTTCTTGAAACGCGTGGGTAACTGGGTATTCTCAAATTGGACGATTTGACGAATTGAAAGTCACACCATAGATTGGAGATGAAAGATGTGGTATTCTTAGAAATCTATGGTGTAACAAATCACACCATAGATTTCTTGGAAGGCTTTGGGCTTTGGGTATTCTCAGATTCGTCAATTAATGGAGGATTTGACGAATTGAATGTTGTAACATGAAGTGCTATGATTTCGGGGTATGCACAGGGGGATTGACAATTGTGATTTCGATGGTAATTTTATTGACGATTTAAAGCTAAGATTTAATTGCACATATTGTGATTCCGATGGCAATTTTAGTAGTGGATATTGAATTTTACGGTGGTTGTTTGTGATTTTTGTTATATTAATGGTTGTATTGTGATTCCGATAATGAAATTTGGATTTTTAAAATTATTGTGGTGAAGATTTGAGTTTGATGATGATGGTGTCAATGGTGGCGTTTAAATGGTGATTTAATGGTGGTGTTTTAATGGTAATTTTGTTGGAGAAGAAGCAATTGAAGAAAGTGGGATCCACATATTAAAATAAAAAATAAAAAATTTAATTTTATTAATATTTTTTCAATTATAAAAATAAAAATAAAAATAAAAAAATTATTAATATTTTTTCAATTGAAAAAATAATTAATCTAATTGTATATATTAAGAAGAATATTAGGAGTACTTAATGATATAATAACAAATGAAATAGTGACACATGTATGAAAGCTGTCATTTTAAGATTTTTTTTCTTCTCTCACGCACCTTAGGAAGGTGAATACACCTTCTCTGCCACGTCACCTTCTAAAGTGGAAATAGTATCGCTTTTTTTTATAGTTTAGGTGTGTAATAGGTCACTAGTATAGTTTAGGTGTGACTTCGACTTTTCTTGTATAGTTTGGGGTGGAAACGATGCCTTTTTTCAAATATAATTTGTAACTCATACAACAATAGACATCTTTTCTATAAGACATAATCTATGGGTAATGTTATCTAGCATTAATTTAAGGCTTAAGTCATCGACAGACCCTCAAACTTGTTTCGAAAATTTACTTAGATCCCTCAACTAAGGCATGTACCTATCAGGTCCCTAACCCATCCGAATTTTGATCCAATTAAGCCTTTTTTGCACAATCAATAAAAGGTATAGAGTGTATGTAACACACTCGCCTGATGTGGAAAAATTGACCAATAAGAAAAATACACGTGGCAAACAATTTTTTTTTTAAAAAACTATATGGTAGAAATCCAATTAAATAATGAAGTGGGTCCAAAAATTATATTAAATATATTATAATTTAAAAAAAAAACTAATCCCCCCCACCCTTCTCCCCCCCACCTCCTTTCTATTCTTTCTCCATTTTCTACCAGGAGATGAACTTTTTAAAAAAATAAATAAATTAAAACTGATATTTCTCATGATACTTTCTCTATCAAGGATATCAATTTTCATTTTCTGCAAGAAAATGGTTCCCCCTCCCCTTTCCATTTTCTTCACCATTTCTACAAGAAGAAATAGAGGCTAATTCGAACGTGTAAATGGAGAAATAGTTTTCTCCATTATATTGGATTTGAGTTATTTAAGTTCATAAACGGAAAATGCATTCCTCAAAATTTTTTAATGAACACTTAAAATTTTCGGCAATGGCTTTTTTAATCGAACAATGCTGGAATGTTGGAATTCGAACAATGTTGGAATTTCGAACAAGCTCATAAATGTGTAAATTCGAACAATGTTGAAATTTTGGAGTTGATTTTCCGGCGAGTCTCGCCGGAAAATGCATTCCTCACTTTGAAAACTTTGGATGCCATTGATTTCTGATCTTTCTACTGGGTCAAACCCACCAATGATTCTCCCCCTTCTTGATATTAAATGGCTTTGGTACTGTCACACCTTAAATCTGGTAAGAATTACTTGTGCACTGAAAATACTCTACTAAATGTACTTGGTTTACGAGAGTTATTTGAAAACAAAAAGGAAAGGTGTAATCTTTATCTGTTAAAGAAGACGGCTAAAAGGGTGGGGGAGAAGTTGTGACAGGTACGGGAGGATGGGGGGTTGAAGACGATGAGGAAGGGGCCAGAGCGTGTGTGTGTGTGTGAAGAAGACGATGACTTGGAGGGAGGGGAGCTTTTCCTTTTTAAAAAAATAATAATTAAAATATTAGGATAATTATAAATTACATTAATAAAATAATTTAAATACAAGTGTTTTAATTAAAAAAATAGTAAAATATGTTATGAAATAATAAAGAATAAAGAACAAGAGTAGAGAGAGAAGAGGGAGTAATTGTTATTTCTCTTGAGAGATTAATTACAATGAAGGAAAAAGCCTTCATTTATAAGGGAAAACTAACCTTGGGGTTGTAACTTTTCCATAAATAGTCATACACAATATATGGTAAAATAGGTATTCACTATATATGGTAAAGTAGACATTCACTATATATGGTACATTTATAACACTCACCCTTGAATGTCTAATTGATAGATAATAACATATAGGCTGCCTCATTAAAAACCTTACCAAGAAAATCCAGTGGGATAAAACCTCGTAAAGAAAAAAAAGTACAACGCGTATTAACTCCCCCTAATGATAACATCCTTGAATCTTTGTATCCCGATTTTATGCACCATCTTTTTGAAAGTTTCAATCGTAGGAGACTTGGTGAATAAATCAGACACATTGTCACTTGAACGAATCTGTTGCACGTTAATATCATCATTTTTTTGTAGCTCATGTATGTAGAAAAGTTTTGATGAAGTGTGCTTCGTTCTATCTCCTTTTATGAATCCTCCATTAAGATGTGCTATGCATGCTGCGTAATCTCTGTTTAAAATTATGGGTACATTGTCACATTTCAAACCATATTTTTCTCTAATGAGATGTATCATGGGCCTCAACCATACACATTCTCGACTAGCTTCATGAATAGCTATTATATCATCATGATTCAATGAAGTGACTACGATAGACTGCTTTGTATATCCCCAAGATATGACAGTAACCTCACATATGAACACATAACTTATTTGTGATCGAGATTTATACGGGTTAATTAATTATCTAGCAACAGCATAATCAATAAGATTGAGACTGCAATCTTTTTAATAATATAAGATCATGTATTTGATCCCATTTCGATGTCTCCTAGTAGGAGCAAAACTATACCTTGCTAACAAATTAATCGAAAAGGTTATATCAGGCCTTGTAGTATTTGCAAGATATATTTTGTCAAGTGACAATATTCAACATTTCATGTGTGACATCTTCAAGTGTGTGGAGTGCAAATCAAATAAGTTTTCACTTACCAAGATACACCTTTTCATGTTACTTGATAAATATTTCTACGTTAGCATGCTTAAATAAACGTAGAATTCAGATATTCATAATCTTTCACAATATTAAGCTTATATTGTGTCAAAGATATTGATGATATATCATTTTGTATCGGTTCACAATGCGACATAATATTTTGAGATTTCATTACTTCATTATTTTCAGGTACCTGAACCTCTCCTAAGGTTTCATGAAGTGTTATGTCGTAGGCTCTTTAAGAGCACATTGCCTTCTTATTATAATTATTTGCTTCTTCTCCTTTTCAAGGATTATTTCATTTGAAACCGATTGGTCTACCATGCTTCACGCATGCATAGACTTTGTCATTTAGGGACACAAAATAGGAGCATTTGACTTGAACTATCTTTTGAAGGGAATCTGATGATAATTTCTAACATATTTCTTAGATGCTTGTAATCTCCCCCTTATGTTAGGAAAACTAACATACATCCTCCATCTTCTTTGAGGAATTCACCTTTGTGCATTATGGTATATTCATTCATCGTATACCGCACAACAAAATTATTAGATGGATAGAGTGTGGTTCCTGACTCAGAACCAACTTTGTGGGGAAATTAATCATAATTTATTGGTCTAATCCATACAAGTGCTATTGTATGCAACATATCATATTTCATACCAACACATGAAGCTTTGTTCTCATTAGCAATGGTTTAGCTATTTATCGAAGGCATTCAATGCCAAACCATCATCATCAAGATGAATTATTTTGATTACACAATCTGAAAATTATGCTCTTGACTCAATTTTGTTGAGCAAGCAATTTTATGAATGTCAAACTGCAAGTTGACAATAAATATACATAGTGATCATGTTATTGATGCATCTTAATAGATCACATGATAGGTGAACGGACCCTTATTCACATTTTATACTTTTCAGATTTTAAGTAAGTCAATCCCAAAATTAGTTGGTCCAACCAACATATCATGAGAACAAGTAACATTACAGTTCATGAAGAATTTTTGAATTCTTCAATATATGCTTAATACTCAATATGCACATCTTCGGTATGTCATAATCGTTCATGTCAACGTATGAATTTATTTGTACTAGTAAACTCCAAGTTTACCATGACATGTGTCTTTTACTTTAGTAAACTTCTTGTTTACTGTGACATGAATTTTGTATCAATAAATAATAAATTCTTAGTTTATTATGGCATGTGATTTCATCATGCTTGAGTTGCTTTGCACATTCATGTTTCTTACCAAAGTAACTTGAAGATATTCAATCTTTCAATTATTCTACCTTATTTAGAGGTGGATTGTGATATCTTCACAACAAAGAATACGTTCAAGTGTATATACAGTCACATTCACCCCAGCGTATAGATCTGTATTTATAATAATCGAAATTCTCATTCCCTGGAATGAAATATAATCATGCCTTAAGTGTATCAAATTATGATAGCTACTACAAAAGCAAATTGAGGCATACATATGATTTATTGCTACTACATTCAATTCAAGGAATGAAGCATATTTAATGGGACATGTTTCATGACTTTTCACCAAACACCCATTATTTTGCCTTAGCCATCATAATATCATCAATATGGTGCATTGAGATTCAAACTCAACGTCTTATCCATATAAAAGCGTCTTAGGCATAAATCGATGGGACTTGAACCCAACATATTATCATCTCTTTTGATAATATTGTTCTTGAGGAATAAATTTAAAACATAAATGATTCCAAACCAATTTTTTTCCTCAAATCCAACAATAATTATATTATTAGTAGAAAAAGACAAATAACATAATGAATTACTAACCTTGAAATTACTTTAGATTTATAATTTCACCTTATTTGGCAGAGTCTCGTGTTATGAAATAATAAAGAATAAAGAACAAGAGTAGAGAGACGAGAGAGAGTAATTGTTATTTCTCTTGATTGATTAATTACAATGAAGGAAAACCCTATAGGGGAAAACTAACCTTGGAGGTTGTAACTTTTCCATAAATAGTCATACACAATAAATGGTAAAGTAGGTATTCACTATATAGGTAAAGTAGACATTCACTATATATGGTACATTTATAACAATATATTATTTATAACTTGACAAATAAGCATTTTGTGTCTGATAGATACCAATTTTAGCACTTGGGGTGCCTGATAGGTACATACCTTATTTGAGGGGTCTTAGTGAATTTTCGGGACAAGTTTAAAGGCCTGTCGATGACTTAAGCCTTAATTTAACATGAATATCATAAGGGCATTTTGGATCCACAATTTTATAGATTTAAATGATATGATTATATTGGGTAAAAATGGGACAAGATGCATAGGCAAATCAAGAAGCGGCACGTGGTATATAGGACAAGTCGAATATGACTCAATAGGAATACTAAACACCGGACATCTTTCTTAAATAGGTGAGCCAAGATAGTCGGAGTCATCATATCAGTGGGTCCGCCTAGTTCGGAAGCATGGGACTGGGCACTAGGCTGAGACTAGTCCAAATAAGTTCGGAACCCAACTGTTCTCGGAAAATTTATCATCTTTTAGGACGACAATGAGGCGAGGCGGTGCGGTGCGATGTTTTTCTTAGCCCGCGAATTTAAGATGGCATCTTTCACAAAATTGGACTTTGTAGGGACGAAATACACAGATTGTGTGCTTTCCTAAGATTTAGCTATAAGTAGTACCTTAACCTATTGTTGTAGATCAACTTACATTAAATCACTTAGTAGTGAATAGTGATATATACTAAAGTTTTGTTATCCATCGCTTTTTTGGTGATGTTGCTAGCCAGCTACTTTGGATGTTTACCGGTAAAACATTAATGTTTATCCTTAAAACTGTAAAGTTAAATCTATATACATGATTTAAGGACACATAAATTGAGATGATCAAACAATCAAAATAACTTATTCGTCTCCATTATTTACCTTATACGTTTTCACCTCAGTTTATCATTTAAAAACTTGACATGATTTTGGTGCAAATATCATAAACGTTTTTAACAATGAAAAAACTTTCGTTGTATTAAAGTATTTGTACTATTTATTTCCATCTTATTTTATTACTTAATAATGATAAATTATGACAATTTAATATAAACACTAAATACAGACAAGTATTGCTACTTATTCCATACAAACAAATAGTGCCAAAGAATATCATTGAGGAATCTTGTGACGTCAATCATTCTAGTTGTTTCCACTTTGGTATTGATACTGATTAGAAATGACCAAAAATCAATCCGACAAGCTATTCCTTTCGATTCTCTCTTTCTCAAGCATGTAATGAAAAATATGCTAAAGCTATCTAAGCAATGAGTAGCCTTGGGGGCCTCCATTGTTGGAAAATATACATATCTTCTAGCAGTCCTCTCATGTCTAGAAATATATTGAGATTTGAAGTTTATGAACTAAAATTTTGATAACAACATCGTTCGCAAGTGCTAATAAAATGAAGTCGAAATTTAATATTTGTTGTATATAGTGAATCTTTTAATAGGTGCGTGTTAGAAATTGTTTAAATAAAATATAACCCATATTTTAATAGAGAAAGTGTCTTTTAAATGAATGAGTTCTTTGATTCCTATCAATTCTATTTAAATTCAACTTCTTCTCATTCTATGATACTTTTACAGAGAATCCTTCTTTTAAAACATTTCTCAAATACTCCATTCTTCTCCATATTATTTATCCAAGAAATACAGTTTAGGCTTTTGCTTTTTTAGATAATTAATTTTTGCTTAGTACAGAAATTTAGAGGTTTGTTATATCACTAAAGCAATTTCCTTATAACTAATAATCCTATAGCAATCTAGTAGAGGGAAGAGAGCAAATATAATTTTTTTAGAAGTGCCTCATGTGTGTTTAAGTCTCCAATCATGTGTTTGTTATTCATGGAGCTAGAGACCAAGGTATGCATTGAGACTAACTTAGCTTGGTCCAAACATTGTAAGTCTTAAAGACATTTATTTAGTATTTACAAATTATTAATTTAAATCTCAATTACTTAAAAGGGGTAGAATTTGAACTCACATACTTTAAATCCTGATTGCACCTCTATATTTTAACACATATTAAGTCCAAATTGAAGCTATTTAGTTCGACGGAACCGATATTTGTTACACTTCATATCAGCCTCTACTTTTACCATCATATCCTAGAGAGAATAATGCTCAAAGGCCAATGCTGTTTTTTTGCCCCTTTGAAATGGATGACACAAAGGGGGAAAAAGGCTATTCATTTTATGCCCACTCTCATAAGGACCATGACTTTTGATGCAAAAAGAACTTTTTTACTTCCTGTTGAGATACATGCGTGAAAAGGGCAATCCCATTTATACCAAATTCTCATCATTGATGTTGACAATCAATATGAACCTTTAAAGAATAAGGTTGATGATGGAGAGCTTAGAAATTATTCTCTCCATCTAAAAAGGAATAGCAACATTATCATGGATTTAACTTGGTTATAAGGCCTTTTACGCTATCAATAGTTATCTTTTAGGCGACTTATAGAAATCTCTTTTAAGAAGAGCCTTGGAGTTACTGGTAAACTTTGTTCGTCATGTCACTAGGAGGTCATGGGTTTGAACTGTTGAAACAGCAGAAATACAGCATAAAGCTACGTACAATAGAACCTTGTGGTCTGTCTCTTCCTGGAACCCCCACGTATAGTGAGAGCTTAATTCACCAAGCTGCCCTAATAGAGTTCGCTTATAAATAACAGGCATGAAAGTACTCAACTTATTAAAAAAAACTGGCTAAAATATGGCTACTTGCCGGATCCAGCAAGATCCTAGACTCACTCTGAGTACCTCTTGATGCCCCGACTCTTAGTCTCAATCAAGAAAAATAGGAACCTTTTTGTGTATAGAAATTAAACTTCACTATTAGTTGAAAAATCAAACCATTTTCTTTAATTATGATTTTGCAAAAGTACTTCCTATGTGGCTTTTGACATTTATGATTAACTATAGAAATGAATGCCAATTGCCCCATTTGGTTGATCAATGGCCAACTCATGCTAGTGACAAAAGCAAGTGTGTCTGCTTTCAAACATTTGCAAAGAGTTTAAGGAGTCTGCATTAGAACAAAATGATGTCTATCAAGAACATAAAAGGACTAAAAATCTGGCAGACAACATAAGCACCCATCAATAATTTACATCTATGTTGCTTAGACTCTTCAAAAATGTCGTTGGATGCGTGTCAGGTCCTCTAAAAGTAGTGCATTTTTGGATGATCCAACACGGGGCCTGCAACATTTTGAAGAGTCCAAGCAACATAGATTTGCATAATGCTCAATTGTTCTCTTTGTCTGTTCCTTTTGAAGAAAGCAAAGATGACTACTTAACCATATCTGATCCCATGAGAGTTGCACTTCTGTTGCAAACAGATTTTTTCTCAACCAATGGAGTTCTCATACGAGAAAAACTCTTCCTCTGTTTAAGCTGTGTTTTTGTTCCATCATTCAAATCAATGAGCTCCAAGTATCTACTCAAATCATTAACTTCGTTTTCCTGTTTTCTTGATTTTGAAGTGCTTGTAGTCCCCTTGTTCCTAGACGGGGATAAACGGAGTGACATGGACTGTGAGGATTCATACAACCGACCTCGACTTGCTTGAGATTGAGGTGTAAAATGGAGTGACATGGACTGTGAGGATTCATACAACCGACCTCGACTAGCTTGAGATCGAGGTGTAATGATTGTTGTTCCAGTGCTGATCCCCTTGTCGTCTTTCGCGGCCATCTTCTCTCTTTCTACCTTGGTCTTTACTATCCCATTGACTAGTCCAACCTTTTTTCTGTCATGTTCTCCAGCACCAACTTTTCTCAACTTTGAGCAAACTTTTCTGTCAATTTCTATAGATTTATCTGTCAGATACTTAGACTGTACATCAAAGCCATCTTTTCGCGTATCAGATGCTCCATAAGAAGCAGTTTTTTCCTTGTGTAACGATGCAGCATATCGGGGATTGATTCTTGAACTTGGAATTAGTCTTGTTTTCATCGAATCTCGGGATACATTGACGGTGCATAGCGGACTTCTAGCTCGTTTAACTTTAGTTGATGCTTCAGCATTTTTGCCTTTATCATCTATACATGCTGATATTCCTGGCTTCTGTGATTGACTAGAATTTCCATGGAAAGTTCTCACCACTGACATATCCTATCAACGAAAATCACCAGTTGCCTAGTTTATATCAAATATGTACAGATATTAACTGTGACACAAAAATTAGTGTGTTCTTTAGATGTATATAACTAATATTTGCTTATAAAAGCACACATATGAGTACTTTTAAGATTTTTTCACTAAAGGAATTAATAAACTAAAGTAAATGAAAAGCCAACCTCATCGAAGAAGCCAAATTTCGGCGATGGCATACAAAGACCGGATGGTTGGGAATTCTCCCTTGGCACTGAAGCAACAGGTCGTGTAAGCTGACTTGGAGACCATAAGTTCCGAGTTGGTCCAAATGTCATATTAAGGCAACGATTTGAATCATTATGAGCTTGATTGGTGCTAGAAGTTGAAGATGATGATTCCAAGGACCATGCATTTGTAGTACTAGTAGGTGATTTATTAGAGGAATGATGAATTTGCATTGAGGAACTAAGACTTTCAAACTTTTTACTCTTTGTTGATGATCTTATGAGAGTCTTTGATCTCGAATCAGAGGCAGAGAGTTTAGTCTTTCCGGTTTCTCCTCGTTTCCTAGAATAAGCAGATGTCTCATACAAAGGACAAGAGGTGATTGAAGAGTGAGCAGTAGAATTTGTCACCATTAAATCTCGTCCTACAAAAGCCACATGTTATTTATTCTATCATAAATGAACGAGGATGAGAAACAGCCTCATTTGTAAAGAGGGAAATCCTAAGTGTGTCGCGTACCAGGTCCAGTTCTCTTCCTGCATCCAATATCCACAGAGTACGTGTGTGGTGATAATAGTTTGCTTTGCCAAGTTGAAGCACTTTTGCTTGCCCGTGGCACCTTTGGAAGCTTGAGTTCTAGTGAATCGCACGCTGTTCTTTTACTAGGTTTCTAGTTAATAACAGCAAAACTATGTTAAGAAGATCTCTTCTCAATATCATTAGCAATTTTCAATTTAAACAAACTTAGGCATTTAAATAGAAGTAAAGATGAATAATCCAGCGGTGTATTGTGATATCCTTTTAAGTTCACTAAGGGATGAACTTTTACACAATCAGCGTAACTTAACCTAGTGTAGAAGGTTAATTTTTGCATAGTTTCCAGGCAACGTACAGGCTTATACCCCTCAACACGAGCAATTACCTTTAATTACTTCTGAGATAACCTGATGATATAAAAGATTTTAGACAGTATATAAAAGTTAAGACTCTTACATTATGTCCCATTTAACTCTTTGAAGTTTGAAGTCATGTATTTGGTAAATGTATATAGGTACACTAACCTGTGTTTTACTTCTATCTGCTCTGGCATCGTTGATGTTTTTCCTTTTGGAAACTAGACCATGGCCGATCTGACAATTAAAAATGAGAGTGTTAATCGACTGAATGAACCACATAACACTTTTAAAGAAAAGGAATCATCAATTTCAACGTTGTCCCTTAGGTGACTAACCATGTCTCTAGAGCCAGTCCCGATAGTTGAAATAGACGGTAGGACTGGCCTCCGAGCATGTACATCTTCTGGGATGAAAGGCAAGGGATGATCCTCTAATGTGTCAAGCTCTTTGTTCATCAATGATAGTTCATATGGATCGAGAAGACCTGTCGATGGATACAACAACAATGACACCACAATACTAAGTTAGGGCCGGCTATCGAATCCTCACTATCCATGCTGCTCCATTTAAGCTCATCTCAATCCAATATTATATCGACATAAAAATTAAGCACTAGAAGTACTATATACTTTCTACTGGCATACAAATATCTAACAAGAGTAAAAGTCTCCTAGAAAACATTAGGCCTAAAGTAATCGTATATAAATCAACACCTATTGACGGATGAAGGATATTAAATCTTACAAACATGAAGCAACTAAGCTAATTGCATTATATTGACATGCACATAGATCAGTTTAGATGAAATACTATGCTAAAAATCTAATAAAATAGTACCTGCACTAGTGAAGAAGGCATTATCCCAAGCTGAACTTTTGCGCAAGTAACTCGGTCTTCCTGGCTGAATAGGTGCAGCAGACAAATGCTTTAGCTCATTCTGCTGGTTCACTAGGGTTGATTTATCTTTCTTTGCGGAAGTTCTTGATAAATTTGAACTCTGACCATTCTCATTTATATTGTCCCATGTTACTGCAGAAATGACGTCAAGTGAAGTTGCATATAACTGCTTCCACACAGTCGAACAACAACAATTACACCCCATTTCCCAAGCAAATCAGTTGCTATGCTGATGTGCATACTAGAAGTAAACTACCAAGAAACCTCAAAATCACAAAGCACTATAACTCACAGGCAACAGCCGATCTCAGGCGGTTATTTTTATTGACCAACGGAGGTTGGTTTTGACAGTTTTTTGGTATTGAACGTTTTTTGCTCGGAAATGTAACACATAAACTCTCCAGAAAATGAATTCCATTTAAACCAATTATCTTAAAGAACATACAGGATTAGTTTTTGATCCAAAAAGAAAGAGTGTACTGCTTTCAAGTACAAACGGAGTGAGACACCCTTTACCGGAGCACATATAGACAATGATAGTTCATATAACCGACCCAACTTGCTCGGCATTGAGGCCTACATGTAGTTGTTTCCTTAGTAAATATTCATTATAAGACTTCTACAACTTAGAACCACTCTAAAATACTTGGAAAAAACTCAGGTTCGCCAAAAATATTAAATAATCCCTTACCTTTTGTTTACATGACACTTACCACTTTGAAAGTTGTTATGAGTTTCAACATTTCAAATTCATTATACAATTCAGAACTTGAAATTTTAGAGCCATGATTTCTCAAATAAACTCGGCAACAATTACATTAATATTTTCGCATAACTGTCCTTGTAAAACATGTAAGTCAATTTAACTTCTTAAACTAGTGTCTAATTAAATACCATCAATAAAATTGTATCAATGCAGAAACAAAACGTATTTGAGATTCTCATCAGGAAAATATATGAACATAAACATACTCACATTTATACATGCATAAACAACAATGACTCATGACAACGCAGAGCCAGGGAGATGCAACCGGTTCATCTGAATCCTCTTTGCAGAAAAATACATTGTATGTTGAAGGACAAAATTAGTTTCTACATATATACATCGGATGTTGAATCCACTTGACTTCTCCGTATTTTTCTAATGTTAGTAAAAAACCTCGCGACTCTATCAACTGACTCAACTTGACTCATAAATCATATGGTATAGAGAATTACAGACCTGAAAGGCGAAGATCTTCAAGTGAATCAAACAAAGGAGAATCAATTAGACAATCTTCCTCTGAGAAGATATCAATTAGCCTAAGCTTTTGATCTCCAATATTATAACTAAAGCTTCTCTTATTCTTTTCTCCATGACATTCCATTTCCATAACTTCTCAAAAATAAGTATGAAATGGCAAAAATTTAAAGATAGGATACCATGGGGTTCGGGGCTCAGGGCCAGCGTTCACGGTTCAAGTTTTCAGAAATTCAACTCTTAACTAGAGGTTTCGGATCCATCTATACGGATTAATTCAAATTAGAAAAACGGATACCAAACACAAGGCGGGAAACAAAGAGGACAAAATCTTAAGTTTGGAGAAATGAGAGATTAGGATTTGTAAATGACTTTCAATATAATTAAGCAGAATCAATTAATTAAATCCTATGATTTGCATTTGATTTCTTTCCATTAATGAATTGGTCTTTTCTTTGCATGTGATTAAACCAATGTGTCCTTTAACGTTCCCTTGATCATAGCATCTTCATAGTTTTTGAAAATTCAAAATTTTCTCAACTGTTTTTTTTCTTAATTACAAAACCAGGGTGGATTCGAATTAAAAAAGCATTTTGATTTATTTTTATTTTTTGTTTTGGGTCTTCTTTTTGAGTGATTGAATTTAATTGTGGGTGTATTGATATTAGGATTTTTGTAAGAGAATTTATTTTTGATTTTAAGTTAGATGTTTCGTGAGAAAATGGTCCTTAATATATAAGTATTATTTTATTTTGGTCCTTAATATATCCCACTAGATTGAAATGATCCTTAATTTATAATAAAAGATGTTCATTTTGGTCATTTAGCCTAAACCAAACATATTTATAAAAAAGAAGTGTTAAGTTTAACGGTGGGCGCCACATGGCTAACAAAATTTAGCATTATTTCTTTTTTGTTAGTGTTTGCAATAAATTATAATTTATGCAAAATAAATTAAATCAGAGATAAAATATGAAGAAGTATAATTTTATAGATAAAGAATATGCGGGTACAATTTTGTTCCTCCTTTAAATCTTCTCTGTAGATTAATTTTCTCAGTAATTCAAGAGCCGTTAGTAGTTTATTTATTGAACGTATAAAGATTTGAATTTGATCTTTGCAAGAAATAGAGGAGAAAAATATTATTCAATTGTTGTATCTACATTATTATTGAATTATTATATCTAAATTATTACACTGAGACCCTATTTATAGACACTATATTGGACTCCTTTTCAAACTAGGACATTGACATTATAATCATTTTCCAAGTTAGATTTTGTATAATATTTTCTATTTCTACTTATTTTAACACTCCTCTCAAGTTGGTGCATACAAGTCATATGTACCGAATTTGTTAAAAATGTAACTAATAAGAGGACCAGTGAGGGACTTAGTGAAAATATTTGCAGGTTGATCACTCGATTTCACAGATTTTGTAACAATATATCTGAAAAGTATCTTCTCTCTCATAAAGTGACAATCTCAGTGTACTTAGTCCTCTCATGAAATACCGAATTTGATGCGATATGAAGAGCCACTTGGTTTCAAACACAAGTTCCATTTCATTGATTTCTTCAAATTTTAACTCTCTCAACACCTGTTTGATCTAAATTAGCTCATGAGTGGCTGGCCGCATTGCTCAATATTTTTCTTTTGCACTAGATCGATCAACCACACTCTAATTCTTACTCTTTTAGGACACCAAATTACCCCATACTAAAACACAGTATTCAAATGTAGAACGTCTATCATAAGGTGATCCTGCTCAATCAGCGTCTGTATATTCAACAATGTGCCCATAACCTCAGTCTTCGAAGAGTAGTCCTTTACTTGAAGCTGACTTAATATATCGCACAATGCGAACAACTACATCTCAATGACTACCATAGGGAGAATCCATAAACTGACTTACAACACTCACATGATAGGAAATATCATGTCTGGTCACTGTGAGATAATTCAACTTATCAGCTAGACGCCTACATCTTTTCGGATCATTGAGTGGCTCCCCCTGTCCTGGCTGGAGTTTAGTAGTCGGATCCATAGGAGTGTCAATAGGTTTATATTCCATCATTTTTGTCTCCTCAAGAATGTCAAGGCATACTTGTGTTGCAAAATAACAATACCTGATCAGGAATGAGCAACTTCAATACCTAGAAAATACTTCAGTCTACTGAGATCTTTAGTCTGGAAATATTGAAAGAAGTGTTGCTTCAAACTAATGATACCATCTTGATTATTATCAGTAATAACGACATCATCAACGTAAAGCACCAATTAAATACATAGATTTAAAGTAGAATGTCGATGACACACAGAGTAATCTACTTTACTACAAATTATGCTAAACTTCTGAATTATTGTGTTGAACTTTTCAAAACATGCTTGAGAAGATTGTTTTAGACCATAAAGTGACCAACACAATCGGTACAACATACTAGACTCCCCTTGAGCAACAAATCCAGGTGGTTACTCCATATAAACTTTCTCCTTAAGGTCATCATGGACAAAAACATTCTAATATCCAACTGAAAAAGAGGTTAGTATCGAACAACAACCATGAATAGAAAAAGATGAGCATATACTATTTTATCCACGAGTGAGAAAGTATCACTATAATCAAGCCCAAATATCTGATTATACCCCTTGGCAACAAGGCGATCCTTAATCGATCAATTTGGTAGTCTAGATCAACTTTCACTACATGAACCCATCAACAACCACTGATTGATTTACTTGAAGGGGGAGGAATAAGCTCCTAAGAACCACTCGTATGTAAAGCATACATCTCATCAATCATAGCCAATCCCTATCCTAGATGAGAAAATACTTTTTATGGACTTACAGATATAGATAGATGACAAAAATAATATATAGGCATAATAGAGTGATGATAGATTATGATAATTTAAAAGGGTATAATGAGGGTTAGTATTATGAGTAGATCGTGTACCTTTTTAAAGTGCAATCAAAGGAGATACGTCATAGTAAGTTCAAGGTCAGGTGCAGGATAGAAATCACCTGCGCTTGATATTGTGCGTGGATGACAATGATAAGTCAGGAGCGGCGACACTGTAGATGGAGTTGTAGAAGGTATTGTAGATTCCTAAAAAATCTGTTCAAGTAAGACTGCTGGCACTATGGATGGAGATGTAGAAGTAAAGATAGAAACCTCAAAAATCGAGATAAATAAGACCTCAAACATGTTAGGATGATCAGGATCATAAGAAGATGTAAAGTAAGGTTGAGACTCAAAGAATTTACATCTACTGATATAAGGTACCGATGAAGATCAGGTGAGTAACAATGATATCCTTTTTGTACTCGAGAATAACCAAGAAAGATATATTTGAGAGCACAAGGGGATGATTTTTATTTTCCAGGGTTGAAGTTATTAACAAAACATGTACTCCCAAAGACACGAGGGGGAAGAGAGTAGAGAGGTGATTGAGGAAACAATACTAAATAGTAAGTATGATTTTGAATGAAAGATGAGGGCATTCAATTAATTAAATATCAAGATGCGATAACTGCTTCTCCCAACAAACATAATGGAACATGAGATTGAATGAAAGAATGCGAGATTTCTCGATGAGGTGCCTATTCTTCCTCTCTGCTACTTCATTCTATTGGGAGGTATACGAATAAGAAGTCTGGTGAATAAGCTCTTGACAAGTCATGAATTGTTGAAACTGGGAGGATATGTATTCTAAGGCATTGTTACTATGAAAGGTACAAATAGAAACACTGAACTAATTTTGTATTTCAGCATAATAACTCTTGAATATAGGAAATAATTAAGAGTGATATTTCATTAAGAAAATCCAAGTACATCTTGAATAATCATCAATGAAGCTAAAAAAAATAACAAAACCCTAAAAAGAATTGATTATACAATAATCCCAAATATCATAGTGAACTAAGAAAAAGATAGATTCTGCATAATTCTCAGTACTACATTTAAAGGTACTTCAAGTGCGTTTTCCAAGTTGGCATGACTCATAATCTAATATGGGTAGACTAGGAAAACTAGAAACCATCTTTTTGTAATTTGAACAAACTAGGATCGTCTAAATATTTGTGAATAATGTTTGGAGAATCTGTCTAGGGAAGGAGTTAGGAGAGGTAAGGTAGTAAAGGCCTTGTGATTCATATCCTACACCAATTGTTTGTCTCGTACTATGATCATACATAATAAAAGACTCCTCAAGAAATAGTATGCTATAATTTAGGACACGAGTCAAATGACTGACCGATGTAAGATTAAAAGATCAATCAGGGACATAAAGAACACTATTTAAAGTGACAGAGGATAATGGAGTAGCTTGTCCAACTCTTTTTGGTTTGGTTTGGTTATCATTGGATAAAGTGATAGTTGGAAGAGCCTGTGAATAAACAATATTTGATAGAAGTGATTTATCATCAGAAATATGATTAGAAGCGCCAGAGTCCGCAATCCATGATCCAAAGGTAGGAGATTGTGCAGTTGAGGCTATTGGTAGAGATATCTGCTTACTTGCATGATACTGAAGATACTCATTATATTTTTTTAGATAAATACACCCACTAATCACCTATGGTGTTAGTATCACAACCCGATTTATGAGTCATGATGGCACCTACTAAATTCTGCCAGTAGGTAAGCCGAACCATAGCTCGGAGCTATTCGTAATAGGCTGACCTGGTGAAAAATTTCCTAAAAAGGGTGAAATAGACAATGAAATTCGAAAATAAGCAAGACATTTGAAATAGTCTAAAAAGTAGCCATAACATAGACAACCATTTCACGACCTAGTAGAGTCAGTGTAAGAGTTACTACAAATATACCACAAGTTCTAGAATAGTCCGTACAATCTGTCTCAAAATAAAAGACTAATAGGAAAATAGAAGGAAATGAGGAAACTCTAACTCCAAGAACTCACCCTATCTCCGAAATCGAACACAGAACGATCCTCGAATCAACGACAACAACTAGTACTCGAATCTGCACCAAAAAGATACAGAAGTGTAATATGAGTACCAAAACCATGGGTACTAAGTAGGCATTATCAGTCGACTGAGCTAAATCATGATATAAATGCGATAAAATGCAAGGTAACATAACTAAGTCAAGAAAAGGGGAATACTTGTACATAACTCCAACACCGTTGTACACAATAAAATAATAATATATAGAACAAACAATTATAGCTACAAGATTGGCCCTCATAAGCCAATAAGTGTGGAAAAGTAAATAACCAAATGCAGGCTCCCATATGCCTGGAGAGTACAATCAAGGAAAGTATAAACCAAACCACCATCATTTTCTATTTTCCATAATACTAGTAGAATCCATCTATGTCATGTCACACTATAGTCAACTTCCCATTTTCAGACTTGAACCGATATCCATATCTCAACATCATACTCCATTATCAGACTTGAACAGGTATCATATAATCAATATCATAAGTAATAGCCAAACTCAAACCAGTAATTATATAATCAATATCCGGACTCGAACTGATAAATATATCATCAATATCATAATTATTATCCAAACTAGAACTGGTATTTATATCATTATTATCATCATAGCCAATATTCAGACTTGAACCCTATATATATATATATATAATCAATATCATAAGTAATATCCGAACTCGAACCGATAAATATATATGTATATATATATCATTATCATATTACCAATACGCATCAACTCCCAATACCAACCCATCATAACCATCAAGTTCCAAATCTCCTCAATATTACCTTAGTAAGCATTTTCAAGGTGTATCACAAACGAATAAAGGTTTTTCCACGACTAACACAAATCTTGGCCTAAGGTGGGTCAAGAACCCACTTCTAAATCCCCAACCACATTTTTAGGAAAATTTCTACTCCCAACTAGGCTAAGGTATCTAAATCCACTTTTAGGAGTTAAATAAGCCACAATCAACCATAAGATAGAGATCTTACATAAAACAAGCACAACTAAGTCAATTATGCCTAAATTGCGGTTTTTGAATAGCCTAAACGGTCCAACTAATACAAGCATTGCCAATCCCACCATCAACACCTAAAACCTATCCTAAATCTAACATAATATCATAATATACTATGACATAACTCAATCTAAGAAGAGAGGAAACATAACCTACCTGGACGTCGAAGAAAGCTCGAAGAATCTACTAAATCACTGACTTTCCCTTCCTAGAAGATACCGCAAGGTGACACTCTATCAAAATCAAAATATGCTCATCACAAAAAAAATAATGATATCCATCTTGCATTATTGTGCTTTGGGTCCAAAATTTCTTAAAAATCCCATGTAGGTCCCGTCTACGAAAATCGCATTTCCAAAGACAATCCAACATTCTATTATGCTTAAGGAGTAATTACCCTCAAAATGAGTGAAATTTGAGCTACATTGGTGCTAAATCAAGTCACCAAGGTTTAGGTATTTTAGAGGAGAAAAGGGGAAATCAACCATGGAAATGAAGGAATCTTACCTCAAATTCAAAGGAGAATCACGAAATAATTGTTATCCAAGCTCCCCAAATAACTCACAAGCTATAATACTAAGCTTCCTCAATATTTAGGGTTTAAATATATTGGAAATGGATGAAGAAGGGTGAAAGGGGGGCTAAAAGGGAGATGTTTATACCTTTCCAGGTGCTCGGGAGCCGCTATCGTGACCTTCCCCTCGTGAATGCAACATTTTCTGCCTGCCAAGGTTGTCGCATACATGAAATAAGTATCGCAATTGTGGTACTCATGCGGTTTCTACTAGATGGAGATCGCGGTCTGTGGATGGCAATCACAGGTGCATCAACGCCAACTGAGACTTGGAGATTTCCAAGTCTCTGCCAACCCCTCGAAATTCATCCAGAATCATGTATACGTAAATGAAATATGCTACCCTACCAAATTCAATGTTCTAGACTATATGGTATAGTTGAAATTTCAATTCGAGGCCGTTTCAACTAAAAGTGGGTCCCACACCCTAATTCTATTTTCCTAACTTTCTGACCAGTAGGTAGAAATGAGATCGGGTGCCTCGGGATCAAAACCAAAGGTCTATCTAGCCTAACATTGATATTCTGGAGCTGCTGGAACAGTCAAAATTGGTATAAGGGATTGTTTGACTAAAATTTTCACCTGATAGCCATTTTTAACCAATTAAGACTTCAATACAGGAAATTGGCTCTAAAAACCATACGAACTGATTGGTAACCCAACTGTCAGTCCAGCAAGTCATAAATGATATGGGTAAGCTTTTTGAAAGCTCTAACGGTGAAAATAAGCAAAAATACAAAAAATGATTTGAAGGATCATTAGTATATCCACTACTAAAAGGACTTTCGTCCATGAAAGTCAAGGATCAGGATGTACCTAAAACCTCAAACATGTGAGGATACGGGTCCACATCTCACTCTCGATCTCCCAAGTAGCCTACTCTATCGAACGATGCCTCCACTAAACCTTAACTATAGGAATCTCTCTAGTGCACAACCGCCTGACATCACTAGCCAAAATAAGCACAAGCTTCTCAACGTAGGTCAACCGCTCATCTAATTGGACTGAGTCCCATCTAAGACATGAGATGAATTAGGAATTTATCACCGCAATATAGAAACATGTAAAATCGGATGGACAACGAAATCTAGAGGTAAGGCTAACTCATAAATGACTTCACCAATTGTGCAAAGAATCTCAAAAGGTCCAATATATCTGGGGTTAAGCTTGCCTTTCCTCCCGAACCTCATCACACCATTCATGGGCGATACACGAAGAAATAACCAATCACCAACTCCAAATATCAAGGCACAAAATCTATAATTCGTATAAGACTTCTGCCTACTTCAAGTCGCTCTCAGCCTGTCCAGAATCACCCTAACTCTATCCAACGATACTAGAAGCAGATCAGTACTGTGGGTTCTAATCTTGAGGTATCAAACCATCCAATTGGTAAATGACATCGCCTACCATATAAAGCCTCAAAAGGCATCATCTCAATACTCAAATGATAACTGTTATTAAAGCCTCAGAAAGCGCCATCTCAATCCTCGAAAGATAACTATTATTATAAGAAAACTCTACCAAGGCTAAGTACTGCTCCTACTGCCCTCCTAAATCCATAATACGGGCTCAGAGAATATCCTCAAGAACCTGAATAGTCTGCTCCAACTGCCCATAATTATGAGGATAGAAGGTTGTTATTGACATAAGTACGCAACTCTTCTAAAATCTCTTTAAAATCTAGAAGTGAAAATAGAACCCTGGTTTGAAATGATAGATATAGGCATACCATACAAACAGACTATCTTATGTACATAGATACGAGCTAACCTCTCGACACTAAGGGACATTGGAATAGGAATGAAATGTATCGACTTGGTTAACTAATCCATGACGACCCAAATACCATTAACACTATGGAAATTACGAGGTAAACTACTATTAAAGTCCATGGTGATCTGCTCCTATTTCTGCTCGAGAATGGGCAATCACTGAATCAAATTACTCGGTCATTGTTGTTGGGTCTTCACCTACTGACAACATAGGCAACGAGTTATAAAGTCCACAACATCTCTCTCCATGCCACTCCATCAATAATGTGGTCTCAAATCTCTATACATCTTGGTTGTACTCGGATGAATGGAATATCTAGAGCTATGAGCCTCATGCAAATTCAACTGAATCAAGTCATCGATCCCCGAAACACAAATACGGATATCAGATCTCAATACACTATTAGAATCTATGGTAGCTCTCTTGTACTCACCACTCAACACCTGATCATAGAGGATGCAAAGTCTATTATCTTTAAACTAATGATCCAGAATCTACTCAAATAGTGAGAACCTAGCCTCAACACTAGCAAAAGTCCTTCTAGAGTCTAAAATATCAAGTCTAGCCATCAAGTTAGCGACTGAATGTCCCATGCCAATGGCCTCTGAGAAAATAAAATGCAAGCCAAGCTACACATACTACCTTTAGGCTCAAGGCATCTGCTACCACTTTCGCCTTTCCCGAATGATACAAGATGGAGATATCATTATCCTTAAAAAAATCCATCCATCTATATTGTATAGCATTAAGATCCCTCTAGCTCATAAGATCCTGAAGACTGCAATGATCTGTGAAAATCTCACCGTGCATACCATAAAGATAATGTCTCCAAATCTGAAGTGCGAAAACTACCACCGCCAACTCCAAATCATGAGTGGTGTAGTTGTGCTTATGCACCTTAATCTACTTCAAAGCATAAACAATAAAATGACCTTGCTACATCAATACAACCCCCAAACCAACACTAGAAGCATCACAATACACAGTGAGTCCCTCACCCTCAAAAGGAAGGGCTAAAATAGAAACAGGTGTAAGGAACTTATTGAGCTTACCAAAGCTTGACTCATACTCCTTGGACTATCGAAAGAAACCTCCTTTCGAGTCAATTTGGTCAGAGGTGCTAAAATAGTAGCAAAACCCTCAATGAAATGTCTATAATAACTAGCCAAGCTAATAAAACTACGAACCTCCATTAGAGATGTGGGCTTAGCCTAATCATGATTAGTCTCAATCTTCGCTAGATCTACCATAATCCCATCCTTAGACACCACATTCCTAAGGAATGAAACTGACTCAAGCCAAAACTCACACTTAGAGAACTTAGTGAAAAACAGATGATCTCATAAAGTTTGGAGCACAATCCTTAAATACTGAGTGTGCTCCTCTCTACTCCTTGAATACACAAGGATGTTACCGATGAACATAATCATGAAGAAACAAATAAGACCTAAACACACGGTTCATCAAATCCATAAACACAGTTGAGACATTAGTCAACTTTCATGACCCGAACTAGGGCCCTGGCTGAGACGGGCATCCCAAACCATGAAGGCCTGAGAGCCCTCCTCTATCTGGCAATCATATACACCATTTATATATAAAGAGGAAATACAAAAATACAAAATAATACGGAATCATAGTAAATATCTCAATTCAATTGAACAATCTGGAACGGAAACTATATACATCTAATAATGTCTAACATCAGTTTGCGAAATCTCTAACAATTGAAAATAACATTCATTTGAAATCTAGGACAAGGCCCCCAGTAGGACCATGAATCAAAACAAAATAACAATAACAAATTTCATAACCAGGCCTTCCGAAGTAAGAGAGGCTCACCATCTGCAAACTTCTGACGAGTCAATCTACTGATTAACAAGACCCCAAGACTGTATCTCAGAATCCTGAAATATAGGGGGTCAATACAGATGTACTGGTACGCAGAGCAATCCAAAATAATGTACTTTTATTTATAATATAAGTGAGAGAAATTTATAAAATGTTATGCATGAAGTAACTTAAAACACATGGGTGATGATAGGCGGATTTACACGCCTATATCAATATATTTTGCCCATATTTTAGCCTAGTTTTGAGAACAAATTATATATTTCATGCACTTTTAGTCCTTTTTCCTGTAAGTGAGCTAACGAACATGATTAGTAAAGTTTCAGGTATAAATGATGCAGAATTCAGCATTTTATGGCTTACTTGACGCAAAAGAAAGCTCACGAAGGAAGGGAAGGGAATTTACACGCCTAAGGACCAAAACTGCTGCATGGAAAATCTGTCCCGGGCTAAAACAGCATTTCTGAAGACTTTGGGGGACCAAAACTGCTGCATGGAAAATCTGTCCCGGGCTAAAACAGCAATTCTGAAGACTTTGGGGACTACAGACACAAAGCTGGATTTTGACAATGATACATTAACCTAGTACAATTAGGTTATGTATTTCATTATTTTAAGTGGATTATGATAATGTTACCTTAACCTAGTACATTTGGGTTAAGGATTTCATTAGTCTAATAGGATTTGGTTATTTATTTCATTAGCTTAGTAGGAGTAGGATATGGGTATTATAAATACCCTATCATGCTAGAGATTTTAGAGAACAAGGAGGGAGGAAGGAGGGAGAACACAATACTTCCTTCCATCCCTCACATCTTCTTACATCTTCTAACATCTTCTTAACTTCTCATCTTACAATTCAATTCTATTACTCTACAACTCTTCTAATCTTTCCATTAATTCTATTTTTGTTCTTCTACTCTTCTATTCTTAAATTCCACAACAAGAGAATCGTTACTTTGCCTAGGAATTCACGCCTCACGCCTACCACCTAAGCTACACGAAATTACTCAATCTTGTGGTATAACAACAATGTCAATCGTGATCTCCTTCGCATTCATGGGTAACTAAACTTCTCTGTTGGGGTTATGGAAGCCGTATGAGATACTATCTATTGCTGTGAGTTTGTGAGTTCGAGGCACGTATATTGCTTATATCATTATTCTCTTCATCTTAATCTACATTCTTTGCGGTTGCAAACGCAAGAATACGCCAGTCTAACATTTAACTTGTTCGAGAGAAAAGTTATTTGTCTGGAAAAGAGATAATGTCAAGGTAGTAGGACACCCTTTCCTATTAAAAAGCTAGTGCCGTAACTGGACTAACCTCTTGGAGAATTCGTACCGTTAGACACGCTTTAAGCTCGAGAGAGTTAAAGTGAAATAGTCCTTGTTTAGGTCGAGAGACTCTTGGATTTACCATCGACTACAATCCTCTATAAGCAATTGCATGTCAGAATTCTACACACTCATAGCCAATAGAGACGTATACCTCAGAAGGTGGACATAACCCCAACGCTTCAATTCTCATTGTTTACAACCAACGTAACAATCTCTCTCTTTTTACTTTATTATTTTCAGCTTTTGTTTACATTACTTGCAAAACAAGAATCCCCCTTCTTACGAGACTTGCACCAAAAGTTTAGTAATTTTACTTACTTGTTGGCCAAGCTATTCCCTGTGGGATCGACACCCAACCCAGGTTGGGTTCTATATTTGCTAACGACCGCTTTACACTCAAACGAGAGCTGTAGATTGAGCGTTATCAAAAATTGGCGCCGTTGCCGGGGAATACAAGTGTCAATTAAGTTCGTAATAATTACTAGACCCTTTGGTCGAAGACTCTCGTACTTTTACTTTTAGTTTTTGTTTTTGTTTATTGCAGGTTTTTGCTCAGTGCATCAATGGATGCACAACGTGAAATACCATTCGATGATGATGATGATGATCTTGATGGTGCCGGAGCCACTGGAGCCATTATTCTTCCACCATTAGCGCCCGGAACCAAGTTCAACATCACAAGCACCATGATGCAGTTATTGCAACTCAAGGGATTATTTGGTGGACTAGCAGGCGATGATCCGAATATGCATCTCATCAACTTTATTTCTACATGCAAGTCTTTTGACAATCCTGGTGTTGGTCAGAATGCAATTCGATTACGTCTATTTCCATTGTCTCTGTCTGGGGAGGCAACACTATGGTTGAATGGGCTGACTCCTGATTCAATTACAAATTGGAGGCAATTGAGAGACGTTTTCCTAGAAAGATTCTTTCCGCCTTCCAAAAGGGCACAATTGAGAGATGAAATCAGCAACTTTCGTCAGCTTCCAACTGAAGCTCTTCATGAAACATGGGAGAGGTTCAAGACAAAGCTAGCGAGATGCCCAAACCATCACATGACTAATGTTCACCTCATGGAGATATTGTATAGAGCCCTGAATGCAATAACTAAGCCAGTGGTGGATAACGCAGCTGGAGGATCTTTTATGGACCTCACCTTTGGTCAAGCAAGCAATATGCTAGATCGCATGACGAAACAAAGTAGAGCTTGGCATACCAGGGATTCTGAGGTAGCAAGCTCCACTTTATCTATTGGCATGACCATAGAGCAGAGGCGTAGACAAGAGGAACGTGACCAAGATATGGCGCACATGAGAACACAAGTGGATCTTCTTACAAAGCATCTATTATCAGGGAAGACCGAAAAAGTTAAAGCCATTGTAGCACATGGAAGAGACGAAGCTGATACGGAAGAAGAATCCAACTACTTGAATAATCAGGGGGGTTTCCGAGGCAATGCCCAAGGAAACCAAGGTCGGAACTACTATGAGAAATATGGAAACAAGGACCAAGGTAGTTGGAAGAACAAGAATGACAATAGTGGTTTGTATGTTCCCCCTGGAAGACGTGACGCCACCACATCTAGTTCTGGATGTATGGAAGACATGATGGCTAAATTACTGAAAGGAGTGGAAGCAACTAGCGCGGGAGTAACGGAGGTAATAAATGATTTGTCCTCTATGAAGCAATTAGTTGATTCACATTCCACTTCAATCAAGCAAATAGAGCAGCAATTGAGCCAACTCTCAGCAGCACTCAATCAAAGAAAGGCTGGCACTTTACCTAGCAACACTGTGCAAAACCCAAGGAATGATGGGTCATGCATGGCTATTACTATCCGAAGCGGTAAGGTGCTGGAAACTTCAGAAAAAGGCAAGCAAGTGGTTGACGAAGAAGCGGAAATTGATGATACGACGAAAGGGGAAGATGCCGCAGCAGCTGATCCTGACGTCCATAACGTCACCCCTCACGATTTGCAACCTGAAAAAGCTAAAAAACGGAGGCAAGAGGAGAAGAAAGCCGTGGAGAGAACAATGCCATACCCACCACCACCCTTTCCTCAAAGATTGAAGAAGGTGGCGGATGACACAAAGTTCAACAAATTCATGACTATGTTAAAGCAGCTGACCATTAATGTTCCGTTGGTGGAGGCACTTGAACGAATGCCTGGGTATGCAAAATTTATGAAGGATCTTTTGACAAAGAAGCGGGCAGCAAGCTATGAGCCGATAGATAATATTCATCATTGCAGTGCAATTGCCACAAGTTCCTTAGTACAGAAGAAGGCAGACCCTGGTGCTTTCACTATTCCTTGCACGGTTGGATCTATGAATTTTGCTAAGGCATTGTGCGATCTGGGTGCTAGCATCAATTTGATGCCACTATCCGTCTACAAGAAGTTGGGGTTAGGCGATCCAACACCTACCAATATGCGGCTCGTGATGGCAGATAGGTCGGTAAAACGACCTGTGGGTATCTTGAATGATGTGTTGGTGAAGGTGTCTACCTTCATTTTTCCTGCAGACTTTGTGATTTTGGATTGCGAGGCGGATTCTGAAGTTCCCATAATCTTGGGACGTCCCTTCCTCGCAACTGGAAGTGTGCTTATTGACATGAGAGCTAATGAGCTTTTATTTCGGTTGAATGACGAAGAGGTCCGCTTTGATATATGCAAAGCAATGAAGCAGCCCAGCGATATGGACGTGTTCTTTGTAGCTGATGTTCATCATGAGGATAAGAAAGAATTAGCTGTAGAGAAACAACTTACTGTTGAGCCATTGCCTGCTGCGCCACTGAATGTTGAGCATGAGGACGATGAAGATTATGAAGAACTTATGGGTGCTCTAACAGAAATAGAGTTCTATTCCCATACTCCTAAGCAACCGGACCATGATCTTAAGAATCAACCGTCACCAACAGCGAAGACTTCCATTGAAGAGCCACCAATGCTAGAATCGAAAGAGCTCCCCGATTATCTAAGGTATGTGTTCTTGGAAAGTGGAAATATACCTCCGGTAAGTGTGGCGGATGAGTTAAGTGAACAGCACGTAGAGGCTCTCATCTCTGCTCTGAAGAGATACATGAGAGCTATGGGTTGGACTATTGATGATATAATTGGTATCCCTCCTACAAGTAAGCCTCATTGTCGTCTGAATCCATTCAGAAAACGATCCACCATCTATCTCGATGAAGTCTAAGTACTCGAGGTAACTATGTCGTGCCGCGACAATAAATCAAGCGCTAGATGGGAGGCAACCCATCGTTTTATCGTTTTATCGTTTTATCATTTTTTCTTTTATTCTAGTACTTGTTTTGATTTTGATAAATGAAAAATCCAAAAATAAGAGTCGTGCCACGACCAAAACTAAGGCGCTTGGTGGGAGGCAACCCATCGTACTAATCGTTTTTATTTGTTTGAGCGAATATAGGTGCAAGAAGTAGCCAACGAGGAGATTGATTTCAATTGACGATTTGGACGCATTGTATGGTAAAGTTGGTAAGTTAGGAAGGGTGATGCATAAGGCTATGGATTGAGCCTTTCTCACGCCAAAATAGGCTTCGAGGAAGGCTAGGCCTTGGTAAAACTAGGCCACGAACGATGCACAAACTATCCTATAGCCTAAGGTCTCAGAATCTAGTGTGCTATACACTATGCGCCGCCTATTCCTAGGTATGCTTTTGACTATGCGCCGCCTATGCTATGGCATTTGGTCTCAGTATCTCATATGCCATATACTATGCGGCGCATATGTCCCATTATGCCATAGACAATGCGCCGCATATGTCTACAAATGCCATAGACTATGCGGCGCATATGTCCCATTATGCCATAGACAATGCGCCGCATATGTCCCATTATGCCAAGCATTATGCGCCGCATATGTAGCATTTTTGTCTCCAAAACCGATTGTAAATGGGTCAAAACCCGACCCATTCTCTTCCTATATAAAGGAGACTTAGTCTTGAAACACAAACACATTGAAAACTTGACCTAGGCGCCGCATATACTCTCCAAATCATCTCAAAACTTTTCTTTTTGCTCTCCCACTTCACAAGAACATCTTCAAAGGCTTCAATCACGTAAGTACTCTTTTGTTCTTCATCTATTTTTCGTAAGTGCTACGTTGCTATGTCTATTACGAATTGCTACATCTTGAAGAAATATTGGTGATGTTAATGTGTTTGAATTGTTGATACAAAACCAAGTGAGTGAACATGAACGTTAGGATACTCTTAACTTGTTTCCGACTTGAAATTGATTTTGATGCATTGTTATACTACTTGCGGAATTGCTATAGTCATGAACATTGCATACTCTTGTCACTTGAATACTTACATGTTGGGATGTCTCGCTCATCAGAATAAGACTTATAGTTGCCTACCGACATAGGAGATTGTGATTATTGATAAAAACTATACCATGATGTAATCCCTATGTAGAAGTCTTGATATACCTAACATGAAAGTATTTCAAAGATTGCAAGAAGTGTTACATATCTGAATTTCTTGTTGGAATATAACCCCTAAAACGTATGTCGATGAAGTCTGAGTAATCGACAACTTTCACTTCACTAGTCTGTACCAACAAACTAAGTGTGGGGTGGTGCCACTACTGCTTGTTTATAGATTGTATCCATCGAGATGATGCTAACATGAACATTTTTCTTAAGTCTCAGGTACAATGGCACCCAAAGCAAGACCACTTCACAAAAAGGCTAGAAAAGAGGCCGAAAAGAGCAAGGAGAACCCTCCTCGCTGCAAATACCTCGACTCACTCTTGGAATTAAGTGGGATACTTATGAGGAACTTCTGAGAATGACGACTCTGATGATGATTCCGATGCAAAGGGTATGACCCCCGACATTGAGGACGAGTCCGACTGACCAGGTTCTTTGTATTTATTCTCCACTGAGGACAGTGTCCCGACTAAGTGTGGGGTGGTGGTATTGCATGCTATACTTCTCTACTCGCATCTATGTTTGTTTGCTTTGTTTTTGTTTCATTTTTTTAGTAGTAAATTTTTTCTAGCTTCGCATGAAATTATTTTGATAGGCAGCATGAGATTATAACAAGAGTATGTGCTACAATTGTGACTATTGAGACGTTTAGGCTCTAGTTGTGACTCATTATGTGATATTGTGTGGTTCAATTCCTTCACTTGTTGGGTCGAGAGTCTATATTACTTCCAAGCAAGTCGACCATGTGCCTTGTGTGTGTGAGATAATCGTATATTCTATGTGTGTGGCTGATGCTAGAACTTTCCTGGTATGTATGCAAAGCGAAAATAAGGAGTGTAAGTTTAGGATATGATTTAGGCATTTCTTTGGCAACCTATATTTGTTTACCTTCAGTTTTACCTACCCATGGACATCATCCTAGTTAAACCCTTTTGAGCCTTTAGCCTATTTCTTTGACAACCTTGTATGTAAGCCTAATCCATTTCGTTCAAGACTGTAATTTGATCCAAACTCCTAAGTGCTTTAAAGTGAAAAAGTCATGTGACAACATAAGAGGAAATTGGGTGAGTATGATGCTATAAATTGTAATGGTGCTTGAATGTGTTATGAAAAAGAAAGTGCTATCATAAGAGGTATGTTGTGAAAAGAAAAAGGAAAAGAAAGCTGAAAAGCGAGTTGTGCTTAAAATTGAAAAATAAAAGAGGAGAACAAGGGTGGTATAACAAAAGAAAAAAGAAAGGTTGAAAGAAAAAAGTGTCAATAATACAAAGTGATGTATTAAAGCGCTTAGGAACTTAGTCACTATTCCTGGCCAAAATAGTCCTACCCGTCCCTTAGCCTACATTACAACCATCAAAAGACCTACTTGATCCTAAGCTTAGCATTCTGACATTTAGTAGAGTATTACATTAAGGGCAAGCCTATGGTCATCAGTTGCTTCATATGAATTCTTTGTGAGAGTGAGAGCAAGGACATTTTGATACCCATGTTTGAAAAGTATGCTATACTTGTGAGTGATTATGGGTACTATAGTGTGAGACACACATGGTTGATGAGTTTTGGGTAGTTATATATGATTCCTTGTACCTTAACGTTTGCATGCGAGTTGATCACCATCACGAGTCTATGCTAGAGGTTAAAGTGTTTCTACCTATAATCGAAAAGCTACTCTTTGTTGATAATTGTTGTGCTTGTCTTGACAAATGTTTTGTGTTGTTGCTGTAAAAACCTTAAGTTGATGCTTAGAAGGACATGATATGTTGTTCGAGGACGAACAAAGCTCTAAGTGTGGGGTGTTGATGATAGGCGGATTTACACGCCTATATCAATATATTTTGCCCATATTTTAGCCTAGTTTTGAGAACAAATTATATATTTCATGCACTTTTAGTCCTTTTTCCTGTAAGTGAGCTAACGAACATGATTAGTAAAGTTTCAGGTATAAATGATGCAGAATTCAGCATTTTATGGCTTACTTGACGCAAAAGAAAGCTCACGAAGGAAGGGAAGGGAATTTACACGCCTAAGGACCAAAACTGCTGCATGGAAAATCTGTCCCGGGCTAAAACAGCATTTCTGAAGACTTTGGGGGACCAAAACTGCTGCATGGAAAATCTGTCCCGGGCTAAAACAGCAATTCTGAAGACTTTGGGGACTTACAGACACAAAGCTGGATTTTGACAATGATACATTAACCTAGTACAATTAGGTTATGTATTTCATTATTTTAAGTGGATTATGATAATGTTACCTTAACCTAGTACATTTGGGTTAAGGATTTCATTAGTCTAATAGGATTTGGTTATTTATTTCATTAGCTTAGTAGGAGTAGGATATGGGTATTATAAATACCCTATCATGCTAGAGATTTTAGAGAACAAGGAGGGAGGAAGGAGGGAGAACACAATACTTCCTTCCATCCCTCACATCTTCTTACATCTTCTGACATCTTCTTAACTTCTCATCTTACAATTCAATTCTATTACTCTACAACTCTTCTAATCTTTCCATTAATTCTATTTTTGTTCTTCTACTCTTCCATTCTTAAATTCCACAACAAGAGAATCGTTACTTTGCCTAGGAATTCACGCCTCACGCCTACCACCTAAGCTACACGAAATTACTCAATCTTGTGGTATAACAACAATGTCAATCGTGATCTCCTTCGCATTCATGGGTAACTAAACTTCTCTGTTGGGGTTATGGAAGCCGTATGAGATACTATCTATTGCTGTGAGTTTGTGAGTTCGAGGCACGTATATTGCTTATATCATTATTCTCTTCATCTTAATCTACATTCTTTGCGGTTGCAAACGCAAGAATACGCCAGTCTAACATTTAACTTGTTCGAGAGAAAAGTTATTTGTCTGGAAAAGAGATAATGTCAAGGTAGTAGGACACCCTTTCCTATTAAAAAGCTAGTGTCGTAACTGGACTAACCTCTTGGAGAATTCGTACCGTTAGACACGCTTTAAGCTCGAGAGAGTTAAAGTGAAATAGTCCTTGTTTAGGTCGAGAGACTCTTGGATTTACCATCGACTACAATCCTCTATAAGCAATTGCATGTCAGAATTCTACACACTCATAGCCAATAGAGACGTATACCTCAGAAGGTGGACATAACCCCAACGCTTCAATTCTCATTGTTTACAACCAACGTAACAATCTCTCTCTTTTTACTTTATTATTTTCAGCTTTTGTTTACATTACTTGCAAAACAAGAATCCCCCCTTCTTACGAGACTTGCACCAAAAGCTTAGTAATTTTACTTACTTGTTGGCCAAGCTATTCCCTGTGGGATCGACACCCAACCCAGGTTGGGTTCTATATTTGCTAACGACCGCTTTACACTCAAACGAGAGCTGTAGATTGAGCGTTATCAATGGGCAGGTTTCAAATGATCTTAAAATAATTTTGTCGATGAAATTTCCATTCTTTGTATTACTTCTGAACTAGGTGGTACACCCTACATTTTTGAAAGTATCCCACGAGCTATATGGGATCCGCCCTTGACTCAGTGTCCAAGCCCCCAACCTAAGTTTGCCGTAAGAGTTGGAGTTTCTGATTCTGATATGCCACAGGACACTAGGCCAACGTATAATAATAATATACCCATATCGACAAAACACGGTTTCGAGCAATGAATCGAGTGACCCATGCCTACTTTGGGTAATCACCTAATTCTCTTAGTGCCCATTTTTATCATGTTCTAAACATGCATCTTTCTGAATTCAAAATCTGAAATCTAAAGTGAAATTTGTATTCTGTTTTGACTTTTACCATGACCTTATTTGATTTGGTATAGTCATACCAAGACTTCCAAGTCATGTTTCTGAGCCATAAAATATTATATCATAGCCTCTTCTTTCAAAACATAAAGTTTGGACCACCATACTTCAAACAATTCAAGAAGATTTAGACTTCAAAACATTTATCAAGTTATGCAAAGATCACTCTTTTCAGCATTTCAATAAACATGTGGTGGTCATGAAACTTGTGACAAAACATGCATTCTTCTTAGTAAACATATTTAACCTTTAACACCAAATAAAAAGCCTCTCTTAAATTCAAATCCATAATCGAATCATAAACAAAAAAAATCAAGACATTTGTATCATGCTTTTAGCAATGCATTTCGAATAAATCATAACTTACAAAAACAAGAAACTTGTAAACAAGAGAGGGATTTCTAATAGTTCATGCTCTCATTTCATCATTCAAACTCATCAAACACATACATATATATACTTATACAGAATTATAAATCAAATTTAGGGGAAAGGCCTTAAGCCCAAAACAATAATATCATTAAAGAATTCATAAAGCAAAATTATAAAATAAATTCCAAAACCCCTTAAAAAACTCATGATTTCACAATGTTTAAATGTTGTTGAAATAATTTTCTTATGCCCATGTAGTTTAGGGAACCCCACGTTCCTTAATTGCGAAGAATTACAATAAAATTTTGAAAAGATTAGACCTTTAAGCTTGATTTCCCAAACCCTAGTTGTTTTCTCCTATTGCATTCTTGAAAGATGACTTAGGGATCTTGAGAGAGTTAAAATGTTACTAAGAGGCTTAATTTCGTTTAAGGATGATTAGGGACGGAATTTGTGTAAGGAAATATGACCAAAGTGCCCCTAGACCCTTTAGGAATTGAAGTAACGCGTAAAAGCACTTTAGATTCACGTCAGGTTTCATGTCGGGGTGCAATCGATGCGACGCGTCAATATTGCATCGCTTACTGCCTCACACTGAAAATACCATAACTTTTTGCTCGGTTATCTAATTTTGGCGAAATTGGTATTGATGGAAAGCTAATTCAATTATATACAATTTGGTGCATCTTGAACTGGAAAATTCTATGTGTATAGAAAGTTATACATGTTCAAAGTAGACCCTTGAAGAATCGAATATCAAACTTTGGATGAATGAATGACTCTTAGCTCAACTTTGCTCCAAGTGATTTTTATGAACACTTTTCACCTCATAATCACTTCATACACTAGGAGGAGGATCATGACACATGAATTTAAATATAAACCATGTAATTACAGATTGTGCATGTGGAAATGGCGGTTCACTTTCTAGCTCAAAAATGCGGGGTGTTACATTATCTCCCCCTTGGGATCATTCGTCCTCGAATGATGGGTAGGGACTTTTTGAAGTTATAAAAGTATAGAATAAAGAACGAGACCTCGCATTGAACGTGTTTCCTTAATAAAATATGTAAAGGCATTAAACGAGCTTCATGATAACCCCTAGTGAAACATGAAAGCACGAAACATGAGATAATGAGACTTTACAAAGGGATGATCTTGCACATGAGTTTTATTAATCATAATCATCACAACACAAGGCAGGGGTTTATTTGATGATCATAGAATACTTTATATTGATACTAATAATGAAATAAGATTTTGCGGTAGATAGGATTATAAGCATTCTCTACCTTACAAAGTACCGTGAAATAGACTTAAACTTAGAGGCATTAATCGTCTACACCCTAAACAATGAATAACATACTTCACACTTTCCAACCTACACTTCTCCAATCCTACATCTAGCCACAAGAATTTGACTCCCACTACTTAGTACTGCTATGTTGAAGCCTAACTCAGAGTTAAAACATGATAACTTAAATTATAGGATCCTGTACTTACATCCCATTAAGAATATTGCCTCATCTTATCACTATCATCAAACACTCTCGGGTTTTAATTCAAGGAATATTAACCACATAGTACATGGGTCGAGTTTTCATCAATCACAACATTCAAGCCTATCATTAATACACTCACTTCATGGATTCCCCCACTAAGACCAGCAATTTCAATCACATTCACAAAGATTTTTGTCATATATCTCATTCCCAACTATTCCTCATAATAAAAATCCATCCCTTTCTTAGCTATTTCACACAACAAAAGTTCATCTCCTTCCTTTCCCTTTCACCTATAACCTTAGCTCGAGAAATCACATAAAAATTTTCACCTTTAAGAATATCTACACTCCTACTTACCACATTACTATGCTTCCACATCCACCATCACACTAACATATGGAGGGTCATTAAGGGACCTGAGCACGATCGTCATGAGTAGGAGAAAACTACTACAATTATTACCCATACATGTTGACCTACATCAAGGTAGGATATGAGGTGAAGATATGATACCATCATGACTATATCAAGTATCTGGATCATAAGTAGTGAGTCATTCGGAAGAACACAATACAACATGAATTCTTAGGATAGAGCATAGTGAGGAAACGTTGGTGTACATATCAAGATAAAATGAGAGGAAGAGACTGAATTACCCTCATGAACCCAAAAATTAGTAAGATGAATTGGGCACCCGATGCGTTAAGTGACGCGACAAGTCAGTCCCTACCAAAATGATTCCTGGTGCGACGCACCGACATCGCATTGGCTCACTATTTTAATAATCCAAACATGCCTCAAACATCGTCTGAAAAATCCAAAACTTTCCTGAGACACCTCCTTTACACCCCCTGATCATGAATCAACTCTAATATATATGTATCGGGGTTGGGAAGATCAATTTGAAAATTATGGAAGTTAATAGCTCAAAAATATGACTAAGTTTTTTAACAATTAGAAATTTTTTTAGGTTGTCAGCTCTCGATACATGCAACCCTGAGTGGCATTGAGTCGAGAATGCTACAGGGTGTTACATTACAACTAAGACAAAGATTGTCACTTGAAGTGATTGCTCCTCATTTTTGGAACTGAGATTTACCATGAGTTTGTATAAACTTTATCACTTTGGCTAAACCCGACATAGGATGAATCAGTGACATATAGTAACATATTTTCTTAGGATCAAGCATGCTAAAAGAGATAGATTTTTATAGACCATGAACAACATAACATATGGCTTGAATACATTAAAGAATGGATTATTGAAAGACATAATTGCTCCTAGTTTGAATGTCAGATCATAAACATAAGTCCATAGAGAACTCAAACCATGGGCATAGGCATGACTTGAACACATGACGTAGGACATTAGTAGAATAATCTCTAAAATAGAAGTAGGAGGAGTATGCTTGAGTAGGAATAGATTTATCATGACTCCTCCCTACAACTTGCTGCATTGAGAAAGAAAAAGAAATTAGGAACTAACTTAATTTCCCTTCTCCCCCTTAGATCAAAGTCATAATCCTAGACTTACGGACACATCCCCTTATCAAATCTATAGCCACAACTCTCAACATAAAAGAGACATCTCCATATACTTAAACTCTAAACTCTCCCTGGAGAACTATACCCTGAAGGCCTTGATTTTTTGTAAATGCTACTTTTAACTTTTGCTAGCCTCTATAGCCATCACTCTACAACTCCCACTCTCCTGAACGCACGCATTTACACTTCTTATCACAAAAAGGGTATCATTATACACATGAACACAAACTCCTCTCATTAGTTTCTAATACAAAAACACTAAATCATTTCTAGTACATCCCCTTTCAGGGACACTAATCGTAATATCTTCTAACTCCCAAAGTCATCAACTTACGACTAACATTTTCATGGGTATAAACACCCACGCTTCTAAACACTTAACACTCCATCTTTAATTCCTTAGAATACTATCATCACACCTCTAATCACATAACCTACAACTTAACAAAATTTGTAAAACAATACCAAAGACGCATATTGCCTACCTACTTTTCCAGAGTTCAAATTTAATAAACACTATACAACAACTACCCAGACTTCTCTATACTACAAAATTCAAAAACACAAGTTGGTTACACATGACACTTATACCATACAACCTTATCTAACAACATGCTATCTTGGGTTCAACTTATCTTTATTTGACTATCACTCTTATTATCTTAATGACTCAACCACAATTCATCATTTTTTTAACACTAGTCCTCAAGAATATATATCACCATTTATCCACTCTTTTTTCCACAAATTGCCAACCTAGGCCATTTCACACATCACATCAAGCCTATTAATTAATTCCCATAAAATACGAATTATCAGTCTCAAACTACTATTCTCATCACTACACTCCATATCTAAAGTTCAAACCTATTGTCTATCCTCAATTATATACCATCAGTAAAGCATGCCACATACTACACTAGTCCATCAAATTGGGAAATCAGCTCAAATACTTCACTTCACTTAGCTACTACCTACAATCACAACCCCGCCATAACCTCATTATTACAACTCAAAATTCACTACATACCTTCTTACATGAAGTACTAGTTTACTACTACTAAAGAAAAGACCATCAAAGGGGTAAATTCACATGATAGGATTAGTCAATCTTAATCTTATAATATAACCCATTTCAATCTTATCAACATGTTCTAGTTTCTCACATCATACTTACTTACCTAATCATACATCACAATGGTATTCAAAATTCAATAAACACTAATGAGTCTCTACCTACAACTTATTAACTAATCTACCCCTTTCCATTCACAACCTATAAATAATTTCTACAACCACCATAACCATCCATTTTGAGATCCTTCCTTATTCTGAATAAATAATAATCATATCTTGTATCTTCCTTCACAGACTACCATACAATCTACAAATATTGCTACATATTAGTCTATCACTATACCACATTAGTCTATCACTATACAATGTCAACCCACTCCTCAATCCACGATTATACAACTAAAATTATTTATTTACACAAAAGTCACCCTCACTCTGACTTCTAACCTTGTGACTTCATATCACCAACTTCTTGGCCAATCTCACTACCCATAGGTCATGACACTTTAACATACACTACTACTCGGGTGGAAATATAGTTCCAATATTCTACTACACATCATTACCCTTATGGAAGACATCTGAAATAAGAATTTTGAAAGGGGACTGAATAGACTTTGTACCTCGTGTTGAAAGGCACGATTTTATCAGAATAAAGGAATACACTCAAATCAATACACCTTGAAGCACTAATGGACTCCTCTCAAGTCCTCATGTTATCTCATAACTTTATGGATAACTCAATCAGAGAGAACAACATTGTTTGGAGAGCTAGACTCTTAGACTTGAATCACCTCGACAGTGAGGCATGGCCTATGAAATTAGAACAAGGAATGAATTTGGATAACTTTCTTATGGGCGACTCTATAGAACGAACTAGAGTATGAAAAAATGGAAAACCACTCCTAAATGTCTTGTAGCCTCCTGATTATAAGTGTGGTGCACAACACATCCATAAGTTAGACTCTACTAGACATGATTTCGCAGATACCCTAGGACCTAAACCAGGGCCTTGGCCATGATAGGCATCCCAAACTATGAAGGCCCGAGAGCCCTTCTCTATCTGGCAATCATATACACCATTCATATACAAAGAGGAAATGCTGAAATACAAAACAATACGAAATCATGGTCCATATCTCAATTTAATTGAACAATTTGGAATGGAAACCATATACCTCGAATAATGTTTAACATCGGTCTGTAAAATCTCTAACAACTGAAAATGACATTCATTTTAAATCTGGGACAAGGCCCCCAGTCGGACCATGAATAAAAACAAAATAACAATAACAAGTTTCATAACCAGGCCTTCCGAAGTTAGGGAGCCTCACCAGCTGCAAATTTCTGACAAGTCAATCTACTGATTAACGGTACCCAGGACTGTCTCAGAATTCTGAAATATGGGGGGTCAATACAGATGTACTGGTATGCAAAGTAATCCAAAATAATGTACTTTTATATATTACATAAGTGAGAGAAATTTATAAAACATTATGCATGAAATAACTTAAAACACATAGGTAGTTTTTAAATGATCTTAAAATAATTTTGTCAATGAAATTTCCATTCTTTGTATTACATCTGAACTAGGTGGTACACCCTACATTTTTGAAAGTATCCCACAAGCTATATGGGATCCGCCCTTGACTCAGCGGCCAAGCCCCCAATCCGAGTTTGCCGCAAGAGTTGGAGTTTCTGTTTCTGATACGCCACAGGGCACTAGGCCAACATATAATAATAATATACCCGTATCGGCAAATCACGGTTTTGGGCAATGAATCGAGTGACCCATGCCTACTTCGGGTAACCACCTAATTCTCTTAGTGACCATTTATATCCGTTTCTAAACATGCATCTTTCTGAATTCAAAATCTAAAATCTGAAATGAAATTTGTATTCTGTTTTGACTTTTACCATGGCCTTATCTGATTTGGTATCATCATACCAAGACTTGCAAGTCATGTTTTTGAGCCATAAAATATTATATCATAGCCTCTTCTTTCAAAACATAAAGTTTGGACCACCATACTTCAAATAATTCAAGAAGATTTAGACTTCAAAACATTTATCAAGTTATGCAAAGATCACTCTTTTCAGCATTTCAACAAACATGTGGTGGTCAAGAAATTTGTGACAAAATATGCAATCTTCTTAGTAAACGTCTTTAATCTTTAACATCAAGTAAAAGCCCCTCTCTTTAATTCATATCCATAATCCAGTCATAAATAAAACTATCAAGACATTTGTATCAGGATTCTAACAATGCATTTCGAATAAATCATAACTTACGAAAATAAGAAACTTGTAAACAAGTGAGGGATTTCTAATAGTTCATGCTCTTATTTCATCATTCAAACTCATCAAACACATACATATATGTAACGCCCTGAAAATAGGTCTCGAGATGTCACACGGTGCTTAGGGTCACAAATGATCCCAAGCTAACCCTTCTACTGGCATACTTATAAGCAACTAAATAAAATACATAAATCTGAACAAAGTTAGCGGAAACATAAAACTTTTCTGAACTGGATCAATACAAATCTGAATTTATAAGATTACAACTCTACTGTTAAAAACAAAACTGAAATTAAATAATTAACATTACTGACTGTCTATGAAGCCTATACTAGTTCTGACTATAGGTAGCCGGGTCATGAATCCCAACTATCCTAACTCAATACGACTGAATAAAATAATTATAATACTTCTCAAACTGTATAACTAACTCATGCCCTTGAATTAAAAGGACTCATCACCTGTTGACTAGAAGCTGCGAACTGACTGAATATGGTATATGCACTACAACTTGTACCTATATTATGAGATAATGTAGCACATAGACATATATGTGGATCAGTACTTTGATGATGTACTGAGTATATGTGGGTGTATGCAATAGTTAAAAAATATAATCACTCTTTATAAAAATCATGCATGCTGATATAAATGACTCACATAGCTTGAATAAATCTGAAATATAAATCTCATAAATCATGACTCATGAAACATATAGTGTAAATCTCGTGAGTCATTATACTTAGTTTCTAAAAGCTTTATTCTCCTCTTATTCTCAAAACTTACAAACTGAAGAGATCTCAAAACAATAACTCTCAAAACTCATACTTTTATCCTGAGGAGAATAGAAGACTTATTTTGAAACATGAGGACTTAAAAGACTTAAGATTATGGAATTTTGGGACTTTAGAACTTTGTAACTTTGGGATTGGGAGTTTCTTCTAACCGAAATAAACCATGTGAGCTGACATGGAGTCCAATGTCTTACCTACATTGGAGAGAGCTGTTCTACCCTTGCCATTGGAATAGAACCTTAACTTTAGTGATCACTATCTCGGCCTCGGGCCCATAAATCTCAATCCTATGGTGGCTCGTAGTTCTGGGGCATGAGACCTTGGAATCCTACCCAACTAGGTGTTAAATACTACTCCCATACTTAGGCTCAGAACTTTTATGAAAACCACCTTAAAATAGCATAAGGGTTTATAATAAAAACCAATTACACTTCTTTTTTCTATAAATCATGAACTATATGAATAATGTAAATTCCTTATCTTAGCTTAGGATCAAAAGATCAAATCTTGCTTATCAAAGCATGCTAAAAATATAAGTTTCTTGAAATATCAAAACTCAAACCTAGGGATTAAAGCTCATGTTCAAACTCATTTCAAAACATCTCAAAATTCTTGCTTGATAGCATAAACATTCGTAAATCATATTAAAATCTGAAAATTTCAGCAATGCTCATAAAAATATAAATAAACTCATGAAAGTTATCTTCAACGGCTCTCAAAAACTCAAATCTTATAAATAGTGATAATGGGTATGAATCCCAATTTTGAACTCATACATAAACATTCAAAATCATAGAAAATCATCCAACTCCATATGCTACATGAAAATACTTCAGCACCATCCAAATAATAAGTTCAAGAATCTCAATATCATACTTAAACTCACTTTCGAAAATCTGAAAAATTGTGTTACGCGCATAAATACATGAAAATAGTCATGCAATTCAATATTCAATCACTTGTAAGCTCCTAATCTTCAAACAATATAAATTGGGTATAAACCCTAACTTCAATTTCATGGAAAATCACATAAAATTCAGTAATTTATAAGTTAAAATATGTTTTGGGCACAAGGACGAAAGGATTGTCCTTGTTGAAACTCCACATATCTTAATTGATGATCTTGGATGAGAAAGTTTGAATCTTGGATTTCCTAGGATGAATTGAATGTAAAATATTGAACTTTTGAATCTCTAATGGTGTTCTTGAAGTTTCTTCTTGAGATTCCTAGATTAGTGAACCACATTCATGGTTTTTATTGAAGGTATTGTAATGAAAGCTTGAATTTCTTGAATGGGGATTAGGGTTTGTTCTTTAGGGAGGCTTGGAGAAAAATTATGAGTAAAGGGGCAAATAATGCTCCCTAAGACTTTAATTCTCTGTTATGGACGAGCTTGGGTGAATTAAAGGACCTTTTTTGCCATTAACAATGCGAAAACAGAACCTAGAAATTGGGTGTGTGCGATAGGGCACGCGTCGTACGCTAATCGCGTGACGCTACTACGTCTCTCACGAAAATGACCATAACTTTTAGCTCGGGTATCGGATTTTGGCGAAATTGGTATCGTTGGAAAGATAATTCAATTGTCTATAATTTGGTGGGTCTTGAAATAAAAAATTTCATGTATATAAAACGATATACATGTTTGAAGTAGACCCTTGTAGAATTAAATATCAAATTTTGCATTAATCAAAGGATCTTAGCTCAACTTGTCTCTAAATGATTTCTCTAAACATTTTTAACCTCATGAGCATTCCACACACAGTATAAAGATCATGAAACTTATATTCACATGAGAATCACTTGGATAATAACTTATACACGTAAGAACGATGGTTCATAGACTATCCCGAAAATGCGGGGTATTACATTTTCTCCCCCTTGGGAAACATTCGTCCTCAAATGTGGCTAATTAAGCTGAAACACTGAGGAATCTGAGGCTATAAGCTATCATGCACAACCCAAATAAATTGAATAGATGAATGGCAAACATAATGAGCTACTGAACTGATCTGCAAGTGCATGAATTTTTATGAACATAGCTATATGGCTAAGATAGAAACAAGAGAGTCAACTTATAAGTAACCATTTCTTTACGCTGGATCTAATCTCATGAGAAAAGATGAGAGGTTTTGTAACATAAAAAAAAATTAGGGTATTACAATACCTCCTCCCTTGGGATCGTTCGTCCCCGAATGATACTGATTCGGTTGAAAGACTAGGAAAAAACTGAGATGATACACAGGATTCTAACAGACTAAATCATAATGGATACTTACACCCAAATAGGGTATTTCCTCAACTCTCTTCTAAGAAATTTCTAATGATATTAGGGAGTAAAGAACTTTGGGCATGATCTGAATAAAGCATCTGAATAAGCAATTACAACATTGCTACCCCTCCGTGTCCTGGAACATAGACCCATAAATCATAAGCTAAGATAGAATTTCTAGGCCTTAAGAAATTCTACATCTTACTTCCAAGCTTAGCAACACTTCTCAAATGCTTCCTCGACTATGTTATTCCCCTAAAATATTACACTCGCTTGATTCAACTTAAAATAAGGGCCGGCTTGGCTCAGTGGTAAGCTTGCTTGCTATGGAGTGTCAGGTTGCGGGTTCAAATTAGCCTCCCTGCAAAGAAAGGGTAAGACTGCCTAGAGTATTCCCTACACCAGACACCCACGAAGTGGGTATTGAACTAGGTAGGCCCTTTTTTTTATTCTATTTAAAGTTTTCATATGGAATTGATAAATCTGTCTACTAAAGTCTAAACTGAACTATTTCTTCTTATCATGCTACATGTAACTCCACACCATAATACAAATCTGAGCCATGAATTTAATACTCCGAGCACTATCATAACTACTCACTCTAGGATGATTTTTCCTCATCACTTTAACAACTAAATTTAACCTCTTACATACCGATATGACGTTCAAGCCTATCTTCATATCCACATCAACACCATTCAATTCTTTGGAAGACACACATAAGTTATTCTCAACTAACCAATTCATGCACAGGACTTTACCTCAATATTTTCCACTGATGGACTTACATAAAACAAACATACTGTAATCTTTCCCAACATGACACAATTACTCCTTTCCATCTACACAATCATTCATCATCGTTATCTTGATCTAAGCGAAGGTCATTGGAAGGTTGGAATATCGTGATCCAAAACATGAAGGGACACTAAGCATAACTTAACACCTTACTTAGGCCTGAGGAATAGAGCATTCACGACATGGATTCAATAAAGATATCTAATCTGAGGACATACATGTTGCTGATCATAAAGAGTATCGCTTGAGTACTGAAACTGAACTTACTGTAAAGCATAAGTACATGAGTCATGATCTGCATGGCCTGAGCTTAGAATCCATAATTTCATGGAATATAATTTGTACTGCTGAGTGAAATGGACTACTTATGCTAGGAACTGGAAGTATACGTGATTTTTTCTATAAGGTACATAAATATGAACTGTAGTCATGGAGCCGACATGTAAGGCATGATTAGATATCGGGATAACTGAAGATGCTGAAATTAGAGTGGGTTAGCCTCATCCTCACTTCCTGATGTTCTTTAACATTCTGGCATCGCTACTAAAAATTTGGAAGGCTGACTTGATTACTCATTCTATCATCTCTCACTTTACTCTAGAGTCTGGGATACAATCAATACAAATAAAACTAAACTTACCCTGAAAGACAGAATCTTCATGTATAACACCCAATGCTAATACCTCCTTCTAAGATTCGACTCTTAGATTTTTATAGCCCCAAAAGTCAACATATAACAACTTAAACATTCATCAACTTAGATTCTAACACTAAACATGGATATCATCAACCTTTAATAAATCATACTTCTTCCATCATAGTCTACTAATATCTCATCTCAAAACTTATCTTTTTTCTCTAAACCATGAGAGTCAAAATCATACTTAAAAAGGCTCAACACCTTTAATCATAATCATAACTCATTAACTTAGCTATCAAGAACATCATTCATTATCTAACTAGTCTTTCTCCACCTAGCATCTCTATGGTACTACTAACTAAACCACATGTAATAATCCTCGAAACTAATGCAGCCCCATAGCACCTTGGGCATACTTCTACATCATACATACAACATTAGACTCGATTACGAATCAAATAAACTTAAGCTCGTGTATACACTGTTCAAGCCTACTAGATCACTTCCATATAACTAACATTCACCACACATCAATCATTATACCCACCTTGATCGCCATCTACTATTCAAACTTAGTGTCTAGTTCTAGCTATGATGAACCACAACTTCACACAATATTCTTACATGCCAAACATCTGAAAACACTAGTCTGCTAAAACTTCATAACAATAATAATCGATCATAATCATATGGACTATCTTATTTACAATCCATCAACACATCCTCCTTCTACACATAATTACTATTCACCCATCTATATACCTAACTTCTTTCATAGCTCTATAAGTTTTAACTAAACTTCTTTTTTGTAAATTCAAGGAAGCCTAAATTAATAACACTCATCCACCAAGTAGCTTCATCAATAACCTATACTTTTCTTGCACAACAAACACCGTAAACAACTCTTTTCATACTTCAAGTAAACAATAATTCACCTTAACTAATAACTCCTCCTCTACCTTCTACTAAACTAACACACAAGGATATATCACTTCATTAATAACTCAATCTTATGCAAAAAGATTCGGCTATACATAGATTCAATAAATTTCCCTTACCATTTTTCTTGTCACTACACCTCTAAACCCCCAGTTCCAACCAACACAAGAACATCAAGATGAGTAAAAACTTTCTTGTGAATCAAAAAAGGCCTCACATGGCTTGACTAGACTTTGATTTTGTGTTTTGAACAAGAAAATAAGATGAATAACAAAGCGACTATGCTAGTGAATCAAAAGTGTCCCACACGGCTTCACTAGAGTTTTAGTTTGAAACACGCAATGATAACAAGATTACAAGAGATAGAAACTTGACACACAATATTCGATGATCTAAGAATTAAAATCTTACTCTATCTTAATTGAATGACTCATAAGAATGAGGATATAACTTTAAACTTGAGGGACTTATAACACACTAGAAGGCTTCTTTCAAGCCGCTTTGTGAAACTTTTTAAACTACTTGCTAGCAAGTCTAAGAGCATTATCAGGGGTGAAAATTAGAACTTGCCGATCATGTTACCTCAAGAACAGTACATAAATAGAGAAGTATAGATAATGAGCTACTGAACTGATCTGCAAGTGCATGAATTCTTATGAACATAGCTATTTGGCTAAGATAGAAACAAGAGAGTCAACTTGTAAGTAACCATTTCTTTACGCTGGATCTGATCTCATGAGAAAAGATGAGAGGTTTTGTAACAAAAAAAAATTAGGGTATTACAATACCTCCCCCCTTAGGATCATTCGTCCCTGAATGATACTGATTTGGTTGAAAGACTATGAAAAAATTGAGATGATACACAGGATACTTACAGACTAAATCATAATGGATGCTTACACCCAAATAGGGTATTTTCTCAACACTCTTCTAAGAAATTTCTAATGATATTAGGGAGTAAAGAACTTTGGAAATAATCTGAATAAAGCATCTGAATAAGCAATTACAACATTGCTACCCCTCCGTAGCCTGGAACATAGACCCATAAATCATAAGCTAGGATAGAATTTCTTGGCCTTAAGCAATGCTACTTCTTACTTTCAAGATTTGTAACACTTCTCAAATGTTTCCTCGACTATGCTATTCCCCTCAAATATCAAACTCGCTTGATTCAACTTAAAGTTTTCATATGGCATTGATAAATCCATGTACTAAAGTCTAAACTGGACTAGTTCTCCTTATCGTGGTAAGGCCTAACTCGAAACCACAAGATGCTACACGTAACTCCACACCATAATACAAATCTGAGCCATGAATTCAACACTTCGAGAACTATCATAACTACTCACTCTAGGATGATTTTTTCTCATCACTTTAACAACTAAATTCAACCTCTTACATACCGACATGACGTTCAAGCCTATCTTCATATCCACATCAACACCATTCAATTCTTCAAAAGACACATATAAGTTATTCTCAACTAACCAAATCATTCACAGGACTTTACCTCAATATTCTTCACTCATGGACTTACATAAAACAAACATACTGTAATCTTTCCGAACATGACACAATTACTCCTTTCCATCTACACAATCATTCATCATCACTATCTTGATCTAAGGGAAGATCACTGAAAGGTTGGAATATCGTGATTCGGAACATGAAGGGATACTAACCATAACTTAACACCTTACTGAGGCCTGATGAATAGAGCATTCACGACATGGATTCATTAAAGAGATCTGATCTGAGGACATACATGTTGCTGATCATAAAGAGTATCGCTTGAGTACTGAAACTGAACTTATTATAAAGTAAGAGTACTGAGTCATGATCTGCATGGCCTGAGCTTAGAATCCATAATTTCATGGAATGTAGTCTGTATTGCTGAGTGAACTGGACTGCTTATGCTAGGACATGGAAGTATACGCGATTTTTTTCTATAAGGTGCATAATTATGAACTGTAGTCATGGAGCCGGCATGTAAGGCATGATTAGATATTAGGTTAACTGAAGATGCTGAAATCGAAGTGGGTTAGCCTCATCCTCACATCCTAATGTTCTATAACATTCTGGCATCACTACTAAAAATTTGGAAGGCTGACTTGATTACTCATTCTATCACCTCCCCCTTAGCTTTAAACCACCACTCTAAGTCTATGAACCAGTGTATAAGCTCTGATCTAAACAGAAATCACTTTACTCTAGAGTCTGGGATACAATCAATACACATAAAACTAAACTAACCCTAAAAGATGGTATCTTCATGTATAACACCCAATGCTAATACCTCTTTCTAAGATTCAACTCTTAGATTTCTATAGCCTTAAAATTCATCATATAACAACTTAAACATTCACCAACTTAGATGCTAACACTAAACATGGATATCATCACCTCTAATAAATCATACTTCTTCCATCATAGTCTACTAATATCGCATCTCAAAACTTATATTTTTCCTCTAAATCATGAGAGTCAAAATCATACTTAAAAAGGCTCAACACCTTTAATCATAATCATAACTCATTAACTTAGCTATAAAGAACATCATTCATTATCTAAATAGTCTTTCTCCACCTAGCATATCCACGGTACTACTAACTACACCACATGTAATAATCCTCGAAACTAATGCAGCCCAATAGAACCTTGGGCGTACTTCTACATCATACATACAACATCAGACTTGATTACGAATCAAATAAACTTAAGCTCTTGTATACACTGTTCAAGCCTACTAGATCACTTCCATACAACTAACATTCACAACACATCAATCATTATACACACCTTGATCACCATCTACTATTCAAACTTAGTGTCTAGTTCTAGCTATGATGAACCACAACTTCACACAATATTCTTACATGCCAAACATCTGAAAACACTAGTCCGCTAAAACTTCATAACAATAATAATCGATCATAATCATATAGACTATCTTATTTACAATCCATCAACACATCCTCTTTATACACATTATTACTATTCACTTATCTATACACTTAACTTCTTTCATAGCTCTATAAGTTTCAACTAAACTCCCTTTTTGTAACTTCAAGGAAGCCTAAATTAACAACACTCATCCACCAAGTAGCTTCATCAATAACCTATACTTTTCTTGCACAACAAACACCGTAAAACAACTCTTTTCATACTTTAAGTAAACAATAATTCAACATAACTAATAACTCTTCCTCTACCTTCTACTAAACTAACACACAAGGACATATCACTTTATTACTATCTCAATCTTATGCAAAAATATTCGGCTATACATATATTCAATAAATCACCCTTACCACTTTTCTTATCACTACACCTCTAAGCCCCTAGTTCCAACCAACACAAGAACTACAACATGAACAACAAGTTGCTAGTGAATTGAAAAAGGCCTCACACGACTTCACTAGACTTTAATTTTGTGTTTTGAACAAGAAAATAAGATGAATAACAAAGAAACTATACTAGTGAATCGAAAGAGCCCCACACGACTTCACTAGACTTTTAGTTTGAACCATACAATGATAACAAGATTAAAAGAGATAAAAATTTAATACACAATATTTGATGATCTAAGAATACACATCTTACTCTATCTTAACTGAACGACTCATAAGAATGAGGACATAACTTTAAACTTGAGGGACTTATAACACACTGGAAGGCTTCTTTCAAGCCGCTTTGTGAAACTTTTGAAACTTCTTGCTAGCAAGTCTGAGAGCATTATCAGGGGAGGAAATTAGAACTTACCGATCATGTTACCTCAAGAACAGTACATAAATAGAGAAGTATAGATTATCATTATGGATTCTGAGGAGGAATCTGAAAGCATATCTGACGTGGGCTTAGTGCAAGATTTTTACAAACATGATAAAGCACTTAAATCTTCGGAAATCAAAAGAACTGATGGGATACTTTCTAGCCTTCTTATAACCCCCATAACTATCTGTGGAGAATTAAACTTGACTGTTTCTGGTACCTTGAAAATGAGGCAGATATAGCCTGAATAGAGTAAGATGGGAATCTGCATAAGCTTCTTAAAGGACCTTTAAATGGTACGATCTGAGACTTAAAAGAATGGAGACATTTCCTAAATGCCTTATAGCCTTTCAAAAAAAAGTACTGACATCTCCGTACCGTTCTACAAGACTCTACTAGACACGGCTTCACAGACCCCCTAGGACTCTTGAACTCTGTGCTTTGATACCAAGTTTGTAACGCCCCAAAAACGGGTCCCAAGACGTCACACAGTGCTTAGGGTCATAAGTGATCCCAAACTAGCCCTTCTACTGGCATACTTATAAGCAACTAAATAAAATACATAAATCTGAACAAAATCAGCGGAAACATAAAACTTTTCTGAACTGAATCAATACAAATCTAAATTTATAAGATTACTACTCTGTTGTTACAAACAAAACTAAAATTAAATACATTAACATTACTGACTGTCTATGAAGCCTCTACTAGTACTGACTATAGTTAGCCAGGTCATGACTCCCAACTATCCTAACTCAATACGACTGAATAAAGAAATAATAATACTTCTCCAACTGTATAACTAATTCATTCCCTTGAATTAAAAGGACTCATCACCTGCTGAGTGAAAGCTGTGAACTGACTGAATATGGTATATGCGCTACAACTTGATCCTACATTATGAGATAATGTAGCACATAGACATATATGTGGATCAGTACTTTGAGGATGTACTGAGTATATGGGGGTGTATGCAATAGTTAAACAATATCATCACTCTTTATAGAAATCATTCATGCTGATATAAATGACTCACATAGCTTGAATAATTCTGAAATATAAATCTCATAAATCATGAATCATGAAACATATAGTGTAAATCTCGTGAGTCATTATACTTAGTTTCTAAAAGCTGTATTCTCCTCTTATTCTCCAAACTTGCAAACTGAAAATATCTCAAAACAATAACTCTCAAAACTCATGCTTTTATCCTGAGGAGAATAGGAGACTTCTTTTAAAATATAATGACTTAAAAGACTTGAGATTATGGAATTAGAGACTTTAGAACTTTGTAACTTTGCGATTGGGAGTTTCTTCTAACCGATATAAACCATGTGAGATGACATAGAGTCCAACGTCTTACCCATATTGGAGAGAGCTATTCTACCCTTGCCATCGGAATAGAACCTTAACTTTAGTGATCATTATCTCGGCCTCGGGCCCATAAATCTCAATCCTATGGTGGCGCGTAGCTCTGGGGCATGAGACCTTGGAATCATATCCAACTTGGTGCTAAATACTACTCCCATACTTAGGCTCAGAACTTTTAGGAAATCCACCTTAAAATATCATAAGGGTTTATAATAAAAACCAATTACGCTTCTCTTTTCTATAAATCATGAACTATATGAATAATGTGGATTCCTTATCTTATCTTATCTTAGGATCAAAAGATGAAATCTTGATTATCAAAGCATGCTAAAAATATAAGCTTCTTGAAATATCAAAACTCAATCTTAGGGATTAAAGCTCATGCTTCAAACTCATGTCAAAACATCTCAAAATTCATGCTTGATAATATAAATAGTCATGGAATTTTATGAACATTTTTAACCTCATGAGCATTCCACACACTAGTATAAAGATCATAAAACTTATATTCACATAAGAATAACTTGGATAATAATTTATACACGTAAGAACCACGGTTCATAGACTAGCCCAAAAATGTGGGGTATTACAATATATATACTTATACATGATTATAAATCAAATTTGGGGGAAAAGCCTCAAGACCAAAACAATAATATCATTAAAGAATTCATAAAGCAAAATTATAAAATAAATTCCATAACCCCTTCAAAAACTCATGATTTCACAATGTTTAAATGTTGTTGAAATAATTTTCTTATGCCCATGTAGTTTAGGAAAACCCCACGTACCTTAATTGTGAAGAATTACGAAGAAATTTTGAAAAGATTGGACCTTTAAGCTTGATTGCCCAAACCCTAGTTGTTTTCTCCTCTTAAATTCTTGAAAGATGAATTAGGGATCTTGAGAGAGTTTAAACGTTACTAAGAGGCTTAATTTCGTTTAAGGACAATTAGGAATGGAATTTGGGTGAGGGAATATGACTAAAGTGCCCCTAGACCCTTTAGGAATTGAAGTAAGGCGTAAAACCACTTTAGATTCGCATTAGGTTTCGTGTCGGGGCGCAGTCGACGTGACACATCAATATCGCGTTGGCTTACTACCTCACACGGAAAATGACATAACTTTTTGCTCGGTTATCGAATTTTGGCGAAATTGGTATCGTTGAAAAGCTAATTCAATTATATACAATTTGGTGGGTCTTAAGCTAAAAGATTCTATGTGTATCGAAAGTTATACATGTTCAAAATAGACCCTTGAAGAATCAAATATCAAACTTTGGATGAATGAATGACTCTTAGCTCAACTTTGCTCCAAGTGATTTTTATGAACACTTTTCACCTCATAATCACTTCATACACTGGGAGGAGGATCATGACACATGAATTTAAATATAAACCATGTAATTAGAGCTTACACACGTGGAAATGATGGTTTGCTTTCTAGTTCGAAAATGCGGGGTGTTACATCAACCCAATGGATATCACTAAGAACTTATAATGACCATAATGGGTCCTAAAGGTTGTCTTCAGGATATCCTCAAACTGAATCCTTAACTGATGGTAACCAAACCTTAAATCAATCTTAAAAAAACATCGTTGCACCTTGAAACTGGTCAAATAAGTCATTAATGTGAGGCATAGGATAACGGTTCTTCATTGTCACCTTATTAAGCTGTCTATAATTATTACACATACACATGGAGCCATTTTTCTTCATCTTCACAAACAACATAAGATGTCCCCATGGAGACACACTCGGTCTAATAAAACCCTTACCAAGATGATCCTGAAGTCGAGAATTCAGCTACTTAAGCTCGGCAGTAGTCATATGGTAAGGTGTTATAGAAATAGACCGGGTACCAGGCTCAAGATCAATAACAATATTAATCTTATAGGCAGAAGGTATAGGTTGTAGATTTGTAGGGAAAACATGGAAAAACTCATGAACTATAGGAACAGAGTCAAGCGATGGACTCTTCACACTAACATCACGAATATAGGCAAGATAAGACTCACAAACCCTTGAAATAAGTCTCGTAGCACGAACATAAGAAATAACCCACATCAGCTCATGACCAACCGCTCCCTACTACACAACTAGGGGTAAGCCGGGCATGGCTAAGTTAACGATCTTGGCAAAATAATCCATGACTGCATGATAGTGGGATAACCAGTCCATCCCCAAAATCATATCAAAGCCTACCATGTCTAATGTAATAAGATCAGCATGAGTATCAATATCTCTAATGGTCATAACAAAAGATCTGAACACCCGATCCACCACTAAAAAATCACCCACATGAGTAGATACGCATAAGGTCACAAATAATAAATCCTAAGATAACTTTAAACGTGGAGCAAAATAACCAGAAACATAAGAATAAGTGGATCCCAAATCGAATAAGAAAAGGACCAACTGACAGCATACTAATATTGTACCTGTGACAACAACATCCGAAGACTCATTCTCGGGTTTAGCAGGTATTGCATACAACCGACCATGCTCACCATCTGGCTGGGCTCCTAATTGATCACTCCCCCTACCTGCCTGAGAACCTCTACAAGCATACTGGGAACCACCCCTACAACCATGTATTCCATCTCTATCTAAGGGATGAATTATTCTAATAGGGGGAACACTCTGAGCTGCGGTAACAACCTCCCCACGACTAGGGCAATCACACGAGTAATGACCAAAATCTCCACAACCATAGCATGTCACATGAGATGTACTAGAACCAGAAGATCTGACGAACCCAGAATAACCACCACAGCTAGAATAACCAAAAGACGAACCCCTAGGAGAATGACCACTACTTTGACTAGGGCGATCACTAATGCAAGACTGGCCTCCGTCCATAATCTGGAGCACTTCCTGAACTGTTCTACTAGGCTGACTCTAAGTCCATAGGGTACCTACCCTGTGAACCACTTCCTTTGAAGCGAGAGCTACTATGACTCCCATTAAAACTACCCTGATATCGAGGCCTCTTATCGCTGCCCATTTGGGCCTCATGATCCATCTCCCCCATCACCTGAGTATGATCATATGCCTCAAAAAAGACCTACCCACAATAACCAAACTCTAAGTAGACATGCGAAGAGAAAGTTTCAATCCATGTATAAAGCAAAAAACCCTATCATACTCAGTAGACAGAATAAAAGTTGCATGCCTAGCCAACTCATACGAATGAGCCTTGTACTACACAACCGTCACGGAGCCCTACTCTAATCTAGAGAACTGATCTCTTAGACAATCCCTAAGGCTATGAGGCATGTACTTCTCCAAGAAGATCTTAAATAACTAAGCCCATGTCAAAGGAAGAGATCCAGCTGGCTTGGAATTAAGATGACCTCTCCACCGATGTCAAGCTGCCAAGTCCAACTGAAAATTAGTGTAGTCCACTCCACGAGTCTTAACTAATCCTAAATTATGGAGCCTAACATCATAAGAAATCAGAAAATCATATGCATCATCGCTCGGTGCACGAGAAAACCTAAGCGGAGCCAATCTCACGAATTTGCCCAATATCTTCTACTCATCAATAGACATAGCAGGCTGGGTAATCACTGGCTGAGACACAACTACTGGTTACGACCTACCTTATTACTACTCTAATATATAGAATATGCACCATCAGACGGTGAACCACCAACCAATCCTAAAATCTGAACCAGAGCATCCTTGAACACCAAAGAAAAAATAAACCCTGGCGGAGCCTAGGCTGGTCCCTGGCCCACCGCTTGTTGGGGCAAAAGAACCTCTGACTCATGAGTGGGAATAGGGTCTGGTGAAGGCCCTGTATCCTGACCCTTATATGGGAACATATATCGAGGTTGTCCATGGCCTCTAGGTCATCCATGAATAGTGACAGGATCCCTAGGTTCGGTCTTGGAACCCCCATCTTTTATAGCAGTAACACGTGTCCTAGTCATCCATGAAAGAGTGAAACCAAAGAATGCCTTAGAAACCAACTCATACACTTAGCATAAAATGAGTCAAAGAAGTAAAGAACTCCTTAAAATGTCCTATAGCCTCTTGAAGATAAGATATGGACGTCATCGTTCTGATCTGCAGTACTCTACTAGACATTGGCTCTTGTACCAACAATATTGGTGGAACCTAGGCTTTGATACCAATTTGTCATGACCTAATTTACGAGTCATGATTCTACCTACTAAACCCCACCAGTAGGTAAGCCAAATCATAGCTCGGAGCTATTTGCAATGGGCTAACTTGGTGAAAAATACCCTAAAAACAGTAAAATAGACAATGAAATTCGAAACTAAAAGATTAGACATAGGTAAATAAAAGGAAACAAGGCTCACCTTATCTCCGGAATCCAACACAGCACTATCCTCCAATCAACGACGGCAAATAGTACTCAAATTTGTACCAAAAAGGTACAAAAGTGTAGTATGAGTACCAAAACCATGGGTACTTAGTAGGCATCATCGGCCGACTGAGCTAAATCATGATATAAATGCGATAAAATGCAAGATAACATAACTAAGTCAAGAAAAGGGGCAACATGTACATAACTCCAACATAGTTATATACAATGAAATAAATAAACCAAGATAATAATATAAAGAACAAGTAATTATAACTACAAGATTGGCCCCCCATAAGCCAATAAGTGGAAAAAATAAATAACTCAGTGCAGGTTTCCATAAGCCTGGAAGGTACAATCAAGTAAAGCATAAATCGAACTACCGCCACTTTTCATTTTTTCATGATACTACTAGAATCCATCCATGTCATGCCACACAATAGTCAATATTTTATTTTTGAACTTAAACTGATACCCATATCTCAACATCACACTCTATTATTAGACTTGAACCGGTATCATATAATCAATATCATAAGTAATAGACGAACTCAAATTGGTAGTTATATAATCAATATCTAAATTTGAATGTTAAATATATCATCAATATCATAATCATTATTCGGACTCGAACCAACACACACACACACACACACATATATATAATCAATATCGTAAATAAAACCCGGACTCGAGTGCCAATACCAATCCATCATAACCATCAAGTGACAAATATCCTCAATATTACCTTAGTAAGCATTTTAAAGGTTCATAAAAAGTGAATAAAAGTTTTTCCACGACTAACACGAATCTTGGCCTAAGGTGGGTCAAGAACCCACTTTTAAATCCCCGACTATATTTTTAGAAAAAATTCTACCCCGAACTAGGATAAGGTATCTAAATACACTTTTAGGAGTTAACTAAGTCACAATCAAACCTAAGATAGAAATCTTATCTAAAATAAATACAACCAAGTCAATTATGCCTAAATTACAATTTTCGAATAGCCTAAACGATCCAACTAACCCAAGCATTACCAATCCCACCATAAATACCTAAAAACTATCCCAAATCTAATGTAACATCATAGATATACTATGGCATAACTCAATCTAAGAAGAGAGGAAATCTAGCCTACCTGAACGCCGAAGAAAACTCGAAGAATCTGCTAAATCACCGACTTTTTCTTTCGAGAAGATTCTGTAAGGTGACACACTATCAAAATTATAATCTAACCATAACAACAAGAATAATGATACCCATTTTGCTCTATTGTGCTTCGGGTCCAAAATTTCTCAAAAAACTCATGTGGGTCACGTCTCTGGAAATTGCATTTTCGAAGCCAACCCAACATTTCCTTATGCTCAATGAGTAATTATCCTGAAAAATAGGTGAAATTTAAGTTGCATTGGTGCTAAAATTAAGTCACCAAGGTTTAGGAATTTTAGAGGAGAAAAGGGGAAATCAACCATGGAAATGGAGGAATCTTACCTCAAATTCGAAGGAGAATCACAAAATAATCATTATCCAAGCTCTTCAAATCACCCATAAGCTCTAATCCTACATTTTCTCAATATTTAAGGTTTAACTCTCTTGCAAATGGATGATGAAGGGTAAAAAAATGGGCTAAAATAGGGATATTTATACCCTTCCCAAGTGCTCGGGAGTGTCATACCCGATTTTTACACAAGGTCAAAATGAACATGACATTATGGACTCTAAAAAGATTAATTTATACAGAGTCGCCACCTAATTTTTAAGGAAAATAAGGAAACCCATTTATTTATTAATAAGTATAACTCTATTTCAATCTACGAAACCATTTTAGATTCTAGGTAAGAGTTTAAATTATTTCGAAGGGAAGGGATCAGACACACTTCAGAATCCACAAATGCGGGTCCCGGCCAGACTTAGGTTTATTAAAAGACGAAGGAAAAGTTAATGTTTCTAAACGTAACTACAAAATGTGTATTAAAATAATATAAATAATCTATATATAAAGAATGTGTAAATTGCATATGTTATCGTAAAAAATATGAACGTAAAAGTATGTTAAACCATGTAACCAAAAGTAAATAAGAATATGTATGAAAAATTAAAAAGAATTCATGAAAGAAAGAACTTTTAATTTTTTTAATTAAATATATAAATTAATTTATTTTTTTTGTATAAATATTAACGGCCTAAGTTTGCCTAAACGCGTGATGAATATTGTGTAAGATAAAGCATTCCCGCTCAATGCCCCAAAAAAAAAATCACTATAATTGTTATTTGTACAAGTGTAAGAATATAAAAATACAAACACAAAATTTAAAGTATTCTTTGAATGTCATTCTCGACAAATATTCTCAATAACTTGTATAAATACTTGCAATAAAAATGTTAGTAACAAATAAATAATCAATAAATTGAGAAAGTATGTATGCATTTTTGTATAAAAAGATATAATTTTTATTTAAAACTGTGGGCTCGAATCATATTTTATCTATGCCATGACTACAAAGTGGTTGCTCAATTTATAGGTCGTCCTAAATCATCTTTCCAAGATATGAATCATAAAACCTTTTGCGTTGTTATAAAAAATTTGTCATCGCCCGAATTATTTATTTTTTTCGTCATTGTCCAAATCATTTATTTTTTTATTACATATTTGCACACGTAATATCCATTTTTTATTGGCGAAGGCCTCAAAAATCGATGGAGAATTTCTTCATCGGCCATGTATAGTATTTTGTTCAAATCAGTTTAACAAACTTTAAAAAAAAATGGAAGCATATCAGTCCAAAAATTGAATAGAAAGTCGCAAGTAACAAAAATAATAAGAACACCTAAACACTGACATGTGCTGTCCAAAAATATAGCCAAATTAATTCCTTGATGGTGAACAATAGCAAAAAATACAAAAGTAATCATGATGTTCATGAAGCTTCATCGGGACACTCTTATTTCAGAGAACAAATCAAACCACAAGTAATAAATTATATCCAGCAAAGTCAGGGGAAACACAATATACAATAACACATAATTACTCAATTAAAGGAAATATTTTCGACGAGCAATAAAAATAAATGGAGAAAAAATGGTGCATTCACTGAAACAACATAATATTCACAATCACAATAATTAACAAAAAAATAAACACCAAAACAGTGGCGGTAACGGCATGGTGGCAGCGGTACAACTTCAACAACATTTGCCGGAGCAACTCCGAATAATCAAATCCAGCCAAATCTATAAGAAATTAAAAACTAAAGTGCAAAAAATAGGGAAAGGGAGGCGGCTCGCATGGTGGTGCAGTCGGTGAGCGTCGATGAAAAAAAGGGAAAAGGAGGCGGCGGATTGGAGGTTTGGTGGATGAAACTCGCCGGCCATCAACTCCGGCGAGCCTGCGGCGAGATGGAGGAGCATAGAGAGGCGATATGTGGTGGTGGTAATTTCGCCGAAAACGTGGAGAAAAAAAGGGAGTGGCGCCGGTGTGTATGGATTGGATGGCGACAGAAAAAAGGGAGTGACGTTTTGATGGTTGTCGGCCGTCGGTCAGTTAAAGTCGGTGGCGACAGTGAAGATAGAGGTGAGAGAAAATGGCGTGGGGATGAGAGAAGAGAGTGAATTAAGAGAAAGAGAGAAATAAGTGATTTTGTATGTGTATGTATTTTGTGTTAAAAAAAATCATACCCCTTCTCATTTATTTATAATAAAAAGTAACCCCCTCTATTAACCAAAAACAAAAGATTATCCCTTTTAACCATTAAATTATAATATATTGACCAAAGGGTAAAAGATTTAATCAGTCACCTCAATTGTCATTTTTTAAAAAGTTGACATGATTTTGACTTCCTTGTACTACTATTAATAGCCTTTAGGACTTTTTAGCACCCATTTTGTAAAAAATAAGGCTCGTGTAAAATAAGAACAGTGTAGATAAGTTTTATGCGTTTTCTTAGGCTATAAATATGTAAGCCTCCGGCAAGTTAAGGGCAAGTCTTCATGTGTTGAAGAAAAAAGCCCTCCTTTGTAAACAAATTTTTTTTGAATATTTAATAAAAAAAATAGATATATTTCAAAGAAAAAGCTATGGATGAACAAAGCCCAGAATTATCAAATCTACCAGAACAGGTATATTTATTTATGGTTATGAATAGCTAAATTCATAAATTCCTGACAATCATGATATGATAAAATAAGTTCATGTTAGTTACTTTATAGTAGAATTATTCGAAAAATAGCATGCTAAGAAGTTTATTAGCAAAGTGGAAAAGAAAAAAAATCCCTAAGAACTATGCCATCCTAAAGGTGAAACCGGTGAGACAAGAAAGCCGTGATAGGGGAGTATCCAGAGTAGAGGCGTTGTTTAAGGGAAAAGTATACAGATTACCATGCTAATAGTGACCGAAGAACATGTTATTTAAGAATAATCTAGTATATAGTAATCTAAAATGATCATATTTTGTTATGTGTATGATTGAAGGGAATATTTTGAAAAAGCATCATATGAAAAATGAATACTTATTTATCTGACGAAATGGTAGATAAATTTAAAATACTTGTTTTGTATGAACTTAAGAATATAAAATTGTAGATATAAGAAAAATCATATTGGAAAAAATATTTGATAAATATTTTATGACTAGAATAAATTACATACCTCACCTACCTAACTACTCTTATAAATACTTACATACCAAACCTACACATCAGCCATGATAAATTACGAATATTGGAAAATGAATATGAAAAATATACAATTAATAGAAAAACTAATGAAAACAAATTTAGAAGAATATATGAGAACCAAAGATATAAAATATATAGAATACCTTAATGAAAATATAGAGGAATTAATAAGATTAAAACAAACAACTAAAGAATATTATGAAAAAGAATTTAATTAACCCACCTAAATGACAGATAATTTTGAAGTACTAGTTTTATACATACTTAGAGATATAGAAATTATAGACGTAAAAAAATAATATGGGAAAAAAATATTTAACATTGAAGATGAAGAGATAGATATAAATCAGATAGAAGACGAGTTAGGAGAAATATACTTAAGTGATGACAATCACTATTACTACCTAGATAATTATTTAGATGGATATTATACAAATTAAGAAATGCTAGAATATATTCAAAGAGTTAGAGAAAAACAAAGTTGGTTATACGAAGAAATTAATTATAGAAACCAGCTTAAAAAAGGAAGAGAACAATTAAAAGTAAGATTAATTTGGATAAATAAAATCATAAAACAACTAGAATTAAAAGACAGTTTAGAATATGATTTAGACATAGAATTATTCATAGATGAAAAAAATAGGATAATTAACGAAATAGATAACCTAGAATTTAATATCAGATATAGTACAATTAGAATAAATTATTACAAAGAAATTTACAGTATCACGACTACTTTAGGATAAAATGATAGACTATGACTATTTAAAATATTGGAGACAAGATATGGAAGAAATAAGATTAACAGAAATACTTATAAAAGAGAATTTAATTGAATATTTTAGAACAAAAGATATAGAATATTTAGAATACCTCCAAAATAATATACAAGAATTACAAAGACTAAGAGAAAAAACTAAAGAATATTATAGTAAAGCATTTAATCAAATACCATCTAATCACCCTCCAAGATATGAACATTAAAAAAATTAAAATAAATACACTAAAAATAAAAATGTTTAGAGAAGTTAAGAAATATCCACGCACAAATAAAAATAGATCCATTAGAGCTATAATAGATCTATTTATCTATATGTTTACCCAAGTTATCCGCGCCCCCCTACAAATTTATTTATTTATTTATTTACCCAAGTTATCCGCACCCCCCTACAAATGGTATTCTATTAATTGTATATTTTTCATATCCATTTTCTAATATTCGTAATTTATCATGGTTGATGTGTAGGTTTGGTATGTAAGTATTTATAAGAGTAGTTAGATAGGTGAGGTATGTAATTTATTCTAGTCATAAAATATTTATCAAATATTTTTTCCAATATGATTTTTCTTATATCTACAATTTCTATATTCTTAAGTACATACAAAACAAGTATTTTAAATTTATCTACCATTTCATCAGATAAATGAGTATTCATTTTTCATATGATGCTTTTTCAAAATATTTCCTTCAATCATACACATAACAAAATATAATCATTTTAGATTACTATATACTGGATTATTCTTAAATAACATGTTCTTCGGTCACTATTAACATGATAATCTGGATACTTTTCCCTTAAACAGCGCCTCTACTCTGGCTACTCCCTTATCACGACTTTCTTGCCTCACCGATTTCACCTTTAGGATGGCATAGTTCTTAGGGATTTTTCTCCTTTTCCACTTTATTAATAAACTTCTTAGCATGCTATTTTTCAAATAATTCTACTATAAAGTAACTAACATGAACTTATTTTATCATATCATGATTGTCAGGAATTTATGAATTTAGTTATTCATAACCATAAATAAATATACCTGTTATGGTAGATTTGATAATTCTGGGCTTTGTTCATCCATAGCTTTTGCTTTGAAATATATCTATTTTTTATTAAATATTCAAAAGATTTTTGTTTACAAAGGAGGGCTTTTTGCTTCAACACATAAAGACTTGCCCTTAACTTGCCGGAGGCTTACCTATTTATAGCCTAAGAAAACGCGTAAAACTTATCTACACTGTTCTTACTTTATACCTACCTTATTTTTTACAAAGTGGGTGCTAAAAAGTCCTAAAGGCTATTAATAGTAGGTACAAGGAAGTCAAAAAGTAATAATGGCACTAAATTTCAAAAAATCTAATCTACTATCTCTTTACGTAAAGAAATTTCAGGAAAGGCTAACTTTTCTTCCATATGTCATTTTCCTTGTCTCCTTCCATTATTTCTCCATTGATTTTTATCTTCTAGCTGGCATCCTTGTCTCCTTCCATTATTGGTCCATTGATTTTTATCTTCTAGCTGGCATCCTTATCTTCTTGGTTTTATTCTAGCTGGACTTCCGGGATAATATTATCTCCTCCATTACATTTCGAACATTGATGGTTTGGATATTTGTGTCCAATTATCTTGCAATATCTTGTTAATAATTCGTCTGAAATAAATCCTTTCTTAATTGCTCTTGCAGTAGATTGTTTTTCTGGGTTAAGTAACGTCATTATCCATTGTCTAACATCTTCCATATCTGTTTGTCGTAGCTCTCTTGAATTTGAATAAATCATTTGATGGTCTCGTGAATAATAGCTCCATATTGGGTTTCCATTGATGTAATTATTTGCTAATTCTTGAATAATTGTAGCTAATCCAATAAGTCGTTTATTTGCATAAAAATCAGGTATCTCGATTTTGGGTATCTCTGGATACTGCATAATATCTTCTGGTAGAATCATATCTCTGGTTAATCCTATTTTTACAACTTGTGTAACTGGTTTGATCTCGTCGTATAATATCTCTGCTGGTGCAGTATAAAACTTTATATAAAATAGATTTTCTTTGGTTACTCTTTTATAGGTGGTGAATACTTTATGTAATTCTTCTATAGCTATTAGTTCTTCTCCATCTTGGGTATATACGGTATTTAATAATCCATAGTCGAAACATGTTTTTATTAAGCTTGGATTGATTTTGGGTAGTGTGATTAGCTTGTTGTAACCTTGCAATTTTTGGGTTATATAGTTTGTGTTTGGTTCTTAGATATTTGTAGCTCTGGGGTTAAGGTTTAGAAAAGTTTGTACTTTGTAGATATTTTCTATATATCCTCTGGCTATATGGTTATTAGTTTTGTTTATCTTGGTTCAAACTATCTCGATATGTGGTAATTTGTGGGGGTATGTACAAGGGATATTTTTGTATTTTTTGGTATAAATGGTTTTTCAAATATCTTATTCATGTTCATGTTCAGATATCTTTGTCCACTAACTCCTTTGCTTGTACTTGCAATTGTAGATTGATAAACGTTATGAGTTTTATGAAGGGTCCCAACGTCTCCTTTTAGCTCTGAAATTTTAATGTCTTCCGATCGATATAGCTCTACACATTGTTGAGTTAGCTGATCCATAACTTTAGACTTCAGTTTAACTTCATTAGTCTTTAGCTTTTCTATTTCATTACCCATACTGTCCACTTTCATTGAAAGCGTAGTTAGGGTTCTGAGTATTTTTTCTAAAGCATCATCTTCTATTATATCAGTCTGTATAGATTTGTCTTGATATGTAATCTGCAATAACATTTTTGTTAGTACTAATTACTTCAATTGTAAATGTAAAATTTAATATATTTAATACTAGTCTCCGAATCTCTTTCGTTGTAACTGAATTTTGTATTTTCTTTGTTAACCACCAACGTACCTGTGTATTATCTGTCCATACAATAAATTTGTTATATACAATATATGGCTCAAATGCTTATAAACATTTATATAATGAACATAATTCTTTTCTATTTATTTCCCATTTTATTTTTGTTTCATTAAACGTACCTGAGTAGTATCTACAATGATGTTCTAATTTTTCTTCTTCATATCTATATTTAAGTAATCCTCCATAACTATATTCACTAGCATCTGCTTCTACTATATATATAAATTTTTTATTTTCGTCTGGGAATTGTAATTTTGGTCATTCTTTACAAAGTATTTTTATTTTCTGGACTTGTTTTTTATCTTCTTCGTTGTAATTATATTCTACGTCCTTTTTTAATTTTTTCTGTAAAGGCTTTAGGTTTTCTGCTAATTTTGGTATATATTCTCTTACTTGGTTTACTAATCCTAAAAATGATTGTAATTTCTTTTTTGTATCTAATTCTTCTTTTGAATTTATTATTTTTTGTACTATATGTTGTTGCATTTTTACTCCACTTTTATCTATTTGTATTCCTAAAAACTCTATCTGGTTTTTCATAGTTTCGGTTTTCTTTTCACTTAAACTTATTCCCGATTTTTCTATTATATCTGTAAATTGTTCTAATAATTTTAAATGATCCTCTTTAGTTTTTGTATATAGTAGTATATCATCTATGTATACTATACAATTAGGTAATTATTTAAAATAACTATCCATAAAATATTGATATCTACCTGGTGCATTTTTATATCCAAATGGTAATACGTTCCATTTATAAAATCCTTGTGGTACCGTAAATGCGGTTAATTCCTTAGAATTTTCATCTAACTTTAAGTGGTAAAATCCTGATTTACAATCAAATTTACTAAAATAATTATATCCTTGTATTTGTCTTATTTTTAATATCTTATTTGGTATTGGATAATTATATGTCATAATTTTTGCATTTAGGTTTCTATAATCAATAATCATTCTACTTTTTTCTCTTTTTTGTTCACTATGTTTATTTAGTATAAATGCTGGACTATTGTGTTTACTATTGCTTTTTTATATATACTGTTTTTCTAATAATTCATCTATATGCATTTTAAATTCTTTTAAATCGTCAAAATTATATGTTAATGGTTTTTGAGTTATTATGCTATTTTTATCTATTAATTCAATTTTTATAGTATTTTTTGTTTTTCCCATCCTTTTAATGGATCTTTATTATATAATTGTCTTAATTTTTTCTTTATTATTTCTACCTTATCTATTGAAAATATAGTTATTTCTTTTTTATTTATCGAAAATACAACTAGTTCTACTGGGTCTTCTGTGTTTTTTATATTTCTAACTTTTGTGTAATTTTTTCACTTCCTTCTATTCAATCAGTTTTCTTTCTTGTTTTATTAATAACTCTTTTTGGCCTTACTTTTTGTTACATGGTGTTGTAAACCACCAATCTGTTTTAGTTATTATATGTGGCTATAATTTATCTAAAAATGACATTCCTAAAAGCATATATTTTGATGTTAGTTCATAATTATAGATTTCTTCTATTGTTATTATTTTATCCCATATTTGTATTTTTACATTTTTAGCTTTATATGTAATTAAGTTTCCTTCATTATTAAATTCTTTGACTACTATTGGTGTTTTTAATTTATTTCATTTACTTTCTGGTAAACAGTTGTATTTACATAAGTTTGCGTCTGCTCCTGTATCTATCATAGGTTTATAATATCTATTATAATATCCTTCTACTATTATTTTTACAAGTACATATATTTTCATGTTAAAGCTCTTCTTATGAATAATATTTCTTTATTATATGTTATAGATAATTGTGTATGTTCAATATTGTATGGTTTTACTTGTTCTAACCATTTTATTCCAAATATTATGTCTTCTTTATGCATTTCTTCCTTTATTTCAAATTCTATTTTTATTTTTCTGACTCCTATTATTATTTTTTTTCCTGCCATATCTTTAATGTTTATTAGACTCCTTGGTAGATCTGGGCATATATCACTATTAGATTTTATTTCTTCACTTTTTACTAGATATTTTGCTATATAATTTTCTTCTTGTCCTGTGTTTAAGAGTATTAAATATTCTTTTTTATTTATTGTTCCTGTTATATAATATTGATTTAAATTAACTGTTGAAGTTGTTTCATAACTTGTTTTTTTTACGAGCTTGATGATTCTGGTTTTTCATGAGCTATTCTTTTTGTTGTACTTATTCTATCATTTATTATTTCTAAATCTTCTTCTATATCTATGTCTTTGTAACTATAATCATTATTATCAATTGTTTTTACAAATTGTTCAAAAGGACTTTCTATTTGTATCTTATTAATTTTATTTTTCCCGTTATTTTATGTTTTGTTGTTAATACATATAGATATTTACATCTTGCTGTAAATATTTTACTTCCTGGGGTTAGTTTTATTCCTGATATTTTCTAATATAATACTAATGATTTATCTATATTTTTATCTGTTATTGCTACTGAATAATTCACACTTATTATAAATTTAAATTTTTGGTATATTAAATTTCTTTTTATGGTTGTTATTATACTTTTTTCTATAGGTTTTATAATTCTATCATCTGCTAAATATAATTCTATTGGTGTATCTATTCCTTCTCTAAAACATGTTTTTATTAATATCTCTGTTTCTCCAAGGTGTACATATTTTATTGGGTCTTTACTTTTAATGTCGTTTATTTCTTTATTAATTATTTTTTTGGTTACTAGTGGTATACTAGCTCATCCTTTTGCCTATCTACAATCTATTACATGTTCTTTTTGGCTTACTACGTTGTATTCTTCCTTTTTTTCTACTAAATATATTTTTTATTGTTGGTATTTTAAATATTTTTTCTACACTTAAGTCTAACTCTTTTCCTTTTATTTCGTCAAATATATTACTGTCAAATATTATTTTTTCATCTGTTCCTTCTTCATTTAAATATTCTTTCTTTGTTATTATTTTTATATTTTCTTCAATTATTTGGTTCATTTTTATATCTTCTTCAGTCATTTGATTCATCTAATTCACTATTTATTTCATTTTCCGAAATTTCATATATACTATCTTCACTTTCTAATTCATAATCTATATAATTTATCTGCATATATTCTGTATTTTCTATTTTTATTTCTGATATTTGTTTATTTTTTGGGTTTTTTGGTAATTTACAATCTCTAGCTAAATGTCCTAGTTTTCCACAATTATAACAAGTACATTCTTTTATAGTTTTTTTTTTCTATATGGTCTTTTATGTTTATAATTTTTTACATAATATCTTTTTCTTGGTTTCTTATATTTATATTTTGATATTTTGTATTTCTTATATTTTTTATGTCTTTTTCTTTTTCTTATAATATCTTTCTTCACATCCAAATTGAGGTGTTATTTTATCTTTGCAACATGCTAAATTTCTTATTAATGTTTTTTTCATTTTTATTTCTTCTCTATATTTTTTACATAGATTTCTATACCATTGTTGTAAAAAATTTATTCTTGCTCCTAGGGTATCTACTATTTTTGCTTCATCCCAACTCTTTATTATTTTTGAACTAAATGGTTCAGGTAATTTACTAAAATATAATCTTCTTATTTCTTTACTTTCTTCTATATTATATGTTCCTTTATAATAATATTCTTTAAATGCGCACGTATACTCATCTATATAACACATATTACATATTGCTAGTTTTAACATTAAATTTCTATTTATATCTTTTCTTTATTTTGCTCTTCTTCTGTTGTTACACTGCTAAATTCATCTCTTATAGCTATTTCATATTTTTTCAATATTTCTGTTGGTAGTATTTTAGTAGTTGTTGTTGATGTTCCTTCTGTTTTATTATCAGATCTTAGTACTTTCTTACTTGCTTCGGCTAGGTTTAAAAACCATAATTTTACTGTTCCTATTAATGTCTTTTCTATATATTCTGGTGTGTTTGTTGTATCTATTTTATTATCTAATAATTATTTTGACATGCATCCTACCCATAGTTGTATTATTTTATTTGTGTCTATTACACAGTCTAAATCTAAAAAGTTGTAATTAATTATTTGTTTTGGTGTCCATTTATTATATTCATCCTTTGGATTATATCTTTTAAACTTATTTTTGTAATTATAGGTTGGTTTTCTTATTTCTGATGTACTAGATATTATATTTTTATCTAGAGTATTTACTTCTGTATTTATTAGTTCTAGTTTTTCTTTATTAATTACTTCTTGGTTTTCATTAATTTCTAGTTTTCCTATGTTTTCTAGAATTTTTGTATATGTTTCACTATCTTCCGAATTATAATTATCTGTTTCTTCAGCATCTATTTCACTTATTTCTAATTCACTGGTTTCTGGTTCTTTATTTTTTATTTCTAATTTTTCTTTAAATTGATTTATCTCAATTAATATTTTTTGTTCTTTATCTTTTTCTTCTTTTTCTTTCTGTCTTTTTTCATACAAATCTTTTAGCATTTGTAGTTCTTTTTCTAATTCAACAATCCTACTATTTTTAGTTTCTTCTATTTTTCGTATTTCTTCTGTGGTTTGTTGTTTTATTTTATCTAATTTTTTTTTCTTTCTATCTCTTCGTTTTCTCTTTCTATTCTTATCATGTCTGTCAACTTATCTTCTAATTTTAATTCTTCTTTTTCTAACATTAAATATAATTGTTCACCTATTTTCTTATATCTCCTTCCTAAATTAGAGAATACTATTTTTATTTTTAATCCTTCGTGATCTTCATATGTTTTTTCATCTATTATAAATTCTTCTTTGTTCATTTTATTTAAATGTATATATGTTATGTTGGTATATATATTCTAGACTATCTATTATTGATTCTAAATTTGATATTTCTTCTTTTTGTGTCTTTATTGAGTTTTTACTAACTCCGACAATTATGTTATACTGTAGTCTTTCTATCCTTATTTTTAATTCTTTATGTTTTTCAGATATTATTTGTTTTAATTCTTTATATTGTTGTGGTTTTTGTACGTTATTCATCTAAACAATATTTATAATATTTTGGTGGATATCTAAATCTAATTTTATCATAATTAATAAATTAATCAAATAAATCCATATATATACTACTTCCGTAACTTTAATTAGCATAGGCTCTAATACCATTTATAGGGGGTGCGGATAACTTGGATAAAGGGGGGTGCGGATAACTTGGGTAAACAAATAAATAAATAAATAAATAGATCTATTATGGTGTTTAAAATGATAGGAGTAAGTTATTTGATTAAGTTTTAAAATTTTAGAAGGAAATTTTGGACTTTTCTGATTTTTGATTTTTTGGGGGAAAGGTTTTGGGGTTTGGTCCTAAATGGAAAAGGAGGAGACCATTTAATTTTTATTTGATTTGCTAGAGTTTTTAGAATTTTTTGTTTTTCCTTTTTCGTTGTCTTTACCTTTTTTACTTGGTCACGTTTCTTTACTTGTAGTGCTATATATGTAAGCTTTTTGCTTTCTTTTGATAAATTATATTATTAATGGAGTAACTAACAAATTTACGCTAATGAGATAATAATAAATATACACTTTGCTTTAAGTTAATGAAAAAAGTTAATTATTCTATTTAAAATAAATATTATCCCAAAATATATATTTCTTTTCAAGTTTTTTGTTCCTTCATGATATCGTTAATTTTGTTATCTTTTTGTATTTTAATAACTTTTTAACTTATAGTGTTTAGTTAAATTTATGATTATTCTTAATTTAATTTCATACTTTCAAATCACACTAAAACGTAATAATTCAAAAAAATAATTATATGGATTTGAATTTAAATGATTTTCTCTATTTCTAAGGTAGGGGTAAAGTCTCTACTCTTCTTAGACTACACTAGGTATGTTGTTATTGTTGTATATGAATTTAGACTGATTTATATGAAATAAAATGTCAAGTTTAATTTAAAATAAAGAATTGAAAATAAAATAAAATTATCAATACCAAAAAATCTATCTATACAGATTCAGAGAAGAAAAATAATATTGTGATGGCAAGTGAGAGTTACTATAAAATTCAAGTTTAAAAATTATTTTAAGATAGAAACTTTAAATAAAAAAAATATCAATTCAATATTTCTTATATTAATAACATGAATTCAAATTAGTTCTAAAGTGCTCTATTATGGCGAGGTTATACTTCCACTACATTCGATTATTTCAATTTAATTTTAAATAAGAATATGAATTTGAATTACTATTTAGTCTAAAAGACTTATGAAAAAATTATAGCCAAACCAAAAGGTGTTGCATAACTTGAGACAGATGGAGTAAACAAAAAGAATATGTATAATTTTTTCGAGATTGTGGGACCTACGTAAACTACACACTTTAGTTTAAAACTCAAGACCTTTAAAATATTTTTTTTGGTTTCTCATCCGGTGTTCGGTATTCGCATTCGAGTCCGACTAATCCAGATTCGCGCCACGTAGGGCCCCATTCGAAGGAAAGCGCTTCCTACCAAGGAATTTTCCATACCCAGGGCTCAAACCTAACAGTTGGTGGAAGAAAAAATTTCAATTACGAATATTAAAATAACTTATTTCAAATATAAAAGTAAAATTTACTTAACAACATCATTAAATAATATTAATATCAAGTATTTGTATGATACATAATGGAATACTTAATATCAAGTAATTTACTACCTCAAAAATATATATAATTTATATTAAATAAAAAATTTAAAAATATTGAACCAACACTATTCAAAATAAATAATCTTATTAAACAATATTGAGCCCATGCAAATTTAAAACTTGCAAGTAAGATGAGAAAATTGAAGGAAATGTGTCTTTTAGGTCTTGAATGAAGGATTGGTGACATTGACCAACTTAAAGGGTCAAACATAATTAGGAAACTTGATTAAGTTAATTGTGGACTTGATTAATATTTTCAAAACTTTCTAATCTTTTCAAAAATACAAATCAACCCACACATCTCTCCTTCAAATCAACCGTCTCTCTCCTCTCTCTCTCTCGACAGTCTCTCAACTCTCTCCCAGCCAATAGTTCTACAAAATTTCTCCCTTCAAGCTTTGGTGACAAATAGCTGGGCGAGTTCCTTTTCGACTTTCAACCGTCAATCGACGTGAAGAAACAGAGGAACTTGAGCCAACTTCTCTGGCAACAACAACTTCGAGTTCTTAATCGTCCCATTTCTTCTTTCATTGGTAAAAAATTATGTCTTTTTAGTTATGAAGAAATAGAGGAACTTGAGCCAACTTCTCTTCTAGTATTAGTTAATAATTTCAATATTTCTTGCTTAAATTTGAAATGTGGACTAAATAAAATCCTAATTTCTGGCATTTCTTCTCTACTCTTTTCGGTGTGAAATATAATTTTTTATTGTTATTGTAGTTCTTGTTATTGAACTGTTGATTCGATTTGTTTGTTATTTTTTATCACCGTTGATGTTTTTAATATGTGTGTGTTATGTTGATGTTGCTCGGTTGATTTATTTTTTTCTTGATAAAAATAGTGTTGCAACAGATATACCGTCTGACGCAACATATTAACCATATGACACAACAGATTAACCATCTGATCCAACAGATAAACCATCTATTCCAACAAATAAAATATCTGATGCAACAGATTAAACATCTAATGCAACAGATGAACAGAACAGATCATTTATCTGTTGCGACAGACAACTCTTCTATTTGGATGAAATCTAAATAATATTGATCCAATAGATAACTCATTTGGCAACAGATGAGTGATCTGTTTCAACAGATGTGTGGCCTGTTTTTATTATTTTCAACGGATTACTCATCCGCTGCAACAAGTTGCTTATAGGTTGCAACAGATAACCTACCTGGTGCAACAGATGAGAGATCTATTTTTATTATTTCCAACGGATTACTCATCCGCTGTAATAGGTTGGTTATATGCTGCAAAAAATATCCTACCTAGTGCAACAGATGAGTGATATATTTTTATTATTTTCAATGGATTACTCTTCCGCTGCAACAGGTTGGTTATATGCTGCAACAGATAACCTACCTGGTGCAACAGAAGAGTGATCTATTTTTATTATTTCTAATGAATTACTCATTTGCTGAAATAGGTTGGTTAAATGTTGTAACAGATAACCTAACTGGTGCAACAGATGAGTGATCTATTTTTATTATTTCCAACGAACTACTTATCAACTGAAATAGGTTGGTTATATGTTGCAACAGATATCCTACCTGGCGCAATAGATGAGTGATCTATTTTTATTATTTCTAATGAATTAGTCATCCGCTGCAACAGGTTGGTTATATGCTGCAACAGTTATCCTACCTGGTGCAACAGATGAGTGATTTGTTATAATTATTTCTAACGGATTACTCATTCATTGCAATAGGTTAGTTATATGTTGCAACAGATACCCTTCCTGGTGCAATAGATGAGTGATATATTTTTATTATTTCTAACAGATTACTCATCTGTTATAATAGATTGGTTATATATTACAACAGATAACCTTTATGGTACAACAGATGAGTGATCTATTTTTATTATTTCCAATAGTTTACTCATCCGTTGCAATAGGTAAATTATATATTGCAACAGATAACATACCTGGTGCAACAGATATGTGGTTTTTTGGAACTATTATCTTACTGTTGTGCATATTAGATTTACTATTATCCTTTTTTAACGATGTATTAATCAATTATAATCTGTTTTATGTTCCTATTAATTTAAGATAATATGGCTCCCAAAAGAAAAGAAACTGAATCAAGTCCAAGTAAAAGAACAAGTGAAGCGCTAGGTTACATCCACCACTTTATGAGCTTGCTTTACAAATGTTATCTCAATCAGGAGCAAATGATAATGAACACGGGCAGGAGGAATGCTTCAAAAGAGATGATCCAAATACTAATAGCCCTTCCACCGAAGAGTTGGTCAAAACCTTCAGCATTAATCGTTATCCTATGAGAATACAGTGCGATGTTTCCACAGATTTAATGGGTGATTTCGTGGTTAAGTCAGCCATGAAAAAATCTTTTGACGCCTTCAGAAAAATACATCGAGAATAAAAATTGGATTCTTATTCCAGGGGAGGCTGTTTTGGGCCATATCTTGATTTGCCGGAGGACAACAATGCTCGTTTCCAAATAAAAATAATATATGATCTTCTCAAGCGTAGGTTTATGTATGAAAATAAAAATTAGATGGATGGGGTATGGATAAATTATTGTGGCATGCCTATTTGTTTTGGTTGGAAGGAGTTTGTCATAGTTACTGGACTAAAATGTTATCCTCCTTCTCCTTCTCAAGTTATACCTACTCTAACCCAAAAAAACACCCCGCACACTAAAAAATGGCAAAGGCAAGTCGAGTGATCGTGATGACCTGGTATCCATTTTGGTCCAAGCTTCAAAAGTAAAAATTTGATAGAAGCGTTCAAAGGTAAAAGACTCTCAAAGAAGCACAAGCAATCATTGTGCTTGGTTTGGTTTGTAAATAATATTCTTTGGGCGAGAGACGTTGACAACAACATAAGCCTCTGTTTAATAAATATCTCCAAGGATCTTGAGGCATATAACAATTATCCTTAGGTTTATGAAAGCTTCAAAATGACTGTCAAATATTTGTTGACTTTGTTAATTCCAAAGATAGTCAACTTATATGGCTTTTCACTGGCTTTCATGGTAAATATTTCTTTTATTATGATACGATTCATTTTTTTTATTCAATAATGCTTTTGATTTATTGGCGTTATGTTATAGGCTAGGGCATTTGAAGCCATTTCTTATTTGAGACAACAAGTGAACTACCAAGAAGAAGTTTTCTGTCCAAGAATTCTGAGATGGTTGTCGGCCAAAACTGATAAAAATATAAAATTTCTTGATGTTTTCAATCCCCCGAAGGAAGCAGTAAGTCTAATTCTAATAAAGTTTTTATTTTAATTAATGATTATTGTAAATGATTTCATTATCATTCTAATATATGTACTAATTTATTTTAGATTATCCATCCATGGCTTCTTCCGACCAATCAAGAGTTAAAAATGCCATTTTTTCTTACTTTACGGTCTTTGCAAACTTTATTGGACCCTATGGTCGTTTATAGAATAAAAATGAAATTGTTTGGAACAACCATCACAAGAAAAATAATTTTAGAAGGTGCGTTTGTTGTTGTCGATAATGGTAGTGGTGTTGGTAGTGGTGCTGCTGTTGGGGCTAATGATGCCCCTCTTACTGCTTTTGAAACAACAAACCATTATGATTATGATCATACTGATTATACAAATTTTGCCACTTCTAGCGAATGTTCTTCATGCAAATGTCAAGACTGCAAGGCGAAACATGATGAAGTGATTAATGTTATTAATGCACTAACTGCTTCTGTAAAGAAAATGACATCTAAGATGGGTGTCATTCCATCAAAGAGGATTTCATATCCGTACAATCCACTAGAGATCAAGGTGGCTAAGAAGAGAAGGAAAGATATTCTCAGGGCATCATCAAGTATCGAAAAAAGAAAAATTTCAACTCTTCTGTCTTTGTCTTACACCACAATTCAATGTACAAGGGCCACAGGAGAGCAGCATGAGTTGAAGAAGGTGAATGTATATCATCTGTTCCAACAAATAAACAGGCACATATCTGTTTCAACAGATGATACATCTGTTAAAAATTATCAAATAGATATATAGATCTGTTGCAACTATTGTCTAACCTGTTGCATCAGATGTGTTATCTGTTGCAACATATATCCGTCTGTTTCAGCAAATCAAACAGGTTTTCATACTATTTTAATTTGTACTAACAGATAAGTTTTATGTTGCAATAGATGGGTCATCTGTTTGAAATTATTGTACCGCTCTGTTTTACCTATTTGAATTTGCCCCAGCAGATGATCCATATGTTGCAACATAAGACTTATCTCTTGCAACAGATAGACAATCTATTGTACATCTATAATTAGCATTGACAATTTTGGCTTTCAGGGTAAATGTCACAGTAGAAGCTACTGCTGAACAGTATATTATCACAGTTGATAATCCATCAACTGCTTTTAAAGAAGAAGAAAAAGTGGAGCCTGTCAGTTCGAGAGAACAGAAGAATTACCCATTTGAAGGGTTCAACATCTCGGACGAGGCCCCAAAAAAACAAACAAAATTAATCAACGACTATTCAAAATGAATAGCTGATGGGTTGTTAAAGCATAATGCCGGCAGGTACATAAATCAATTTTAAAGATATTAATTTATACAATTCTTGTTGTAAAAATATGACATAACACATATAAATCATCATGTAGAAAATAAAATGACGAACACTACAAAGTGAACAAATCGAGTCTTTATCTGCACTAATTTGGGACGGGGGGAGTAATATTTATCTGCACTAAAAATTGAAAAGTAGTCAACAAGGCATTTATCTTATGCTGGGAAGCTGCATATCATAAACTGAAGATTAAGATGTAGAGTTGGCACAATTAATATAACCATTGTCTTACCAGTAGTGGTAAAAATCTATTTTCCAATTTGGAATGACCACTTTGAATTCGTCGTTAAAGATCCATTAACACAACACTTGGTGGTAAAAATTTATGATGATGAAAAGCTTCAATCAGTTGAACTAATTGTATATTGTATTGATTTATGTCCAATTCTTCCAACTTTTTTTCAAAGGATTTCATGGGAAATTACATACTGACTTTAACGAGAGTTCTAATATAAGTCGAATACAAAGAAACATATGAATTAGCCGAGGCTATATCAGGGAAACTAATGGCTAGAAACTAATTTGTCTTTAGGCAGATTCGAGTAGAGAAAATTTTTGTAGCTCAACAGATAAACTATATACAGAGAGAAAAACAAAACATGTTGAATAACTCAAATAGACTATTCACACTCAAGCATTCATCATAGAAGAGAGATCCATGTAATGATATATGAGTCATTACCACTACAAAGATAAAAAAACATATCAATATTTCTCTTTAAAAGTTCAAGATTTAAGTTTCTTATGAATGTGAAAGATAAAAATACCTTTTCATGAACCGATGTACGAGCTGATATGGAATAATATGAAAGAATCTTTCCTCTTATACCTTGTGCATTACTCACATTAGATGAAGGAATGTTAGATCCGACTCCTTGATATATCTTAAACATTCAATCCAAGAGTTTTTTGCACCAATTGACTAAAAAATATTACATTTCTTCTCTTATTTCACTTATTTCATTAGTATGCTTTGTTTAAGCTTGTTCATTTCTTCACCTTTTTATAGAGAACTTATTGTCACTAATCTGCCATAACATCTAAGTTGACCAGACTTCTCCTTTCCAAACAGTGCCCTGAACGCATCATCTAGTTTTCCCCTGAATTTTGATGATTCTCAAGTTTAGACTGCCAAAAAAGTAAAACAAGCAATAGCTCATTTTCCTGTTCTATAATAAGCTCTGAATGTAATTTTTTTAAAAAAAAATCTCTTCTGCATTTACATTGAACAGATCAAAGAACCTAGGCAAAATTTGAATTTTACTATTTATCCTTACCATGTAAATTTTTAATATCCAGTTAGATGATTTCAGTTTTCCTCTGTTCAGTATAAAATCTTAGCAGAAATTTCAATTTTTCGAGCGCATCAGAAATTTAATAAGAAAGGTATCTTTCAGCCTTAAAGTCATGAATTAGTTAGCTTTCGTCTTTAATGAAGCATCAAAGGAATACAGAATGACTAACAAGAGACGGAAACAAGGGATCACTTTTCTGAGTTCTTTTGCACTCTTTAAAGTAATAAATATGGTAGATACATCAGTTTCATCACAGTTCAGGGGGAAAACAGATCAGACATTTGTGGAAGACTTTAGAAGCAGAAAATGATCAAATCACTCTTCAAACTTCTCACCTTCTCAGACTAGCAAATGTAGACTCATTCAACTTAGAACAACATCTATATCAGAAGGTGATGTTCTAGACATATGTATAATAGAAAAGTGTATGGATACAAGCCAAGATACCAAAAGTCTGAACAATTTAAGTGCTACTAGGGGTCTAATGAAGGGAGCATGAGTTGTATGTGGAGATTTTAACACATATAGGTACCCCACAGAAAAAATAAATTGTAGAAGAAGGTCCAGATTCATGATGGAATTCGCAGACCTTATAGAAGACTTGAAATTGATTGATGTTAATCTGGAAGGAGGTATTTTCACTTGGTTCAAAGGGGATAATCGTCTGGCAACTTTTAGGATTAATAGAATCCTTATTTTAGCAAAATGGGATGACAAATTCAGAAGTATCAAATAGATTCTACTACAGAGAATGGTTTTAGATCATATCCTTATAGCTTTGCAGTATGGATTTTAGACATATAATAAGTCCTACTTCAAAGTGGAGAAGTAGTGGTTGAGGACAGAAGGTTAAGTAACAGAGTAAGAAATTGGTGGAACTCTTTTAAGAATTTAGGAAACCCTGACTATAGTTTGTGCATTTGACACTGAAACTGAATGTTGGTCACTTCTGGAAGCCAAAGGAGATGTTTGGCTCAAAAAACATATGACTATAAAGTTTGAATTGTTAAATGATCTTGAACTCATGACAACTTTCAAAGCAGTATAGAATCACATATTACTAGAGGAATGTTGCCAAACATTCTCACACAATCTTATTGTCATTATTAAATTGGGAAGAAGTAGCTATATCATTTTGCAACGTTTAATGTGAAAGGATAATACAGAGTTAAAATAGATGGAAGTGGAACTTGAAACTTAATTAACATGATACATCAATTAGGACTCATAGACTGATATGATTTCTAATGGTCATATATAACACCGCGAGTCTGCACCCTGGATTTCACACGGTGCTTATGATCCACAAGCTAACCCATGAGCTGGTACCTACTATGAGCACTGAATAATAATACAGTAAAAATACAGAATATAGGCTGAAATGCCATAAGGTTCACAATCTGAATACTGAAAGATAATAATATCTAATAAAACATCTGAATCTGAAATATTATCTAAGCTAGTCTAGTCTGAAAAGCCTCTAACGGAACTATCTAAGTGTGGAGTTAATGGAAAACCCCCCCCAACTAACTCCGACTACTGAAATACTAAAGCTACTGAAACTACTGAAGTAAATGCATATCCTCAATATATGAGGACTCACTACTGAAACTGTTGTTGATAACTAAATCTGTCTATGTGTGGTCAGAAACTTGAGCGTCTGAACCTATGATATGAGACATCATAGCGCAAAGAAAAAGTATGTGTCAGTACGTGGAATGTACTAGTATGCTAGATGAGGTAAGGCTGAATGCAAGGGTTCATATGCATGAATAATAACTGACTAAATAATATATAGAAACTGAATAAAAGTACATGGATAACTGAAACTTCTGTAAGTACTGAGTATGCAATACTGTGCATATACATATATACTGTATCTGAGCTTTTACTGAAGCTAAGTACTTATTTTTGGTAACTGAGTAACTAATATCTGAAATTTACTAATAACTGAGTTTCTAATACTGCTTGACTGTATCTGACAGTCCTGATTCTGTAGAACTGAACTGAGTTCTATACTGAGACTGAAACTAAAACTGTGGAGATAATCATCTAACCGACATTTCCCTTTTCTGAATAGATTTGGGGTCCAACCTGTAACCCCAGCTGAAAGGGTGTCGGTACCGTGCCACAAGTAATGACAAGTTGAAGAGTCACCCTCATCTGGCAGGTTCCCTGAATGTGAACGGTGGTACCCTCAACTGGAAGGTAAAACACCTCATCAACCCTCAACTGAAAGGTTTATGTCTCAACCTATGCTAGCTATGTAGTTTTGGAATGCAAGGACTGCTACTAAGGACCACATTCTCTACTGGCAGGTAGCCCCCATCCTTGGGTTCACTTGGTGTTGAATCCTACTCCCATCTGAATGACACTGATTACTATACTGAGCTAAACTAGACTGATACTAAGTTTCACTGAGTTCTGTAATGGACTGAGTTTACTGAGTTCTATAACTGACTCAGTTCACTGAGTTCTATAACTGCCTGAGTACTTACTATTTCGGGACATGATTGAGAATATTTTGTAACTACTGTAGCTCTAGGTAAACAGCTAGATTGTCGGGTATTAGATACCCCTAAGACTCAATAGCATAAAAATAAAGCATAGAATAATCTTGTAAAGCATAACAATGTCCACTTGTTCATAGTTCATTTATAGAGACATTTTATCAATCACTTGTAGGGTATAAGCTTGTACCTGATTGAGACTACATAATGACATGTCATGATTCCACTATTTATTTCACATAGGCATTTTATCAAGCACTTTGGAGCATGGATTATTTCACATAATAATAGTCAACACACGAACATCATGAATACAACACTCAATTGCAATTTCAAGGGTTTAGCATACAATTTCCATAATTCATCACATAAACTATTTTAATTTCATGGAAACTTATAAGTAATCATGAATTGAAACCCAATTACTATCCTCAACATGAATACAATCAATTTCAAGCATGGAATTCATAAATCTAAGATCTTGTAAGTTTAAAAAAGGGGGGTTTAGTCTTCATGGGTGAAAGGAACCCATTAATGAAGACCTAACATACCTGAGAAGATTAATTCTTGAAGGTTCTTGGAGGAATTCTTGGGTCTTGTTCTTGATTCTTGAAGTTAGGGTTTCGCCCTTTGAGAGAGAATATTTTAATCTTGAGAGAAAGTGAGGAAGTAATGATATAACTAGGTTAATTAGGGGTAAATTACGTGTTAAATGCTGATTTGGGTCATGGAAAATTACCCAATTACCCCTGGAAAAGATTTAAAAATCATCACTGGATGCTCGATTTTGGGCCACACCGCAATACGGTGGCATCGCGGTGAGCCATTGGAATATGGCTGACATTGTGTAAAAATGGACGACTGGGAAATTGGATCTTGGCGCGATGCGGTGGAATCGCCTTGCCACACTGAAAAATGGCAATTATGAATTGAAACATTGGCACGACGCGCCATTATCACGGAGCTCCACTGGAAACTGATGAATTCCATTTGGCTCATCTCTGCGACGCGGTGAAGTGCCAGTTGGCACACTGTTTTACAAAAATTGCTCTAACTCTTTGCCCGGGTATCGAATTTGGGCGAATTTTATATCGTTGGAAAACTGACTGAATTTCCTACACAATGATAAGTGCTAAACTGAAAAACACTAAGTATTTAAAATTTTTATATAGGAATACTTATGTACTGAGAGTTGAATTAAGCTAGGGAAATACGGGGTATTATATATCTCTCCCTTGGGAACATTCATCCTCGAATGAGACTAATTAAGCTGAGAAATACTGATAGACTGAGTTTACACACTGAACATGCATAACTAAAAAACTGAACATCTGTCTGAAATAGTCTAGTCCGAAAGCCTCTAACTGTCTGAATATGGAGTTGATGGGACAAGTCCCCAAGTAACTCCGACTGCTGAACATACTGAACTACTGGAATGCTGAAATAAAAAAAAATTTCCTTGAAATATTAGGACTCACCACTATAACTGTTATTGATAACCTGAGCTGCTAAGTACGGTCAGGGGCCCATGCGTCTGAACCTATGATGTGAGACATCATAACGCAAAAGAAAGAGTATGCGTCAGTACATTAAATGTATTGGTATGCTAAGTGAGGCAGGTTGATATATATAGGTTCATAAGCATGAGATGATAACTAACTGAATGAACATTATAAAATAACTGAATAAGAGTGCATGCAAAACTGTAACTACTGATCATGTTGACTATGCAATACTGTGCATATAACCTCTGTCTGAATTAGACTGAAACTAAAGTACTAAGTTCTGGTAACTGAATACTGATAACTGAGGTTTAGACTGATACTGAAGTACTGAATTCTGATATCTAAGTAACTGATAACTGATAGCCATAGTTCTATAGAACTATCTGAGTTCTTTACTGAATTCTGAGATTGAATACTAATTATTGAGTACTGAATACTGAAACTATAATTGTGGGAGTGTTCATCTAACTGATATACCCCGATTATAAACTGAGTTGGGGTCCAACCTGTGAGCCCAGCTGGAAGGGTGTTATCACCTTGCCAAGGGATATTAACAATGATGTATCAACCCTAATCTGGAAGGAAGACTCATGAATTATATAAATAGTTGTGTCAACACTAATCTGGCAGGAGGACAACTTACCCTATGCTAGCTACGTAGTTCTATAATGCAAGGACTGTTAATAAGGGTCAAACCTTCTACTGAAGGAATGCCGCCATCCCTGGGTTCGCTCGATACTGAATCCTACTCCTAATAGAATAGTCACTGAACTGGTCACTAGACTATACTAAGCTTGACTGAACTATTACTGATCGTGTTGACTAACTGAACTGGACTGAGTTCACTGAGTTTTGTAACTGACTGAGTACTAATAATCGTGACTTTACAGAGACTATTCTATAGCTACTGTAATTCTAGGTAAACAGCTAGATTGTCGGGTATTGAATACCCCCAGGACTCGATAGCATCAATAGGAAAACATGGCAAAATCTTAAAGGCATTACATTAGTAATTTGTCCACCGTGCATTCATTTAGAAATTTTGTTAAACATTTGAGAGGCATGAACTTGTGCATGAATGGGACCACATGATAACATGTCATGAATTCACTACTCAATTTACATAGGCATTCTATCAAACATTTGGTGAGCATAATTAATGCACATAGAAATCATCAAGATATGAACATTATGGCTACAATATTCAACTTGAAAATTCAAGGGTTTAACATGAGGGTCACATGATTCTACATACTTGCTAATTAATTCACTTAAAACTTGTATGAATCTTCATTTGAAATCCATACAATAAAACTTACATGAACACAATCCAATTCAAACATGTAAATCATGAAATCAATAAAATTGTAGTTTTAAAAAGGATTCTTGAACTCCAATGGTGGAAGTAAACCCAAGGAAGAATACCTAACATACCTTAATTGTTGATTTCTTGAAAATTGTGGTGAATTCTTGGGACTTGAATCTTGAGCTTGATGAACTAGGGTTTGTTCTTAAGAGAATTTTGAGAATAAAGAATGAATTTTGTCCTTTTTAGGGGATTAATCTCGTGTTTTAGCTGAATTGAGTGAGGGGAAAAGGACCAATTTGCCCTTGGAAAGTTGGATTTTTAATGAGCAAAAATTGCCCAGTGACGCGATACCTGACGCGTCGCATCGATGGGATCTACGCAATGGCCAATTTAGAGCATCATGATTGTGTTGACTCACTGGAAATTGCACTGAAGGCTTTGCCCAATGACGCTGCAGCCAACGCATCGCATCGATGGGATCGATGCGATGGCTGATGTGTCACGCTAAGATTGTGTTGATTCACTGTTTTGGACATCTAATTAAGTTTCTAACGACGTTTGAAAAATTCAAAACTCACCCGAGGTGACCTATTGACATCTCTGATCATGAATTGACTTAAAAATCTATATTTTAAGGTCGTAAGGATCGAAAATAAGACATCCTATTATGAAGGTTAAAATAATTCTAAGTCTTAACACTTAGCTAAAAAAAAATTCTAAGTCTAGGACCCCTTTTGGTATGCTATAAAGGACCAAAATGACTAGGATTTGCAGGGTCTTACATATAGATCGTATAATAACATGGATAATAATATTCTAAGAGATGACTAACAGGTAAACTTGACATATTTTAAAGAAAAAATCAACCCTAGAAGGAGCAAACAGAGAGATAACAATCCATGCTAAAGTTTAAATGATACATCATTCAAAAGAATACTTTATTGCTGGAAAATTGAAACACCAAATGACATGCAGTAATTTTGTCAAAACTTAAAATATATGACTATTACCTTCCTCAGTTGCAGCAGCTTATCACAGATGAGCTTAACAAGCTCAAAATCCTAAGAACTTGAATCCCTAGTCTACAAAGATAAGAAAATATTCAATCATAAAGGGTTCTTAAAATTGAACCTCAACAAAGAATGTAAATTAACATTACAAGAATCGAGAACACAAGCTAATTAGTGTGAGAATAAAATGAAGCAAAGATTTTGTATATATGTATAACATAATCTATGTTGTTCATATGAGCTTTCGTAAAAAGGAATCTTTGCTACATTATAATTTGAGATTAAACAACAGAAAATTTGAGTTATAACCAATAAAAAATGAGAGAAGAAAATGTTGAGGGGCTCTTTGCATCTCCATAAACACATGTGCATGAAATTATTCAACAGCTTCACTTCTACTATAACTTAAACATCATTGCATACAGTACACATGGTTAAACTTTGTATGTTATCATTACTTAGTCGTAAAATTAACTTAGTATGCTAAAATTATTATTATAGTAGAAAACAAACTAAATAACATTGTAAAAATGAGAAATTTAGTATTACAAATTAACATAAATCAAGAGAGAACTAAAATGTAAATCTGAAGGATGAAAGACGCAATTTCAGAAAGTCGTAGCTATCTTCTTTTCCACCCACCAGTATGTCGTTAGCACCCTTCCCTATCCTCTTTTTCCAAACTCTCTACTCTGTTAAGCCCTACAACACAACTCACTTTTTTCTCTCTACCATTTTATTGTCTGCCTCTTTTATTTTTGATATCTTAGATTTGGTCTTTATCTCTGTTTCTCTGCTTTTTTTCTACTATATATACCAACTTAATGCTAGTAGTACAGTATCTATTTGAATAACAAAAAAGATAGTACTACATTATATTTGGATAGATTCAAATTTGCATTCTTGTTCCTCATTTCTTGATTTGTTATTACTAAGTTAACAAGAAAATAACCTTTTTCCTATTGTGAAATTGTTCTTTTTTATGTCTCTATACAGAATTTTTGTGTTTATGACACAATACATATGTACATATATATATAAGTATTATGTCTGGTTGAATTTTTTATTATGTTTCAAGATTTGAATTTGCTTATTGGGTTCTGGTTATTATAAATCAAACTTTAAATGGGTGATGGATTTGATTTGTCAAGTTCTTGGATGTTGGCTTGAAATTTCTTATCAAACGAAGATTAGAGTCTATCCATTATTGTTGTTATTGGGTGATTTTTGGTATCAAGATTCATTCTTAGAGTGAGACAATGGAGAAGTTTATGACCCGTTTTCCATTTCTTTAACACTTTGTTTAGAGGTTTAGTTTAAGACAAGATGAAAAATCTTTTGAAGAAACTTCAATTTTCAAGTCAATCAAAGGATTCAGAAAGGTCTAAATCATCAACAAAGAGCAAGAGATTAAGTGATGTTTCATCGTCTAATAATAATAAGCACTTTTCAACTATTTTGAGATGGTTGAATTTTGGTACCAATAGGTAGAGTCCTATTCCACCATTTCTTCAAACGTGGTTAGAGGAAATAGGATGGACCCTTCTTATTCTTCTAGTAGTAGTAGCTTAGAAGCTTCTTTTGATGCTTTAAAGCGTGATTCAAAGTGTAGCAACTCGAGAGAACCTAATATAGAGGAAGAAGTAGAAAAAGGCAATGTGAATTCCTAAACTAAATGAAACGTTATTCCAAATTACTTGTTCAATTTATGAAATTAAGAGAGTTATATTATATTTTTCTTGTTCTACCCTTAATATTAAATACAATAGAAAGTAACAATAGTTTCATCTAGAGTTTTCAAACATCATTAATAAGATTAATTTACTAGAATACACCCCTAATTAAAATTTTCTTAATGGATGTGTCAAGTCAACAAAGGTCAAATAAAATGGAATGGAGAAAGTATTTTGTGGATTCACTTTGCTGTCTATACAGCCGAAGGAGAAGCTCACAAAAAGTTAAATGCAACATGTCTCTCATTTCATTGGGAAAGACATATATATGAGTATAAGAAACACTTTGTATTATGTAACACTCAACAACAACTAGGATAATAATTTTTCAACAAGCATCAAAGCCATTTTTATTCTCTACTCAACACCTTAACAGATGACATCATAAAAGAATCAAGTTTCCACTACCGATTAATGTGTTATTTTATTTCTCTGTTTTATACAATGATAGAGTACCTTGTTTTTCTTCCCTAGAATTAAAATATAAGCTCCTTATGAATAAAAAAAATTATTATTTAACCTAACCAAAGATATATGACCACAATATAATACTAATCATTTTTTATATAACAAAGTCAATTGAGACTATTAGACAAAATGAGTCGTGGTTTTCATATTCCCTTCTCTTGTTAAGTCTCTCTTTTACCCATAATAATAAAATTTACCTAAAACAACAATTCCAAGGCCTCCATCAATCTACAATGGTTCGTTCATCTGTCTCCTCTCTCCAAACAAACCAGATAATGTCGTTGAAGGTAAAAAAGAGCTTTCTCCTATTTAATTTATAGTGGATTCCATGCCACCACCCTCCAAAGGGATCCAAGTCTACTAAAAACAAACATGCGCATGCTCAAATCTTTGACTAAATCTTCAAAATTTAAAAAGGTTTCTCCTTGCCCTAAATTAAACTAGAGATTCGCCAAAAAATGCATTCATTCTCAGAAACAAGAAGATAATAAGAAGAAAAGGAGTAATTGGAGCTAACCTTAGAAAATCAACTGGAGAAAATCAAATTTCTCAGACGCAAAAGCCAATTTTGCAGATACAGAGAAAAACCCCCAATATAATTTTTGATAGATTGGGAAATCTTTAATACTTGAGTTATTGCTTCAATCTGGGATGACAGTTGCAATTGAAGCTTATTATCAGTAGTAAATTGCCAAAGCAATTGAATATGAGAGTAAACATGACCTCTATAAGAAAAACCAAAGGATTTTCTTTGACAATTGAATATGAGAGTAAGTTGCTAAAGCTGAGAGTAATGTGACCTTTTATTCAAATGCAAACATGATTTTCTTTGACAACAGAGAGTAAACGTGAGGGTTTGTGTAACGACCCTCCCGATCATTAGTGAAATTTTCTCATCTTTCCTATTTTACCTTTTTTCGTAGTTTATGAATTATGACTCACAGGATGAATAGTACCAATTCTTGAGGTGTTGGAAAGTAATTAAGTCATTACGTGGATTATTGAGTTTTAATTAAGTTAAGCTTGATAATGATTAAGTTCGATCAAGATGACCCTTAATTAGTGTTTTATGATTTCAATAGGTTTGGAACATACTTTTTAGTCAATTTACATATTTAATTTATTTCTATGGGGTTGTGAACAAATTTTGAGAAATTATTAAAAGTTTTGGGTATGAAATAATTAATTTAATTAGTAGTGGGTCAAAACTACAGCTATTTTCTTCTCATATAACCTACATTATTGAAGTCAGTAGGTTTAACTTTGAACTGTAGCAGAAGTTGAAACAAGGAGGGTTTACGCATGGTTGAGTTGGGTAGAAGAGGTTCTCGACAACTGAGGTTAGTTTAATTTAAGATAATTAATACACAATAACAATAGCATGTTAATTTCTATATGTTGACACAATAGGCTTCTGTTTCTTGAAAAGGATGGAAAGATTCCTTTTCTATAATTATTATAAGTAACCATTATTTATAAAGTAATCTAATGAAAAGAAAAAGAAAAACAAATCATTGGTCAATAATGATGAGACAGTGATAATAACGAATTGCAGTATAGTTACTGTATTTGTTGTTGCTTGGTTCAGACCCGAGGTTTTTCCCAAAAAATTATCAACCACGCACGATCTGTATTTTTTTATTAATTCGGTTGTAAGTTTGGGGTTTCTAGAGCAAGAATTTATAAAACAGATTTTATTAGATTCGTACCCTTATGGGAATTATGTATTCGAGCAGATTTTTATCATTCAGAGACTTTACGAAAGGGCAAGGCCCTTGCAAATTAGCTTGCACTTGAATTCTTTGATTGATGTAGGTTATAATTTAACTGGAGTTTAGACTCGATTTAATTTTGTGTGTGCTCCTAAATTGGATGCTTGTTGATTGGTATTCGAACATGCTTGAATTTGATGATATTTGGTTTGTTGAGACATGTATAAATAATTATTGAAAATTTACTTAGTGGAATTGTCTTATGAATTTGATGATATTTGGATTATTTGTAAGCACTGTTTGACATGTTATTAATGTATTACTGATTCATTGAAAACTTGTTATGTGACGATGCTTGTCTACTTGTTATTTGATTTATGTTGTGTACATGCTAATAAATTTAGTTGACCTATGATACCTACCAGTACGTAGTGGTTTATACTGATACTACCCTGTACTCTCTTTTTGTTCAGTGTAGAAAGTGTTCCAGAGGCCAGACATGACCTCACCTCTAGAGTTGGATACCAGATCTTGATCTAAGGGTGAGCACTCCGTCTCTAGGCTGCCATGGGTTATCCTATTTTTTCTTGTCCATCATTCGGCTAATGAAACATTATTTATTTACTTTATTTTTTTATATCATTTTTGATATGATTTTTTTTAGAAGTTCTTGTACGATGACTTTTGTCTTGGTATGCACCTTATTTGTTAAAAAACGAGGAGGAAAGGATCTGTCTCATTATGAAGGGTTTGAATATAAGTGTCCAGATTTCTACTCTTTAGATGATATCTTCAGGCAAGTTTTTTCAAGAGATGGTTGATTTTGTCAAGAAGGTGAAGGGTGTAAGGCAAAAGGATTATGCCAAGGCAGCAGAAAAGAAGGCCCGCACAGAAGGCAATTTTAGTGGTTCTTATTCTAGGGGTCAGAGTTCACATAGATACCTTGCTCTCCCTATTCAGTCAGCGATGTCGGTGTCTGTTGGGGGTCCATCAGGAGATAGCCAACCATCTCTAGACTTTTGTGGTTACCTCACTTTATCTTCATCATCTTAGTGACCTACCTTGGATTGTATATGTTATGAGTGCAGTAGAGAAGATCACATCAGGAGGTTTTGTCCTAATTTGAGGTAATATGGTTAGTCTGGCTAGCAGCAGGCTCCTCAAGCTTTAGTTCTAGCAGGTAGGGGAAGTTGTGGTAATGGTAGAGTTCCTCCACAGGGTGTTCGTGGTGGTCATCAAGAAGGTAGGGGTGATAATCAGCCCCATCGTGGTGGTTCTTAGCTTGGTAGAGGTGACGCTCATACTGGTGGTAGGGCCTATATCTATGATTTTCCAAGTAGTCCTGATGCAGAGGCATCAAAGGCTATTATTACAAGTACTATTCTTGCCTATGATCGAATGTCCACTATATTATTTGATCCTGGCTCTACTTTTTCGCACGTATCTGTTAATTTTGCTGTGGGATTGGATATGGATATTGTGTTTGATGTGCTTTTGAGGTGAAAAATGTTCAGAAGAATCGTTTAGAACAAATTTGAGTTAAGAGTCTTTGATTCATCCAAAGTTAGGTATTCCATTATATAATGGTATACTTTAAACGTGTATAACTTTTTATATATGTGAAATTTTCATCTCAAGACCCACCAAATTGTAGATAATTAAATCTGCTTTCCAACGATACTAGTTTTGCCTTAATCTGATACCCGAGCAAAAATTTATGGCTATTTTTGTGAGAGGCAGTGAGGTCACGTGATAAGCCCATGCCGCGGGGCTTACAGTGCCGCTATAGAGCGGGCATCGTGGGCTCTATTTCCCCGGGCTGAAAATCGTGTCACCTATTCCATTTCGTCACGTTTTCAACTTCTTAAGGGTCAAGGGGCACTTTGGTCCTTTTCCCTCAACTCCAAACGTCCAAGGGACGATTTATAACACCCAAAAGAGCATTGTTTTCCCACTTTTCATCATCAAAGCCTCACTTAAACCCTCCCTTTTACCGATGAACAAAGCTCAAGGCTTCTTCCCAAACACCAAATTAATTATCTTCTCTTTAAGAAAAGCCAAGAACTCAAGTTTTCCAATTCAAGGTTGTGTTTCTCTTTCAAGATTAAAGCTTTAAGGTATGTGGGAGTTCATCCATTGGTCTCCTTTCACCCATGGAGCCCAAAAACCCTCCTTTCAATTAAAGGATGAAATTTTATTCTTATTATGGAGTTTTGTATGTTCAAGAAAGATTTAGTTTCATGATTTCATAGTGTTTTTAATTCAATTCAGTCCATGTGTAATTCCATGCAAGATGTTTATTTCCTTATGCCATGAATTTAAGTTTCCCCATGCTTTATTCAAGTTAATTCCATGATAGACCCTAAAATTCATGATTTTTAGCAACATCTCCATGTTTCAAATTCATGCTTTCCACATGTTTGATAAAATTTCCATATCATGTTCAATCAAATTCAAGATGAATCCCCAAGTTATAAATTTTATCATGTAATTCTATTGTTCCCTCACGTTTAAGACATTCTTATGTTCAAGCTATGATCTTTACATGTTGTGATGAAATTCTCATGTCCTACTTCAAACGAATTTCATGTAAATTCCCCAATTCATAATTTTAGTTATGTAATCATACTATGCTCCCATGTTTAAGATGTTCCCATGTTGAAGTTCATGATCCCCATGTGTTTGATGAATTGCCCTATGTTGAAGTATTAATCTCCATGTGTTTGATGAAATGCCCAAGTGACGGGTTTTTTTGAATAATTCTTTCTCATTATGGTTTTGAAGATTTAGTATGTCCTATTGTTATTGTTATCGAGTCCTAGGGGTTATGAACACCCAAAATTTAGTTGTTTACCTAGTTTTCAGTATCTACAGAATGATTTCAGTTATTCCATAAGCAATATCATTAAGTCAGTAATATGATTAGTTGTAAGTACAAATAAGCTTATCGCAGTCTAGTTTATGTTTCAATATCAATTCAGACATTAATAATTACCTCAGAATTCATATGCACTATTATTTTTAGAATACCATGACCTGAGCTTATCAGTTATTAGTTATCAGTGCATGCACCAGTTAGTAATTCGTGTCAGTTTAGTTGAGAGTAGGATTTAGCACCGAGCGAACCCAGGGATGGGGGCATTCCTATTGGTATAGGATTTAACCCTTAGTAGCAATACCTGAGTTACAGAACTACGTAGCCAGCATAGCTTTGAGATGTCTTCTTGTCAGTTTAGGGTTGACACATATCTCATGAGTTTTCTTCCAGTATAGGGTTACCCCTTAGTACTTCGGGACACCAGTTTAGTAGATCCACATACCTTTTGTTAGTACCCATGGGTCGGTATTGACACTCTTCTAACTGAGGTTACAAGTTGGACCCTAATTAACTCAGATTGGGGTATGTTGGTTAGATGATACCTCCCACAGTCTCAGTATAGTATTCAGTGTCTCTTCAGTTTAGGTTTGCTTAACTGGGTGTACAGACTTTCAGACACTCAGTTTTATAACTTTCAGTTTTTTAGATTATAGATTATCTCAGTACTATAACAGATATACACTTAGTCTTGCATTCTCTGATATTACAGTTTTCACACATTCACTATCAGTTATCTCATGTTATTCAGATAGTCCTTATCTCATATGCACAGTATCCCATAGTTTCAGCCCAGTTACTAACTAACTGCAGTTCAATATTATGAAATTAGTATTCAGTCATCAGTTATTCAGTGTTTGAATATCAGTAGTCCATATTCATATATCAGCTACTCAGTATATAGGTACTAGTTACCCCCTTTACTTAGAGTTCAATCATTCCATAACCCAGACATCAGTTATTCAGTTAACCATATTAGCTCAGTACATGTATGTTTGGTCTCGCATGTTCATTTATCCATGCTTTATCGTATCCCAACTTTAGTTCTACTTATATTCCAAGAGTAAGGTTTTAAGAAACTAAGTGTAGTGATTCACCAAATTATCAGATTATGGTTGTTATTCATGCTTTAAGATATTTAGCTTTCAATTTATTTTAGTCTCTTGGTAAGTTTACTTATACCTAGTCATGCTTGTTTTAAGATTTCGTATGAAATCAGTTTTACTTATTGCATTCACCCCTACATACTCAGTACATTCCAGAAGTACTGATCCACATATATGTCTATGTGCTACATTGTCTCATAATGTAGGTACCAGTTATAGCCTACACATCATGATCAGACAGTTGCAGTTTCAAGCCAGCAAGTGAGGAGTTCTCTGGTTTTGGGAACTCCAGACAGTTTTAGTTCAGGTACAGTTCATTTATTTTTTTATATGTATTTATTAGTGGTAGTTGGAGGCATGTACCAACTATCTATAGTCAGTATAGTAGAGGCTCCATAGATGTCAGTTAGAGTCAGTCATGTAATTTCAGTTTCTTTCTTTAGATTTATAAGATTGTAAAACTTTATCAGTTACATATTATTTCAGATTTTCAGTATGATTATATTTCCGCACAGTAGAACTTGTTATTTAATATATTATAATTTAGTTGCTAAACAGTATGCCAGTTCATGGGTTAGTTTGGGATCACTTGTGGTTTCAAGCACCGTGTGGCATCCAGGTTGTACTCTCAGGGCGTTATAATTTATTGTAATGCCTCACATTTGGTTTTAGGTGTTGTTTTGATGTAGGAAAGGAATGTGATTGCTTATGCTTTGAGGCAATTAAAGCCTAATGAGAGGAATTATACAATCCATGATTTGGTTGGCTTTTGTGGTTTTTGCTCTTAAGATATGAAGGAATTACTTGTATGGGATACATTATGAAGTGTTCAATAATCATCGCAGTTTATAGTATGTTTTCACGCAGAGGGATTTATATTTGAGAGAGTATAGGTGATGGATTTGCTTGCAGATTATAATATCACTGTTCTATGCTAAATAGGGACTGCTAATGTGGTAGTTGATGCATTGAGCAGAAAGTCAGCAAGTATGGGTGGCTTGACTTATTTGAATGCTAGCAGGAGTCCTTTGGCTAAAGAGATTCAGAATCTAGCTAACAAGTTCATACGACTTAAAGTAATTGAAAGAGGAGGATTTCTAGCTAGTATAGAGGCAAGGTCCACTTTTCTAGATCATATCAAGGCTAAACACTTCGAGGATTCTAAGTTGAGCAAAATTTGTGATAAGGTTTTTTAGGGTGAGGCCAAAAAGGCCATTCTTGATGGTGAGAGTGTGTTGCAGTTTAAAGGGAGAGTTTCTGTGCCTCGTGATGATGATTTGATTCCTAATATTTTAGTTGAGGCTCATTATTCGAAGTATTCTATACATCCTGGTGCAACCAAGATGTACCGTGAGTTGTGACAGCATTACTAGTGGGGTCGAATGAAGTGTGACATAGTTGATTTTGTTTCTAAATATTAAAGTTGCTAGCAGATAAAGTATGAGCATCAGAAGCCTGGTGGTACTCTTCAGAGGATGCCTATTCCTGAATGGAAATGGGAGAGGATATCCATGGATTTCGTTGTTGATCTTTCCAAGAATTTGGGGAAATATGATTCTATATGGGTTATTATGGATAGGTTGACTATGTCTACTCATTTTATTCCAGTTTAGGTGACTTATAATGCAGAAAAGTTGGCAAAGATTTATCTTAAGGAAATTGTTCAGTTGGATGGGTCCCAATTTCTATTATCTCAGATAGTGGCACACAATTTACCTCTAACTTTTGGAAGAGGTTGCATGAGGATTTGGATACTAAGTTGGACCTTACCACAACTTTTTACCCTCAGATCGATGGGCAGTCCGAGCAAATAATTCAAGAATGGAGGATATGTTTTGTGTGTGTGGTGGATTTTGGAGGTCATTGGGATCAGTTTCTAACTTTGGTCAAGTTTACATATAATAACAATTATCATTCAAGTATCAATATGGCACTGTTTGAGGCTTTGTATGGGATGAGGTGTAGATCTCCCATTGGGTAGTTTGATGCTTTTGATGTAAGACTGTGGTGTACTAATATATTGAGATACTCGTTGGAGAATGTCAGGTTCATTCAGGAGAAACTTATACCGGTTCAAAGCAGGTAAAAGGAGTATGCAAATCAAAAAGTTGAGATATGCACTTTATAAAGGGTAAGCAAGTGTTGCTCAAAGTTTCATCTATGAAGGGTGTAAAGCATTTCGGAAAGCAAGGTAAGCTTAGTCCTAGATATATTGGACCATTTGAGATTCTTCAGCGTGTGGGGTTGGAGGCCTATAGAATGGCATTGCCTCCAAGTTTGTTAGGAGTTCACCTTGTATTTCATGTATCTATGCTAAAGAAAATTCATAGTGATGGTAACTACATAATTTGTTGGGATTCGGTCTTGTATTATGAAAGAATCGTCCTATTGAGGAGGCTACGTGAGAGATCGAAGTAGACATGCGTAACAAGCATCACATTCTTTTGCTAATTCAGGTAATTCCTTGTCTCCCCTTTCTGTCACTTGTTTGCCTATTTGGGGATGAACAATAATTTGATTGGTATCTGATGTAATGATCCTCCTAGCCATTTGTGAAATTTTCTCATCTTCCCTATGTTAGCCCTTCCTGTAGTTTATTGTAATGCCCCGAGATTACACGGTAACCCATGATACTGGTACCTGTTGTGAGCATGAAATAAAACTGATAACAAAAGAGTATTTGCAGAATTTAACTAAAAAATTCCATAAGGTTTTAAATCATAGTTCTGATAATGTCTGCAAAACAACACTGATAATACTAATAAAATGATTGATAATGACAACTGAAAACTGACTAACTGTCTGTACCAGTATGAAAGCCTCTAAACTAACCAACTGTGGAGTTGATGGGACAAGACTCCAACTAACTCCCACTAACTAAATAACTGAACTACTGACATACTGAATATAAGATAAATCATCCTCTAAGGATGAGGACTCACCACTGTTGACTGCTACTAATAGGTTGATCAGTCAAAGTATGATCGGGAACCTGAGTATCCTAACCTATGATATTAAAAATTATAGCGCAAAAAACAAGTATGCGATCAGTACTTTGAATGTATTGGCATGCTAGATGAGATTAGGCTAGTATGCATAGGTTCATGTGCATGAATAATAACTGAATGAATGAATAGCATGAGGTAACTGAGTATAAATGCATAAAAATTATGAAATCGGAGAATGCATGACAAAGCATATAATATGACTCTAAAATAGTCTGTAAACTAAAATACTGATATACTAATAACTGAATAACTGGTAACTGTATGCTATGGTCAAGCAAACGTAAAACTAAACTCTATACTAAAATACTGGTTTGAGACTGTAGGAGCTATCATCTAACCGACATGCCCTAATATGAGCTAATTGAGGTCCAACCTGTGACCCGAGTTGGAAAGGTGTCAGTACTATGTCATGGGTACTAACAATGGTTATGTGGATCCATTAAGCTACTAAACAACCAGGATGTCAAGCCTAAACTGACGGGTTACACCTGGGCAGAGTCAAGCCTAAACTGACGGGTGACTCCTCATATTCTACACTAGAGACGTAGCTTTGGAATGCAAAGACTGCTATTAATGACTCTGCCTAACTAACGGGGAATACATTATCCCTATATTAGCTCAGTGCTAAATCCTACTTCCAACTGAAAGACCCGAAATATTAAACTGACTATGCTTAACTATTTAAAATACTGACTGAAATAATAGGGTTCATAACTATTTTGTAACCATTCTATAAACACTGAAAAGTAGGTAGGCATCTAAATTTTAGGTATTCAAACCCCCAAGACTCGATAACAATAATAGCAAGATTGTACTAAAAATTTGAGGACATGATATGTAAGCATTTATTAAAAACTCCTTCTTATAGGCATTTCATCAAACACTTGTAATTCATGGTTTAAGCTAAGCATGGGAATAGTTTTAAAACTTATAGTAATAGCATGATTTTCCAACTAAAATCACCAATTAAGGTTTAATTCAACGAACAACACCATTCAAACGTATGGGGATTAATAACAACAACAATTTCATGTAAACATGGTATAGAATCAAAATTTATGGGGTTTCATGGTTAAAATCACAATAACTTGTAAAAATTACAACTTTGAATTTGAATTTGGGTTCTTGGACTCCATGGGTGGAAAGGATCCATGGATGAACATTTAACAGACCTCAAAAGTTTAAATCTTGAAGGAGAATATCTTTTCTTGAAGGTTCTTGAATGGTGACGCTTGTATTCTAAAGTTTTCTTGAAAAAGGGTTTGAATCTTGTTCTTGGGGAATGATCTTGAAAGAAACCCTAATTTTGATATTAAGGATGAATAAGGGGTTATGTTGTTTAAGTTGATGGAATTAGGGGGTTAAAAAGGGAGGAAATGACCCAAAAAACTTATTAAAACGTCAATACGTTGTTGTACAAACTTGGTCGATGGTTTGGGTGATGGACCGTCAATTTTGTGACTGACCGTCACTCAATCCATCAAATAATAGAAAGAAAATAAGATCACTACCTAAAGTTGATGGCCTGGCTTGACGGTCCATCACTGGCTTGACGGCCCGTCAACCTGGCCGTCGTACTTCGGCAGTCGGACAGCTCTCTGGTAAAATGGGCATAACTTTTTCCCCAACATCAGATTAAGAAAAAATTGATATAGTTGGAAATATAAGTCAATTATCTATCTGTTGGTGGGTCATGAGCTCAAAAATTCTTAGTAAAACAAAATATATGCTCATTTGAAGTTGACTATAGCATCATCTTTCTCAAAAACTCAATCGGTAAGTAATATTTTGATTCATCTAATAGCTAGGAGTTATTTGAGGCCTTAATATACATCAAATTTACTTATAAAACTACCAAATAACTATAATTTATTTCTCATGAACTTGAAGCATGGTTCTAATATTGGTCTGGATTTTTTAGGTATTACAATATCTCCCCTTTGGGAATATTCATCCTCGAATGAGGTTTTAGCTGGGAGTACTGAAGAATCTGAGATATTATACTGAACATGCATGAATGAGAACATGAGAACATACTGAGTCTAAAACATGATACATAACTGAACTGATTTCATGAATGCATGAAATGACATGAGAATGGTTATAAGGTTGAGATAGAAAGGAGAGTGTCAACTTATGAGTACCCATTCTTCAAGTTGGATCTTGTTACGCGAATAGAAAATGAGAGATTTAGGACATGAAAACTCTAGTATTACAACATCTTCCCCATTGGGATATTTCATCCTCAAAATGATACTGACTTGGTTGAAATACTAAGGAAAGACTGAGAACGGGACACTTACAAACTGAATTATCACTGAATTTCTAGAATCTGAAATTGAGGCATGATACATGAGCTGAGCTGAACTCGTAAACTACCAGGATACAAACATTTTACCTCTTGGAATATTCATATTCATGAGACTTCGGATAGTATGACTAGATGGAAAGATGGGAAACCATAGGAACTTGTCTGTCTGACTGTTAAACTGAATTGTTGGCTTTACTGACTAATTCATACAAAAAACTTATACTCAACTGGAGCATTTTTTACAATGCTCTTTCTAAGAAGTTCTAATAATATTAGAGATCAGAGAATCTTAGGCATGATCTGAATAATACATCTGTATAAGTAATCCTATCATGGCTACAAGTCTGTAACACGAAACATAGGCCTACGAAACCCAAGCTAGCATAGAATTGCTATGCCTTAGACACTGCAACTGCCACTTTCAAGCTTAGACATACTACTCGAATACTCCCTCAACAATACCTTCCACCTTAATACTGCACATCACCTTTGACTACTGAAAATATTCACATATGCACTGATAACTCTACCTTCTGAAGTCTGAGCTGGACTGAATTCTCTCACTATGTTCAAGCCTACTCGAATCTACAAAATGCACATATAACACTGTAATACTAGTCAGATTAATGAATTCAGTACACCCTGCATTTCATAGCTTCCCATCTCAAGAATAATTCTGATTTCCCGTTCAACAACTAAATACAACCTCTTACTAGCCATTCACTAATACATAATGCATTTATCAACTTACACACCAATATGACATTCAAGACTATCTTCATAACTACAGTGTCATGTAAAACAAGCATGCAACATTCTTTCCTTAACGTGAAACATTTACACTCTCCCACCTTAGCAATTTCTCACCACTACTTTATTTTATTAGGAGAGGTCATTGAAAGGTTAAAATTTAAGGACCTTGAGCATGCATAAAAACTATACAGAACTTGATACTTAAAAGATACCTGAGGAATAGAATATCAACATCATGGGTTTATCAAAAAACTAAAACTGAACGACTCTATTTCTGAAATCAATTAAAATATTTTTTTGGAATACTGTAATCGAAAAATTTTTGTATACCTGTCAGGCTATGATAGACTTACCCACTGGGGTAGACACTGAGAAAGGGTCCACTAAGATTTTGGGACTAACTTCGAAGTTGATGACTATATAAGGTGTTACAAAAGAAAAGAAAGCTTCAGGATCTAGTAAAGCATAAACATGTAAACGAAAGACCTGTAACATACCAGTAACCACATCAGGAGAACTTTCCTGATCCTACCGATACTAAAGTGCATAAATCCCATTATGACGTTAGCAATTGGTTGCGCTGGAAACGACACCCTGCTGAGTTGGGTTATCGGAAGAAACTGAAGGATGACTGTATTGACTCCGCGGACCAGCCTTAGGACATTCTCTAACTTTGTGGTCAGACTCACCACATCTAAAACACACATCACAGCCTGCTCTACACACACCCTTATGATTCCTACCATATTCTCTACAAAGAAAATTAGTATGAAAATCCTTCCCACTAGCCTGTGACTTATAGCCTGGTGCTCTATCTCGACTGTCATTCTTAAACTTAGGTATTGGCGCAATGGATGAAGGCAGAGTTGGGTTTGAGAATTTTGGCTGAATTGGGAGCGGTTACGACCCCTTGACTTTGTCTTAAAACTACTTGGTCTGGCCTTCTTATTCTTTCTCTCTTTCTTTCTACGCTCCTCCCTCTCACTCAGCTAAGCATGAATCAAAAGCCTAGATAGGACAATATCCTACAAATAGTTCTGAGCAACTACTGAATAAACATAAGGTAGTGAAAGTAGCTCTGAATTCAGCGTGAGAGACATGCTCATTCAGGGGATCTTCTTGAAGAAGCGGAGATGCGGATTGACTCTTAATTTTTCTTTCATTGTTCTTTCTGGGAGGCATTTTTTTTACACAGAAGGATAGATGAGTTAGAAGGGAGTTTAAATAGAGCTCATGCTCTTTCGCATGATATGAACACTGAAAAAGGGTAAACTTTTCCAAAAAAACGTCTTGTAGCCTCTTGTCCATAAGTGTGGTGTGCTTCACACCCATGCATAAGACTCTACTCAACACGGATTTTTGACTCCTTAGGATACTTTAAAATATTAGGCTCTGATACCAAGATTGTGACACCCCGATATTACACCCTGGGTGCTACACGATGTTTACGGTCACAAGTGACCACAAGATATCCCATGATACTGGTATCTTCTATAAGCACTAAATAAAACTGATAACAAAAGAGTATTTGCAAAATTTAACTAAAAATGCCATAAGTTATTAAATCATAGTTCTGATAATGTCTGCAAAAAAATACTGATAATACTGATAAAATGGTTGATAATGACAACTAAAAACTGACTAACTGTCTATACTAGTCTGAAAGCCTCTAAACTGACTAACTATAGAGTTGATGGGACAAGACCCCAACTAACTCCGACTGACTAAATAATTGAACTGCTGACATACTGAATGTAAGATAACTCATCCGAGAAGGATGAGGACTCACAACTCATCCAAGAAGGATGAGGACTCAGCACTATTGACTGCTGCTAATAGGCTGATCAGTCTAGGTACGATCGGGAACCTGAGCATCCTAACCTATGATATTAAAAATCATAGAGCAAGAAATGAGTATGCGATCAGTACTTTGAATGTATTGTCATGCTAGATGAGATTAGGCTAATATGCATGGGTTCATTTGCATGAATAATAATTGAATGAATGAATAGCATAAGGTAACTGAGTATAAATGGATGAAAACTATGAAATTTGAGAATGCATGACAAAGCATATAATATGACTCTAAAATAGTCTGTAAACTGAAATACTGACATACTAATAATTGAATAACTGGTAACTTTATGCTATGGTTAAGCAAACCTGAAACTAAACTCTGTACTGAAATACTGGTCTGAGACTGTAGGAACTATCATCTAACCGACATGCCCCAATATGAGCTGATTGGGGTCTAACCTGTGAACTGAATTGGAAGGGTATCAGTACCATGCCATGGGTACTAACAACGGCTGTGCGGATCCACTAAGCTACTAAACAACCAGGATGTCAATCATAAATTGACGGGTTACACCTGGGCAGAGTCAAGCCTAAACTGACGGGTGACTCCTCATATCCTATGCTGGTGAGGTAGTTTTGGAATGCAAGGACTGCTACTAACGACTCTGCCTAACTGACGGGGAAGCCATTAATCCTACATTTGCTCAGTGCTAAATCCTACTTCCAACTGAAAGACCCAGAATATTAAACTGACTATGCTTAACTATTTAAAATACTGACTGAAATAATAGGGCTCATAACTATTTTGTAACCATTCTATAAATACTGAAAAGTAGGTAGGCAGCTAAATTTTGGGTATTCAAACCCCCAAGAGTCGATAACCCTAATATCAAGATTGTACTAAAACTTTAAGGACCTGATATGTAACCATTTATTAAAAACTCCTTCTTATGGGCCTTTCATCAAACACTTGTAATTCATGGTTTAAGCTAAGCATAGGAATAGTTTTTAAACTTATAGTAATAGCATGATTTTCCAACTAAAATCACCAATTAAGGTTTAATTAAGTGAACAACACCATTCAAACGTGCGGGGATTAATAACAACAACAATTTTATGTAAACATGGTATAGAATTAAAATTTATGGAGAGTCATGGTTAAAATCACAATAACTTGTAAAAATCACAACTTTGAATTTGAATTTGGGTTCTTGGACTCCATGGGTGGAAAGGATCCATGGATGAACATTTAACAGACCTCAAAAGTTTAAATCTTGAAGGAGAATATCTTTTCTTGAAGGTTCTTGAATGATGACGCTTGTATTCTTGAATTTTCTTGAAGAAGGGTTTGAATCTTGTTCTTGGGGAATGATCTTGAAAGAAATCCTAATTTTGATGTTAAGGATGAATGAGGGGTTATGTTGTTTAAGTTGATGGAATTAGGGGTTAAAAAGGGTGGAAAAAGACCCAAAAATCTCATTAAAAACGTCATTACGTTGTTGTGCAGACTTGGTTGACGGTTTGGGTGATGGACCATCACTCAATCCATCAGTTTATGTCCAGAAAATGAGATCACTGCCTGAAGTTGACGTCCTGGCTTGACGGTCCGTCAACCTGGCCGTCGCACTTCGGCAGTCGGATAGCTCTCTGGTAAAACGGGCATAACTTTTTTCCCCAATATCGGATTAAGGCAAAATTGGTATCGTTGGAAATATAATTCAATTATCTATCCATTTGTGGGTCATGAGCTCAAAAATTCTTAGTAAAACAAAAGATATGCTCATTTAAAGTTGACTATAGCATCATCCTTCTCAAGAACTCAATCGGTAAGTAATATTTTGATTCATCTAATAGCTAGGAGTTATTTGAGGACTTAATATACATCAAATTAGCTTATAAAACTACCAAATAACTATAATTTATTTCTCATGATCTTGAAGCATGGTTCTAACATTTGTCTAGATTTTTGAGGTATTACAATATCTCCCCTTTGGGAATATTCGTCCTCGAATAAGGTTGGTTTAGCTGGGAGTACTGAAGAATCTGAGATTATCTACTGAACATGCATGAATGGTAAAATGAGAACATACTAGGTCTAAAACATGATACATGACTGAACTGATTTCATGAATGCATGAAATGACATGAGAATAGTTATAAGGTTGAGATAGAAAGGAGAAAGTCTACTTATGAGTACCCATTACTTTAAGTTGGATCTTGTTACGTGAATAGAAGATAAGAGATTTAGGACATGAAAACTCGAGTATTACAACATCTTCCCCATTGGGATATTTCATCCTCAGAATGATACTGACTTGGCTGAAATATTAAGGAAAGACTGAGAACGGGACACTTACGGACTGAATCATGACTGAATTTCTAGAATCTAAAACTGAGGCATGCTACATGAACTGAGTTGAATTCGTAAACTACCAGGATACAAACATTTTACCTCTTGGAATAGTCATATTCATTAGACTTTGGATAGTATGACTAGATGGAAAGATAGGAAACCATAGAAACTTGTCTGTCTGACTGTTAAATTGAATTGTTGGCTTTACGAACTAATTCATATTAAAAACTTATACTCAACTGGAGAATTTTTTTCAATGCTCTTTCTAAGAAGTTCTAATAATATTAGAGATCAGAGAATCTTAGGCATGATCTGAATAGTACATCTATATAAGGAATCCCATCATGGCTACAATTCTATAATACAAAACATAGGCCTACAAAACCCAAGCAAGGATAGAATTGTTATGCCTTAGACACTGTAACTACTACTTTCAAGATTAGACATACTCCTTGAATACTCCCTCAACTATACCTTCCACCTTAAGACTGCACTTCCCTTTGACTACTGAAAATATTCACACAGGCACTGATAACTCTACCTTCTGAAGTCTGAGCTGGACTGAATTCTCCCACCTAAATGATGGGGAAAATGTCATCCCTGCATTCGCTCAATGCAAAATCCTACTTCCAACTGAAAGACCCGGAATATTAGACTAACTATGCTTAACTATTTAAAATACTAACTGAAATGATAGGGTTTGTAACTATTCTATAACCATTCTATAAATACTAAAAACTAGGTAAGCAGCTAAATTTTGAGTATTCAAACCTCCAGGACTTGATAAGAATAATATAAAGATTATACTAAAACTTTGATGACATGATATCTAAGTATTTATTCAAAACTCCTTCTTGTGAGCATTTCATCAAACACTTGTAATTCATGGTTTAAGCTAAGCATGGGAATAGTTTTAAAGGTTGTAGTAATAGCATAATTTCCCAACTAAAATCACCAATTAAGGTTTAATTAGTGAACAAAACCATTAAAACGTGTGGTTATTATTAACAACAACAATTTCATGTAAACATAGTATAAAATCCAAATTTATGGGGATTCATGGTTAAAATGACAATAACTTGTAAAAATCACAACTTTGAATTTGAACTTGGGTTCTTAGACTCCATGGATGGAAAGTACCCATGGATGAATATTTAACATACCTCAAAATTTGAAATCTTGAATGAGAATAACTTTTCTTGAAGGTTCTTGAACGGTGACACGTGGATTCTTGAGTTTTATTGAAGAAGGGTTTGAATCTTGTTCTTGGGGAATGATCTTGAAGGAAATCCTAACTTTGATGTTAAGGATGAATGAGGAGTTTTTTTGCTTAATTTCATGGAATTAAGGGTTAAAAAGGGTGGAAAAAGACCCAAAAATCTCATTAAAAACGTCATTACATTGTTGTACGGACTTGGTTGACGGTTTGGGTGACGGACCGTCACTCTGGTGATTGACCGTCACTCAATCCATCTTTATGGCTAGAAAATGAGCTCATTGCCAGAAGTTTATGGCCTGGCTTGAAAGCCCGTCACTGGCTTGACGGTTCGTAAACCTGGTCATCGCACTTCGGTAGTCAGACAGCTCTCTGGTAAAACGGGCATAACTTTTTACCCCAATATCGGATTAAGGAAAAATTGGTATCGTTGGAAAGCTAATTCAATTATCTATCTGTTGATGGTTCATAAGCTCAATTGATATTTTTATTTTTCTAATAGATAGGAGTTATTTGAGGCCTCAATATACATCAAAGTCACTCATAAAACTACCAAAGCACTATAATTTATTTCTCATGAGCTTGAAGCATAGTTCTATTATTGGTCTAAATTTTTGGGGTATTACAATAATGTACGTGAATTATGACTCAGGGATGAGTGGTACCAATTTTTGAGGTGTTCGAAAATAATTAAGTCATTAGCTGAATTATTGAGTTTTAATAAAGTTAAGCTTGATAATGGTCAAGTTAGATCAAGTTGACCCCAAATTAGTGTTATAGTGATTCCAATAGTTTGGAATATACTTTTTAGACGATTTACATATTAAATTATTCTATGGTATTGTTAACAAATTTGGATGAATTATTAAAAGTTTTGGGTATTAAATAATCAATTTAATTAGAAGTAGTAGGTCAAAACTACAACTATTTTCTTCTCATATGACCCACGTTACTGAAGTCAGTAGGTTTAACTTTGAACTGTAGAAGAAGTTGAAACAAGAAGGGTTTACACGTGGGTGAGTTGGGAAGAAGAGGTTATCAACAACTTGAGATTAGTTTAATTTAAGTTAATTAATACACAATAACAATAGCATATTAATTGGTGTATATGGACGCTATAGGCTTCTGTTTCTTAGAAAGGAATTAGAAAGATTCCCTTACTATAATGATTATTTGTAATCATTACTTATAAAGTAATCTAATGGAAAGAAAAAGAAAAGCAAATCATTGCTCAATAACGATGAGACAATGCTGATAACGAATTGCAGTATAGTTACTATTTTCGTTGTTGCTTGGTTTAGACCCGAGGTTTTTCCCCAAAAAATTATAAACCACGCACGATCTGTATTTTTTTAATTGATTTGGTTGTAAATTTGGGATTTCTAGATCAAGAATTTATAAAACGAATTTTATTAGATTCGTACTCTTATGGGGATTATGTATTTGAGAAGATTTTGATCATTTAAAGACTTTATGGAAGGGCAAGGCCCTTGCAAAATAACTTACCCTTGGATTCTTCCATTAAAGTAGGTTACGATTTAATTGAAGTTGAACTTGATTTAATTGTGTGTATTCTCCTAAATTAAATGCGTGTTTATTGGTATTCAGACATGCTTGAATTTAATGATATTTGGATTGTTGAGACGTGTATAAATAATTATTGAAAATTTTCTTGATGAAATTGCCTTCTGATCTTAAGTGTACTTTTAAACTTAGTAAATTGTATTCTATCCTGAGAGGTAGTGTGAATTTGATAAAACATACCTAATATGGTTATAGAGGATAGGGTACGACGTCCGTATGAATATGATATTGATATTACTTATTTATGGAGGATCAGGTACCACGTCGATGTGAATATAATATTGATAATAATTATTTATGGAGGATTAGGCTACCACATCGGTGCGAATATGATATTGATATTACTTATTTATAGAGGATCGGGTACCACACTAATACGGTATATGGACTTAGATTGTCCCCTGCAGGTCATGACCAGTTGGGAAGAAATAAGTCCCTTAGCATGTGTGTACAAATTTATATGGATTTGAGATTTTGTGGAGTTTAATGAGTTGATAACAAACTAATGGTGTTATAATTGCAAGGTTTAGAAGGATGTGGTTCTTACTTATGGTATTGTTGTTGATTCTATGGATGTTTACAGTATGATTGATACTTTTGATGATTATGTGGCTTATTTGTAAGCATTGTTTGACCTGTTATTGATGTATTTCTAATTCATTGAATACTTGTTATGTGACGATTCCTATCTACTTGTTATTTGATTTATGTTGTGTACATGCTAATAAATTGAGTTGGCCTATAATACCTACCAGTACATAGTGGTTTGTACTGATACTACCCAGTACTCTTTTTTTGTTGAGTGCAGAAAGTGTTTCAGAGGACAGACACAACCTCACCTCTAGAGTTTGATACCAGATCTTGATCCAAGGGTGGTCACTCCGTCTCAAGGATTCCATGGATTATCCTATTTAAAATAACAAAAATAGCACACTTTAAAAGTGTAACCATATTTATAAAAGGCATTGCTAATTATATAATGATATGGCAACGCTTATAAAGTGTAGCCTATAGCATTAAAGAGCACGCTTTACAAGTGTTGTCAAAATTATTGTGGCTTAAAGCTTAAAAATGAAGGCTATATTGTAAAAACGTACCAAAAAATATTTTAGGCAACACTTTACAAGTGTTGTCCAGATTTAATATAGCCTTAGGGTAAAAATGTTGTAGTGAGATTTTTCTTCAATACAAGGAAGAACTTTGCCATGCTTAGAAATGTCAAATGTCAAAAAGCTATTGGCCCAACACTGAGCATCCATATCCAAAATTTGTGTCTCTGCCACCAAAAATGCAAGACTACCCATACTCATTGTCTTCCTACTCAAAGCATCCTACTCTACATTGGCTTGGCCGGATGATAGAAGGCAGTCATCTCATAGTCTTTCAATAACTCCAACCACCTATGTTTCTCAAATTTATATCTTTCTAGTTGAATATATACTGAAGATTGTGATGGTATTTGAATAACTCGCAGTAAGATCTACAGCAGAAGAAAGTAGAAAAGTGGAGGGATAACAAACACTAATACTTAGTAGGCATCATAGACTGAGCTCAAGCAGCTACTATAACGAGTATCGAATACTAAGATAGATATGTATGCAGTACAATCCCAATAATTCAATGTCAATATCACCTAGAAACACAATGGCAATCAAAAAATAATGCAACGTAATGATATGTGATAGCCAATGCCTATCGATATACATCCTTCACCCACAATGGTATGTTGTGAGGTGCGATCCATGGAGACTCTCGAGGTCTATGTACCCTGTGTGAAATCTTACCTTAGATGCACAAAATCCATTTAACATCCAACCTCAGACTAAATCAGTAGACAGTGTCATATATCTCCGTACAATATTCTACCTTGGACCAAATCAATAGAAGATGGTTTATTTTCTTTCAAAAGTCAGTGCTTCCAATGGTACAACCCAGTGATCCCTGATATAAATAAATGTACAATATAAAATAATGAGATGAAGCCAGATACAATAGATATGTACAAAATTTCAAGATAACATTCAACTTATGAATATTAGCTACAAACCTAACATCATGCCAGATATCCAAATCCCGTATCACTAAAATGGTATAAGCCTTAATATAGTCATTATAATAACAATTCATCTCATTTACTACTATAATTTACTAATTCACTCAACTTATAGCATCTTTTATATGAGAATTTCACACCAAAGCAATGTTTGAAGAAAGTTAAGTCTTAACCTACATTGAAGCCGAACTGCAAGCCACCTACGGTCACAGACTAACATTCCCCTTTCGAGTGGCTTCAAAATACTACAATCTATCAAGAGAAATTTCTACAGGAGAATATAAATTCATCGATACCCATATCACTACATTTCTATTTTGAGTCAAAGTTATCAATACAAAAGTCAACCCCAAACCTTCAAGGGGAAACTAGAATTTTATTTGAAAATTAACTTACTCATAACTTAAGGAATTCAAATATGAGTATTAGATTTTATTGAAAGTGAAGTTAAAATCAACCTTGAAATTGTTAAAATATTTTTTTTTAACTTATCTAAAAACTTCCCAAATTTTTAAGTTGAAAAATCAAGATTTGAAGATTAAATCATGAAATAATAATCGGAGAATGTGTAAAAGTAGCCTAAGAATCATAACCCAAGAAAGAGATCTTGAAAATCACCGTTTGAATCTCCCAAAATAAGTCCCCAACCTTCAAAAATTAAGTGATGGGGCTTTGAGCCGAAAATGAAATGTTAAATACTGTCAATAATTGGCCCATTGCGATCGCGGTCAACTCCTTCATAATTGCGATATTAACCGACTGAGGCCCATCGCGATTGCGATGTTGATCGACCTAGGCCTATCATGGTCGCGATGGCCCGAACATATTCATGATGCACCAACTAAATCTAATCCAGACCACTCTACTTATCTTTCATAATTGTGGCCCCTGCATGCGATCACAATTCATAAGATTCTTACATATCATGATCCCGATGCACAAGTTTCTTACACTAGTACAACTACAACCAACTGTGGGAATAGGTCAAAACTCTCTGAATGAACCTTCAAAATTTATTCAAAGCCCCATTAATTCAATCTAATTATGCTACAAGACTAAAATCAGCATTCTAGATTCAATGAAATCATCAGATTCGTATACGAAGGTCATCAACAACCAATTTTGACCGAAGTCAACTCTATGCCATAAACATCAAACTTTCCAACCAATTACTCAAAATCCATTCAAACATCTCGAAACTCAAATCAAAGGTCTCACTAACTCAAAAATGGCATTCTGAAGATAATGAAACTGAAGAAATTGCCATACAACCTAAAAATCTTCGAATAATGACCAAAGTCAATCATATCAACTTCAAAATCTTTCAAAATTAAAAACTCGTGTAATACTCAACCAACCACCTCAAAAATTATGTTGTCCACCTCCACAGACTACAAATATCATAGCACTATTATAGGAAAGGGTAAAATCGTCAAAATGCATCAAAAGTTAAAAATTAAAATGAGAGTTATTACATAAAAAGTATCATTATATCTTAGATTTTTATAGTCATCTTCTTACATTGTGATATTTTATTAAAGTACAAACTTAAAAATTAAAAATCTATGAGGCTTATGCCCCATGACGCAAAGCTTTCGTCTCGCCCTGAACTAAGTAAAATATTCCGCCTTATGCTCTTGCCTTTTAAAACATTGGTCAATAGTCACATGAATTTTATAATGGTTACATCTATAAAAATAATTACAAAACTATGATAAATGTTATAAAATATAAAATAATAACGAGAAGAATAGAGAGAAAAGGGAGAGTGATTATTATTTCGCTTGAGAGGTTATTTATGGGTGAATTACAATGAAGGAAAATCCTTTTATTTATAGGGAAAAACTGTAACGCCCCGAGACTACCCCTTGGACGTCACACGGTGCTTAAGACCACAAGTGATCTCAAGCTAACCCATGAACTAGCATACTGTTAAGCAACTGATTTAAAAATATGTAAAATAACTGAGTTTACTGTGCGAAAACAGAATCATGTTAAAATCTGGGGAAAATACAATATTGATACAATTTTACATTCTGATAAACTGAAAAGAGGAACTGAAATTACATGACCGACTCTACTAACATCTATGAAGCCTCTACTATACTGACTATAGATAAGTGGGACATGCCTCCAGCTACCACTGATCAATACATGTGAATAATAAAGTAAGGTACATGAACAACATCTAACTGAAGTCCTCAAGTAGGAGGACTCATCATCTGCTGGCTTGAAACTGCAACTGTCTGATGATGATGTACGGGCTACAAATAGTACCTACATTATGAAACAATGTAGCCACATAGACGTATATGTGGATCAGTACTTTTGAAATATACTGAGTATGCATGGGTGAATGCAATAAGTAAAACTGATTTCATACGTAATCTTAAAATATGCATGCTAAGTGTAAGTAGACTCACCAATAGACTGGAATAAACTGAAAGCTGAAATATCTTAAAACATGAGTATCAAACATGATCTGATAAGCTAGTGAATCATTACACTTAGTTTCTTAAATATTTACTTTTATAATATAAGTAAAATTAAAGCTGGGATATGATAAAGCATGGATACATGAACATGAGAGACAAAACATACTTATACTGAGCTGATCTGAGTAACTGAATAACTGAGGTCTGGGTTACGGAATGATTGAACTCTAAGTAAAGGGGGTAACTAGTACCTATTTACTGAGTAGCTGATATATGAATATGGACTATTGATATTCGAACACTGAATAATGATGACTAAATACTGATTACATAATACTGAACTGTAGTTAGTCTGAATAACTGGCTAAAACTATGGGATATTGTGCATGTGAGATAAGGACTAATGGAACAACATGAGATAATTGAGTAGGAATGCATGAAAATTGTATTATCTGAGAATGCAGGACTAAGTGTATATCTGTTATGGTACTGAGATAATCTATAATCTAAAAGACCAAAAGCTGTAAAACTGAGTGTCTGAAAGTCTGTACACTTAGTCAAGCAAACCTGAAACTGAACTCTGAAATTGAATACTAAACTGAGACTGTGGGAGGTATCATCTAACCGACATGCCCCAAATAAGCTAATTGGGGTCCAACCTGTAACCTCAATTAGAAGGGTGCCAATACCATGCCACGGGTACTAATAATGGTTGGTGTCTCGAAGGACTAAGGAGTAACCCTATACTAGCAGAAAACTCATGAGATATGTGTCTACCCTAAGCTGGCAGGAAAACATCTCAAACCTACGTTGGCTATGTAGTTCTGTAACTCAGGGATTGTTACTAAGGGACAAACCCTATGTTGGCAGGAATGCCCCCATCCTTGGGTTCGCTCGGTGCTAAATCCTACACCCAACTGAACTAACTCGGATTATTCAAATGATCTAAGCTGACTGATTATAATAACTGACTGAATTGATATGGTTCATAACATATCTGAAACTATTCTAAAATACTGAGACTAAGTAAACAGCTAAGTTTTTGGGTATTCATAACCCCCAGGACTCGATAGCACAACAATGGGGACATACTGAAACTTGGAAAGCATAATTGGTATGCATTGTTCAAAACTCAATCATTTAGGCATTTCATCAAACACTTGAAATTCATAGGCCTAAGCATGAGAATAGTTAAACGTGTGATCCTAACATAGTTGCAATACCAAAATCATGGATTAAGGAGTTAACATGAGAATAATTATCATCCAAACGTGTCAAGGATATATTTCAACGAAAATACATGGAAATCATGAACTTGAACATGGGAGCGTCTTAACATGAGAGAACAATAGAGTTACATGTCAAAAATCATAACTTGGGGATTCATCTTGAAATTGGTTGAACATGATATGGAAATTTCATCAAACATATGGAGGCCCTAAACTTATGCATGGGAATGAGCAAGTATGCAAAAATATCATGGCTACACGAATCCATTTACAACTTAGGGATTTGATAGGAAGATTATGACATTCAAAATAAGTATTGGCTCATTCCATTTGAAAACACATATACTCTTAACTCGAAATCAAACACATGGGGATCATGAGTTAAAACATAGGAGTATTTAAACCATGAAAATCACATAAATTTCAATATTAAAAACATGGGTTAAGGATTTAACATGCGAAAATCACCATTCGACCATATCAAAGCAATTTCAACGAAAACCATTCATAAACATAATACATAATCTAAATTCATGGAGGTTTTATAGATATAATTCATATTAACATGTAAAGATCATAACTTTGAACTTAATAATAGGTTTTAGGCTCCATGGGTGAAAGGGAACCCATAGATGAACTCCCACATACCTTAATTAGATGATTTCATGGAGAATTCTTGAGGGTTTCTTGAAGGGTTTCTTGAAACTAAGAGCTTGAATCCTTTACTTTCTTGAGAATGAAGGTTGAATTGTTCTTAGGAAAGAATAAGGGTTTCTTGAGAGCAAATCTTGAAGAAGATGGGCAAATAATGCCCTTTTGGATGCTTTAAATCGTTCCTTGGACATTTGGGGTTGAGGAGAAAGGACCAAAGTGCCCCTTGACCCTTAAGAAGTTGAAAACGTGAAGGAATGGACCAGGCAACGCAATTTTCAGTTCGGGGCGATAGAGCTCGTGACGCCCCCTCTAGAGCATCGCAGTAAGGCCCGTGGCGCGGGCATATCACCTACAGTTATTGCCTCTCACAAAAAAAGTCATAACTTTTCGGTCGGGTATCGGACTAAGGCAAAATTTGTATCGTTGGAAAGCTGATTCAATTATCTACAATTTGGTGGGTCTTAATCTGAAAAATTCCATGTATATCAAAAGTTATATACATTTAAAATAGACCCTTGTAGAATCAAATACCAAACTTTAGACGAATCAAAGGCTCTTAGCTCAACTTTGTTCTAAGCGATTCTTATGAACATTTTTCACCTTGAAAGCACATAAAAAATGAGGATAAAGATCATGAAACTTATATTTACATGGGAATAATTTGGATTATAGCTTACACATGAAGAAACGATGGTTCAAAGACTAGCCTGAAAATGCGGGGTTTTACAAAAACTAACCTTGAGGTTTCTAATTTTTTCATAAATAGACATTCACTATATATGGTAAAGTAGTTATAACACTCTCTCTTGAATGTCTAATTGATAGATAATGTGCCTCGTTAAACCCTTACTAGAAAAAACCCAGTAAAACAAATCTAGTGAAGAAAAAAGAGTACACATCGCTAAAAATACGCATATAGGTTGCCTCATTAAAAATATTACAAGGAAAACCTAGTGGGACAACGCCTCGTAAGGGAAAAAGAGTAAAATGAGTATTAAATCCCCCTAATGAGAACATCCTTGAACCTTTGCATCTCGATCTTGTGCACCATCGTCTTGAAAGTTGCAATTGGAGGAGACTTGGTGAATAAATCAACCACATTGTTACTTGAACAAATATGTTGCACATTAATACCACCATTCTTTTATAGCTCGTATGTATAGAAAAGCTTTGGTGTAATGTGCTTCGTTCTATCTCCTTGAGTCCTCTCTTAAGTTGTATTGTGAATGTTGCATTATCCTCATAAAGAAAATCATGGGTACTTTGTCACATTTCACATTTTTCGCGAATGAGATGTATCGTGGACCTCAACCACACACACTCTTGGCTTGCTTCATGAATAGTTATTATCTCAGCATGGTTCAATGAAGTGGCTACGATAGACTGCTTTGTATGTCTCCAAGATATGGCAGTACCCCCCACATATGAACACATAGCTTATTTGAGATCGAGCTTTATATGGGTCAGATAAGAACCCAACATCAGCATAACCAATAAGATCGGGACTATAATTTTTAGAATAAATAAGCTATGTTTGATCTCATTTCGATGTCTCCTAGTAGATGCAGAACTATACCTTACTAACAAATTGATCGAAAAGGCTATATCATGCCTTGTGGTATTTGCAAGATACATAAGTGCATCAATTGCACTAAGATATGGTACTTCATAACCAATCTAAATTGATATATTTTTCATTTCAACAAATAATATATTGCTTTTGAAAACTCTAAGAGTTTCAGTTATTTTTAAGTTATAAATTTACGCAATATAAGGATTATAGATAAGTTTCTCAAAAAGTTTTATATGCTTCAAGCATTTTGAATCCTTAAATTTTTCATATAAACTTTGTCAAGTGACAATATTCAGTACTCCATGTGTGACATCATCAAGTGTCTGGACTACAAATCAAATAAGTGTTATGCTTATCAAGATGCATCCTTTCATTTCATTTGATAGATACTTCTACATCAATATGCTTAAATAAACGTAGAATTCAGATCATCATAATATTTCACAATATTGCGCAAATATTGTATCAAAGATATTGATCATATTTCATTTCGTATTGGTTCAAAGTATGACATTTATTTTGAGATCTCATCTTCATTATTTTCAGGTACCTGAACCTCTCAGAAGGTTTCAGAAGTGTTATGACGTAGGCTCTTCAAGAGAACATTGCCTTCTTTTTAAGATCATTTGCTCCTTATCCTTTTCAAGGATTATTTCATTTGGAATCGATTGGCCTACCACGCTTCATGCATGCAGAGACTTTGTCCTTTAGGGACACAAAATAGGAGCATTTGCAGCTTAATATGAGATATTTTTTACATTTGACTTGAATTATCTTTTGATTGAGGATCTGATGATAATTCCTAACATATTTCATAGTTGCTTCTAATCTCCCCCTTATGTTAGCAAAACTAACATACATCCTCCATCTTCTTTGAGGAATCCATCTTTGTGCATCATGGTATATTCATTAAATGTATACCACACATCAAATTTGTTAGATAGACAACGTGTGGTTCCTGACTCAGAACCAACTTTGAGAGGAAATTAATTATAATTTATTAGTTTGATGCATACAAGTACTTTTGTATATAATACTTCAAACCAACTCATGAAGTTTTTGTTCTTATTAGCAATGATTCGGCTATTTATTGAAGACATTCAATGCCAAACCGACATTATGAAGATGAATTATTTGATTACACAATCTGAAAATTATGCTCTTAACTCAATTTTATTGAGCATCAACTTTATGAATGTCAAACTGCAAGTTGACAATAAACGTACATGTGATCATCTTACATTGATGCATCTTAATAGATCACATGACTGGTGAACGGGCCCATATTCACCTGTTATATTTTTCAGATTTTTAGGGATCAAATTCCAACATTAGTTGGTCCAACCAACTTATCATGAGAACAAGCAACATCAACAATTCTTAAAGAATCTTTTATTTCTTCAACATATGTCTAATACTCAATATGCATATTTTTAGAATGTAGCAATAGTTCATGCCAATTTATGAACTTTTATACTAGTAAGCTCCAAGTTTATCACGACATGTGCCTTTTTGCTTTAGTAAATTTTAGATTTACTATTACATGAATAAATTTTTGAATTTACTACTTCAGAAGTAGATTTCAAAATAACTCTTCTCGGTTATTCAGCCTCTTTCGGAGGTGAATTGTGATACCATCACAATCAAGTGCACGTTTACATTAATAAATTTCTCATTCCCCAGGAATGAAATATAATCATGTCTTAAGCCTATCAAATTATGATAGCTTATAGCCTCTTTTAAGATATTGCTAATTCAGGAGCAAATCGAAGCATACATATATTTATCGAGAAATTTTCTCTAACATATCTTATAATCATGATAAGCGTATAAAAATATTATCACTTTTGATGATTATTATCATATTGTCCCTCCACGCTTATATTCATGCATTCAATCATTTATCTTCTTTCAGACATATTATGCACTGCTATCACATACACTTCAACAATGAAGTGAGTTGTCATATTTCAAACTTATCATATATTACTACCACATTCACTTAATAGAATGGAGCATATTAATGGGTTATGTTTCATGACTTTCACCAAACACCCATTATTTTGCCTTAGCCATCATAATATCAATGGTGTATTGAGATTCAAACTCAATATTATCCATATAAAGGCATCTTAGTCTATAACCCGATGGGACTTTGAACCAACATGTTATCATCATGGTGCATTAGAACTTGTAACCCAATGTCTTACCCTCTTAATGAGATGAAACTTAAATTCATCATCATATTTTTTAACAATATTATTTTTCATGAACAAATTTAAAATATAAGTGATTTCAAATCAATTATTTTTTCTCAAATTCAACAATAGTTATATCATTAGTAGCAAAAGACAAATAACATAAGGAATTACTAACCTTGAAATTACCTTTAGATTTATAATCTCACCTTGTTTGGTAGAGTCTCGTGCTGATAACGTGTTATGAAATATAAATAAGAACGAGAAGAATAGAGAGAAAAGAGAGTGATTATTATTTCTCTTGACAGGTTGTTTATGGGTGAATTACAATAAAGGAAAACCCTTTATTTATCGAAAAAACTAAACTTGGTTTCTAATTTTTCCATAAATAGACATTCACTATATATGGTAAAATATTTATACCAATAAATAACTACATCATGACAAATAATTATTCAAAATCGGTCGAATAATTTTAAAGAATTGTCTAAATATGGTGAAGGATATTATCATACTAAAATGAGACAAATATGTCAATTAATCCTCATAATTGAATCCATATCTGTTAAGATTTTTTTTCTTTTCAATTTAACTATAAATACACTCAATATTTCACTCCCCAAACACATTATTTCTTGTTATTTTCAGTTTTCTTTGAGTATATTTTCTCTCTTTTATTTCTTGCAGAGAAAATAGATTTTCCTTCTGAAATTAGCAACTGTCACAAGATAATTTCATATCGGCCTTCAATCAAATATAAGCTCAAAAAGAGGTATGGTGTCTTTCAAATAGGATTTTTCAATAGTAATCTTTTATTGTTTGATTCTTCGTATAAACATAATTAAGATGGATTCGATAAAAGTACTTAGATGGTTTGCACAATTTTTTGAAAGTTTTTCTAGATAAATTCTTTTAATAAAATAGAAAAGGTTTCTTACAAAAAAATGGTTTTCTTATTTGCATTTTCTAAGAAACTAATGAAACATGTATTTGCACTCGAGAGGATCTTAATGGTGTGTTAACTTAGAGGAATGTATGGTACGGAGAAAGCGTCACCACAGAATAGGTCCTACAATACGTGATTCGAAAAAAAACCGTAGTAGGAATGGTTCTAAAATTTGATGAATTTATTATTATTATTACTATTAAATTTAAATAAATTGCAATTCTAGAGAACTTGATATAAAATTGCATTCAAAATTTTAATATTATTTTCATACTCTTTATGCATCTTTTACAGGTTCGATAAAACCAAAAGATGATATCCGTTAATGAGTGGTAATACCCTCGAAGGTATCAAGTCATCCAATCTTTATTTAATTTCTTTCTCTCTTTTTTTGTGCTTTATGAAATCATTTAATTTATTATCGTTTGTAAAAGATTTTTTTGATGCTTGAAACAAACATGTATTTTAGCTCATTTCTGTACATTGTGGTGTCATTTAAATGTGACGTCTCCCTTTTTGGGTTAGTTTATAGAAACAATTTAGAAGAAAAATTGTGTATTTATATTTTATTTTAAAGATTTTGTCATAATTTTTTATTCCTCGATTTGAGTTTTTTGTTTTGTTTTGCTTCTAGAAAAATATTATTTTATATAAATTCAAAAATCTTTTTTGTTTAATTTAGAAATATTTTTGAATTTTCTTTCTAATTAACATAGGAATTAGCTTTTGAAGAAAAAAACGAATTGGCAAAAGTTTTCTCTTTGTATGCGATTATTTTTTTCGTCAATAGTACTAAGAGCTGTTATATAAAAAAATATTTTATTAAATTATTATTGCTAACAATTAGTGTTGATCTTGATTATATGAACAACTACATTTAACTAAATCAAAAAACAGTAACATTTATTTTATTTAAATAAATAAGAAAACATTTTTTTGTATTTATTGTAGTAAATCATAGTATATGCGGGTTTTAATTTCATTACTAATGCAAAATTAGAAGAACCTAATTGATAAATTAGTAACCAATTCTCTAATAGTGCAACTACAATTTTTTATTATAATGACCTATTGGCTTGCGTTTATTTCAATATGCAATTCAGAAGTTATAACATCTCTTATTAATTTCTACCCTGATCAACCAAAATGAGGCATAATTCTCACTTTTTGATTTCTCAAGTGATTCAACAAATAATGTAAATCAGGTATGATTATCATATATATATTTTTTTTTTGGACTGTAGTTTATTGATTTATTTTATGATATTTAGCTTTCATTTTTCCTTTGGCGTGTTATTTGACAATATATGCATTATCAGTTTAGTACATAAAAGATGAATATTATCATTAAAAAATGATAGACCACTTGTTCCAATTATGTATATGTATAGTTAATCTAAGTGTGTAAAATTAGCATTTGTTTGAGCAGAATGAATAATTAACAAGATATCTTGATTAATAATTATTCTGTTGTTATAGAGTGAGCGATAACTCTCCATCAATTCACCAGGAGGAAGAGAATGTTGGTTAATGTCAAAGTTACAGGCAACTATTTTGTTAACTTAGTAATTTTACATTTAGAAAGTGAACTAATAATACACAACCAAATTTAAAAATATTAGTAAATTGTCTTTAAGATTATCTATGTGTAAACTAAAATAGCTCAAGATTTGTTGCTACATAGTACGATCATATATAATTATTAACTCCTTAATTATGTTAATACTTTCTATTTTGAGTGACGTAGATTTTTTTCGCCTTTTAATTCAAGCAAGCTATCACTATGAATATCTTTTAAATTTACTTGTTTTCTCTTCTTTCTTGGTTTGATTTGTGTCACATCCCTTTTTCGTCCGTAAGGATTGGAGTCGAAGTCGAAGGATTTTTTCAATTAAAGTGACGGTATTGAATAGGGATTAATTTATTTACAGAGTCGTCACTTGAAATTGAGTTATGGTGTTCCAAGTCACCTTTTTGAATCTCTAATCAAAAGGAAATGACTCTTTTTGTTGGTCTGCGAAAACAGAAGACCGGATAAGGAATTCTATTGACTTAGGGGAAGGTATGAAGCACCCCTCGAGTCCTGTGGTTCAAGCACGGTCGCTTTTAATAACTTATACTTATCTTTAACTATTTTGGATAAACTATGTTTGCAGGCCTGATTCGCTCATTTTTAACTATACCAAAAATGTCCATCTATACAAGTTAATTTTAGAAAAGTATTTATCAAGGTGCATTATTGCATCCTTGAATTTTAATTGTCCCGAAAAGATGCGTACGCCGTATTCTTAATTGAGACGAACACATATTAAACGTGTCTAAATTTTATCTATTGTTTAAAAATTTTGATTCATCACTTATAAATTCATAATAATTTTTATCTATTCGAAATGCTATTTAAATTTAATAAACTAAAAAATTTAATCAAAATAATTAATTAATTTAACAAACAATTATCAAGCTTTGTTAATGAAAATAAAACAAATAAAATAATATAAATACATGAAGATTAACCATATTGTATTAATTATATTAATTTTATTATAATGTCCTTACTTCCGTAATTTAGGACAATTACAAAGACTCATTAAAAAATTAACACAGACTATATGTAAAACTATTTAATAATACGATTAAGAAAAAGAAAAACGGACTTGAAATTTAACCAAAGCATTTTGACTCTTTCTTTTTAAAAACAAATATTACATAAGTTTAGTATGTATGCTTAATATATAGTAAAAATAAAATAAATTTTATTAAATGACGTGATTTTTTGCATTTTTACAAATAAGTTAAGTTTTGAAATATTTTGAATATATTAACTTAGATTATGAAAGAAAAGATAATTACTTAAAATACTTTTTTTTTTAATAAATAATCAAAGAACTTTTCATTTTTTATTATATATAAGAAGCAAATATCCTAACAACACAGAAACTACAATTCCATTAGCATTTAACTTCATTTGTCTTGAATAAAAAAAAAGGTGGCGACATGGCTATGTCGTTTTAACGACATTCATCGGAACACGGATTATTAAAATCCGGCCAGATCTGACTTCCTATAGTGCGACAGTATGGTTGGAGTTCATTGGTGGGAAAAGGAGAAGAAGGGGGCGGCGACGGAGATTGGTGTTTTTCCGGCGAGTTGGTTCATCGGAAACAACCATAGAAGTCGGATTTTGTTTTTTTTTTGGTGTCGGGGAAAGGGAGAGGGGTGCGACGACGGGTATTGTTGACTGGTGGCAGCGCTGGTTGCTTCGCCGGAGTTAGCAATATTTTTCGGCAGGTTGGATCTATTCGATCGTAGAAAAAGATGACAATTCCGGCAAAAGTTCACCGTAAAAAATTTGAACGATATCTCTTTTCTCTAATTTTTCACTGTTTTCCCCTTTCCCTTTTACTGGTTTTTTTTATTCTTCTATCATCCATTTTTATCCCTATTTCTCTACTTTGTTATTCATATCTATTAAACAAAAAATCATGCACAATAAAAAATAAATTAATTATATTCATATATATTTCATGCACAAAGAAACATCTTAAACATTTTTCATTCATACTTTTCATAATAAAATTTATGATGTAAGTGGGTCAAGATTGAAAAAACTGATGAGAACGAATATTAAAGTAATGAAATCGTTATTGAAAATTTCAAACGGAATCTTCAACTTCAATTTTTTTTTTCTCCTTGTTGACCGTTTTTTTTTTTTTGATTTTCACTCTCTGTTTTTTTTTTTTTGTCTGAGTCTTGTTTTCTATCTGATGTTGTAGGTGTAGATGTGCGTAGTCTCTGGGTGGGAATCCTTTAAGTACAAGAATTTTTGAGGGGGAAAATAGGAGAGGAACAGTTATTATCAGATAGGGTAGGTAATTTAAATTTTAAAAATAAAATTTCCTACTTCTTCTTTTTTTATTTAAAAATAAATAAATAAATCTATTAATAATAAATAAATGTAAATAATAAATAAATGAATAAGATAATAGAATAATAATAGCAATAATAAATATAAATACTAATTTATTTATTAAAATTTAGAAAAGAAAAATATTTTTTATTTTTGTATTTTATTTTTATTATTTTTTTAAGATAGAAGACAATAATAATAAAATAATAATTATTATTATTATAATAACAACTAATTAATTTTATGTTTAATAAAAATACAAATAGTCAAAATAAATAAAATAATATCAAAACTATTAATTTATTAAAATTTAGAAAACAAAAACATATATTTTATTTTATTATTATTTTTAATATCTCAAAATTAATTTTATTTAGTTATTTATTTCTTAACTAAAATTTATTAAAATAAAAATAAGAATTTAAATAATGTTATATTAGATATAAATATAAATACCGAAAAATAAGTTAGAATTTTAGGAGTATCAAAAATCACGTGTCTATAATTTAAACATTTTAAAGTGATTTTCTTAACAAAGAAATAAGAGGCGTCTTCACTGCATGAAAAAATCACAAACATCGCAACTTAAGCATTTCACTGCATATTTGTGATCGACGTATGCAATGGAGACACCTCTTATCTCATTATTAAAAAAATCACTTCTAAATAATAAAATCAAACTAAGAAATAGAGAAAACAAGAAGTAAAATATATTCATATTGATGGCTTGTCTGAGAAGTAAAATACTCCCTCCGTGCCATTTTATCCGTTCTAAATTGGGATGACACAGTTATTAAGAAAAAATAATAAATAACATGGTTAGTTTACTATAGTACCCATATTAAATGATGTTTATATTTTAATTTAAAGAAAAAGTAATTAATGCAAAGGGTAAAACATGAAAAAAAAAAATCTTGTCTTGATAAGTAAAAGAGGACAAGTAAAATGAGATATCAGATTAGGAAATTTGGGACGGATAAAATGGAACGGAGGGAGTATATTCATATTGATGGCTTGTCTGAATTGAAAGGGAAAAAATGTACAGGTCCTCACTCAAAAAAAAAAAAAAAAAAAAACTAGTTAACATAATTAATTATTTAGAAATCATGATCATATTATTTAATAACAAACGTTCAATTATTTTAATTTAAACATAAATAATTTAAAGTCAAAATGTACTAATTTTGTTTAATTTTAGTGTGTAAATATTAGCTTCATTTTCTAAAGGTACAAATATGAAGCTAATAAATCTGTTGCCTATAACTTTGACATTAGTCAACCTTCTCTTTCTTTTGGTGAGTTGATGGGGAGTTAACATTGGCTCATTCTGGAATAATAGAAAATTATCAATTATCTTACTTTTTATATATTTTGCTCAACTAAATACTAATTTTTACACTTTTAGATCAACTATATAAATAATTATTGAAACAAGTGTTATGGAATGGAAGAGATAATAAAGAAAATTAAAGAGAGACTAAATAATAACCCTTGATTTTGATTTTTTCATTATTTCAAATATAAGAGTACATCTCAATTTATAAGCAATTAAATAAAATAAACAAAAAAGAGCCTAAATTGCTCCTCACGTATTAAAAATGGTAAAAAGAATATTCTCCATCCACTTTTTATCTCCATAATACTCTTCACATCCATCTTCGGACTACATAGTGCCGTTCACATCCACCATTAGGCTCCATAATGGCCCTTCATTTTAATAAGTCTTAAAATTAAAAATAATCTTTTTCTTACTGCCACAGTCATGATTTTTTTATAATACTGTATTTATTTAGCCTCCACCTAACAGGGGAATTCTACACCTCGATAACTCCATAATTCACCTTTATCCTTCATATCTATTACTTCCTCCGTTTCATAATAAATGAATTATTCGATTTTGACACACAAATTAAGAAAAAAACATTAAAGACATAAATTTAACACAATTTTTCATTTTTATCTCAAAAAAAGAAAAAGTTGACGTTGTAATACCTTTTCAAAAGTTAATTGGTTGTCAAATCATAAGGGTAAATTTGAAAAAAAAAATCAATAATTCACTTATTTTGAAACACCAATAAATATCTCAATAATTCACTTATTTCAAAATGGAGGGAGTATATTGTATTGTCAAATTCAACTTGAAATGTAGTACTGGTATTTATGGATGGCCGCATTTGTTCTTAGGTTGGGTCAGATATTTGATGCAGATTCAGTTGTGATAAAGGCAATCTTAAAAGCGGCTAATGAATAATTAGTGTGTAGAAAATGTCATTGCTAGGTCCGATTGCTGGTCATTTTTAAAGGATGAATTTGTTCTTGATTTTTCTTCCTCATATGTTCTACTTTATTCTCAGTTATGTGTATCAAGACGATAACTACAGGTATAAAATTAAATTTTCTGAAATTTTTAAGTGGTAAAAATTATAATGAACTATGATGCAAAGATAAAATGGGGCAATGTGAAATATCTCAATTTTTAGTATATTTTATTGCGGCCATTTACGTATCAACAATGGATAAAAAAAACAATAACACATGATTGATTAAGTAACTCCTGTAACTCTATGCTATTTAAGATTGTAATTAATGTATCGTTGTGTAAATGACTTTCAATATCCTTCAATTTTATGATAATAGCGTAAGTTACATTGGTTGTGATGGTACATATGCTAATTCGTGTGTCATGGAAGAGGTTGTGTCATTGAGGAGGAGGTTGCCGAGAATGAAAAATAAAATGGGGCGAGGGTAAAGTAATGGCGCGGATGTTGTGGGTTGAATTTTTTTTAATTCTTTTAATTAGTTATATGGGGACCAATTTCGGGGAACCATGTCATTATATTTTAAAAATTTTTGGTTTAATTTTATGTTTATTAAAATGAAGGGTCATTACGTAGCCCAAAGATGGATGTGAAGGGCACTATGGAGTCCACATATGGATGTAAAGGGCATTAAGGAGTCAAAAAATGAATGAGGGCAATTTGGATCCTTTTTCGTAAAATAAATAAGTAGAATATAATATTTTCTTTATAGTTACTAAATTAAATATTTTGCAATTAATAAACTCTAGATTTGAAAAAAAAAAGGAAATAATGTAAAATATTTTTAGATTAAAAAAAGAAAAAAAAAATATTCTACCATTAATGAAGATCATAGAATAAAAGGAAGAAAAATCTCAACAATCCCCCTCAAACTTATGTTGGTATATTCAACTTGAGTTTGAACGCTTATACTTTGTTTGGATGATGATTTGCAATGGTTTCATAATGTACGGTACAGTACGGTATGGTATTGTACTGTACAATATATGTAATGTTGGGATAGATTGTATCGTTCACTGTTGTTTAATAACAGTTTTATTTTTGGTTTGACAGTATGATACTGTATCATAACTGGTAAGTTTCTAAAATTTTCTTAATTATTATAATTATTAAATTTATTAATAATTATTTTTTGGTAGAATTATCAATAATTGTTAATTAAATAATTTTCTTCCTACTAATTTATCAAAAATTATGCCATGCTGATATATTAAGTTGTTAAATTCATGTAAATTCTAATAAAGTCAATAAAAGAGTAGATCAAAATAAAAATAATCGGATTTATTTTTTATAGTGACAAATTTTATTTTATTTTTTGGTGTTTTGAGATATAACACCAACGACAAGTACAAAGTTTGAATACATCTTTTGTGTATGCTACAGGTGTGTTTGATATGGACTCCAAAAAATTATTTTCGAGAAAAATAAATTATTTCTTACTTATTTTCTTGTGTTCGTTATGCAAGTAAAAATATATTTTCTAAAGCATTTGTATATATTTAACACAAAATAATAAAAAAGAATATGATAAAAGGAGTGGAGTACGCACCAAATTTAAAAAAATTTAAACAAAAATATTAGGGAGTGGGGATAGTGGAGTAGGGGATCGGGATAGGGGTAGGGGTGGAGTAAGAAAAAAAGTTTAATTTTTTTAAAAAAAATAATTTTTTTGTAAGGAGAGGTGAAAATGGTAGGGGTGGGGTGGTGTAAGAAAATTTCCTGAAGGTTTTAAAAAATAAATTTTAAAAATAAAAAGAAATTGGTGGGGGAAGGGGGTAGTAGGAGGTGGGGGAGGGGGGGAGGATAAACAAAAAGTTTAACTTTTTTTTTAAAATAGAAAATTTAAAAAAAATGAGGGGGGGAGGGGCAGGTGGGGGGGAGGTTGGGGCAGGAAGTGGAGTTAAATAATATAAGGTGAAGAGTAAAATAGGATTATATAATAATAAGTAAGGGCATAATTGAAAAAAAGAGCAAACCACGGGATACCATCTAATCGGTGCATGGTCACATAAAGTGAACCATGAAATTAAATCATACCATATATTTTAAGAAAAAATTAAAACAAACATGATTCTCTTAGTAATTATATCATACTATACCATGAGAAACCACCATCCAAACAGAGTGTTAATTGTTCTTGAAAAACACATTTTTTTTAATTTTATTGCAGCAATCTAAAACAGTTGGTCTTCCTCATATTCTTCTTCCACAAGCAGTGCTTTTGAATTATCGTGAATGTCTTTGAACTTGCACATTTTTGTAACATAACCACTTTTGTTTGCAACTTTCACAAAATGCATTAGATCTTCATCGTCAAAAATTTTTTAAGTGTGTTTCTTTTTGCAATATTTGCAAGAATGATAATCATTTTTTTGGTGGTTCACATAAAAAATATCTTCAACAACTTTATCTTTCCTGTAAGCTTTTCTTTGTTCTTGTTCTTAAAGAACACTTATTAATTCTGCAAGAGAGATGGTAGAGAGATCTTTAGACTCTTTGAAAGTGGTGATTTTGAACTCAAATATCTCAAGAATAGTCACCAAAAAATTTTCAACTATTTATTGTTCTTAAAATGTTCCTCAAACAACCTGATTCTATTGACAGTCAAAGAATTCTGTCAGAATACTTAGGGATTGTCTCACCTTCTTGCATCCTAAGAGATTCAAAATCTCTTTTCAAATTCAAAATTTGATTTTGTCTGCCTCGTTCACTCTCTTGGTACTTATTTTCAAGCTTTTCTCAAGCTTCTTTTGTTGATTTTAGAGAAAATTGACTCAACAACTGAATTTTGATTTACAATTTTTGCTTTATATTTTTTGAATTTCTCTTTTAAGTGAAGTTTAATTTCGGCAACAAAAAGATTTGCAGAGAGTGGTTGTATAGATTTGTCTTCCTTTACAACTTTACACAAATCATAAGTTTCAAGATAGAATTTCATCTTAACTGTCCAAATTTAATAGTTTTCACCAGTGAAGATTTGTGGGGCGTTGAAAAAGAGAGTATTTCTTGTCATGATTTGAAAAACAAGATTTAAAATAACACAGGTTAAAAAATTGATTAAAAATAACCCCACAAAAAATAAAAGTAAGAGTTAAAAATAATTTTACGTTAAAAATAAAAGTAAAGATTAAAAGTAGGTCGAAAATTGGTATGGATTAAAAGTAATTGAAGTTTTTCTTCAATAAATTTACAAATTTATGAGGATCGATGACAGCTCTAATACCACTATTATAGAATGAAAGAGACAAGAAAGAAAATTAAAGAGAGACTGAATGATAACTCTTGATATTGATTATTTCATTAATTCAAATAGAGAGTATATTTCTATTTATAAACAACTAAATAAAATAAATAGGAGAATAAAATATTTTCCTTATAGGTACTAGATTAAATATTCTGCATTTAATAAACTCTAAACTTGAAAGAAAGCAAATAATGTAAAATATTTTTAGACTAAAAAAAGAAAATAAAAATATTATATCATTAATGAACATCAAAAAATAGAAGAAATGTAAATATCAACAAGTAATCCACTATTTTTAACAATCACATTCATTATGTATTAAAATAATAATACATATATTATCAAACAACGTGTTAAATAAAAATGAATCAAAATATCCCAAACCAAATCAATAAAAAATAACCAAAAGATAAAAGAAATTATTATAATCATACCCGATTATCATTGTTAATTCAATTACTTGAGACATCAAAAAGAGAGAATCGTGCGTTTTTCGACTGATGTGGGGAAGAAATTGATAAGAGGTGTAAGGATTCCTTAATTACACATTGAAATAAACACAAGTCAAGATGCCATAAATATGATCAAGTTCTTTAGAATCATTTCTTTATGTGAATTAAAAAAAATCAATTCATTAAACTTCACCATCAGAATTATTTTTGATGAATAGTATATACATTTTTTTACAACTCGTTCTACTCAAATTAATTTGATTGTATTATAAACAAAATATTATCTACACACATAGATCTATTTTAACTAGAAAATATCAAATTTTCAAAGTCAACTTTATAATCAATGTGAAGGTCATTTAGAAATAAATTCAAAATGGGTGAAAAACCAATAAATGGAATAAAAGATAAACTGAAAAATAACACAGATTTTCATCTTTAAAGAGATGCCATGAATTGCACAATAAATTGAAGATTTTTTATTTATTTTTTTCAATATAAGGGGTAATATATGTATGTCAATATGTAAAATGTGTTTCAAAAATATTATGATCAGAAATTCAGAAAAGTGATGATATCTATCCCAAACCACCAAGATAGGTAAGCCAACTCAACAAACGGAGTATATAAATACGTGGAAAAAAGGGATCAACGCCTTAGTCTAAAACACCTGCTCAATATCATAACTTGCAAGAAAATGCAAAAGTAGTACATGCCTCCACGAATATCAAGTACACAGAAGAGATCCATTGAAGACACAAATAAGACAACAGCTACCTCGAAATCTCAAAAGTGAATGCCTCAAACTCTGATACAGAATTTTTGCTAGGAAATTCTAGCCTGACTTGTACACAATGTGAAAAAATAAATAAGGGAAAAGGGTCAAAATAATCCTCTACTTTCATTAATTGATTAAATTTGCCCCTCGTTATACTATGGGGTCAAATATATCCTTGTTGTTATACTATAAGGCCAAATATGCCCTTTCTATTATCAAACTTCACATATTTACCCCTCAATTGGATGAAATTTTCAAACCAAATAAAAAAAATTATTTCACTTAAAATTATCCAATTATCTCTTTAACCTTACCCGAGCCACCTACTAATTTTAATCCGTTGAAATAACACACAATTTCATTTCTCCAATTTCTTGATATTTGCTTGCATTTCTTTTATATACTTCACAACTTTATGCATATGGTTGCTCAATCAAAACCAATAAAAATTATTATTATTATTTATTATTTTATATAACATTTCAACTAATAAAAGTTTTGAAAACTATTTTGACGGATTTTTCATTATTCAATTTGAATAAATATTTATCCATAATCAATCAAGATTTTAGATATAGACTAAATTTGAACATGTGAAAATAAATTGAATTCTTATCAAATGAGTTGGAATGGATCATAATTTTATAACATGTACGTGCTGAAATTCAATCACTATTAGTTTATTCAAACTAATGATCAAGTTACTCCTCTATGCCATTCTCAACAGCCAATGAACTGAAAGAACGACGCATATTGATGTGAATGGGAAAAAATTATTTCTTCCAATCACTTTTATTTATTACTGTTTAAAAAATAATTTTTTATTTAATTCACTAAGAAAATAATGATTGACATAACAATTTCATCACATTCTCCTTATTAATTATTGTTTAGTATTAATCCTGAAAATAATTTAAGGAATAAGTAATTAATGTAAATGGTAAAACATGAAATAAATAATAATAATTATTATTTGATATGTTAAAATTAATACTTTTTTGTGGCTCGAATCGGATTAAATGAGATGATTGGGTAATTTAAGTGAAATCAATTTTTTTAAAATTTTATTTAGGGATTCCATCAAATTGAGGGGAAAATATGTGAAGTTTGGTAATGATAAGGGCATATTTGGCCCTACAGTATAACAACAAGGGCATATCTGACCACATAGTATAACGAGGGGAAAATTTAACTAATAAATAAAAGTAGAGGGGTATTTTTGACCCTTTGCCCAATAAACAAACATGAGCCTTAATCCACGTAACTCGGTAGCGTCGTCGACTGGTCCTAATTTAAAGTGATGGCCAGGGAAAACCCAAAATACTCAAATCCTATACTTTTCACGTAAAAACCTGTCAGTTTACCTGCCAGCTTCAAAAGAAGTCCTGGTCTAATGACTTCAGCTTATCAAGGAAATGACTCTAGATAAGAAGGTGTGGAGGAGACGGATTAGGGTCGAAGGATAGTAGATAGGGTGCGCCATTGTTAGTAGGTAGGAGGAGTTTGTTTTGATAGTTGTGTCTATAGCTATAGCATTAGTATTATTTAAGAGTGTTTATTATTTGTCGTATTACTTGGTGAATCTTGCTTATGTTATTATAAAGTAAGGCTATTCCCATTATTTTTTGTCCCTTTACAAATTCTTTTCTGGACTGTTGCATCTTGAGCTAAGGCTCTATCAGAAACAACCTCTCTATCTCACATTTGAATTAGCAAATTAGACTATGTACACTTACCTTCCCCAGATCTACTTGGTGGAAATATACTAGGTGTGGCGTTGGTCTAACAGTCGAGACAAACAATAACGATATAGTTCAATTCTATTAATATATTAAATATATCATCAAAGTGGTGTAAGGATAATACGTCCACTTAATCACCTTTCATATCAAATATCAATGAAAGTCAAGAAAAGCAATAAAAATAATACATAGTATAGCTAGCTGGGATCCATGGAGGACTCTTGATATCAATATACCTATCTCCTTAGGCCCTCAGAGGTGCCTCGATTCGAATATTGCCGAAAAGTCATAATAGATTATCTCAATTTGGATCCTACGTGTTGGCCATCAAAGAGTATTTCAAAAATGACACCATGCCTCACTTCATCTCAAAACCCTTTGATTCTGCCTAAAGGCCATTATAGAAGAACTATATGATTCAATAAATAATATTCATGTGAACTCATACGAGATGAAATAAGATGCCTCAAGTATAGAAAAATAGACATCACAAATGACTGAATGTAAGAGTGTATTCTAATCACAAAATATCACTAGGTATGTCAAAATCACATATATTGTCAATCAAACAAATCATTTCATCACACAATAGCTAGCCAAATCATTTACCATGCTCCCACCATATATAGAAATCATAATCAGTGAGAAAATCAATATTTGATTCTTACTCATATTGTTGTATCCCAAAATATCCATAGACGTGATAGACATCCGACAAATAACTTCGACCAGGCGAATTGAATTTCTATATTTTGCTTGCATAATATATGGAATGAAAAATTTCTTCATACCTTTGGCCTAGCACGACCCCCAAGTCTATTCCACTTGCATCACACGTGAGTTCAAAGGGCATGGACCAATTCAAAGCAACAATAATTAAAGTCGTGGTTATTTTTTTGTCAAACACTAAAATTCTTTAAGATATGCATCATCAAAAATAAAATTAGAGTCTTTCCACCTTAGAAAAAAATTTGATGAACCTCTGATAGAATTTAGTATGATCAATAAAGCTCCTTACACCTTTCACAATGGTAGGAGGTGGCTATTTGAAAATGACTTCTATCTTTTCTTGGTCACCTTTAATCCACTTTTGTTGTTTTATGACCCTAAATAATTTCCTCCTTCACCATGAAGCGTCACTTCTCCCAATTCAAAATCAAGTTTATTTCTTCACATCTCATTAACACAAGTTCTAAGTTTGCCAAACATTCTTCAAATGAGTGTCCAATTACGGAGAGATCACTCATAAATATTTTTGTAGACTCTTCAACCATAAGGATAATATTAATATCATATAACATTGAAATATGATGGGGCATTGCATAACCCAAATGGTCTCCTATTGAAAGCAATATCCAATATGGATAAGTGAAAGTCATCTTTTTTGGTCATTTGGTGCAATGGTGATTTGATTGTACCCTGAATATCCAATCAAGAATAATAATTGTTCTCCCATAAGATAATCAAGGATGATCAGTCCATAAAGAGTATCAGAAAATGATCCTTGTTAGTCTAGTTGTAGGTCTTGCGATAATCCATGCAAACTATCCTTTTGGTTACCATTCTCATTGGGATCATCTCATTTCTATCAGAGGAAACCATGGTCATGCCACCCTTCTTGGGAATACATTGTATCGAGCTAACCCATGGACTATCGAATATAGGATACACCACATCGATATTTAATCACTTGATAATTTCTTTATTTACAACCTCTTGTGTGGGTAGATGTAGCCTTTTTTGATGTTTAATACTTGAAATGAATCTTCCTTAAGTTGAATCTTATGAGTAAAAATACTTGGATATATCTTAATGGTTAGAAGCGGACCCACGTGCTTTTTTGGGGTGCTCCGGTACCCAGTAAACTCACCATAGAATAGGTATATTTATATAAGAAACGGTAAAAAAATGGTCTAATAAATAAAAAAGCACCCAAAGAACAAAAACATTGTTGGGTGCTCTTGTTTTAGGCTGAACTTGCGTGTCTTGTATCCTGGGATCGAATCCCTGCAGGTAGGGGTGTGCAAAAATCGAACCGACCGATAAATCGAACCGATAAAAATGTTATTGGGTTAATGATTTTTTATTGGTTTTATAAAAAAATTATTGGGTAAACGGTTCGATTTTGGTTTTAACTTATTGGGTTATCGGTTAAACCAATAACCCAATAAGGATACACTAAGTTACTGTTTTACTCCTATTTGTGTTATATATATAAATATTTATATTACTATATATATATATATATATATATATATATATATATATATATTATATACACTACTTATTCACAATTCAGAGATTTACAAAGTATTAACCTATTCAGGAAAACAAAGGCACAATACAAAGCACGGGTATTATCATATTGAAATGCTTGAAGCATTTAGTAGCTTCCAACAATCATGATTCAGCTTTTTTCCGAACTAACATTCAGTTCTAGTTTGAAGATTCTTGTAAACTAAAACGCATTGCGCATGATTTTGGCGGCAACTAAGATTTCAATTTTATATGTTAGTTGTTATTATTTATATTTTAAGAGTATTTTCTTATTGGTTAAACCAAAAACCGAACCGTTAAGAACCAAAAATCGATAAATCAAAAACCAATAAGAAAATATCTTATTGGTTGGTTATTTATTTTGCAAATTTAAAAATCGAAAATCGATAAACCGAATCAATAATATATAAAACCGAACCGAACAGATCGATGCGCACCCCTACCTGCAGCTACACTGCATATTTTTAGAAATTTTTTTGTAACTTTAGTTACGAAATTTTTTAACATGGGTGAGACTCAACCAACCATACATGTGTGAGGCACCATTTATTTATGGACAAGTGTATTTATAGGCCCCTTTGTGTCAGCAAGTGTACCTGTCTTCATCTCCTCATTCTTACAACCGCAATTTTGGCCTTTTTCTTTTATTTTCTTTTTTTTCCTACACTATACTTCTTTATTTTAATTTTTTTTCCGAATTTATGTATTATTTTTCATTTTTTAAGAGTCAAACAATTTAAATTTAATCATAAATTTGAGGACATAATCTTTAAGTTTTTAGGTAAAATTTATATATTCAAAGACTAAGTAAAAATTACTATAAATCACAATTATTGACCAATTCAAAATATTTTTAAAATATATGAAAAATTACTGTCAAAATAAATTTATTTGAATCTCAAAATCGAAACTAACACATAAATTGAAACAGAGAAAGTATATTTCAGTCTTTCTCTGTCTCTTTTGTTTTTTGGTTAACTAGTTTAATCGCACGTGTCTCGCATGTGTAACGTTTGAATATTTAAAATTAAATGGTTTATGTAATGCGGAGATTTTTAATGAAGTGTAAAAGTTTAAATCACTTTTCAAAAATTCTTCACACTTTAATATAATAATGTAAACATAAACATATTGTGTAAGCACATATATATTTTACTTTTAAAAAAATTAATATTTCTTAAATTTTTCTTATTCTAACACTTTTATATTTATTTCTAGATTTTTCAAATCTTCTTAAAATCAAATTTAGTTGATTTAGAACTCTTAAAGTAAAAAAGTATTAATTGTCATTAATTCTGATCACTTCTAATAAGGAAAGATCTTACCATATATATATATTTAATTAATTCTTAACTTTTAAATATTAGAAAAAAATAGTGAAAAGACGATTTTATCTAAAACAAAGACTTTTAATGAAGGGCAAATAGTTCAAACAACATTTCTAAAATCCTTCACACTTTTAGTATATTATAAATTATAGATATAGATATAGATATAGATTATAGATATATATATATATATATATATATATATATATATATATATATATAGATTATAGATATAGATATAGATTAATATCTCTCTCTCACTTATATTTTTTCAAGTTTTTTTTTTTTTGACAATTTTCTTTTGGTTTAATCTGTTTTAAAACCAATTTTATTACTCCCTCAATTTTATTTATTTGGTTCGCTAAAAATAACTTTTCTCTTTATTTATTTATTTTAACAAATAAAACTTTCATGTTAAAGTATTAGCAGTTAAATTTAAATTTTCAAAATATAATTTATAGGATTAATATAGTAAAATAAGTTTTTAATACAAACACAATTTAATTTATGTATAAAATGATAAACTCATAACAAAATAGTGAAAGAACTTCATGTCTTATTAAATTACATAAATATTTAGAGTTTATGGACAAACCATGAGTTATTTTTACTATCATTAAATTAAGTTGAACCCAGTTACGAATTTTTTAAATTTCATTTTCATTCATTTAATCTAGTTTCTCATTTTGAATTTTTTTTATTGAAAGTTTTCTAGCAAAAAAAAATTACCCAATTTTCTCACATTGAAAATTTTAACAATTAATATCTTAGGTATTTTCCTAAGCCGGGGGTCTATCAGAAACAACCTCTCTACTTCATCTGAGGTAGTGATATGATATGCGTACACTCTACCTTCCCCAGACCCTATTATGTGTGAATACACTGAATATGTTGTTGTTGTTGTTGTAATATCTTATGTATTTATTTGTGTATGAAAGTAGTATTAAAAATAATATTTAATTTTTACTTGTTAACAAATACAAAAAAAAAATGGATCTTTAACGAACCAAATACAAAATCAAGGGAATGATCATATTGATTTTACAATACATAAATCCAGAAAATGTGAAAAAAAAAGAAGAGTAACGAGGAAAGATAAATAAAAAGGAAAAAAGGAAAAGATAAATTGGTGAGGAAGAGAACAAGATAATTAAGTTAATATAATGGGTCCCACAACACATTATTTTGTCAATTTAAAAATTCCTCACACAACTAACACTACGGCCTCATTTGTTTGCACTTAATGGATGCCTGAATCTGAATGGTTCAGACATCAGACCATTAAGTGCATTTATTTTTTATTAAGATTTTAGCTCTGAATAGGTCTTAATCATTCAGATCTAGAACAAAGTGTTAATAGGTCTGAAGAGATATTCTGGTGTTGGATAATATTCTTCACTCTATTCATAATCAGCAGTCACCACCACTAGCCACCTCTGCCACCGCCACCATTGTCAACCACCACCAACCACCTCCACCATCACAACTACCATCGACAACAAATATCGCTACCAACCACTATTGTCAACCGCTACCACACTTACCACCTTTATTATTCAAATTAAATTCACCGCTACCACCGCCGTCAACAGCACCACCATCATCAACCACTACCGGTCAATTCCTACTACCGACCAACTCATCTATCACGACTAGCACCACCACTAATACATCACAACCTCCACACATTCTTCGGCCACCACCACCATTGTCACTAGTAACGCCATCTCTACCACCACTTCAACCACTACCATCGCTATAATTTATCTCTACTAACAATCATGATCTCCACCATCACAACAAATAACATCTCCAACTAGTACCAACACATCGTCAACCATCATGCATTCATGTTTCAGCTAACACAATCAACACCTCAAACTACTAACATCAAGCAATGTCATATCACAACCACCACCACCACCATCATAATAATCACTACAATACCAGTCATCACAACTATCACCACCAACATCAATCATTGTCGCCGCAACCACCATTAAAAACCATCTCCACTATCACTAACAAACATAAATGACTTTTCTCAATCAAATAATAATTTTGTTGTATCAAATTACATACTTTTCTAATATATAACTAATTTTTTATTTGAATCGGATTTTTTATTTTATTATATATACAAATAATTTTTTTTTACACTTTTAGATGTTGAAAAACAAACAGTCTTAATCATCCAGTTTTCAGATCTAGAGACAACATCTTAATCATTCAGATGTGCATTCAGATTCAGACATCTGAATCTTAAAAAAAAATGCAGCCTATGTGTGCCTCGCCCATGTTAAAATTTTCCCTTTAGTTACATTTAATGTACAGTAAATAGTACACACACACCTATACACACGCACTGCCAAAAGGTTTGACTTTTTCTTATTAATTTATTTTTATAGTTTTTTACTTGTTAATTTATTAAACAAACACAAAACCCAAAGTACTTTAATTATTTTAATTACTTTTTTTACTTATTAATTTAATTACTCAAACATGCACAAGACTCAAACTAGAGAAAATTGAAGAATATGTGTTTTTTAAGTCTTGAATGAAGGATTGGTGACATTGACCAACAGATAGGGTCAAACATTATTAGGAAACTTGATCAAGTTAATTGTGGACTTGATTAATATTTTCAAAACTTTCTAATCTTTTTAAAAATACAAATCAACCCAACCCACACCCTCTTCAATCCAAATAAACCACTCTCTCCTCTCTCTCAACAGTTTCTCTCAACTCTCTCCCAACCAACAGTTCTGCAAAATTTCTCCCTTCAACCCCCGATGATAAATAGTTGAGCTTTGAGTTCTCCTCTTCAATTCAATCAACCTGTCTCCCATCCCTCTCTCGACAGCTTCTTTCAACTCTCTCCCAACCAACTGTTCTGCAAATTTCTTATTTCAATACTCTACGACTTCAACATCCGACTACAAATAGTTGGGATTCCAGTTTCTTTTCGACTTCAATCGACGTGACAGTCTTGCTCTCCGGCCACAACAGCTTTGAATTCTTCATCGGTCCTTTTCTTCTTTCAAAGGTAAAAATTTATGGCCTTTTTAGTTTTGAAGAAAACGAAAAACTTGAGCCAACTTCTCTTATAGTATTGGTTAACAATTTCAATATTTGTTGCACTAATTTGAAATGCGGTCTGAATAAAACTCTAATTTCTGGTATTTCTTCTCTTCTCTTCTCTTTTCGAAGTGAATTATGATATTTTGTTATTTGTTGCATTTTTTTGAAGTTTGATTTTTATTATTTGTGTTTATAAAAATAAAAGGATAATTTGGTTTGATTTGTTCTGTTCTTGTTCTTGGTAAAAATAGTGAAATTGTTGTTTTTTGTTTAACAAAATCGTGCTACTGTTTTCTTCGATAGATTACCCATCTGATGCAACAAATTCATCATATGATGCAACAGATAAACCATCTGATGCACCAGAAGAACCAACAGATTACAATTCTGATGCAACAGATTAATAATATGATGCAACAGCTTTACCATATGTTGCAACAGATTAGGCTTCAGATAAAAAATTTGATGCAACTAATTAACCATCTGGTGCAATGGAAAAACCATCAGATTAATGATCTGATGCAACAGATGAACCTCCTGTTGGATAAAATCCTACCAACTCTTCCTACAGGAAAAGTCCAAGACTTGATTTTCCAACTGATCATTCATCTGCCACGATAGACGACCCTATGTTGGAAGAAATCTAAACAATATTGACCGTTGATAACTGTTCCAACAGATCACTCATGTGTTGCAACAGATGTGTGACCTGTTGCACAGACCATTTATCTTACTCAGCCGTTGCTACGAATTATTTAACTGTTCCAACAAATCACTCATATGTTGTAATAGATGATGTCACAACAGTTGTGTGTTCTGTTGAACAGACCATTCATCTGTCTTAAAAGATGAGTGGTATGTTTTGTATTGTTGCAATAGATTACTCATCCATTGCAACAGTTTGGTTATATACTGCAACAGATATACTCTTGGTGCAACAGATCGGTGATCTGTTACAACTGTTATTTTACTATTTTGCTTGTTTGATTTACTGTTATCCTTTTTTAACGATGCATTAATCAACAATAATATATTATTTTATGTTCCTGTTAATTTTAGATAATATGGTTCTCAAAAGAACAAAAACTGAATCATGTCCAAGTAAAGGAACAAGTGAAGCAGCTAGGCTACATCCACCACTCTATGAGCTTGATTTACAAGCGTTATCTCATCGGGAGCAGAATATGATAAACACGGAGAGGAGGAATATTTCAAAAGAGATGATGCAGATGCTAATAGCCCTTCCACCAAAGAGCTGGTCAAAGCCTTCAGCATTGATCGTTATCCTGTGAGAATGCAGTGCGATGGTGCCGCAGATTTTACGGGTGATTTCGTGGTTAAGTCAGCCATGGAAAAATCTTTCGACGCCTTCAGAAAAATACTTTGAGAACAAAAATTGGATGCTTATTTCAGGGACAGCTGCTTTAAAAAATATCTTGATTTGCCGGAGGACAACAATGCTCGTTTCCAAATGAAAATGGTATATGAACTTCTCAAGCGTAGGTTTATGTATGAAAATAAAGATAAGATGGATGAGGTATGGATAAATTACTGTGGCATGCCTGTTTGTTTTGGTTGGAAGGAGTTTTCCATAGTTACTGGACTAAAATGTTATCCTTCTTCTCAAGTTATGCCTATTCTAACCCAAAAAAAGTACCTCGCACACCCAAAAAAGGCAAAGAAAAGTCGTGTGATCGTGATGACATGGTGTCCATTGTTGGTCCAAGTTTCAAAAATAAAAATTTGATAGAAGCGTTGAAAGGTAAATGACTTTCAAAGAAGCACAAGCAATCATTGTGCTTGGTTTGGTTTGTACATAATATTCTTTGGGCGAGAGATGTTAACAACAACATAAGCCTCAGTTTAATAAAGCTCTATAAGGATCTTAAGGTGTTTAACAGCTATCCATTGGGGTATGAAAGCTTCAAAATGACTTTCAAATATTTGTTGACTCCGTTAGCGCCAAAGACAGTCAATATATGGCTTCCCATGGGCTTTCATGGTAAATGTTTCTTTCTTCTATTATGATATCATTCATTTTTTTCGCTCAATAATGGTTTTGATTTATTGAAGTTATTTTATAGGCTTGGGCGTTTGAAGTCATTCCTTATTTGAGACAACAAGTGAACTACCAGGAAGGAGTTTCCTGTCCAAGAATCTTGAGATGGTTGTCGGCTAAAACTCATAAAAATGTAAAATTTCTTGATCTCTTCAACCCCCCGAAGGATGCAGTAAGTATAATTATAATTAATTTTTTATTTTAATTAATGTTTTTTTAATGATCTAATCATCATTCTAATATATGTAATGATTTATGTTAGAATGTGCAACCGTCGCTAGTTCCGACCAATCGAGAGTTGAAGATTCTATTTTTCTTACTTTATGGTCTGTGCAAACTTTATCGGACCCTAAGGTCATCGACAGAATAAAAATAGAATTGTTTGGAGCAACAACTATTACAAGAAAAATAATTTTGGAAGGTGGGTTTGTTATTGTTGATGGAGCTGTTGGTGGTAGTAGTGGTGCTGCTATTAGTGCTAACGATGCTTCTCTTATAGTATTTAAAGCAAACCATTATGAGTATGATCATACTATTTATACAGATTTTGCCTCTCCCAGGGAATGTTCTGCATGCAAATGTCAAGACTGCAGGGCGAAACATGATGTAGTGATTAATGCTATTAATGCATTAACTGCTTCTGTAAAGGATTTGACATCTAAGAGGGGTCTCATTCCATCAAAGAGGATTTTATTTCCATCCGCTCCATTAGAGATTAGGGCTAAGAGGAGAAGGAGAGTGATTTCCAGGGCATTATCAGGCATCCAAAAAAGTGAAATTGCAACTCCTCTGTCTACGTGTTGCACTGAGCAACATACAATGTCTAAAGGAGAGCAGCACGAACTGAAGAAGGTGAATATATTATATGTCTTCCAACTGACAAAACAAACAGACACATATCTATTTCAACAGATGTCACATCTGCTGAAAATTATCAAACAGATATATACATCTGTTGCAACAGTTGACTAACCTGTTGCAACATATGTCTCGTCTGTTTTAGCAAATCAAACAGCTCTTCGTACAACTTTTATTTGTACCAACAAACGACCTATCTGCTACAATAGATGATTCATATGTTGCAACGGATGGTTCATCCGTTGGAAATTATCACATAGGGTCTTCCTCATGTAGAAATTTATCCCAACAGTTGATTCATTGTTGCAATAGAAATATAATATGTTTGGGACAATTTAAAATGAGAGGAAGACCTGTTTGATTTGCTAGAAGAGATGAGTTATCCTTTTCTGTTTTATTGTATCTCTGTGATTAGCATTGACCAATTCTGTCTTTCCAGGTGGATGTAGAAGAAGCTACTGCTGAATAACATTGACAATATGCTACTCTTTTTATGGAAATACGGAGAACAAAAAGCGCAGAAACCGTACGCAAGCGACAATGAAGATCCACGACGAGCAAAGCCGAATTCCATAGAACCGGATGAATAACAACTTGTCCATACTGAGTAGATCTTTATAGCTTGAGCCTGTCAAAGTAATCCTTGGCAGTATACTTAAATTTTTGTTGGTGTATTTGTTGAGATCTGTACGTATAATAATTTTTTTACATTTTATTTATTCGTTGACTTATTTCAGCTAATTTATGAAGGCTTCGATTATTTTATTTTGTCTATGAATTTTATTTATTCCTTAGATTTGAACTTATTAATTGAAAACGAATACTAGATTCAAATATTGCAATACATAATGTATCTGTTGCAACAGACGACACATCTATTGGAAAATTCAAAAAGATTTAGACATATATTGCAACAGTTAGGTGATCTGTTGGAATTTATCAAACACGTCTTCTCACTGTTGCAACAGATGGACTTTAGATAAAAACATCAAGATAATGCAACAGATGACACATCTATTGGGAAAAAAAGAACAGATTTAGACATATGTTGCAACAGATGGACTTTATCTGTTGCAATAAATGACACATCTATTGGAATAATCGAACAGATTTAAACATCTATTGCAACAGGTAGGTTATCTGTTGGAATTTATCAAACAGGTCTTTCCATTGCTGCAACAGATGAACTTTAGATAAAAACATTGAGATAATGCAATAAATAAACTATATGTGAGAACAGGTAGGATAACTGTTACCACGGATGGAGAATCTGTTGCATTATAAAAATTCAACTTTCGTTGGATATAAAATAAGACGTGTAAAAAGGTTAAAGTGAATTGAAATAAAAAAGGCACAACCCATCGACGGTGTTCAGTTCAAACAGCAAAAATAAAATAGTCATCAAGTAGACATGTTCATTTTAAACACGTAAAATAAAATAGGCATCAAATGTGTTAGTATCAGTCCTGGCACATTTCGCTGAATTGTCGTCACTTGGCCCCCAACGGTCAATTTCCCCCCCCCCATTGTCTTATATATTCATCTTCCTCCTAAAATTTAACCCTAAATTCCCAAATCTTCTTCTTCATCGTCATCTTCTTTTATCTATCCAAATTCTTCAAATTATTACTTTCATTTTTTCAAACTGACCTTGACAATGTCGAGCGCATCTTCCACTGTTTTTTGTGATAAAGATTTTTGATATTGTAAGTGCGGTCATGAAGCTCTGTTAAATACTTCTTGGACTCAATAAAATCCGGGTCGTAGGTTTTTTACTTGTAAGATTTCAAAGGTAATATTTTTTTTATTTAATTAATTGATTAATTATTGACTTGTAATTATTTTGTAATTGTGTTCTTTTTTTTTATAGAAATTGGGTGGATGCGATTACTTTGATTGGTATGAAGAACGACACCCTTCACAAGCAAATCGTGTAATCTGGGGTTTGTTGAACAAAGTCAAGGCTTATGAAGAGAAATAAAATCGAGCAAGAAGATACTACATTGTTGTCGTTATTGCTACTGGTTTGTGTGTGTATTTGCTACTGATTTGTTATCGACGAGCACATATATATTCAAGCGTAACTGTTGGAAAATATCAAAAAAATTTAGGCATATGTTGTAAAATTTAGGTCATATGTGGAAATTATCAAACAGGTTTTCCCACTGTTGCAACAGATTAAGCTTAGATTATTAAATTGTTCATAGAAATAACATCGGCGTAATGCAACAGATGACCAACCTATTGCAACAGATAAACTATCTGCCAGAACGGATCAAAGATATTTTACAACAGATTGACAATCTAATCTATTACATTATAAAAAACTCAACTTTCATCAAAAAAAAATTATTGTCACTACATGTACATGGAATAAAGTGAAGGGTGACTTGAAATTAAAATTTTTTATTTCACAGGCTCTTCTATATACACAGGCTTCAAGCATCCAGTTAGTACCCCATAATCCCAGACCTCTTGCAGGTTTGCCACAGCATTGTCGCACATAAAATTCGTTGGCTCGGCTATTTCTGTGCCGGTCAGCAAACATTCGATGTGTGCAAGAGCGTGCGAGCCGCTCGCTTTAGCGGCATCATCTTTTGGAAGGATCATTCCCCTATTTTGACCTTCAAAATCCTATGATTTCTTCATCAACACTTCCTTTGGAAAATGATTCATCAGTTTACTCTCCCTCAACAAGATGGGCAATGGCACCATCAGTGGATTCACGAGGAGAAAAAGATCGAAATCGTTGAAGAGAGGTACATTGGAGTCATAAACATTGATCTTTCCCTCCTCGAGTAGTATCTCAACATTCCGATAATGCATGTCGTTCACGCTAATGACTGTAAGAATCCTTGTTTCCTCGATCCAGCTCTTGCCGTGTGGATTTATCCTGTCCTCTCTAACATATCTTAACGTTTGTTCTTCATCCAAGACCAATGTAGGAAATAGGAAATCAAGTCCCACACCAAGGGATGACGCCTCTCCATTGAGTTGATCGTACCTATCCTTGAGCTTCTTGCAGAAGTCGAGGTCCGTTATCTTATCGGCAGCGTCATAAGCTTCCCGGTACGTTAATTTCTTTTTCCTCATGAGGTAGAGAATTATGTCAACATGCTGTGAGATAAGAAGTCAATTTTTAAATAGGTTAGTAATTGTAAAGATACAATGGATGGTCCATCTGTTGCATAGGGTTCTCTAAATCAATAATCCAACGCAACTTATGCAACAAATGGATAATAAGTTGCAACAGAACCACAACCAGTTGCACCAGCATACCCAGTTGTTGCAACAGATGTGAAATCTGTTACGTAGCTTCTTCTTCATGGGGTAGATTAGAAGGGCTAGGTTAGGAAATATAAACTTGCCTTGTCCTCGTTCATCATACGTATATTAGTCATAGTCTGGAAATCTTGGGGGGGGGGGGGGAAGGGAGGCCTGGGGTAATATGGTGCGCCTGGCTTGGCATTCTTGGCCTGTCGCAGTTCCCTCTTCTCTTCGGTACCAAGTTTCCTGTATATTTCCACCTTCTTGACTGGCCCCAGAACTTCAACAACTTTTGGAGAGGGAGGAATTGCAATTTCTTTTTATTTTCGAGCGGAGAGTACATCTCTAATTGCTCTTTTCTTTCTCCTAACCAACACTGTAGGAGTGTGTAGCTCCCTCACCTTCTTGTATGGTATGACACACCTCTTGGATTTGAATTCCTCGATAGCTTTAGAGATAGCCTCTACTTTTTCAAAGAGTTTATCATGTTTGTCCTTACACTCATCACATTCACAACGAGAACACAAGGGTGAAGAGGGACCTGTGTAAGGGCGAAAAGGGGTGTTTTCAAACATATTTATTCTTTCTTAAGCATCAACATGCTCATCATCACGAGTGGTAGTAGTATCAGCATGCCTGCCACCAACACCAACAACTCCACCAGAAGAAGCACCTGGATCTGTCTTAGTAAAAGGTTGGACATGAAAAGCCTCAACATTAGGCTGACCTTGACTAACTACTCTTCTTATGGCTGTTGCTCCAGCCAATTCCTTCTTTATTAACTCCACTATTGGGTCTGCAATAGTATCAACATGACCTAGAGTAATATAAGAAGTCATCACCGACTCCTCCTCAGTAGGCACGATCCATGGATGCACAACCTACAAAAAAGAAAAAAAAGACAGATGCATTTAAATCATATAATATAACAATTTTCACAGTTGGGCTACATTTTAAAAAAAAGACCCATCTGTTGCATAGTTTGCAGTATATGGTTAAAATTCGTTTGAGTCTGGTTCAGAGAAACAGAGCAACACATGGATAATCTGATGCAAAATATCAATCATCTGTTGCAACAGCTGCGCAAGACGGGTAATTTGTTATACAACAGATGATCTGTACGTCACAACAGATAAACGATATGTTATCAGATTAAATATTTGTTGCATAATTTGCAGTAGATGGTTAATCTTTTAGGAGTCGGGTTCAAAAAACCAAAGCCCAGATGGGTAATCTGATGCAAGATATACCCCGTCGCAACAGATGTCTCATCTGGTGCATCAGATATAACATCTCATGCACCAGATATAACATCTGTTCAATATCTTTCTTATCTTTGAGTAGAATTATTTTACTTGAAGAAGACGTACTGCATCATCCGGAGGGTTAAAGAGATCAACCTCCTTAATATTAGTATTGCTCTTTGCAGCCAACCACCTAAACATCCTTGGATGAGAAACCTCATCCGGGTAATCCATTAACTTCTTTCGAAGGGGAGGAATGACTTCAAATGCCCAAGCCTAAAAAGTGAAACAGGAAGCAAGCAAAAAAAATCATAATAACTATATTCAATATAAATTAATGGATGAGTAAAATTAGTGATTAATTTTACTATGAAATCCCAAGGAAAGCCATATAATATGGTCGTCCCTGAGGATAGCTTTGTCAATAAATATTGGACAGTCAAGTAGAAGCTGTCATATCCCCAGGGATAATTGTTGAATTTATTAAAATCTTCAGCACGCGCCAATAAATCATCTTCTATGACCTTGTTGACGTCTCTTGCCAATATAACCGAATGGGCAAACCAAACTAAGCACAATTTCTCCCTGTACTGCTCTGGTATGGTTTTATCTTCGAGATCTGTCAACAAATCCGATGCTTTGTAGCCACATCGAGCAATGTCAAACAACCCATCTATTTTTCCCTTGCATTTTCTTGCCTTGGATCTTTTGCGGGGTGGTGGTCCTTCTGGACGATGGCATCTCAGGCCCGTCACTATGGAAAACTCTTGCAAGCCAAAACAAACAGGCATGCCACAGTAGTTGATCCAGATTTCATCAATCTTCTTTTTCCCCCCTCCTCCTGATCTTTATCATCCCCCGCATACTTAATTTTGCTCCTGAGAAGACCATATACCATCGTCATAGGGAAATGGATACGGGCAGAGGGGTCCTCAGGAAGCTCGAGAAAGCATCCAAAGTAGCTCTTCTTAAAAAGTCCGCCTATGTTTTCGTTCTTCATAATTTTCATAAAATGTTCAAAAAATTTCCCCATCTGACATTTAAGTACAATTTGACCAGTTAGTTATTTTCCTTCCAGGTCATTTATCGGCATCGCAACTTGAAACCTGTCAATACTAAAAGTTTTGACAGGATCATGATGGGATGTCGATATTAACTCACGTCCCGTCGGTGATCCATTATCATCATATTGATGATCATCCTCTTTCTCTTTCTCACTTTCATTTTTTTCATCACCATCTACGGACCCTTGTCCACCTCCCTCAATGTTTTTTCACATCTTTCCTCAGTTTCACTTTTTCCTGACTGAGATTGTTCAGGAAGCTCCTCCGAATCCCTCTGTACTGTAGCCTTTTTTTTTAGTGGTCAGACGTTGATCCACTTTCACTTTCTTTTCTTTTGGGAGACATGTTTTACCTACAGACAAAGAAAAACAAAAATTACATTACAGTTAATGTATGCATAGATTTTAAAAAATACATTACAAATACCACGAATACCGACACACCAACAGCCACCGCCACAAACACCACCAACCAATGCCAACAAACTAACAAACACCATGAATACCGACACCACCACAAACACCACCAACCAATGCCACCACCGGTGCCACCACGACGATCACAAACACCACCACCATTACCAACACCATCCAACTATACCACGACAGTCAACGGAACACTGCGATGGAAACTAGAGATTTCTCAAGTTCTTCCTACGATTTCACAATCAAAACTCAAAATTGTAAACCCATTCTCGAAGATAATACAACTAAAAATTTTATTTTTCATTATTAACTTAAAATCCCTTATTTTTTAGAAAAAAAACAAATATAGAGCTCTTCTCGAACTCTGTTGCCTACGAAGACAAAGAAAACGACTGATACAAGCAAGAATGATGTCAAAAATAACACCTATGTGGCTGGAAATGAGAAGAAAAGTGATTTGTTGTGGAGGGTTGAGCAAATTTATTAAGTAGTTATTGTCTGTACTGTATTATTGAGTGAGAATGAGAGAGAAAGAGCCATACCTCAAGATTTAAAATGATAAAACATTTTGTATGGGTTGATTTGTATTTTGAAAAAGAATGACAAGTAGTTTTGAAAATATTAATTTGGTCTGAAATGATCTTAATTATTTTTAAAATCATAAAATATATGCGTAATTTTTAAAATCATATAAAAACGATTAAAGTTGTAGTTGACCGAGTACTCTAGGAGGTGACCCTGTGAAAACTCACCCCTGGTCCTAGATTAATCAATTTAGGAGTCTAACATATAAACTCAATTGAAATTTTAAAAAACAAATGTTCAACATGTTGCATCAGATTTCTCATATGTTGTAAATTATCAATCAAATTAGGTAACAACAGATTACGAATCTGATGTAAATTATCAAACAGATTAAGTCATCTGTTGCGACAGATTACCCATCTGTTGTAAATTATCAAATGGATTGTCATATGTCGCAACAGATTACCCATATGTTGTAAATTATCAAATAGACACTGCCATCTATTGTGGATAACCCTATGAGAACTCACCCCTAGTCCTAGATTAATCGATAGTTTATCCTATGAGAACTCACCCCTAATCCCAGATTATTCAATCAAGGTATTAGTACCCTAGTCCTAGATTAATCAATTAAGGTATTAGTCTAACATATGAGGTAGTAAGAATCGGTTCGGCTCAGAGTAATCAATCGCCGACTCTGGTCGGGAGAAACGAAGTACTGTTTCATCATGCAATTGACAAAAGACTCAATTGAAGTTGTAGTTGACCCTATGAGAACTCACATTCAATTAAGGTATTAGTCTAACATATGAACTCAATTGAATTATATATAAGCAAATGTTCAACCTGTTGCAACAAATGTCTTTTCTGTTGGATCAAACAGATCATGTAATCTGTTGCAACATATTACACATCTGTTGTAAACTATCATACAGATTAAGCCATTTGTTGCGAAAGATCACAAATCTATTGTAAACTATCAAATAGATTAAGTCATTTATTGTAAATTATCAAATGGATTGAGTTATATGTTGCAATAGATTATCCATCTGTTGTAAATTATCAAATAGGCGCTGTCATCTATTGTAGTTGACATTATGAGAACTCACCCCTAGTCCTAGATCAATTAATTAAGGTATTAGTCTAACATATGAGGTAGTAAGAGTCGGTTCGGCTCAGAGTGATCGATCGCCGACTCTGGTCGGGAGGAACGCATTACCGTCTTATCATGCAATTGATAAAAGACTCAATTAAAGTTGTAGTTGACCCTATATTCAATTAGGGTATTAGTACCCTAGTCCTAGATTAATCAATTAAGGTATTAGTCTAACATATGAGGTAGTAAGAATTGGTTCGACTCAGAGTTATCGATCGACGACTCTAGTCGGGAGGAACGCAGTACCATCTCATCGTGCAATTGCCAAAAAACTTAATTGAAGTTGTAGTTGACCTTATGAGAACTCACCCCTAGTCCCATATTATTCAATCAAGGTATTAGTACCCTAGTCCTAGATTAATTAATTAAGGTATTAGTCTAACATATGAGGTAGTAAGAATCGGTTTGTCTCAGAGTGATCGATCACCAACTCTAGTCGGGAGGAATGCAGTACCGTTTCATCATACAATTGATAAAAGACTCAATTGAAGTTGTAGTTGACCCTATGAGAACTCACATTCAATTAAGGTATTAGTCTAACATATGAACTCAATTGAATTATATATAAGCAAATGTTCAACCTGTTGCAATATATGTATTTTCTGTTTGATTAAACAGATTATGTAATATGTTGCAACATATTACACATCTGTTGTAAACTATCAAACAGATTAAGCCATTTGTTGCGACAGATCATGAATCTGTTGTAAACTATCAAACAGATTAAGTCATCTGTTGCAATAGATTACCCATCTGTTGTAAATTATCAAATGGATTGAGTCATATATTGCAATAGATTACCCATCTGTTGTAAATTATCAAATAGACGTTGTTATCTATTGTAGTTGACATTATGAGAACTCACCCCTAGTCCTAGATCAATCAATTAAGGTATTAGTCTAATATATGAGGTAGTAAGAATCGGTTCAGCTCAGAGTGATCGATCGCTAACTCTGGTCGGGAGGAACGCAGTACCGTCTCATCATGCAATTGACCAAAGACTCAATTGAAGTTATAGTTGACCCTATATTCAATTAGGGTATTAGTACCCTAGTCCTATATTAATCAATTAAGGTATTAGTCTAACATATGAGGTAGTAAGAATTGGTTCGACTTGGAGTTATCGATCGACAACTCAAGTTGGGAGGAACGCAGTACCGTCTCATCATGCAATTGCCAAAAGGCTCAATTGAAGTTGTAGTTGACCTTATGAGAACTCACCCCTAGTCCCAGATTATTCAATCAAGGTATTAGTACCCTAGTCCTAGATAATCAATTAAGGTATTAGTCTAACATATGAGGTAGTAAGAATCATCTCGGCTCAGAGTGATCAATCAATGACTCTGGTCGGAGGAATGCAGTACCGTCTCATCATGAAATTGCCAAAAGACTCAATTAAAGTTGTATTTGACCCTATGAGAACTCACATTCAATTAAGGTTTTAGTGTAACATATGAACTCAATTGAAATTATATATAAACAAATGTTCAATATGTTGCAACATATGTCTTTTCTGTTGGATCAAATCAAACAGATTAGGTAATATGTTGCAACATATTATGCATCTGCTGTAAACTATCAAATAGATTACGTCATTTGTTGTGACAGATCACGAATCTGTTGTAAACTATCAAACAGATTAAGTCATCTGTTGCACTTAAATATCTTTTGATCCTTTTTTTATAAAGCAATTTAGGTATTTCCTGTCCGAGATAAAATAGTTTAAATACTAAGGCGGTAAAAAATATTACTCGGTACAACTTTGATAACTCAAAAATCTCCTGAGTAAGTAGTCTTATCTGGTCTTTTCAATATCACCGTCTCCTCGTGCCCCTCAAAAGTTATTAATGAATATTTAAAACCCCCCATATCTAGAACTCTCTCTCCTTCAGTCATAAAGTAGTCTAGACTAGACTCAACTCATAACTCTTCTTTATTCTTTATTCTCAATTATCTTTGTTTTTTTCCTCTCTTTTCTCTCTTCTTTTGAATGAGGATCCTTTGGGATCTCAACCAATCAATATATTTTCTCGACTGAACTGGATGTTCTGATCCGTTTGCTTTTTTGACATTGTAGGTATGGTTCAAAGTTGCTCTTTTTATCTCATTTTTTTGTTGTATGTCATTTAAATTAGTTATTTACATCTGTTGCTATCAATATTTACCTATTACCAGTTTGCTATTTATTGAGAAAATTAAAGGAAAAGTGAATTTTAAGTCTTGAATGAACGAACCGTTATTTTTATTAAAATATGCGAAAAAAGTCATCTGTTGGGAGAACTTAAAAAGCCTTATTATCAGTATAGTTTTTTTTATGTCTTTTGTTTGGTACTTTGGTGGTGTTGTTGTCTGGGGTGGTGGTTGTGTTGGAACATGTGATTGTGTTGTGGATGGTGTTGGAACATATGGTGTCGTTTTGTTTGTTTCTTTGTTGTTGATGCTATTGTTGGTGGTGTTGCAACAGTTTCCTCAACTGTTGCAACTGATGAATCAGCTGTTGGAATAAACGGAGCAAATTTTTGAAGAAATCAAACCAGTAGCAAGGCTGGTATGACTTATTCCAACAGATGGTCCATCTGTTGCAACATGTCATCCATCCTTTGCAAACTATGCCTCATCGGTTGAACAGATGGGTAATCTATTGCATCATATTGATCATCTATTGATTTACTCAATTTTGTGTTACCCTTTTGTAATGTTCTTTTTGTTCTTCTCTTGTTTGACATCAAATGTATTTCTCATGTTTACAGATAAAAAAAAAGTGAAATTGGATCAACTTTTGCCCTGTCAGCATTAAAGGCTAGAGTAAAGATGGGTTTGGAGGAATAAGCTGCTTGTAGATGGAACCACTTCATATGTGGGAGGTATGTATTATTGATCAACCTATCATGAAAACACACATCCAGTGCAATGATTTTGTGAATGCAGTTTTTTACCGATGATTAGACACTGATCCTTCAAACAAGATCCTGAATTGTACAGTTTAGTTTGATAGGTGTGAACTGATAAGGCTGAAGGGTTCCAAGATGGTGGTGTCGATATCCCATTACAATTTAATGACGGTTTATTCTCATGTTTTTGTGTCAAGTTTGGGGAAGGGTTTAAGTTTTTGGCGGCAGTGTAATTATCCAATAGTGATTGGACCGGTTTTAATGGCACAATGGACTTCTTGAAAGTCCTCTGAAGCCTCGCAATGCAGCAAACAACGATAGAACCAATAGAAATTCCCCTAGTCCAAATTTATATGAATGGGTTGTTGAAGGAGACTATTATATAGCAGAAGGTGTTTAGGAGAAAATCTGTGCGGGAAGAGGGAGGTTGAGAAGGCCATATATCATCTTAGTACTTGTTTAAGAGGATACACAGGGTCGGAAGGAAAGTTTAGCAAAATTAGCTTATGAAATTGACATGAAAAATGAAAAATGAAAAAACTGGATAAGATGCGAATGTGAAAGTGTATCCAAAAATAAAAATCCATCAGCCGTTGAAAAAAATAAGAATGGTCAAGAGGAATTGACCCTGTGTATCCTCTTAAACAAGTACTAAGATGATATATGGCCTTCTCAACCTCCCTCTTCCCACATAGGTTTTCTCCCAAACACCTTCTGTTGTATAATAGTCTCCCCCACCAATCCATCCAGATAAATTTGGACTAGGGGAATTTCTATTGGCTCTATCATTGTTTTCTTCATTGTGAGGCTTCGAAGGCCTTTCAAGAAGTCCACTGTGCCATTAAAACCGGTCCAATCACTATTGGATATTTACACTGCCGCAAAAAATTTGAACCCTTCCCCAAACTTGACACAAAAACATGTGCATGAATCGTATCATTAAATTGTAACAGGGTATCGACACCACCGTCTTGGAACCCTTCGGCCTTATCAGTTCACACCTATCAAACTAAACTGTATAATTCAGGATCTTGTTTGAAGGTTCAGTGTCTAATCATCGGTAAAAAACTGCATTCACAAAATCATTGCACTTTATGTGTCTTCACGGTAGCCTGATCAATAATATACATAACTCACATGCATGAAAATGGGATCAATTGCATGCATTTTATTCTTCCTACCCCATCAGGATATGTCAATGTTGTTTATTCATCTCCACGAATGTGATGACTATTAAAATAGAGGTGTGAATAGTCATTACTTTTTATCTTAACACATTCAAAATAGCTGATGAATCTAAATCTCCATCTGTTGCAACTGACGAATCAGCTGTTGGAAGAAATCAAAACATCTCCTCCAAACATATGGTCCATCTGTCGCAACAGATAATCTATATGTTGCAAAAGATGGTAAATCTGTTGCGATATACCTGACTTTTTTTTTAATTAATCTGCATGTATGTGATTACTTCTTTCTAAATATGTTTGTTTCAATTTAGTTTTCCTATTTATAAAATCAAGAGAATTTTATTATATTCTTTCAAGATTACCCCTATTATTAAATGACTGCATAAAGTATATTATTCACATTTATACTTTCTAATCATAATTAATAAGGCCAATTTGGTAAAACAATCACCTAATTTATATTTTTATTAATTGGTGTGCCAAGCCCATGGGGCCCAACTAATACATAACGGAGAGACTATTAAAAAGAGGTGAAGACTTTTTATCTCACACATTCAAAACAGCTAATGAATCGAATACTCCATCTGTTGAAATTGAAACTAATGAATCAGCTGTCAGAAGATATCAAAAAATCCCCTCCAACTTATACATACTGTCCATCTGTTGCAACAGATAATACATAAGTTGCATCAGATGTCTTATTTGTTGCATATACAAACCATCTATTGCAACAGATGGTAAATTTGTTTTGACAGTCGTCTGTTGCACATTCAATCCATCCATCTGTTGCAATAGATGCTAAATCTGTTAAAAATGCTGGATGAACTATTGCAAAAGCTCAATAATAACGACTTTTATCGAGTCTCAAACTGCTATGAAAAGGTAAGAAGTAATTAGTGTAAAAGAAAAAGTCGCGATTTTTCACAGAAAATAAAATACCACCAGTTTGAATGTAATTAATACAATGGATCTGAACAGTCCTGCCTTTTGGCCTGACACGTCCAGATTATATTATAGGTCCCTCAATCTTCATTCAACTCTATTTATTTCTTGCATTTTTTCCTTTCGTGTGACATCTTCAACCACTTCTCTTCAAAGAACATATTCCTTTCTCGTTGAGGTAAGTTTTTTTCTGGCGTAAATTTACCAGTTAGTCGTATACGTTGTATTACATTGTGAATATTTTTCTTTACATTTGTCAATTCATGCGTGTTATAGATATGGCTGATCCTTTTTTGCACATTGCTATTCTACGCAACACAGTGCGGGAACTTCAAAGACAGGTTAATGACCTGCAGAGCGTGTTGGTCGTTGTGAGAGCGACAATATTCAGAGAGATGCAGAGGCTGATGAGAGCCCTGCTGCTGTGAGTTGATTGGTCGGCTGTCATTAATGATGATGATGATAATAATAATTAGAATATGGTTTTTCTTTTAGCGTATGTATTTTAATTTTTCTATATTGGATCTATACCTAATGTATTTTATTTTTCATTTAATGAAAATTTTACTTTTAGTCAAACTTTGGCGTTTTAATTCCTATTTAATTTTCATTCTGTTTTCTTCTAATCTAATACATGTTAACATGTCGACGGTTGGAGGCAATGTTGAATCCAGTAGCACTAGCAATTTTGTCTTTTGAGTTCTTTCAACAGTTGGAACCGATTGGTCATCTGTTGGGTTTCAATAGATTATCCATCTGTTTCGACAGATTTTCATCTGTCGGAGGAAAGCATTCCAGTTGTTTGTGCAACTGTTGAGAATAATTGTGGTCTGTTGTATTATTTAAGTTCATGTTTTGCCTTATTTTATTGATGCACAAGTTATTTAAAAAAAACATTTTATATATAATAAATGATAACATTAGGTTCACAACAATGAGTTAAATATATAAAAGTCCACAACAAACAAACAAACAAACAACAACACAAGTTTCTGCAATTACAACGATCATGGTAGATTATGATTCGGACATGTAGTTCTTTTGTGGCCAGCGTACTTACATATGGAGCACTTGTTTCTTCTTAATGAAAATAATTCTCCAACTTCACGCCTTCTTTTATATGGCTTTCTTCCCGATTTGATAGTGCTCGGGTCAATATATGGAGGAGGTATTAATCTCCCCATAAGCTCTACTGGAACAACCCAAGATTCTTCAGGAGGCACCGGAGTAATATGCCCACTATATGCCATTTTATATTTTTCCACCGAATAATATTGAGAGGAGTGCCCCTAAACTTCAGGTCCATATTTATGGTCGTATTGAGCTCGAAGGGCTGCCATAGCATGTGGACAAGGTATTTTTTCCAAGTCAAAAACTCTACACGTACAAGATCTTGTTTGAAGGTCGACCGTGGCAGCATCACCATGACCGGTGATACGGAATTTGTAATCTGCTATTTTATGAGAGAATAACCTATTCCCCAAACTGATGTTCGTTGATATTTTCTTTTTGATTTCGAGAACAAATCGGGTTCTTTTTTCTGGGCACTTGAACTGCACATGCCTTTCGTTAAAAAAATTGCTATATTTCTCGCTTATTTTTTCAAACATAGCCTTGATGCGAAATTCCCTTTCATCGCCAAACAATGAATTCACCGATTCAGCTATGTTTGATGTCATAATATTGTACCTATAGAAAAGAATCACTTAGTACGAAATCAAACTAAACTTGTAAATCAAACAAGACATTAAATTTATAAGAATGTACCTATTTTCTAGACAGAATGCTCGGCTCCATCTCTCAAAACTGACATGTGCAAGAAATTTTGTTACCTTGGGATTCACATCCGCTATTTGATTGAAATGGTCTAAAAACTCCTCTCTACTATATGCTTTAGCTTCTCTATAAAAAAGGGTGACAACCCTTTCGTTGTGATAGTTGTTTCGAATGTTCTCTCCAAAATGCCTGATGCAACAACCAAAGTAAGCTGAAGTGAAGAAAAGTGAACCCATCTTTGGAATACTTGGATGTCTATCCGATACAAAACACAACTCTTTGGTATCTTCGACGCAGTGTCACAGTTGTTCAAAAAAAATTCATAAGAGGCATCACATTCCTTATCCGCTACACAAAAAGCGACAGGAAAGATGTGATTCTCCGCATCCTGTGCCACCGCCGCTAGCAGAACTCCATTATACCTTCTCCTCAAGAAGGTACCGTTGATGGTTATGCCTTTTCTCAAATGACGAAAACCTTGAATCCAAGCACCATAGGATACAAAAAAGTACTTGAACCTTCCGTTTTCATCCAGATGCAATGTCGTCTTACATCCGGGATTTGTGGACTCAATCATGTAAAGGTAAGCATCCAAGACTTCATACCCATGCTCGAGTGTCCCCTGAACCAGTTCATTGGCAATCCCCATGGCCGTATATACCTTCCAATAACTGTCCAGGACATCCAAATCCGTAAGGAGTTGATTGGCCATAAGCCTTGTTGAAGGGCCTTTGCCATCGGGGAAACTACTCCCGAAATATTCACCGAGGACCTTTGTCATGGAGTGAGAATTTTGGCCCGAGATGTGCTCCGAACCACATGTGTGATGCTTTTCATGTTTATGAATGAGGAATCTGTCAGAACTTGCGTACTTCACCGCTCTCAACCACCACTTGCAGTTCGAATTAGCACATTTGAAGCAAAAGACACTGCTCGAATTAATCACCTTCTTTATTCTGAAATCTTTTTTCACGAAATAAATAAATAAAGTGTTAGATAGTTCATTTTTTTCCTTGAATCACATTCCAATAAAAAAGCCGGTCCCATCGTCTTGAAGATTTCCAGATTGTGTCAATTGAGAAGAACTGCACATCGTATTGGTCGCATCAACGGGCGTAGGTGTTTGATCATCATCTGGAATATTCATGTCTAGATCATCCAACCTATCATCAAAGAAGTCTTCTTTTTCTTTTTCTTCTTCTTCTACGTTCTGGTTCTCATTCTCTCTCGTCTTTTCAACCATGTACACCCTTAACACCGGCCTAGTTGAATCACTTAGATAAGAACGCAACCGAACCTGATCGTTTATCTTGAAAGGCAGTACCCTCTGATTTTCAAAGGAGCTGTGCATGTAGCTGATGGCGAATTATTCCGATTGACAATTCAGTCCACAAAAACTGATGATTATGTTCACAAAATCATCATACGAAACATCACTTTGGACTGTCATAGCTATCATCTCTAGCATTTCACCCTCCTTCCAACGCCATGCATATCGATTGCTCTTCTCGACCCAATGACTATGACAATCCATCCCTATTGTTATTAATCCCTCCATTAGTGGTACCTAAATAAAGTCATTTATTAAAAAAAGTTGATAGTGATTTTATAGTGCCGTGAATGAATCCCAACAGATGTGTTATCTGTTGTAACAGGTAAGTGATGAGTCTCACTAGATTCTTACCTGTTGGGATTCATGTTACGGGTCTGAATATCTGTTGCAACAGATGAATTGCCTGTTGGAATTGATGTTATAACTAAATCACCTTTGAAACTGATTCCAACAGATGAGTGATAGTTACAACAGATACCTGTTGCTACAGATGACTTACCTGATGCAACAGGTTATTAATCTGTTGTAACCTATGTTGGAATCGTGTTCAGGTTCTGTTGCAACATATATGTCAAATGTTGCAACAGATGAGCCATCTGTTTAAACATGAATCCAACATATCAGTCTTCCTTTGAAACAAATGTCTCATCTGTCGCAACAGATGATTTATCTGTTAAACAGATAGATTTTATGTTGGATTCATGATTGGGTTTTATCCATTGTTGGAAAACAACAACACAATAGCAGTTACCCAGATGACAAATTCAACTAAAAATCATAATTTGACTTACCAACGTCTCTTATGAAGTAATGCCAAAGTGGAAAGTGATGTTAGAAACAAAATTTGACCTAAGAAATTGGTCAAATAGCAACAGTAGCGGTAACAACAACAACAACAAATGGTCAATAAGAACAAGATGAAGATGATAATGAAGTAGAAGATGATGACAATGAAGCAGAAGATGATGAATGAAGCAGCAGCAATAATGAACAACAAAAATCTCTAAGAGAGAGAAATCAACAAAGGGTGAGAAGAGAGAGAAAGAAGCCTTTTTTTCCTCCGTTTTCAATTATATAGGCTAACATTTGGATCAAAGTGTAAATTTAAAAACTTGTGGATTATTTTTAAACTTTTCCAACTTTCTTAATCCATAATAAAGTAGTTGTCACTTCCACCTAATAATTAAGACTTGTGTCACCTACACCTCATTTTAAAACTCTTTTATCACCTGTGGCCCAAACCCCCCTCAAACTAATTACTTTTTTTACTTATTAATTTAATTACTCAAACACAAAACCTGAAAACCTTTGGCCTTCTCCACCAAAAATCTTAATCTTCCAAAACTAAAACACCAAATTTCATCTTCTTCTCTTATTCTTTCAATTTTACTTTTGATTTTCATAATCTTCATTCACTAATTTCAGGTACTTTAATTATTTTTAGAGTTAAAATTTTGAAATTAGAAATATGATTGAGTTTGAATTTTATATGATATTTATATATTTCTTATCCATTATAATTGTTATAAAAAATATTTGAGTTATCAGTTGTGCAAAAACTTGATTGCTATTTGATATTGTTGTTCTTGTTAACGCCCATATGATGATACCAAACTTATTTAGAATTCCATGCACTTGTTATCCCCTTCCAGCAAGTCAACAATTCACCTAAGGTTAACCAATTAAATTATTTCTTTAACGTTTTTACTATTAGCATGCAACTAACACTAAAAATAAGAGGCAATAAAGTAACTGAAAAAGAAACATTACATGTCAATCATGTTTTGCATCTCTTTTCAGTGATGATTATGATCTTTGATGAAGAAAACTAGCTCATACTTACAAAAGTTTTTTCTCCAATCTTCTATTGTCAATCTTCTATTTTTTTTCTCCATTGCTACTTGCTTCTATGAAACGGGCTTTCTCTTCTATGAACTACATCAAAAATGAACTTCGCAATAACATGAGTGATGAATTTTTAAATCGTTGTTTAGTTTGCTATGTAGAGCGTAAGATATTTGAGCTATAAGTAATGATGTTATTATTCATCGTTTTCAAAATATGAAAAATCGTCGAGCACAGTTGTGATTAGAAGTCTTTTTTCTGAATTCAGACTTATGACCTGAAGTCTTTTTTGTATGAAACTTGTGACTGAAAATCTTTTTTGGCAATGGTAATATTAGTTGTACTTTTATTTTAATGTTGCATTTAAATAGTTATATATTTATACTATGTCATCATTAACAAATTATGTTAAAAAAAAATAAAGCACCCACAACTTTTAAATACTGGATCCGCCACTATTAATGGTGTCTTGTTAATAGATCAAACAATACCTTAAATTTAACTCTTCTTTATAGATGTTAATCCCTCAAATTGCCACTCAAGTAGATTTGCAGAGATGATAACGTGCAAAGTACCATTGATACTAAGGCTTAATGATGGATGAATTTCCCAATTTTTAAAATCAAGATCAAGCTTCTTTAGAGTATAAATGTAAGAGCCCAACCCAACAAGAACATTGACAAGTTCTTCAAAATCTTTAATACCTATAATTAAAGAAAAATTGTCACTAGTGTCTCTACCACGACTTTTTTGTCAACAGTCATTTCCATGGCTTCAACAATTGTATCAATTATTGATATGACACTCATGTCACTCCATTTCTCTGTGGACTTGTATACGTGGAAGGTCACCTCTTTCCTATTCGTTCAAAATCTAAGCTTAGCACTAATGAGCCTTTTAACAATTCTATATGCCATCAACAACCTTATGATGGTGGGACTTGGGACACCAAGATCCAACTTTTAAATATAGAAAAGGGAATCAGATTTATACTTGTCCTGAGGTTGTAAAAAGCTTTGTCAAATTCATAGACTCCAATACCATCTAATCTTCCTTCTTTTGTATCAATGTGCTACAGATAATAACACTGTCATGATGAGTGACCTCTATGATTTTGAAACTTAAGTTCTTCTTCTTAGTTATGATATCTTTCATGATCTTCACATATCCTTACATTTGTTCAAGAGTGTTAATCAAGGAAATGTTCATAGATAATTGCTTTAGCATAGACATGAATTTGCAAAACTACTATACCCACTTTCTTTTTCAATTTTTAAGAAAATAGAGAAAACATTGAAAACAACAATAAGTCTTTTTATTCTCTTCCCTTTTTCTTTGAACTTTAGCAATTGCTTTTTTTAACAGGAGATGTTCGACCTCCTCAATGACATCTTCAACACAAATCAACTTTTCAATGCAAGTTTTTTTTCTCGAGCAACACATTAGTTATTCATCATCTCATCAAATTTAGCATCATTGTCATGATCATGTGATAAGTCTTCTATCTCCTCCATCTCTTTAACCAATACTTTACAACTCCGAGTGGTAATACTCATACAATGAGCATTATGTCTATTGATATTTTTTGAGTTTTTTGTCGTATCACTCGGAAGAGTGACATTTTTTCTTTCATTAAATAAAGTCAAAATTTGGCTTTGATTTTCTAGTTTCTTGATTGATGTAGAATGAGAATTTACCAATTTACTCATGTTAGATAGACCATCTTTAACCTCTTTGATACTGGAGTCGGTGGATTCAATTTTCTTCATTACTCTTGCTAGTATCTCTTTTATTTTTAAGTTTGTGGGGTCCTTGTAGATGGTTGGCTTGAAATTTATTAGCTACCCATGGAGGTACATAAGTATTTGAGCTTCGTTCAATGTTGGTTCCTATTCCTTTACTTTTCCTTAGTTATTATCCTTCTAATTTAAGGGTGTCAAGTGGGTCGGTCTCGGTCAACCCAGAACTGGCCCGTGAATGTTAGCCGGGTTGTGGGTTGGTCCGGATCCGGACCTGGTTAAATGGGTCAGTTCGATTCCGGGCCCAACAATATTTTTTTAAAAAAACAATTCTGAATCGGCCCACTTAATTCAACCCGATCCAACCAACCTAATGTAACACCCCGTAAATTTTTTCATACACTTATCGCGATTATATGGAGTCCTAAAGGCTTGCGTATGGGTTAAATTAAGTTTATGGTGTTCGGAAGTATCCCGTCAATAGTTGTATGTGTAGGTATTGGAATAATCTTTCCAACGATATAAAGTTTGCCCAAAACAGAGGAGTATTTCATATAAGCGAGCACATTCGAAATTTCCAAACGGTGGCCGGGAAGCCTGTGAACAGTAAATCTGCAGGAAAATTACTGCAGCTAGGCAATTTTTTTTTGGATCAACTTTAGACGATCATAACTCCTTGTACAAAAATAACTGTGTGAGCTGCTATATATCGACGAAAATCTCCGAGAGTCTTATTTCCGATGAAATTGGTTTCATCCAAATCCAATGTCTGAGTAAGGAGCTATACCTGTTTTACTACAGCCTATAAAAAAAAAACAGAATTTTGGGACAGATTTTTGGGTCAACTTTAAATGACCATAAATCCTTGTACAGGAAGAACTGGGTGGTATACTTTATATGAAAATGAAAGCCCTTTGAATTATATTTCCAATGCAATTGGTTTCACCCAGATCCAATACCGGAACAAAGAGTTATGATCGATTTACTTCAGCCTGCCAAAACTGTCCACTGGGGACAGATTCGGATTTATTTAAATTTTTAGGGCAAAATGGTCATTTTCTATTACCTCTTGGACGAAAAATTGGTCTTTATAAACATACACTTAGCCTCATATATATCATATATCATCCAATTATTAAGAGAAGGTGAAACCCTAGCCTAATTTCAACTTCAAATATTTTGTGATTCAACCGTAGAAAATTCGAATTGGTTCCGTAGTTGTGTTCACCATCTCGAAAGCTTCGACAAGCACCCCATGGTTATGTAAGGAGGATCCTAAATACAAGATTTCATTGTTAAGGTATGAATATTGTTTATTCTTGATTCTTATCCATGAATAAGTATTGATAAAGGATTATGAGTATTGTCTTGATATTGGAAGATAACTAGGAACATAGTTATGAATTGTTTTGTATAAATTGTTAGTAGTAAATTATGGAAGTTGTTGTATTGGATTATGGAGGATGAATTGTGGTGATATATCATTATATTAGTGGTTATGTATGCCTAGTGATCATGTTGGTATTGGATGGTGATTAAGAGGGGAAATAAAGGCTAAGAGTGATGTTGAGGGATATTGCATGAAAATGCATGATATGTGAATGTAATAAGAGTATAAGAGGATGTATGTAGCACTCTTATTGATGAGTTAAAGGATTACTTCCTAGACATTATTTGGTGAAGTTAATACCTAAATGGTAAGGTTTGGTTGCTAATACTAGTTTGCCACAAATGACTTATTGTAGATAAGTGTTCTAAGAGTACGGGAAGTCAAGTTGGACTTGTATTGAAGTGGTTATACCAAGGTATGTAAGACATACTCTATCTAATTTTTGGCATGAATAATGACCCATGGCACTCTCAAGTAAGCTTCCAACATTGTCCTACGACACATGACACATAATAACATCATATGATCTTCGACACTACCAATTGAACTTGTTTTCACTTTTAAGATGTCCGGCTAGTCAAAAAAATGTCCATATACTATTGTTGACTCCGAAATGGTTTAATGAGGTATCCATGATTCTCTACTTCATTTTCATGATATTGATTACCTATTTACATATTTTTCCTATTGAGGTATCATGGTTTCAAGTTCCATAAGGTGTGACCACAAAGTAACCAATCTCAAAGATTAATTGAAGTAAGAAATGGAATGTCTTTATTTTAAATTGTTGATATGATGTATTGTATTAGTACCACTGATCAGTTGGCCATTGTATTATAAAGATTATATATATATGCTATTCCAGGGGTGGTCCCTGATGTATTGTATTAGTACCACTGATCAGTTGGCCATTGTATGACATATGTTATGTATTGATAAGGAATACGGGAAGTAATGATATGAAAGTAATGTGCAGGTATCCCATCAGATCTTTTAAGTGTGGTCTACTCATACTGTTTATTCACTGGTATCTGGGTTCTGTTGATCTTTTGTATCTCATCTTGATACTCACTGCCTTACATACTTAGTACATATTTTCGTACTGACGTCCCTCACGGGGGACCTGTATTCATGCCTGCAGGAACAGGTACTTCAGGTCGTACACCTCCGCAGTAAGAGCCAGGACATTCTGTTGATAGTGGTGAGCTCCAGTTGTTTCGGGGCATCCCAAGTCGTTTCTATATGTACTTTTGGTATTTGTATAAAAGTCTTTTGTGGGCGGGAGTTTTTCCCGACCCTAACTCAGTTGTGTATCTATGTAGAGGCTTTTGTAGACATATTGTACAACCATAGGAGTGTTTGGTTGATAGACGTGATGGCTCTGACGGCCAATTACTGTTTATATATATATATATATATATATGCGTGTCTGCTGGGCTGATACAGGTACTGTTTTCTTCTATTTACAACGAAGTTCTGCCCAAATTTTTAATTTTCATAAGTAATGTAAATGTGAAAGTATAGGTTATGAACGGGTTCTCCCGGGCCTCCTCGGCTACGGGTGCCAGTCCGCTCCAATGGGATTTGGGGCGTGACACCTAAACCCGATCAAAACCGATTAAAAATCCGGTCAAAAAAAAATCTCCAATATACACTATATATATATAGTATATACTACATTAAAATTTAAAAAATATATACACAATTACACATGTAATCGTGTATACGACTATACGTTAGTTACATATATCTATTACTCTAAATAAAATATATACTACAAGTTATATACTATAATATAATGATATATATAATAATTTATAAAACATATACACATGTATGTATGCGTTCAATATATACATTTATAGAAGATATATACACATATATACATACCATTCAATATATACGTACTACTTTAAATAAAATATACTACAATAAATACACATACTATATATAGTTATATACTAATTTATAAAATATATACACATGTATACGTTAAATATATACGTCTATAGAAGATATATACACATATATACGTACCATTCAACATATACGTACTACTTTAAATAAAATATACTACAATATATACACACACTATATATATAGTTATATACTAATTTATAAAACATATACACATGTATACGTTAAATATATACGTCTATAGAAGATATATACACATATATACGTACCATTCAATATATACGTACTACTTTAAATAAAATATACTACAATATATATACTACAATATATACACACTCTATATATATAGTTATATACTAATTTATAAAATATATACATATGTATACGTTAAATATATACGTCTATAGAAGATATATACACATATATACGTACCATTCAACATATATGTACTACTTTAAATAAAATATACTACAATATATACACACACTATATATTTAGTTATACACTAATTTATAAAACATATACACATGTATACGTTAAATATATACATCTATAGAAGATATATACACATATATATGTACCATTCAATATATATGTACTCTTTTAAATAAAATATACTGCAATATATATATACTACAATATATACACACACTATATATTTAGTTATACACTAATTTATAAAACATATACACATGTATACGTTAAATATATACGTACTACTTTAAATAAAATATACTATAATATATATAGTACAATATATACACACAGTATATATATAGTTACATACTAATTTATAAAACATATACACATGTATACGTTAAATATATACATCTATAGAAGATAAATACACATATATACTTACTACTTTAAATAAAATAGAAATAGCATGTTACTCCCCCCCCCCCCCCCCCCCGCTCCCCGAACTACCCCCAAAAGAGTTGTGACACACCTCAACTTCAGGGGAGTCCTATTACCCTCTGAACTAAATAAAAGTATATTACTTACACCCTTGACTTCCTACGTGGCAGATATATTCGGCCAAATGCATGGGCGTGTAATACACGAGTAATTATTATCGATGAGGCCCACAGTCCACTAACTTGAACTTTTCACTTTCCCATTTCCTCAAAAGTATCAGAAAAAATAACATTACTTTACCAAATTTTTTTAACAACTACTGAGAAGCTTTTAACTTCCAAGTTCAAAAACCTTAACAAATGCTGATTCTAAGTGACCGTTTGGACAAATGTTAGTCGATTGACGTTGGTAATTTTTACCCAAGCTCATCCTAAGTCACAATTTACATTTGGTACTCACAAGTTGGACCAAAAATCTCATATGTTGAACCAACTGTGATTTCTTCAAAAAAAAAAAAAATCATCCTTAATCTTCAATTTCTAAACATAAAGGTTAGTTATTTGTGACTTATAATCTGTTTTGAGTTCGTATTTTAGTTAGATTGTGGTATATTTTTGTAGGATTAAAGTTTGACTTTCGATTTTTTCAAGAAAAATGTAACGTGTGATGCTCTTTTGTTAATATGTGTTCTGATTGTGGTAATATTTGTGTTCTAATTTTGTTGTGAAGCATATCTAATTAGGATTTGTCTCACAATGTCAATTTATGGTCGAGTTTTGTGAGATTTGTTTTTTTTTTTGTCTGATTTTGCCACTATGTAGATTTGAGGTCAAGTTTTTGTTACTTTTTGTTACAAGTGTTTATTGTTGGTTTGATTTTGGTACATGCATGACCTAGATATGTTGATTTTGGTACATGCATGACCTAGATAGTTTTTGTGATTGTTTGTTTGTTACAATGTGGATTTATGCACTACTCATGTTAATTCTTGATGCATGGCCTACATATATTCATAAGTTGGACCTTTTGTGCTAAATTACCTTTTGTGCTTTTTGTAAAGTAACATAGGATGTACCTTTATAGTGATAAAAGATAGACCTTTTGTTCTTGTTTTGTTTCTTTTTAAATTGTCCATAAAAGAAATAGAAAAGTACAAGAATATGGACAGAATATGACATAGTTGTTGGATGGTGCGTCTTTGTAACTTTATTAGACAAACACATAGATCAAGAGTTAAAAACTTCTCTCAGTTTTAGACAATAAGAAAACTATCACTTTTTGTTGAACTTGTCAATGTCTTTTGTTGAATGAATGAAAATGAACATTAATAATTTACATGTTTGTACTGTTTTGGTTCTAATAATAATAACAATGAATTATTCTAATTTTAATAATACTATTCTTTGCATATAGGTATGAGTGGGTTTACATATATAACTTTAAGATTCTATCATGGTAGGACCTGATTGTATGATGGTGAAGATGCAAGATATGTGGGTGGTTTAATGAATGAATATTTTAATGTTGATGTGGATAATGTTTCTTATTTTGAGATGAAGGATTATATTAGAGAACTTGGCTATAGCCCTAATTGCAAATTTAGTATAAGGCTACCCAATAGTTGCATTTGAGGTGACATAGACAATGATGCTATTCTATTAACAATATGTAAGACTTTGCAAAATGGTGCTATTTTGGATGTATATGTGCACATGGCTGAGAAAAAATCATGTGATGCTCTTTATAAAGATGTGGGGACCACTGAAAATAGTGTTGGTATGAAAATAGGAAGTAAGGAAGTAGGTGAGCCTTATTTAAAAAAGGTGGTTAGTGCAGCTTTAACTACTGCCTCAACCATTACTTCCACAACAATTTCAATTGCTCCAAATGCTGCTGATCCTTCAGATTTAGTAGATCATCACATTGATTCATCAGATTCTGATGATAGTGACTATTCTGTAAAAGGATCTGATGAATCTAATGATGATAGTACTGAATTTGAAAATGAGAAAGCAATAAATTTACTTGGAGATGATGACTATGGAAGTGATGTCCATGAGGAGGTAAAACAACTAAGGGCTGAGCAAAGGGCTTTCTTGAGGAAGAAAAAAAGGGAGAGAATTCCTACAGACAATCATGAAGTCCCCAGTGGTCAAGCTGGACCAGATCTGGGAGTTGATGAGACTGCTCCAGTGAGAAATAATTTAGAAGAAAGGTTAGGGGGTGATGAACCATATTATGGTAGTTCTGATCCTGGCAGCTATGAAACTGATACAGATTCTAATTGTCTTGAAGAAAGAGATAACATGATATTGAACCTGTCTAGAAGAAAAAAAAAAGAAAAGTTGTGACTGGTAGTATAGAGTATGATCCTAATATTGATATTGTTGTGTGGCAGCTGGGTATGTCTTTTGCAAGTGTGAAAGAGTTTAGAGAGGCAGTGACTAAGTATACAATTCAAAAAAGGGTTCAAATTGAAAAATATGTAAATGAGCCAAATAGAGTTAGGGTGAGATGCAGTAAGGAAAACTGCAGGTAGTTATTGTATGCAAGTCTTGATTCTAAGTCCAATAACTTTGTTATTAGGACCTATATTCCAGTACATAATTGTGAGAGTGCCACCAGAAATTACTTGTGCAACACTAGATTTTTTGCCAAGGCTATGAGAGAGGATGTAATTGAGCAACCTAACATTAGAATTTTCAAATTGCAACAGTCAATTAGAAAGAAGTTTAAGTTGCATGTAGGTAAGACAACAACTAGGAGAGCAAGAGCTAGAATTTTGAATGAGATTATGGGTGATCATATTCTAAGGTATGGCAGAATTCTTGACTACAAGGATGAATTGTTAAAGTCCAATCCAGGGAGTACTTGTGTGGTTAAACTTGGTGAAGCTAATGAGCTTGGTAGGCCATTGTTTGAGGCATTCTACATCTGCTTTAAAGATATCAAGATGGCATTCAGGTCATGTAGAAAATTCATAGGTGTGGATGATTGTTTCTTAAAGGGAGTATGTAGTGGTCATCTGTTGGTTGTTGTGGCTAAGGATGGAAACAACCAAATGCTTCCACTTGCTTGGGTTGTAGTGCCAAAAGAGAATAAAAATTTATGGAGCTGGTTTTTTTCTCTCTTGCAAGATGAACTGGGATTAGGAGATGGAAGTGGTTTCACTATTATGTCAGGCATGCAAAAGGTATTCTTTTGTTAACTCTTTTTTTTATTGCAATTTATATTTCATTCTGGAAAAAAATCTATTTATGTATGCTTTTGCTTTTACTAATAACATTTATATTTTTAGGGACTTGATTTGGTTGTTAGGGAGTTGTTACCAGGCTGTGGGGAAAGAAGGTGTGCGAGGCATATCCTAGCAAATTGGTCAAAGGATTGGAGGGGTCTTCAAAGGATGATGACATTTTTGAAGTGTGCTAGAAGCACTTTTGAAGCTGAATTCAGGAAAAATCTGGCAGAATTGTCTAAACTTGGTAAGAACATTGTTACTGATCTACTTTACTATGATAAAGAGTATTGGTGCAAGGTTTATTTTAATTGTCAAGTCAAGTGTGATTCTATAGATAACAAGCTCTGTGAGAGTTTTAATTCATGAATTTTAGCAGCAAGGTATAAGAGTATTATTAGTATGCTTGAAGAGATAAGAGTCAAGGTCATGACTAGGCTAGCTAAGTTAAGTGAATTTTCAAGAACTTGGGTTAGTAATTTCTCTCCAATGTCAATTAAAGTGTTAGGGGAAAATATTGATAAGTCAATGAATTGTACCATAGAGTTCAATGGAGTAACAGGTTATGAAGCTATGGAGGGATATAAACAACACACTGTGTGATGGTCAAAAAGGGAGTGTAGTTGTAGATCTTGGCTACCAAGTAGGAGAATAATGTCCACTGGACCTAAGCAAGTAATGAAATCAGCAGTTGTATCTGAAGACATTGGGTTCAAACCTTCAAGTGGACTGAAGTGAAAAGGCAAGCAAGCAATCACAATAAGAAGGCTCCAACAAATAAGAGATCAATCAAAGCCTTCAAACAATGAAACCATGCATATCTCATCCTCTTCACAACTACGAGACCCCAGAAAACTATAGTCGTCCGTTAATTACTAATTTGGTGTCACTTAGCTACTTTTCTTGTATGAAACAATGAATCTACTATTTTGATCCCACAAAGACAATATTTTGGATCTTTTAAGTTGTTATTTTTGTCACTCGTGAATGTCTTATGTAAATGTACTGATATTCAGTCTCTTGCTTGAATGCAATGTTAATTTTGCTTCTCTTCTTTCAAATTGCAAGTTCTGTTTTGTTGTTTCTTTTTGGTTATTTACACAATAATTCACAACCCTCTTTATCATAAAGAAAAGAGTGTAACAATACCAAAATAAGATGAAAGTAAAGTCATATTACCACAAAATGATGATCTATTACATACTTCAGTAGCTTAGCATAGCAAATTGCAATTCCATTTCTACACAAAATGAGTCCCTACTACATACTACGGCAACTTAATTAGACTGTTTTTCATGTTGCCAAATTGCATAACAAAACTAACAACACCTACACATATAATCATACAACAAAGGAATTTTTCAGTAAAGTTACATGCTCTTTTCTGCCTTTTTTCCATCTTCATTCTCTTGTCTTTCAAATCGCACTTGCAATTCCCTTTCAAATTACCCATCGCATTCTCATCTACTTCATTCTTCATATTTGAACGACTTGTCTTGATGTTGAGACTTTGAAATTTAGTCTGCATATTTTCAAAGTCATTTTTCTGTTTTGACTCTAAATCGTCTAAATTCATGTTGATGGGATTATGACGCTGAGTCTTCAAGCTTTCAAGCTTATTCAATTGCATCTTAACACTCTCGTAATTCTTTTCAAGATCATTAATCTTGTTCACCAATCTTGGAAGAATAAATTTCGATCTTTCGTCAACTCGTTCCAAGTCTCTCCATCTAAAATAATTGCAATTTGTAGCCTGAAAATTAAGAACATAATTTAGATCTTTACACCAAGATCAACATTAACAAATTAACCAAGAATCAATACAAACCTTGTAATGAGGACACGCCCAAAATCTTCTACCGGGATTGCAATCTGACCAAGACGTCAGCATTTGCAATAAAACGTCATGTTTACATCGCACTTCAGCATTGATCATTGGATCAGTCTCATCCATACACAACTTATTCAACTCGTATTTTCTCATTTCTACTCATAAAATTTTAGAAATAGAAAACATGAAAACTTCATTAATGGTGAAAAACTTCATTAATGGAGATGAAAAACTTTATTAATGGTGTTAAAAAACTTCAAATTTTGGATTTATCATAAATGGAGAAATCGAATTTACATTAACATACCGAAAATCGAAACTTTAATAATGACATTACATGGATTAAACATAAGAAATTTACACAAAATTACCTTTGTCTTCCCAAATCAAAGAGAAATTCGAAGAAAATGAAATTTCGAAGAAGAATTTGCAGAGAAAGAAAGAGCCGTTGAGTTTCTTCTTCAATGGAAGATGAACAATGGAAGATGAAGGGTTTAAATAAAGAATTTATTTTTTAATTCGTTGTGGACAAGTGACGAGTGTTTATTGGACAAGGGGACATAAAAATGGACTTCACGCGTCATCAGCGTTTTCATACACGCCTTGTGACACGGAGGCGCCACGTAGGCAGTCAAGGGTGTAAATAATACACTTTTATTTAGTTCAGGGGGTAATAGGACCCCCCCTGAAGTTGAGGTGTGTCACAGCTCTTTTGGGGGTAGTTCGGTGGGGGGTAACATGCTATTTTCTCAATAAAATATACTACAATATATATCCTACAATATATTACAAATACACAACTTATGTTTCCAATATTACAAAAAATCTCAACTCCCTAAACATATTACAAAAATCCCAGCATATAGACAGAATGCTATGTATATGTCGGCTATGTTGTGTATATTAATAGGGAGAGAGAGTAAAGCAATTAAAAAAGTGGAAGAGAGTGTAATTACTCCTAAAAGGGTTGGTATTTATGTTATTTATACTTATTTTTTATGTCGAGGCCCATACCGTTCGACCCAATTGAGTTAACATACTGAGTGCTAGTTCCCATAACATGCTTGACTAGAACCTCATTTTAGTCATCAATTAATCCTTATTCTCATCCTTTTCTTCCCTATTCATTATTGCTTCCTCAACACTTTTGAAGTACCTCCACTTACAACATCTAAGCTCGGGTGTGCCAAGCTTGGTTCGTCTTTGTCATCCAATCAAGCAAAAAACTAGCCACCTCATATGAATTATATATGAGTGACTCTTCTAGCACATTATTTGTAACCAATTTATTCACTAAATCAAATGATCGGTAGAAGACCTAAAGAAGTACTATATCGGATAATTTGTGATTTGGACATTGTTGAAAACTTCTTCCTAAACATTAACCAAGCCTTCTGTAGAGCCTTCAATGGTATATATCAGAAGGTTTTGATCTCGCAGCGGAGTTGGATCATCCGAGAAGGTGTAAAGAACCTCTCTAGAAATATATTGGTCAGCTCGGCCCATGATGTTCTTGATCCTTTTGGCAATTCTTTCAACCAAGTAGCAGCTTTCCCACAATAAAAAAAGGGGAAAGACTTAATTGTATCAATTCTTGAGAGATTTTGACAATGTGGTAAGCCAAACAAACCTTTGCAAAATTCTTTAAGTACCTATTCGGTTCTCATGGGCTAGGCTCTTGAAAAGACCCTTCATGTTGAGCAGGTACAGCATGGTGATGGTCAAGTTGAGATTTGTAATTCTGACTATAGGTGGAAGTCGGATGGCACTAGAAAAATTGACTTGTGCTAAATTCTTTGTGGTAATTTGGCCTAAATCATCACAAATAAAAGAAACGTGGCATGAGAAATAAAGACTAAGAGTGGGATATTACACTATATAGTAATTTCTAAATTGCATTTCCTAGCAAGAGAATCAAAATTTGATACACTTAAATTACATCATAAAAAGGTATAACTAGGTCATTTTCAAAAATATAATTCAACGTGGTTGGGGTCTAATTCCATAGATAATACAATAGAGAAATTAATCAATTTAGTGTATCATTCAACTAGCAGTCTTGATTTCTAAGAAAAGGGGTGAGGGAGATATTTGAAGTTTGGGAAAAGGGTCAAAAATACCCTTCTACTTTGAAAAATTGGTCAATTTTACCCTTAATCATACTTTGGAGTCATATTTACCCCGCCACTAAGAAAGTTATCAAAAATATTCCTCTTTTTAACACTTTTCTATAGGGGTGTGTAAAAATCGAACCGAACGATAAACCAAATCGATAAAAATGTTATTGGTTTATTGGGTTAACAGTTTTTTAATGGTTTTATAAAAAAAATTATTGGGTTATTGGTTCGATTTGATTTTTCTTACTGGGTTATTGGGTAAACCGATAACCCAATTAGAATACATATACATATATATATATATATATATATATATATATATATATATATATATATATATATATATATATATATATGACTTATTATATATTTATCTTAGTTTCTCTTTAATTTCTATAAATTAACAAACCTATTATTTCAACTGTACAAACTCTTAATTTCTCCTAACAACATTTAGTCCAAACTTAAAGATTCTTGTAAATTAGAATACATTATGTAGGATTTTTTGGTTGCAACTAAGATTCATTTTTTTCATGTTAGTTATTACTATTTCTATTTTATGAGTATTTTCTTATCGGTTAAACTGAAAATCGAATCGTTAAGGACTAAAAATCGATAAACCAAAAATCGATAAAAAATATCTTATTGATTTGGTTATTGGTTTTGTATATTTAAAAACCGAAACCGATAAACCGAACTGATAATATATAAAATCGAATCGAACCGACCGATGCACACCCCTACTTTTCTACCATGGCAAGATCATACCCACATGGCATGACATTTGGATTGAGGTGGATGCCACCTCAGCATCAGACCTTTTTTCTAATTTTTAAATTTTTTCCTTCAAGTTTTGTTAATTATTTAAGTTTTAAAATAATTAAATTTTTTTAAAAGAATACCTTTAATAAATTCATGGCTTAATGAATTCCTTTAAGTTTATAAATTTTGGATGGCCCAGAGAATTGAGCTAAGGGAAATGGACACAAATGGCCTGTCGGCCAAAACATATTCCATCCAAATAGTCTAAGAAATTTAATTTTCATATTTTAGCCACATGGCTGATGTCAGCCGCTGACGTGTGCTGACACATGCCCTTTTTTTTTTATTTGTTACTTTTTAATTGGCCATATGCTTCTTTTTTTGGTCTTTTTTGTCACTGATTTACTTTTTCTCCTTTATTTCAAAGAATAATTGATCTATTTTTTAAAAAAATTCTATCAAAATAAAAAATAATAATAATTATAAAAATTGGATTATTATTGTATAAAAGACTCTTTTTTAATCAAATACATAAATACATATTTTATACAAATAATGATACAACTTATATACACATTATAACAATAATTATATAGTTTCTACACACATCCTACACAATCTTTAGCTACAATAATTATTTAGATACAAATTCTATACAACATTCATGCAGTTTATATACATTCTATACATATACATATTCTATACAACAATGATACAAATTCTATACAGATCATATATAAAAAATATATATTCTATGCAATACTTATATGATTTTTGTACACATTATATACAATAATTATATAATTTTTATACACATTCTATATGACCTGACTACAATTATTATTTGAATACGTATTTTATACAAGGACTACACAGTTTCTATACACATTCTACACATATGTATTTTATACAATAACTATACAGTTTCTATACACATTCTATATATATTTTATTTATATTTTATACATATACATATTTGATATAACTATACAATTTCTATACATATATTGTACATAGGTACATTTTTGTATAACAATATACTATTTTTATATAATTATATTTAATTGTTATTTTTAAACAACCAAAAAAATAACAGACTATTTTTTAGTTAAAAAATTCATAGAAAAAAAAAACTGAAACAACCTTTTAGGAAAGGGCCGAATGGCCCAAGGCTGAAAATATATGGCCGAATGGCCCAAGGCTGAAAATGGTCTGGCCAAATGACCCAATGGCTATTGGCATTAGTTTGGCCCGCAGGACATAAAATGTCCATAAGCTCAAACTTGGGTCATTTGTTTTAAAAAGTAAAAATAACATAAATCCCAATCTTATTAGAGTTATTTACACCCTCTCCTAATTCCTTAATTACTTTACTCTCTCTCCCGATTCATATATATAACAAAACCGATATATACATAGAAACTTTTGTATATGACAAGGCCGACATATACATAACAAGGTCGGTTCATACACATATCAAGTATGACAAGGCCAACATATAGCCGACATATACATAACAAAACCGATTCATATACATAACAGGGCCAGCATATACATAGAATCTATGTATATGTATTTTTAGAAAAAAAATGAGATTTTTGTAATATGTTTGGAGAGATGAGATTTTTTGTAATAAGTGAAACTTAAGTTGTAAATTTGTGTACTTTTTAGTTTTAAAAATGATCATGTGGTGTCTTTTTCCCTTGAGCGCTAATCCACTTTTCGAACTGACAAGAATTGTTCCATTTGTGCTTGGTACACGTGAAAAAAAATGTGTTGGAAAAAATTAATATTTTCTAAAAAATTAATAAACTTAGCGGAAAAAATTATTAATTTTTCCACGTGAAATCTTTATTTTTAAGTTTTGTCAATTATTTAAGTCATGAATTCTTTTCATGCATTTATAAACTTAAATCGTTTTGTTAAGTTTTTTGTTAATTGTTACAAACTAATTAAGCCATGAATTCTTTTCATGCCAATTAATATTTTCTAAAAAAATAATAAACTTAAATAATTAACAAAATCTAACAGAAAAAAATTAAAAATTAAAAAAAAGTTTGATGCTGAGATGGCATGTCATGTGGTATCCACCTCACTCCAAATGTCATGTCATATGACTATGATCTTGTCATGGTGGAAAAGTGTTAAAAAAAGGGGTGTTTTTGATAACTTTATTAACGATGGGAGTAAATATGACCCCAAAGTATAACTGAGAGTAAAATTGATCAATTTTTTAAAGTAGAGGGGTATTTTTTGACTCTTTTCGCTTGAAATTTTGATTAAATCTACTTTTGATTTGATAACTTGATTTGGTGGTGATTTGAGATCAATATTCAAGAGTAAAGGCACCTATATTTATGCTCCCCAAATAAAGGTAATGCAACAAGATTTACAATTATCTCCTTTCAATGCCATAATGGACTAAAAATTGATTTCATAGATACTTTCAAAGTCTCTTGACCAAACGAATAAATTGCACTCTAGACTTTCTTAAACCCCAGAGTGTGGATTTTCATTCAACCAATTAAATTCTCAAGCAACTGTCGTGTCTCTAGCTCAAATTATTAGATGGGGCGTAAGACATCAAATTTGCTTTTTCCCTCTCTCCTTAGTCTTCTTTTTCTTTCTCAAGCAAAATAAAGACAAGAAGACTCAATCAATATTTGTAACCATTAAAAAGATTTAAAACTTGAAATAAGTAAATAGAACTCATTAATGACTAACAAATGGAGATAGATTAACAAAACCTATCATATAACCAACACCTCCCAAAACACTAGATAGAGATTTAGCTTTGCATTATAGTAAAAAAAAAAAAAGATATACCTAGAGGTTCTTCCATTAGTTTCTTCAAAAGTAAAGGAGATGAGTAAACCACTAGAGTTGGCATGGTGGTTCAGCGTCATGTCCCTTAAGCAAGAGGTCGGGGGTTCGATTCCCGCCTCTGACGAATGGAGCAAACTCTGTGGCCAGTTCCCTACCGCTTAGTGCACTGACAGAGGAACTGAGGATTAGTCTCACGGCTGCCGGTTGTGGGGATACCTTGGAAAATCAAAAACTTAAAAGCTCAACAACCAAATCCTACTTATGTTAAATGAAAAAGAAACAAAATATGAAAAATAAAATGTTCAACGCAAAGCCATATGAGGTATTTAAAGCCCCACGAAAGTCGTGTAAAGAGTTGACCAAAATGTCCATGTAGGATCCTTATGAGATAGCATATGATGTCGCATATCCACCTCATATGGACGAAAAGATCTCCAGTCTTCTGCTTCTGCATGTATTGGCAAATGCGACCGTATAAAGTGAAATATGATTCACATATACACTGCATCTGCTAAACTTCTCATCTTGTTGAAATTTTTTATATGCGGTCCACATTTCCAAAAATGTGGCCGTAAATGTTTATCTGCAGGCCACATATGTATTGGGTTCGAAATCGAGAGAGCGTCATGCGGAAGCTTTTAGTTGCAAATCATAAGACGATAAATCAGACGACACATGAAAAATTAAACTAAAAATATATTATTGGATATGGTTTGTCCAAACGACCTACATATTAAAAATAAAATTGAAAATCCTAAAACTTATTAGGAGAAATTTCCTCCTAAACAAAGACTCTTTTAAGGACTATATTGTGGACGTTATTATGTTATGGTATGAGAAGGGGGGTCTTCTATTTATAGATGTCCAAAACCTTTCCTCCAAGAAAGAGGTTAGTCAAATATGGAAAAGAATTATATTTTTTCTTTCGGGAAAAGTAAAAGTAATTATGGTAACTTTTATTTTCCTTATAAGAAAAAGTAAAATTTAAATATAGTAAGAAAATCAGGGCAAAAACCCTAACAATATGGTCTTTTAAGCTTATTTCTTTTGTCACTCTATTCCACCTCTATACATTGACTCCAAACTTTGGAGGCTTTGATTTAATCTTTATTTTTGCCATGTCTTAACATGGGTTCTTAATTTTTTCTTCTAGCTCTTGCATACTGTTGGGTACTATGTAGTTTTGATGATTGACAAACTGACACATGAATGAAACATGTTACTTGAGCTGGTCCACGCATAGAAAAGCAGATTTTCAGTTTCATTGATAGATGCAGACAAGATTGCTTAAAGACAAGAACGAATAAGCAAGCCTAATTTTGATATGCTCAAGCTACTGATCATGTGGGGAATATAACAAGTTGAATTTGATTCAAAAACTTAATGATAAGGAAAAGCAATTTGAGTTGAAAATGGAGTCCTACGTGAAGGAGTTTCACTTCTGAGTATATCTTGAACAGTTCTATGTGTGGGAGGAGAAAGATTCTGATAAATAAGCATGTGCTGATTTAAAAGAGTTGGAGTTTTACAACAACACTAAGGAGACAAGAGTTGGAATTAAAGAAAGAGTCTCACTTGAAGTAGAACTCTATGTAATGAGAGTTTTGATTAAAGGAGAAGTTTAAAATAAAGAATGACTCTTTGGAGAGTTGTGCTTAAATAGAAGATGCATTATTTAGAGTAATTCACACACTAAAAAGCAGAAAAGCACAATCGATGGATTGACTTTACGAAGTTCTACTCAATCACTGAAGAAACACGTTGAAGAACCTGGTCCTCAGTATAGAATCCAGCTAAGAGTTTTAGCGTTGATTTTTAGAGTTGTTCATTGTGTTTGAACTATTGATGTAATATTAGTTTCAGTGTGTTATAAACTAAACTAGGAGCTAGTCTTCGAGTTGGGAAAACTCAGAAACTTTGGGAACGCATACCTTGGGAGGTGTGTGTGTAGTTAGGAATTAGAGTTTATAATTCCTAGTTGTTGAGTTATAGAGATTAGAGTTTATAATTCCTATTTGTTGGTTACAAGAGTTTTGTAATCAGTCGTTGTTGAGGCTCAGAGTTATTTACTGAAGTTGGGGTTAAATCCTGTAGAGGTGCAGGTCGTGGTTTTGTTGGACAGGTTTGTAGTGCTCGTGTAAGGGGGAAGCAAGGGAGATTTTAAAAAAATGAGAAAATAGGATGACTGTGAAACAAATGAGCCTGCACAGGAACATGTTGTACCACCTAGTTTAACTATTGTACAGACTGAGGGCATATTGACAGGGGGAACAACAAATAAAGAAATGGATGCATCAATAAAACCAACACAAGTTGCTGGTAATTTTGTTAGTAGTTCAAAAAAATTGGTGTTGTCAAAAGAATCTTGAGATATCTCATGGGAATCAATGGCTTGAGACTATGATATCCAAAGGAAAGCAATTTCACTCTTGGGGGCTACAAAAATGTTGACTATGTGGGTTACTTAATTGACTAGAGAAGCATCAAAGGCACTAAGTAGAGAGAATTTTGAAAGGAATAGGTTAGACTTGGGGATGATTAAAATTGCATGTACTCCCCTCAATAATTGACTAGAATAATCTTTTTTTTAATCTTATTAACTAAAAAGTTATTCTATTCAGTCTTGCACATTTAGTTGTGTGTCCCAATTTCAGATTTTTGAATTTTCTAATCTAATTTTGTATTAGATTGTGCAGAAAAATAGGTACAAGCAAGCAATTATGACCACAAAGTTTTTCTTATCAGGTATGTTCTACACTGACATAAGAATAGGTTGTCTAAGTTGAAACGGTTGAGCACACCTGTTCAATTCCACATACTTCATCCTCTCATTGTCTAATAAAGCTAATGAATTATTGACCAAACTTTCTTTGATTCTCTCCAAATGGGTGTGCACAAGTGTGTTAATCCTATACCAGAAATTCCTTCTTCTTTCTCAGCCAAAATATCAGTTGTGTACCATGGATTTTCCAAGTTTGATCATCAATCACATGCAACATATGTTTTTGAAGAATGAAAAGGGACATGTTTTCCCTTTTAGTTCCTAATTGATTATTTTTTTTAGGACTTCTCAGTCCTAAATCAGGTTTGACTTATAAAAAAAATATTCTTGAACATATGAATCATGTTGCTCTACCTGTTTCAATAAGGAGGGCTAACACTCATTAGAAAAAAAAATCTAAACTAAGAGCTGCACAAGACAGTCATAAAGTGGAATAAGAGATCCTTAAGGCTAGGATCATGACCTTGAAGCTTGACCTTGATTGATAGAGGGATGAAAATATTGAAGTCATTCATCAATTGACACAGTTGATATCACCTGTTCCACCTTCCTCATCAGCTCCTCACTATTTGTATCCTTAGCCATGTCCCACTTTTATACCGTATTTTTTTAATGCTTAATTATTTTGCTTTGTTCAGTACTAGCTTAGGTTTAATGTGGAACATGCTCTGTCAGTTAAATGGAATGGTTATCTTTGCTAAATTAACTCATTTTTTCTCTCTTTAATACATTACTATGTTGGCTAGAGTCTCTGCCTGGTTGTTTTGGTGATAGCCCCAGTGGCCATGAATAGCATAACAAATCACTTTGGCTAGTATATTATTGCATTGAAATAGTTTTTCGATGATGCCAAAAGGGGGAAGATAATAGGGTTGTCCAATGTTTATAACTCATTGACTAACTTATTTCGTTCTAGTGTTTTATACTTTAGTGCCTACATGTAAAAATGGTTGAATGAACAAGAAAAGAGGTTTGTCATCATCAAAAAGGGGGAATTTGTTGGGTACTATATAGTTTTGATGATTGGCAAACTAACACATGAATAAAACATGTTACTTGAGCTGGTCCACGCATAGGAAAATAGATTTCCAGTTTCACTGATAGATGCAGACAAGATTGCTTAAAGACAAGAACGAATAAGCAAGCCTAATTCTGATATACTCAAGATACTGATCATGTGGGGAATATAACAAGTTGAATTTGATTCAAATACTTAATGATAAGGGAAAGCAATTTGAGTTGAAAAAGGAGTCCTACGTGAAGGAGTTTCACTTCTGAGTATATCTTGAACAGTCCTATGTGTGGGAGGAGAAAGATTCTGATAAATAAGCATGTGCTGATTTAAAAGAGTTGGAGTTTTATAACAACACTAAGGAGACAAGAGTTGGAATTAAAGAAAGAGTCTCACTTGAAGTAGAACTCTATGTAATGAGAGTTTTGATTAAAGGAGGAATTTAAAATAAAGAATGACTCTTTGGAGAGTTGTGCTTAAATAGAAGATGTATCATTCAGAGTAATTCACGCACTTAAAAAGAAAAAAAGCACAATCACAGATTGACTTTACGAAGTGCTACTCAATCACTGAAGAAACACGTTGAAGAACCTGGTCCTCAGTATAGAATCCAGCTAAGAGTTTTAGCGCTGATTTTTAGAGTTGTTCGTTTTGTTTGAACTATTGATGTAATATTAGTTTCAGAGTGTTATAAACTGAACTAGGAGCTAGTCTTCGAGTTGGGAAAACTCAGAGACTTTGGGAACGCATACCTTGGGAAGTGTGTGTGTAGTTAGGAATTAGAGTTTATAACTCCTAGTTGTTGAGTTATAGGGATTAGAGTTTATAATTCATATTTGTTGGTTACAGGAGTTTTGTAATCAGTCGTTATTGAGGCTCAGAGTTATTTACTAAAGTTGGGGTTAAATCCTGTAGAGGTACAGGTCATGGTTTTTACAGCTTTTGATCCGGGTGTTTTCCACGTAAAAATTCACCGTGTTCTTTACTTTCTGTTTTACTGCTTGCGTGAAACACGTCAGGCAACCCGTTTCATCAATAGGCAACAGTTAGGCAAAAATAAGATAATCAGTAGGGAACGAATTCTTAACACATACCCATTAAAATATGAGAAAACAACACTAGCTTTCATCAAGAGTTGTCAACATGAAATGAGGGTGATACAAGTTAAATGGATGAAACCTCCTTCTACTTTGGTTAAGATTAATACGGATGGTAGTGCTATTGATAATCTGGGAAATATAGGAGCTGGTGGTATCATCAGAGATCACACAGGTAAGTTAATATATGATTTTGCATCTCTTCTTGGAATCGGTTCCAACAATCAGGTAGAAGTGCAAGCTGCTACGTTTGGTATTACTTGGTGTATTCAGCATGGTTATAGTAGGGTTATTCTTAAAGTTGATTCGGAGTTGCTTGTTAAGTGGCTCAAACAGGTTATTTCACCTCCTTAGAACCTTATTCATTACATCACCGAGTTACGAAATTTGATCAAATTACTGGATTATTTTTATTGTAAGCATGTCTATAGAGAAGCAGACTATCCAGTAGATATGCTTTCCAAGCACAGCCATATGATCGGCAGTACAGAGCAGTGTTATACTTATCATCAGTTACCACATGATACTAGAGGTTATTATATGTTGGATAAGGTGGGAATGATTAATTTCAGACGAAAGAAATTGAAACGCATAAAGCAGTCTCCTTAGATTCACTTGGGTTGGATCTTCTTGCACAGGTACTCACTTGTTTTGCTTATCCCATCTCATCATCTTCATCTACGCTATTCTCATTAGTTTATAGCTTTCATAAAGAGATTAAGTTTTGTTTTGATTTTCTTCTTACCTTGTAAGGGGAGAGTCCCTTATTTATGTTTTCCTAGATTATATTGTACTGGGAAGAGTCCTCTCTTCTAGGTTCTTAGATCAAGGTTTTATTTTTAGTATCGGGGATGAGTCGGCCGGCCTTGGTAGGTTAGATGACTTTAAACCACCATAGGTTGGAGGTAAGGTCTATGTCCCTCTCCTTGTACTTTTATTTATTTTATTTATGATAAGGCTTGGGGGTGTGTGGCTCAACCCCTGACCGCCACGGGAGGTGATAGCCCCGAGTAAGGTCCATTTCTTAGAAAAAAAAATATCCTTAGACAATTACAGGAGCAAAACAGTTTGATATCATATCACTTCAGTCACAATTTCACTATCCTAGTTCGATTATCATTCCATCCATCCAAACTCTGTGCCTAAATTTCCTGATATTACTAGCATCATTATGTGAATATATTCCAAGTCTACTATAACTAAATCATAACCTACCTCGTAGATGAATTCCACTGCTACGAAGGGTCGAGAATAGTCCTATGCGCATCTGGCCTCTTTTAATATTAGAATCCCATCGGGAATGCCTCGGAATTGCCCTCATAAAGCGTGACCTCTGAAATCTCATTGTTCTTGATGTTAGGTTTATTTGGGGTGTTTTTGAAGGAAAAGGACAACCTAAGGAGGCTCAACTGATAAAGGGTTTTAATTAACCCTCGGGCTAGCTACAACTCGTTTGTCGTTGCAGCAGTGGGCAGCAGGCATATCCTAGTCTTTTTAATTTTTTGTCTCAATTAATGTAGGGCCCCACTTTCTCCTATGAAATAATTTCTATCGAGCCTAGAATAAGACTTTTCTTAGTCGTAAAAAATTTTTGGGATGGTTTTTTGACATATCAACGATTTGGGTCATTACATTAGATACCAAATTATCCACCATTCATCCCTAAATAGTTACAAAGAGGGGAAAGGATATCAGGCATGACCTCAAAATTCAATGTATATGGTGATGTCGAAATGGAGGATTAACTAACCCATGACATTTCACCGAACCTAGTTAATTAAAATAACTTAACGTAATTGACCAACCTACGCATTAGCTATATTTGGAATTCCAAACCTAAAGCGCAAGTATTATTAATAACCACAAAAAGAAATTACATTTTTATTTTACGTAATGGGTTATTTCTAAATTATATTGAACATCGAAAAATGTCACAAGGAATGAAAATTTAGAATGAAACGCAACCCTAACGGAGACGATTACTACAACAACACGCCTGTCTTGACAAAGACAAGATTGTCGCCACAGCGATACATGGCAATCTAATAGGGGAAATGAAACATTTTTTCCTTTTTTCAACTTCTACTCTTCCAAAAATCCAATGAAATATTTTCCCCATTTTCAATTTCTACACCTCTAAAAATCCTCTCTTCTCTCAGGCAACCTTTGTCCCAAGATAATCCAAGGTAAATCATCGTCTTTAGTACTTTCTTTACGCCTTTATCATCATAGAATAGCGAAATCTAGAGTAGGAAGAGATTTTCAATTCAGTTTTAGGTGCAATTTTTGAATATTAAATTTTGGTGGTGTTCTTGCATGAAATGTCAAGTGTCATAGATTTTATTTCCAACACACCTACAATATTTTAGGCATAAGACTGACGATGTTCATGGTGATTAACAAGCATAGAAAGGGTAGAAGATGAAGAGTCACCCTTTCCAACAATTTCCAATAATTTGGGCTTGATTTTGATTATGAATCATCCCCATTTTAGTGTAAAAGAGTTCATATGAACTACACGAAGCCCTATTTAGGATTAGAAATAAAACATTTAAGGAAAAATCAAAGATATGCCATAGGATAGGGGTTGGTGATGATGGTGCCCCTGTAGTGGTGGATTTATTGTTACAGCGACACCACTGCAGTTGAGTTTCTGCCTCTACAGCGACATCACTGCATCGACAAAATTATCTAGCTTCCTAAATTTTGATCTTTTTATTTTTTGAGTTCTCTTCCCTCATATAGCATTCCGACATAGTTTTTAACACTTATTTGAAATATTTACAAGACTATAATAGAGAACCAACTCCAATACTAAAGATTTCCTAACTCCACTAGCCATGAGCATTTTAAGAAGGGATGACGTAGGGTTTCCTTCATGAGCGGGATTTTTGGATGAGGTATGTGGAGGATGAGATGTCGTATTTCTATAATCTACTGAAGACCTTTGGTTGGGAAATTCTAATGGAGATATTCTCGAGTGCAACATGTCAATAGTTTGGGAGTTCTAGACCATACTCCCTACCATGGATTGGTCTGTGCCCCTTTCTACTATTCGCATTCGAGGAAAGGACTTTCTGATGGATGTTGCCTCTATCAACAACACCTTGAGGATTCTAGACCCCTCTAGTGTCACCTTTGAAGCTAAGTTTTCAGCCTCGGACTTAAGGTATACGACCAGGATCTTGGTGTCGGAGGGCCACGGGGGTAAGGTCAAGCGGTCCAATCTCAATGGGACCAAGAGTACTTATTTTTCTATGGAGGCTGGATGTAGTTGCAGTTGATTTCCTAGAGAATTTGTCCTTTACGAAATATGGATGATGTGACCTTTCACGGGTCTATGGTGGTGGTCTACACTCTTATTGGAGTTAAGGTAAATGTGTATATGTAGGTTATAGATAAATGGTGGCATTTATACATAGGAGGGTCTACGTGGGATCTTTTCTTAACCTCTCTCATTACTAAGTTGTACAAGAGGGTGGAGGTGCTAAAGAAAGACCATGATATCTTGGAAAAATATGATATGTACCCTCTGAGGGGTAGGAGTAAATGAATAGTGAGCAATAAGAAGAGAAAGGTAGGGGATGAGGGTAAGAGTAGTAGGGTTGGAGAGGCGAGGAGACTAGTACCTCTTCCACAAGGGTTTTTGTATCTCTTGGAGGTTGTGAGGCCGACCTTGCTGTCATACGAGGTTACTTGGAGAGGACTCAATTTCCTCCACCGGGTTTGTCTCTTTCGATCTCTATTGCTCTATTAGACCCATCCCCAGCTTATACATAGCTCTAAAGAGAGCGAGATGAGGAGAAGAAGCGTTGCTCTCAGGATTGCATGTTGGTTAGGAAGTGGAAGGCTGTGCAAGTGATGTTTAAGTATGCCTACCTCACCAAGAAGCTCCTGATGCCGTCAATAAGGATGTGGAGGAGTTCTCATTACTTAGCAAAATGAATAAGGAGGGGTCACACGCCTTTAACCTCGAAGATGATGCCACTAGCTAGATTTGTCACCCTTTTTTTTAATCATATTAATATATTCTGACTTTTGGATTACCCCTGTGTCACGACAAGAGACTACCCCTAGTTGTAACACGGTACAGAGTCACAAGTGACCCTAAGCTAACCCATGACCTGGAAAACACTATGAATAGTGAAATATATTAATAAAATTTTGGGTGGAAGATGAACTGAAATAAACAACTACTAAAATAGTCATAATGAAATACTGAACATCAATAAAGCTGGAAATAAGAGTGACTGACTAAAAGCATACTGGAAATCTAAACACCTATCTAAAAGCATCTACTCATAGTGAGTTATATGGATAATCCCCCAACTAACTCCAACTTATTGACACTGAAATAAATTGACAAGAAAATAAAGAACTGATAACTAGTCCTTGAATGATGAGGACTCACCAAAAGCGGATGCTGAATGTGGAATGGGAACGTTCTAAGTGTGGTCCCGATACTGAGTGTTTGAACTTATATTATGAAATGATATAGAGCAAGAAGTATGCAATCAGTACTTTGAATGTACTGAGTATGCAAAATGGGAATCTAACTGGAATAAATTGAACATGGATGTATGTAAACATGATAATTAGAATGCAAGACTGAGCATAATAACATGTACTGAATAAATCTATATATCTGAAAACAAGTTCATGTAAAGTCTGAATCTGAAACATGAATTGAATCGTAAACTGAGGACTGTGAGAGCTAACTACAACTAACATACCCCAATCTGAGCAAAATCAGGGTCCAACCTGTAACCTCAGTTGGAAGGGTGCCAGTACCTTGTCAAGGGTGCCAACACTGGATGGAGTGGATCTACTAAATTAATGTCCCGAAGGACAAGGGTGTTAAGCTTAAACTGATGGGTGACCCCTTATAACCTACGGTGGTTCCATTGTTCTGGAACTTAGGGACTACTACTAACGGTCTCAAGCCTAACTGATGGGTGAGCCACCATCCCTGCATTCACTCGGTGCTAAGAAATACACCCAACTGAATGACCCTGAAGTATACACTAATACATGAATTGATAACTGATATGCCCAAGTCATGGTATTCTTTACATAACAATCCATGTATAAATCTAAAGTACTTAATAATATGTGAACTGATATATATATATATAACTGAATCCCTAGGTATCTGGTATTCATAATCCGCCAGCTCTACACATGATGACATTAACTGATATTAAAAGACAATTCACAATTTAAAATCATAAACCCAACATCATATCATGATAAGGGAATTCATGGTTGCGTACATGGAAGATGCTATTTCGATTGGGAAAACACGTATTCATAGTTTTATTTCACAATAAACTAAAGAGATTAAAGAAAACTCATATTTGACCGGGAGTGCAACTTAAAGGGAAAATATGCTTGAGAATTTGAAGTGTTTTTGGGACTCAATGGGTGGAAGGAACCCATTGATAAAATCCCACATACCTGGAGGTGAATTTCTTGGAGAATCCCTTGGAGCTTGTGCTTGAACTTGAGAAACCCTAGCTTGCTTTGGAAAAGAATAAAATTACTTCATTTTGGCTAAGCGTAATAATTTTGGAGTTTATGAGGTGTTAGGGTAAGTTAATCCCTCAATAACCGATGTTAGAGTGCCCAAACGACGTAGGTTTGGGATTTAATGGATGGGAATTTACCAAAAATCCCTTTGTAATATCATGGAGGAACTTCTAGTTTCAGTCCTGATGGCTCATATCACGACTCGTTATGTCAGGTCACGAGTCATGGTCTGAGTCGTGACCTAAGGTCCTGAGTTTTGAGCCTTAATAGTTGTGACAATGACTCCCCTCTTAGTGACTCTTTATGTCCGATCACGGGTCGTTAGGAGTAGTCGTGGTCGGAGAATTGATTTTCTAGATTTTCTTCTGTTATAGTAATAAGTCCACCTAACGTCTTGTTGTCACTGATAATGGGTCATAGGGTAGATTCGTTATCCCTAGGCTAAAATCTGGAGGTCTCACTATTGTGACAACGACTTTCACTTATTGACTCGTTACGTCTAGAATGGGTCGTTACCTGAGTCATTGTCACCGGTAAGTTGACAATCCCTCGGGAAATTTTCTTAACTTCTTGTCACTATATCGAATTATGGTGAGACTTATAGCATTGGATAGCTATTTTAATGGTCTATCTTTTGATCGGTTTAGATCTTGAAATATTAGGGTATTACAATATCTTCCCCTTGAGATTATTCGTCCTCGAATAAAATTGACTAAGCTGGGAGGTTGGGGGAAAATTAAAATTTTGCACTGAACACTCATGAACTGGTGCCTGAATTTATGACTGAAACATGAACTGAACTGAACTCATGAATGCATGCCATGACATGAAAATAGCCGGAACGTCTGAGATAGAAATAAAAGAATTAATTAATTAAGGAAACTATTACCTCATGTTGGGACTGGGTTCGAAGAGCAAAAATGGGGGTACTTGGTCATCATATCTACCTCTACTTCCCAAGTAGTTCCCTCAACCGAGTGATTTCTCCACAGAACCTTTACTAAGGAGACCTCCTTATTCCTCAGCCTACGAATCTGACCATCAAGGATCTTAACTGGGACTTCTTCATAAAAAAGGTTATTTTCCACGCCAATTTCTTTCTACATATATTAATGATGTTGGGTCTCCAATGCATTTCCTAAACAAAGAGACATGGAACACTGGGTGTACTGATGTTAACTCTGTAGAATCTCCAACTCATAGGCTACCTTCCCATATCAACTCAAAATCCTATAAGGACCAACATAACGGGGACTGAGCTTTGATTTCTTACCAAATCTCTTTACCTCTTTCATGGGTGAAATCTTTAAGTAGATAAAATCACCAACATCAAACTCAAGCTCTCTTCTCCTCGCATCTGCATAGGATTTCTGAAGACTTTGGGTCATTTTCACCCTTTTCCTGATGAGTTAAACTTTTTCCATTACCCCGTGCACTGAATCTGGCCCTATCAAACTAACTTCACCAACTTCAAACCAACCAATAGGAGACCTATACCTTGTAAGTAAACTCAATCAACAGCAAGTGATCATCACAACTACCCTTGAAATCAATCACACATGCCCTCAACATATCCTTTAAGGTCTGGATGGTCCTCTCTGCTTGACCATCTGTCTGTGGGTGAAAAGTTATACTGAGATAAACTTGGGTACCAAGACCCTTTTAAAAATCCATACAAAAATAAGAGGTAAATTGGGTACCTCTATCTGAGATAATGGTCAATGAAACTCCATGCAATTTCACCAACTCCCTAAGATAGAGTCTAGCATAATCTTTGGCTGAATCTGAAGTATTAACTGGCAAGAAATGAGCTAACTTAGTCTTTTGATCCACAATGACCCAAATGGAATCATGTTGACGACGAGTACGAGGCAACCCTGTAACGAAGTCCAAGTTCACCACTTCCCACTTCTAAGTAGGAATGTTGAATTCCTGAAGTGTACCACTAGGCCTCTGGTGCTCAACCTAAACCTGCTGGCAATTTGGACACTTAACCATGAATTCTGCAATATCCTTCTTCATACCATTCCACCAATAGACTTTTCACAAATTGCAGTACATCTAAGTAGCTCTTGGATGAATAGAATGTCGCAATCCATGAGCTTCTACTAATATCCGTTGCCTCAAATCACCCATAATCAGAACACATAATCTCTCCTGACAGCGAAGAACATCATTCACCCCTTGGGAGAAAACCTCCACCCTTTAATTCTGAACTATCTCTTTCAACTTAAGCAATATCGGATCACTATATTATTTTTCCTTTAATTCGGCAACCAAGGAATATTCTGAACCGTTCTTAACCTAAACACTACTTTCAGTCGAATCATCCAATCGAACCCCCAACCTATCAAGTTGATGAACTCCACGAGCGAACTCCTTCTTATTATCCTCAACATGGGCGACACTTGCCATAGATAATCTACTAAGAGAATCAGCCACCACATTGGTGGTGCCTGGGTGATAGAAGACACTCATGTCATAGTCCTTCAATAACTCTAGCCACCTTCTTTGGCAAAGATTTAGATCCTTCTGACTAAAACATACTGAAGACTCTTGTAATTAGTGAACACATCAACATGAATCCCATAAACATAATGTCTCCAAATCTTCAAGGCAAACACAACTGCTGCCAACTCAAGATCATGAGTCGGGTATTTCTTCTCATGAGGTTTGAGTTGTCTAGAGGCATATTCTATAACCTTGCCCCGCTGCATTAACACACAATCAAGACCAACTCTAGAAGTATCACAATATACTATGAAACCATCTGGTGGAGTCAAAATTAAAACAAAGGTGAGTCGAGTCTTCAATTGTTAAAAACTCTTCTTGTAAGAATTAAAACACTGGAATTTGATCATTTTTTGAGTCAATCTAAACATGGGAGAAGAAATAGAGGAAAACCCTTCAACAAACCATCTTTAGTAACTGGCTAAACTCAGGAAACACCTGATGTCTGATGGAGAGATGGGTCTAGGCCAGTTCCTTACTGTTTTGGTCTTTTGAGGATCAACTCGAATGTCTTCACCGAAAATGATATGACCGAGGAACGCTACTGAATTCAACCAAAATTCACACTTGCTGAACTTAGAGAATAATTGGTGATCTTTAATGGTCTGCAAGTCAATCCTTAAGTTATCTGCATGTTCACCCTCACTCTGAAAGTAAACGAAAATTTCATCTATAAAGACTACAACGAACATGTCCAAGTACTACTTGAACACCTGTTCATCAAGTTCATAAAAGCTACAGGAGAATTCGTTAGTCCAATAAACATAACTATAAATTTGAAGTAACCATACCAAATTCTGAAAGTTGTCTTTGGAATGTCACATTCTCTGACTCTGAGCTGATGATAGTTAGATCTAAGGTCTATCTTAGAGAAATAGTGTAAACTCTGAAGTTGTTCCAACAAGTCATTAATCCTGGGGATGAGATACTTATTATTGATGGTGAATTTGTTCAACTGACAGTTGTCGATACACATTCTGAGAGAACTGTCTTTCTTACACACGAATAGAAGTAGAGCACCCCATGGAGAGATGCCCAACCTGATCAATACTTTGTCTAAGAGATTTTTCAATATCTATTTCAATTTATTAAGCTCATATGGAGCTATTCTGTATGGTGGAATTAAAATAGGTTGGGTGTCTGGAAGGAGATCTATTTCAAAGTCAATTTTCCTCTGGAGAGGTGTTGATATCTAATTTTTGCCTTCCACAATGAAATTTAACCCTGGAATTCTTCAGTTTTTAATAAAATTGAAATATTTATTTCATCCGGATAAATGCACTCTAAAATATTTGTTTGGGTTAATTTTGTCATTTAATTAACGATTATATATTTTTGTATTTACATATGCAAATTGTATAAATTTTGTTACTTAAATGAAAATTTTTATCAAAATTGAACATTTACTGATTAAGCTTGAAAATTAATCTAAACGGATAAAGTCTTGATTTGAATAAAATTTATTCTCAAAATTAATTTATTTGGAGAAATATTTATCTAATTTTATTAAATCAAGAAGTTCAGGATTAAAGAAAGTATTAATTCATATTGAATTTTAATCTAATTTAGCCAATCTATTAGATTTGACCATAATTGAAATCAAATTGGCCATAATTGCAATGCAATTGGCCAAATGATTTCAATTTAGCTAAATTTAAATAAAATTTAGCTAAATTTTAAATTTCAATTGAGGGTTATATTTTAAATAACCCTGAATTCCCAAAAGCTCTCATAATTTCTACCCAAGTCCCACCAAATCAAATTCAAATTCCAAAATTTAAATTTTAAAGTTCAAAAATTGTATTACATTGTACAATTCCCCCTCTACTTTGTCATTTTTTTAAATTCTAATTTTGAAATTAAAAAATTATACTACATTGTACAATTTCCCCTCAACCTTGTCCTTTTTTCAAAAATGTTGTACAATTCCCCCCTCAACCTTATCCTTTTTTTAATTTTAAAATTCAAAAATTGTATTATATTGTACAATTTCCCCCCACCTTATCTTCAAACTCACCTTATCTTCAATTTTTAAAACTCTAAAAATATCCTTAAATACTTTCTCCCACATTGGTTGATTAATAGAATTGAATCTCCATCCTTTTCTATAAAAACTACAACTATTTTGGTAGAAAGACCAGGTTTCAAAGAGAGAGAAAAAAGTCTCAAAGAGTGAGAAAAACTTTTGAGCAAATAGTTAAATTTCTTTTCATTAGTAAAAAGTTTCAAGCAGTAGTCTAATCATAGTTCTCGAAAGATTGCTTTTCGGTGGTGATCAAGACTCCGAAGAAAGCTTGAAGTCCCATTTTGCTGCTCCAAAAAAGGTAAACAAACCTTTTCCTCTTTAGTTTTATTATCATTTTCTTCATCACCTCCTTCTTCTTCGTAGTTCATAGTTGTAATTGTGTTTGCTGAAATTGTTTATTGTAGATGGTCTTGAAGGCCATAGGACGTTGTGGTATTGATATTAAGGTTATTTTCACGTTTATGGTATAAAAATGAGCTAGAAATTGTTGAACGTATTTCTTTGAATTTATTCTTTGATTATTATGGATAAAGTTTCAATCTTTGCTTAAAAACATGTTCATGCCTTGTTTAAACTCATTGTTGGTGGATATATTTGATTTAGCATATAAAGTTATTTCTTTATGTTGAAAAGAATAGTTAATATTGATTGTTTCACCTTTTGACCTTATTCTTTGATTATAATAAATAAAGTTTCGATCTTTGCTTAAAAAACATACTCATGTCTTGTTTAAACTCATTGTTGATGGATATGTTTGTTTTTAGCATGTAAAGTTACTTTCTTTATGTTGAAAAGAATAGTTAATATTGATTGTTTTGTCTTTTGGCTTTATTCTTTGATTATTATGTATAAAATTTTGATCTTAGATCAAAAGACGTACTCATGCCTTATTTAAATTCATTGTTGGCGGATATGTTTATTTTTAGCATGTAAAGTTGTTTCTTTTATGTTGGAAAAGTAGTTACTATTGTTTGTTTTGCCTTAATAAAATAGTAATTGGTTAAGTCAAGAATTTGTCATTTACTTGCTAATTATTTTAATGGATTTCAAAATTCTCATATAAGAGATGAAGTGCCAACTTTATTTTTCATCCAAGATGTTTATTCCTCTTTTATTTGCATGTTGTCTTGTCAAAATGATAAGAAAGTTCGAACTTTTATGGCTAAATAGAATTATTTAGATATTTACGAGTCATGCATAATATGATTGTTGAACGATATTTCACTTTTAAAGATGCTAAAATTTTATTCTAATTTTCTTATTCCGAATTATTATATGTGCTCTTTGTGTGTGTAAAGACTTGATTCATGTCTCTCTTTGATTCATAATATCAAAAGAGATTCAACGATGTCTTAGAAAAATAAATCATAGGTCGTTACATGTTTTCCCTAAAGTTGGTCATGATTTGGATGTATGAATCATTGTTAATGTCGCCTCAGTTGGAGTTTAAAGATTCTCTTTCTTGAAAAGTTAGCTTTTAGTTTCTTTTTTTATATGAATTAGTAACTATGTTTGTTCAATTTTAAAAGTCATGGGTATTTTTCTTATTGCCTCATTCCTTTACTTTCGCAAGCTTACGTTGTTTGTTCTCGCATTAATTCATTGAATATGGTATTCTTCTTTTTACCTTTATTCATTCTTAATATGAACATAAAGCATGAGGAATGTAAGTGGGTTTCTTTGTATTGCATTTTATCTCTTGACTCTCATTCTTGTTATACGCGTGCAAGTGTGCTTATCATTGTCATTCAAAGATTGGTTCTTGATATTTTCTTTTGCTTTGAAATATGTCACTTTTATGCCTTGAACGTATAGTAATTTCTTTATCTTTTCTTTGCATGCAAAAAATGTCTCGAGTACAAATGGACTCCTCTCCTCTTACATTTTGTAATGGGCCAATGAGGCCCACCTCTTTAAAGATTAAGTCCAAAGGTCAACTATATGGCGTGCGGGTGCAAAAAGATGGTAAAAGAAGAAAAATGGGTCAAAACTCATTGATGAGGTCTATAAGAGACTTGAAAAGCCTCAATATTTATTATTGTCATATTCTTTATCGATTTATTTATTTATCTATTTGTTCATTCATTTGAATCTCGAAGCCAAAGTTGTAAATTAATACAAGTGAAGCAGGTGGTGGGCCGAAAGCCTAATATTTAGATTAGGACAGGTGATGATGGGCCAAAAGGCCAAATTAGCTTAGGACAGGTTTATTGATTTGGGCCTAATGGTCTAAGTCATTTAGTTTCTCCCTTCCCCTTTTACGTGCTAGTTATTATTACTGTTCGTAGGTCTAGTTAAATTTCCTACTAGGTCATTAAAAAACTAATTTTGCATAAACCTCAAAAAATATTTTTTTTAATCACTTTCTTTTCAAAAACCAACTTCTCTCATTTCGATGTTGATATTCAAATAGTCAACTGCAAGTTAGCAGACATTTTAGATGCCTTAAAAACCTTCCTAAAATGTTAATAGGAACCTCTTACCCGAGATTTTCTTAAAAGCCTAAGTCTTTTTCTGTTTTGAGATTTAGGATTTTATTTTAAAGTTATCTTAATTTCTTTTCAAATAAATTAAGGGGTGACTCTGTAATTTCTTAGATTGTTTCAAATTTCTTTAAAGTTTTAAAATAGTTTAAAAAGTCAAAATCGATGTTTTCCAACCCTTTGAGTTAAAAAAGAAATAAAACAGGAGAAACTCTGAACAGATCTTTAGGAAACACTTATGGAAACTTGTTCACTACTGGAACTGACTCCAGATTCGAAATGTCAGACCTTGAGTCCTTGAATCAAACAAGATGATAAACGCACCTTTTGGAAATTATTTTTCTTTCCTTAAGGAAAGAGACAAAATATAATGCCCCGAGTCTGTACCCCGGATGCTACACAGTGCTCATAATTCCGAAGGACCACAAGCTAACCCATGATTGGTACCTGCTGCAATAACTGAGTTATAATACTGTAATTATGCAGAAATTATGCGGAAAACATGCCATAAATATCAATACAGTAATAAAACTGAATACGGTATAACAAATACCAAATCTGATACATCTGTCTGAAAATACTTTAGTCTGAAAAGTCTATAAACTATCTGAAATATGGAGCTGATGGGACAAGTCCCCAATTAACTCCGAACTACTGAAATAAGCTGAACTACTAAAATAATCATCATGTCCTCGAACTAAGAGGACTCACCACTAACTTTGTCTGCTAAATATCTGAACTTCTAAGTATGATCGGAAGCCCGCACGTCTGAACCTATGATATAAAACCTCAAAGAAAAAGAAAGGTATGAGTCAGTACTTTGAATGTATTGGTATGTAAAGTGAGGTAGGCTGAAATGCATGGGTTCATATGCATGAACAGTACTGACTGAACGACATGAATACATAAACTGTAACTAAGATCTTGATAACACTAGATACTGAGTTCTGAATTACTGATTTACTGATATCTGAGTTTACTAATACTGTGTAGCTAATAACTGAGTGACTGTATCTGAAAGTCTTGATCCTGTGGAACTATACTGAGTTTTGTACTGAACTGAGTGATTGTGTCTGACAGTCCTAAATCTGTAGAACTGAACTGAGTTCTGTACTGAGACTGAATTTGAAATTAAGACTGTGGGAGGTAATCATCTAATCGATATGCCCCTTTCTAAATAGATTGGGGTCCAACCTGGAAGGGTGTCAATACCGTGCCACGGGTAAAGACAAGTTGTGAGTTAACCCTCTCTGACAGGAACCTCTTTCGTCAACCCTTGCTGGCAAAAAAACTTAAATGAGATGTACCAACCCTCATAATATTTGGCAGGAAGATATATCAACCTACGCTAGCTACGTAGTTCTGTAACGCAGGGATTGCTACTAAGGGTCAAACCCTCTGCTGGCAGGAATGCCCCAATCCCTGAGTTAACTCGATGCTGAATCCTACTCCCAACTGAATAGACACTGAACTGATTTCTAGTTCATACTAGGCTTGACTGAACTGTTACTAATTATACTATCTAATTGAACTGGACTGAGTTCACTGAGTTCCGTTGACTGACGGAATACTATTGAATTCTGTTAATTGGCTAAACTTACTGAGGCTTGAACTAAATATTAAACTAGACTGGACTGATACAGAGTCTACTGAGTTTTTCCTGAGTTCTGTAACTGACTAAGAGTACTACTGATCGTGACATGATTGATACTATCCTGAGACTGACCATGGCTCTAAGTAATTAGCTAAATTATCGGATATTAAATACCCCCAGGACTAGATAGCATAAATTATAAGACATGGCACAATCTTGAAATATGATAAATAACTACTTGATCATCATTCATTCATTCATTGGGACATTCTAGCAAACACTTTCATGACATGAACTTGAACACATGCTAACATGATATAATTTTATTATTTAATTCTCATGAACAACTCATCAAACACTTGGAAGGCATTGAATATGCACCTAGTACTAATCAACACATAAGCATCACAATTTCAAGGCTTTAACATGAATTCACATGATACTACATACATAATAGTTGTTTTTACATAAATTTTGCACTTAATCATGGAATAGAAATACAATCAACATTATCATCATGAATACACTTGAATCCAAATTATGGAAAGTATAAAATCAAGCTACTTGAAGTTTAAAAGAGTCTCTTGGACTCCAAGGCTGAAAGAAACCCTTGGATGAACACTTGACATACCTTGGTTGCTAAATTCTTGAAGAATAATAGTGAAACCTTGAGCCTTGGCTTTGAAATTAAATCACTTAGGGTTCTTGTTCTTGAGCAATTTGAGAGAAAGTAAGTATAATTTTCTCAATAAGAACTGAATCTCGTGTTTTAGGGATGAATAGGGGTGGGCAAAAGACCATAATACCCCAGAGAACGCAGCTTTAATTACTAAAAATCAGATTGTCGACGCGCAGGACGACACATCGCGTTGTTGGCATCAACGCGATAGCCAATGCACCGTGTCGAGTCCGAATCGGTTCACTGGAAATTACCACTAGGATCGCGTCGATTCACTATTTTGGATTCCCAAACGTGGTTCAAACGAGGTCTGAAAAATACAAAACTCGTCTGGGAACACCTACTGACATTCCTAATCATGAATCAACCTAAAGATTGACATTTTATGGTCATAAGAGTCGTGAAATAGGGTTGGCAACTTACGACAGCCAAAATAATACTAAGTCTGAATACTTAGCTAGAATTTTTTTAAGTCTGGGGCCCCTTAGCAAGCTTAAAAGACTGAGTTGAGCTTAGGATTTTGCGAGGTCTTACACAAATCGACCTATAGGCACTTAGGTACTACCTTTTTATTCTAAGACTGGCTCATTTGAAAACTGAAACTGGACTACTCTGTATCTACAATCAACTGGGGCATATCATGAGTGGAGCCAATCCATGCAAAGAATAACATCAAAATCAGTCATTTCTAACTTTACAAGGTCGATTGAGGTGACTTTCTAGGACATTGTGACTGGGAAATTTCTGTATACCTGTCCAACTATGAATAAACTACCGACTAGTAGAAACTGAGAAAGGCTCTTCAAGAATTTCAGGGTTGACACCAAAATCTACAGCTATATAGGGAGTCACAAAGCAAAGTGTGGCTCTGGGATCTAATAATGCATATACATGAAGGTGAAAGACTTATAGCGTATCAGTAACCACATCAGGAGAACCATCCTAATCCTGTCAAGTCTGAAGGGCATAAAGCCTATTCTGACGTTGTCCACAAGTAGCACTAGAGGTGGCACCCTGCTGAGTTAGGCGACCTGCTGGAATGACTGAAGAGTTAGTCTGATTATGTTGTCTATCGTTTCTACTTATCTGCGCAACCAGCTGACACATCCTTACTCTGTGACCTGTCTTGTCACACCCATAACAAACATCACTATCAGCCATGCACTCTTCCTTATGGTTCCTACCACATCTCTACCTGAATGGATTGGTACGACAACTATTCATGGTTCTCTGGGATGTAGTGTCTGACACTATATCACGAGTATCCTATCTGAACTTAGGCACTGAAGCACTGGCAGAAGATGGGGCTGGGACTGAAGATTTTGGTAGAACTGAGAATGATTCCCACCATCTATCCTCTCCTGAGAAAAATTAAAATTACCAGTTTTGGCTTTCTTATTTTCCCTTTCTTTCTCTTTAATCTACTGAGCATGAACCATTAACCAGGATATATTCATATTCTTAACCAACATGGTCATTCTACACTTTTTAACCATAACCTCAGAGACACCAAACACAAACTTAATCATTCGGTCCATAGAATCGGCCACCATAGTTGGAGCATACCTTGCCAACTGAGTAAACTTGAGAGAATACTTATAATACCCTGTACTTTTTCCTAGCTAATTTCATCTCAAGAATGTCTAGTATTAGCTTCTAAAGTGAATGATGATTATTCCATGATGAATTTTCAATATTTTCACTTTTTGTCATGTTGTAAATTCAATAAGCTTTCCATAGATATAAGATTCGTCCAAATCCGATAACCGAGTCAGAAGTTATGAATATTTCAAGTTCTCGTCGTAAAATAGTGCCATATTGGTCAGTGGCGCTTCGCGCCACAAGCTAAAATGGCAATTGTCCTTTTTCAGTGTCTCAGCACGATTTCCTCCGCGTCACGCCAAAGTTACAGGTCGCAAAAAAAGGGCAAAGCGATGGTTCCGTGTCGCGCCATCCCTTAGTTTCTCAATTGTCAAATTCCCATGACACGGTGCGATAGCGCCGCGTCGCGCCAGGGGTCCAATTCGGGAAATTTTTACTGAAATTACAAGATGCGTCCAGGGTTAAAAGGGTCAATTTTCCACCCCTATTTAAGCTCTTTAACACGTGATTCAGACACTTTTCACCCAAAATACACTCTCTTCTCTCAAAAACCTCTCAAGAATAACCTAGGGCTTTTCATAGAAGATTCAGAATCAAGAATTTCCTCTGTCAATCTTTGTGTATTTACGTACCAAAGTATGCGTAGTGTTCATTCATGGACTCTTTTCATCCATGAAGCCCAAGAATCCCTTTTCTAAATTCAAGTTTATAGATTTTCTTATGAATTTTATGATTGGGCTGCTCTTGTTCATGTGGATAATGATAAATTGAATTCTACTCCGTGTTGGGTGATAAATTCTATGTGGGTTAAATTATTAAAGATATAGATTCATGCAAACCTATGACTAAACCCTTGAATGATGAAATTAGAATTGAACCATGATGTTTAATTATTGTACAATGATGTTTACATGTACCATGCCTACAATATGTTTGATTAAATGTCTGGATGAAGGAAAAGTGCCTAACTAGCATGATACCATGAAATCCCCATGTATGTACAAGTTATGCCTATCACATGTTTCGATGAAATGCTTCTATAAATGTATTATGGATTATGATATTAGTTATATGTTCAAGTAAGTTATGCTTGGTCAGTTTCCTTCCATCGAGTCCTGGGGGTACTCGTACCCAAAACATTAGTTGTGTGCCTAGAGCCAATGTCATGTTTTCATGTTACTCTCAGTCAAGCTATGAATCCTTAGACTTCAGACAGTCTTATGACTCAAGAAATCTCCATGATCTCATGAACTCAGTCAGTTGTCAGATATCAGTAGTATTTCGTCAGTCAACGGAATTCAGTAATTCAGCCTATGTTCAGTTCAGTAAATCATGTTCAGAGTCTATTCATATGGGAGTAGGAATTAGCACCGAGTAAACCCATGGATGGGAACACACACTATCAGATAAGGGTGTGATTCTTAGAAGTCATCCTTGTATTCCAGAACTATATAGCCAGCATAGATTGAGACATCAACACTGTCCGATGAGGGTTGATGAGGTGGATAAGAACTATTAGATAAGGGCCCCACCGTTCTCATATACGGAACACTATCAGATGAGGGTCGCCCACATCTTGTCCTTACCAGTGGCGCAATATTGATACCCTTTCCAATTGGGGTTACAGATTGAGCCCCAACTCAGCCATAATGGCATATTAGGGGCATGTTGGTTAGATAACTACTTCCCACAGTTTCATGTTATAGAATCAGGACTGTCAGATAAAGTCAATCAATCTCAGTAATAGAACTCAGATAGTTCTTCAAATTTCAGGACTGTCAGATACAGTCAACTCAAATACAGTACAGAACTCAGATAGTTCCATCAGGTCCAGGACTGTCAGATACAGTCACTCATATTATCAGTTATATTCAGATTCAGTAATTATGTTATCACTGTATTAGTGTCAGTTGTTATGTCTCATGCATGTATTCTCATGCTCATGATAGTTAGTCAGACGCTCATAATAGTTAGTCAGTTATTATTATTGTTCATGCATATGAACCCCATGCATTCAGCCTACCTCACATGCATACCAGTATATTCAAAGTACTGACATATTTACGCTATGGTGTCTTATACCGTAGGTTCAGAGACACGAGCTCCAGAGCAACAGTAGATTCCAGATATCCGTAGATAGAGTTAGAAGTGAGTCCTCATCTTTCGAGGACACGATTATTTCCCTATTATATCATTAATCAGTTTATTAGTTGGAGCTAGTTGGGGACATGTCATATCAACTCCTTACTCAGATAGTTCAGTCAGTTAGAGGCTTTCTAGACTATCATGTTTCAGACTTCAGTATGTTCAGTTTTGTTTTGGGTATTCTATTACCCCACACAGATGTTATATTATTTAGATCATGTTCAGTATTGAACCTTATGGCCTTTTAGTGCATGTTTCCACATTATTATGTCATATTATGCAGTGTACTGGTATAGATATCAGTCATGGGTTAGCTTGTGGTCCTTTGGGGTCATAATTACTGTGTAGCATTCCGAGCACCAGGCTCGGGGCGTTACAATACTCTTGAACACTTATACTGCCCTGCTTTAAGTTGATGAACTCTTGCACTTTGGCTTCCCTCAACTCAATTCAAAAGTACCTGTCCAGAAATGCAACAACAAACTCATCCAACTCTACTAGTCCTGTATCTACACCTCTATCTTTTTTCCACTACTCATACCAAGTATGAGCCACTCCTTCCAATTGGTAAGTAGTTAAATCAGTACTTTCACTCGTAGTGATACCTATAATATCAGTCATTTTCTACACACTATCCAAAAAATTCCTGTGGATCCTCCTCAAGATTGTACCCAAAGAACATTGGTGGATTCATCTGAGTGAGGTCTCAAATTCTAATTAATGTCGTATTCGCGGCTGGGTTGGCTGAGGCAACAACTTGATGATTATTCTGAGTAGTCATAGATTGAGCTAATGTTGTGAAAACAACACTAAATTTAGCATGAGAGACCTGCTCATTTAGATGGTCTTCGAGAATAGACGGTGATATTTGCTGGTCCCCATTCCTCATCCCGTTATCCTTTCTGAAAGTCATTTTCTATAAAAGGGTAGAGGACGAGTTAGAAGAAGAAGTTTAATAGAGCTTACACTTCATCGTACGCCATGAATAATGAAAGAAGTGAGACTTTCCTAAAATATTTCGTAGCCTCATGCCCATAAGTGTGGTGTGCTTCACACCCATGAATAAGACTCTACTCAACGCGGCTTTCAGACATCCTAGGACACTTTAAACCTTGTGCTCTGATACCAAGTTTTTCATGACCCGAGACTACCCCTAGTTGTAACACGGTGCTTAGAGTCACAAGTGACCCCAAGCTAACCCATGGCCTGGCAAACACTACGAATATTGAAAGATATTAATAATATTTTGGGCAAAAGCTGTACTGAAATAAACAACTGATGAAATAGTCATAATGAAATAATGAACATCAACAAAGCTGAAAATAAGAGTGATTGACTAGAACTATACTGTAAATCTAAACATCTATTTGAAAGCCTCTACTCATAGTGAGTTGTTGGGACAAGCCCCCAACTAACTCCAACTTACTGAAACTGAAATAAACTAACAAAAAAATAAAGAACTAATAACTAGTCCTTGAATGATGAAGACTCACCAAAATTGGATGCTGAATATGGAATGGGAGCATGCTAACTGTGGTCCCTATACTGAGCGTCCTAACCTATATTATGAGACAATATAGCGCAAAAAGTATGCGATCAGTATTTTGAATATACTGAGTATGAAAGATGGGAAACTAACTAGCATAAACTGAACATCGATGTATGTAAACATGATAATCTGAATGCAAGACCCAGCATAATAACATATACTAAATAAAGATATATATTTGAAAGCAAGGTCATATAAAGTCTGAAGCTGAAACATGAACTGAATTATAAATTGAGGATTATGAGAGCTAACTATAACCGACATACCTTAATCTGAGCAAAATCGGGGTCCAACCTGTAACCTCAGTTGGAAGGGTGTCAGCACCTTGCCAAAGGTACCAAAACTAGTTAGTGTGGATCCACTTAAATGATGTACCAAAGGATGAGGATGTCAATCCTAAACTGATGAGTGACCCCTTATAATCTACGGTGGCACCATAGTTCTAAAACTTAGGGACTGCTACTAATGGACTCAAGCTTAACTGATGGGTGAGCCGTCATTCTGCGTTCACTTGGTGGTAAGTAATACTCCTAACTATTTGACCCTGTAGTATATACTGATACATAGACTGATAATTGTTATGCCCAAGTCATGGTATTATGTACATAACAATGCATGCATAAATTTGAAGTACTCAATAATATGTAAACTGATATATATATTACTGAATTCCTAGGTATCGGGTGTTCATAACCCAGCAGCTCTACACATGATGACATTAACTAATATTAAGAGAAAATTCACAATTTAAACCCATAAACTCAAAAACATGTTATGATAAGGGATTTCATGGTTGTGAACATAGAAGATGTTATTTAGATTGGGAAAACATGTATTTATGGTTTTATTTCACAATAAAATAAAGAGTTTAAAGAAAACTCATATTTGATCTAGAACCCGACTTAAAGGAAAAATATGCTTAAGAATTTTAAGTGTTCTTGGGACTCAATGGGTGGAAGGAACCCATTAATGAAATTCCACATACATGGAGGTGAATTATTTGGAGAATCCCTTGGAACTTATGCTAAACTTGAGGAACTCTAGCTTTTTCTGGAGAAGAAGAAAATCACTTCTTTTTGGCTAAGCATAACAATTTTAGAGTTTATAACGTGTTAAGGTAAGTTAATCCCTCAATAACTAGTGTTGGAGTGACCAAACGATGTGGGTTTGGAATTTAAAGGACAAAAATTTACCAAAAAGCCCTTCTTAAAATCATGCAGGAATTTCTAGTTCCATTCATCACAACTCGTTATGTCAGGACATGAGTCATGGTCTGAGTCATGACCTGAGGTCCTGAGTTCTGAGCCTTGTCTGTTGTGACAACGACTCTCTTTCTACCGACTTGTTAGGTTTAATCATGGGTTGTTATGAGTAGTCGTGGTCTGAGACTCAATTTTCTAGATTTCTATCTGTTATGGTAATGAGTCTACCTAACGACTCATTGTCACTGATAACGAGTCGTAGGGTAGAGTCCTTATCCCTGGGCTTAAATCTAGGGGTCTCACTGTTGTGATAACGACTTCCACGTAACAACTCATTACGTCTAGTAAAGGGTCATTACTTGAGTCATTGTCACTGGTAAGTTGATAGTCTCTTAGAAAATTTTCATAACTTTTGCCACGATATCGGATTAAGGCGAGACATGTGGCATTGGAAAGCTATTTTAATGGTCTGTCTTTTGATAAGTCTTGAGCATGAAAAATTGGGGTATTACACCCTGTTTGGGGTATGTATCTAACAATCGACGACCTTTATTTCTCATATTTTTAGAGCCTCAACTATTATCACTTCTTTATTAATATATATCTAGTTTGCAATGCATGCAGAAATGATTTCTACCTTAAATATTGCAAGCAAGGGATTATTTTTGCAAGGCTAGAAAAATTGCAAACAAGGAAGAACCTGCCAGTCTACTGTCTGGGAGCCACTGCAGTAGTACCGTGAAGTAGCAAGGAGCCCATGTGGTAGCGTCACTGCAGTGGTAAAACCGTTATAGCGACACCCACTAGCGGCTTTAATTTTCAACTAGTCCCAGGTCCTTTCTAACATGATCCTACCCCACCAACACTTTTATTACCCCTATCCCTCATATTTTAGCAATTTTTAAACCTAAAATGCTTAAATTCGTAATTCTAAGCTATTGTTAACTTGTTTCTAATATCTCAACTCAATCAAGTACATTAGTAATGCCCTTCTCTACTTATCTCAAGTAACTAACCAACGTGACAACTTTCTGATAAAACAGCAAGTTACCCTAGTAAATCGTCAGGATCCAAATGAAAATTAAGGAGTACTTTAAATCACGGAGAGATGAGATATGTCTCAAATTACAGAAATAAAAATACACCCCGAAATCACACCCGCCCTTGTAATCCCTGAGTGCCTTTGCAACAACTCATCCTAAATCACACATAATAATCACTTACATTTAAGGAGTTCAACCATCACACAATAAAATAATAATATAATCAATGTGGTAATAATCCACATAGTGAATACACATAGCATGTTATCATAACACAGCAAAATTTTTAAGGTACAAGTATTTTCCTAATAATCCTAATCGATTAACTAATGAAAGAGTTACACTCACCGACTGCACATGTATTTTGCTAATAATCCTAACCGATCTACAAGTTAGAATAATACTATTCCAACCTCCCAAACATTTCGAGATACCAATTGGGATCGACTAATTCCAATTGTGATGGTTAAGATACTAATGGACTCAACTTGGATAGACAACACTAAATCAACATGCTAGGAGGGAAGAAAGTGAGACAGATTCCCAAATGCCTTGTATCCTACTAAGGATTTAATATGGATGTCAGCACACCAATCCGCAGGACTCTGCTCAATATTTTCTCTTGTACAGAGAGACTGGTAACCCGAGCTCTAATACCATTTGTCACTACCCAACCCATGGATCTGTGAGCACCCACCCAACTCAACCATAGATAAGAGAACCCTAGGTACCCAACCATTCAAATAATGCGGAAGTTAAATAAAATGATCCTTAAAAGAAGAAAAATCCTTCTACTATAAATGAACTTTTGTTTAATACATTTGATAAATACAAACAATGCAGAAAATAATTAATAAAACTTTCACTGAACCTAATCTTAATCGGTACAAGAGCAATAAATAAAAAACATAAAAATCTAGGACACAGCATCCACATGAGAGTAAAAGGACATAAGTTGTTGAAGAGTGATCACAAGCGTACCTATAGAAACTCCAACTAACCTGCAACATGACTATAACCCCAAAATGGAAGTATAGTAAGTGTAGTATCACTACAACCATATGTTCTGATAGACGTCATGAACCGATCAGGATTAGAAACAAATAACAAAAATAGAAAATAGGGAGGAAATCATGACAATATTTAAGGTTCTAGATAATTAAACCTCCCAAAGCCCCTCACTTCAGATCTTTGACATGTTCCCTTTAGCATCATTGTGACCTACCTATTATTTAACATTTTCTTGTATTTTTGTCCCTTAAAAATTTGCCCACTTCTTTAGGTCCCCTACATCTTGTCAAATTTTACCTCACAAACCAATCCTATGATTCAACTCGACACTATCATGACCCTTTACTTCATCTCTAACAATTACAAACAATACTACAATCCCCACAATATTAGCATACCATAAGGACTAGCTCGGGTTGCCCACTATACCCCTTATACCTATAAAACTCGAAACACAACCAATTAGTGAAATCATATTTTACCCAATAAGTTTACATATATATAATACATTAATTACACTTAAGAAGACTCTTTAATGAAGTTCACCACAATATGTATGTATACACACTCAAATAAATATAATGAATGCCTGCATGCAAAATGTACGTATCATCTCAACCGCATTATCAATATCAACTCATCAACATAAACAACATTATCTCATCATCAATAGCATAACAATATCTCTCAACATCTTTTCGATATGATCTTAATATCATCATCAATACCATCTTAACTACATCATCACCACATCAATCATCAATGTCATGCTCATATCATATGAATACAAGGTGAAGTCAATAATCATAAGTAAGGCAGAAAACAAACCACAAACTCCCAATTCACATATAAGAATAAAGTTTACCAAGTCCTTACCACTACTAATGTCCCGATCCAAGAGTTGAGGTCATGAGGGCACCTACCTCGATTCAACCTTGATAGGTAATTCAAAACCTCATAATAAAAAATAAAATTGAAATAAGATAGAGATGAAATAAATAAGAGACTTTTGGAACAAAGTCGGGCCATAGTACTCATAAAACTGAAAAAAATCTGAAAGAAATACAATAAATCCCCAAAACTTAGTGTCTCAGGTGTAAAGAGTATCTAATACAATACTGAAAATATAAAATACATAATTTGTCTCTAAAAGAAAATAAAGGCAAGATAAGATAGGAGGAGGTCTGGTATCTGCCACAAATACTGGAGCCCACTAGTACCTCGAAGTCAGTCTCTCATAGCACAAATTTATCCACCACAGGTTGCACTCGTACTGAGATCTTCACCAAAATGGTACAAAAGTAGGCAATCTCTCTCATTCTTGCCAACAAATGACCTCAGTCAAGGGTTTTTCAAATATCACAATCAACCTTGCCAGCAAAATGACCCAGGCTAAAGGTTTTATGAAATATTTCTTTTTCTTTCATACTAAGAGTTCTTCAGTAGTATCAATCTCATGAATATGTGTAAATGAAATGAGGATGCAATGCTCATGATCAATCAGTGTGAAGATAATAATTAATTCAATACAGGTAGAAATGAGCTCAAAATCAGCCCAACATGATAGTGATTCATGATATAAGTCATCTCATGGCACCTTTGAAATAAATAGTCATGTATGATATCAATAATACAATCTCATGCCCATCTCTCGAGCATCACTACAGTAATAGAGACAAATAATGCTCAAATAAGGCCTATAATATCTATTCAAGCCCCCATGCAGGTCATACAACAAGTATATGATAATTAATGCACAAATAAGGCCTATAATATCAAATAAATCCCTCACACGGGCATCACAACAAGTATAATCTCTCAATTCAACATAATAAGCATATAAGCCCCAATACGGGCAACACGGCATCAAATATAATCTCAAAATACAATTTTCATGACTAATTTCTTAACCCATAGTATGTTTTACATGAGTGGTTAACTACCCAGCCAAGTCTAAATAAAGTTAAGCCATAACTTATCTCAAAAAGCTGAAATCCAAGCGTAGACCCTTCAACGCGAAGCCTAGTCTTAGGACGGAATAAACCTATCAAAAACATAATTGACACATCAAAAGAAAACTAACGATACCCATACTGGCTATATTTATTTTGAATTCAAAAACCAGTTCATAATCAAAAAGGTTGAATCAGAAATTTTATTTAAGAATCATGTTTTTGTGTCAATGGGAGTCTAAATCTAGAAACTCAAGTGGAAATGAGTTGAAATCAGACTTTAAATCAAAAAAAATTAATTTTATACTTTATTAGGTAAAGACCTCAAAATTCAAGTTTGAAATCAAAGATTTGAAGTTGTTTTGAAGATGAAATTAATAGAAAAGGATGAAAATAAAAGCTTAGAGCTTACCCAAGCACGATTGATGATAAACCCCTATAAAATCGTCTAATATCAAGCTCTCAAAGTCTAATAATGGCGAAATGAAATTTTGATGAGAAAAATGATTTAAGTCTGTTCAGGTATAAAATATTTTTCGCAAACGCGGGCCATTGGTCATGTTTTTCAATTTGGATCAAACCGGAGCCATCGCTATCATTGGAGGTCTATTGTGAACGCGATGAGTAGCCGACCTAGACCAGTCTCATTTACCCTTCATGAACGCGACCACCATCACGCGTTTGCAATGAACGGACCAATCAATCCTTTGTGAATGTGGTCCCTCCACCATGTTCATGATGAACGTTAGTTCCTTCTCTGCAAATGCGAGCAGAGGCTCGCGAACGCGAAAAAGGCTTTTATGCTACCCAGAAACTGCAAACTAGCAGTTGATACTTGGAAAATTAGTCCCAATTAAACCTTGGGGATTCGTTCGAGCCCTCACAAAAATAAATCAAATATACTATTAGGCTACTTTCAACGTTTCAAACTCAATAGAAAGAGATAATTTACAATGAATTAGTCCATGGGGACCTCTTTTTAAGCTTAATTTACTAGTTTTCATCAAAGAGGTCCAAATGCAACACAAAGGCTCAAGACCCGAACTAACTATGCTACTAACCCAAAATTGGTATTCCAAATCTAGTGCAACAGATTAAATCATCATCTGATGTTTGGGTCACAAAATAATATTAACCAAAGTCAAAATAATCACTTTAAAAATCACCCCCAAACGTATCGAGGATTGTGCCAACCAACCCCACAACTCACAAATAACATATAACAACTATGAAAAAGGGCAAAACAGTTAAAATATAGAAAAAGGTGAAATTTCCAACTACGATTGTTACAATTAACCTCGTCATACCAAAGACTATTCAAACACATATCTTATACGCTTGCATTTGTAAATGTATCTCCAGGCCCCAAGAGACACCCGACAACTTGCCCTTATTGACATATGCTTATACCTCAGGTCATCACTCATACCCTTCCTAGCCACCCCAATCTCAGATAATATGCCTACCTCTTACTTCCCTTTCCTTATACTACGACTATACCCAAGCCACTAAGAGCAACAACACACAAACACAGTCCGTACACCCATAGTCTCATTCTTCACGGTTGTCACCTTAATAGCCTCCAAAACTTTGTTGAACTTCTATGAACCCACCAAATGCATGCTTTGGCCCTAATTTACGCTCATTACATTCATAGTCGCCTAACTCTCCTACTTACTCATAAATACACTAAATTCTACCTATTACGATCCATTTTTGAAAAGTCAAAAACATTCCGTAACTCCGTGGCGAAAATAAAAAGAAAGAAGAAATCTATTTAATTTAATTTTAAAAAAATTATTTAGAATCACCACTAAATTTTTAGGAAAATTAAGAAACCTTTTAAAAAAGATGATTTTGAAAGAAACCTTTTAAAAATAATCAGAGTCTAGGCAAAGGGTTCAAGTAAATTCGAAAGAAGGTGTTAGGCACTTTTGAAAATTCATAAAGTGTGGTTCCCGACAGATTAAACTTATTTGGCTAATTTTAAAACTTCTTTAAGAAACTTGAAAAAATCTTATTTAAAAAATCTTGAAATTATTTAAAAACTTCACTTAAAAATGAATAACATTTATTAGGACTTATCCATTCATTTATTTTTTTTCAAAGTAATGAAATTAACTAAATATCGAAGTTTTAATATAATTCTAACTTTATCAATTTTATCCGGATTAAGACTTTAGGCTAAAGAATTAACCCACTTCTTAAACGTGGATTTTGAGTTGAAAATAACTATGAAAGGATATAAGTAGATTCTCAAGTTATTCTTCGAGCTTAAGTTTGCCTAAAATAAAGGGAAAAATCAAATAACCAATATGAATGAATAATGTCAATATAATTTTCTCCTCGAGGATTCATTTAGATTAACTAAATTAACTTACAAACAAATAATTAAATTAACCACAACCAAATAAAGGAAGAAAAGTTTAGAATTGGGCCCCTTTTGACCCATTTTAGGTCTACCCAGGTTTTGGGCCCAAGTAAATGGACCTTTTTCAACCTTTTTTCAGTTGTATATCTCCTTTTTTTTCTCATGTTTTTGCACTGTGCGTCGGCTTGCAACTTTTCATACCAGCTTCTTCTTTTATTTTTACTTCTTTAAACCTGTAAATCAGCTTCCAACACTTGTATATAATGTATCTCCGTGTATATCTTTGTATACATCTTTGATCTTCCTGATTTTTAGTCCATTTTTTGGACTTTGGAGGAGGCTTGACTCGATAGAGTTGGACTGAAGTGCGATACAAAAGATGCAAGAGTTGGAGGAAAAGAGTTCATCCCGGACTCAAATGGGTTTCACATGTACACAAGGAAAGAAACGAATGAGTACCATTTCAATAACTCGACCAAAGATAACCAATAAATTAATTTCTAAAAATCAAACTTAAAACGCACTGTGAATCAAGTTTTAAGTTTGGAGCATCATATTACTCAATTAAGTTGGCTCTCAAATGAACTCCCAGAATACAATTGAGTGGAACAAAAATCCACTTGACCATACCAAGAAGAAATCTGCTGGGTCTAATAGATTTGACGTGCATGCCCTAGTTTTAACACACATCGAGAGCAGGAAATCGACAAAGATTCAAAATGATCAGTTATGCCATCACCTAATTAATGACTATAGATGGTATTGATAGGTAGAGGACACAGGGGCGGATGCATAACATAAAGTGCAGGTTCCCGGGAACCCATAACTTTCATCCGGTTCTTGAATTTATATTGAAAAAACTAGTAAATATATAAAAATTATAAGTTGAGAAACAAAGTGTGTTATTGGTCTAGTGGTAAAAAATGATAAGTTGGGAACCCACAACCTTTAAATTTTAGATCCGCCTCTAAGAGGACAAGCATAAGTTGTGAAATTGAGGTTACTAGCTTGTAACGCCAAGGTCAAGACCTCGATTATGCCTAGTTCACGTAGTTTTAATTCAAACAACAGGAGGTTCAAGGACTCCAAAACTTAAAAGCACCAAGTAAAGAGACTAATTGATCAACTCAAGGTCCTAGCAAAAGCTCTAGCATCGACTCATCTCCCTTCAAATAGTCAAATGAATAAACACCCAGAGACCAAATTTCATGAGAAAGACAGATAAGAACACAACCTTAGGCTAATCTACCACATATGAACAAGAAAAAATATTTATTGAACTATTCAGCTTTGCTCTTTATATGAATCTTCTAAGGCATTATTATTAGAGAAAAATCTAATCTTTTCTACTGTTGGACTTTACAGAGGCAAAACATTTAAGAAATTGTATGCCCATATGCAATCCTATTCTTATTGTTAAACAAAATACACTCAAACTTCATAGTAAAACTCTACATACACCACTCTAGTCATCAAACACCACAAAATCAATTCACATAGATAAAATTCTGCTCAAATTAGAAAATATAAATCAAATACACGGGGCAATTAGAATGAAGCAAAGGGAGTATTACCTTTTTTGGGCAGGAACGGGGTCGACGAACTTATCAGATTTTCTTCGCACGACAAAATTTCTTAGCCGAAATCTTAAGCCAAATAGTCTTACAAGGATTTAGCATAGGAATTTTAATTTAGCGAAAGCCCTTTTAATTGGGGATTCTCTGCTAAATTAATTATTTTTCCTTCAATCCCTTTCGCACAGAATAGTAGTGATATTTATATGAGTGGGTTGGGATCGAATTTTGGCTCTTAAAGATGTGGGAGTTCATGAATTCGAGGGTAATTTTGAAAATTTCAAATGAAAATAAGGTTTGAGAGCTGCAAATCGTACTATTTCGTATTAATTGGAAATTTCGAATATTGGCTGCTGAGGCATTGAGTTGCTGAGCTGGACGGGTCGCGGGTTCGCCTGGTTGGTATAGATATTAGGTCGCTGAAGTTGTCGAGTTCGTTGCTGTTTTTCGTATCGGGTATTTGGATTTTGCGAGTCGGTTGAAGCTCTTGTTGGTTGTTGTCATTGGTTTTGCTGTTGGTGAAATCGTTGGTGGTGTACGCTAGTTGTTGGTGTTGTATTGAAGTTGTTGTTGGCTGTTGACGCTGGGTTGGCAAAGGCTGAAGTGGATGGTGGGCCGGGATGATTTCGGAGTGGGATGGGGCGGTGAAGTGGGCCTGAGATTGGTTGGGGCTGGGTAGATTAATAATTTTAAAGGGTAAATTCAGTCAATTTTTATCTATATTTAAATCATATTAAAAATTAATTGGCCAATTGTTTTTCAATTGTGGCCAAATTGATTTTAATTATGACTAAATTTAATAATTTAGCTGAAATTAAAATAAAATTCGATACAAATTATTAACCAGTTGAATCTCGGGCTTCTTGGTTTAACAAAATCAAATATATATTTTTTCAAATAAATTATTTCTCAGAATAAATTATATTTAAACTAAAATTTTGCACATTCGAATTAATTTCAGGATGACCCTTGATTAAAATCCGATTTTAATAAAATAGTTATTTAAGAAACAAAATTATATGATCTCATATAAATACGAAAATATATAATCGCTGCTTATAATGACAAAATTAACTAAATAAATATTTTTTGAAAAGTTTTTTTTTATTCGGATAAAATAAATATTGTAATTTTATTTAAGATCGAAGAAACTCAGAACTAAACTTAATCATGGATAGATAAAATTAGGTGTCAACACCACCGCCCTGCCTCTGGTTCATACAACACTCATACCCTCAGACCATTATAGGAGCAAAATAGTTCGATATCATATTACTTAAGTCACAATTTCATTATCCTAATACGATTATCATTTCATCCGTCCAATCGTCGTGCCCAAAAGAATAAGGTATGAAATCTCCTGATATTACTATTATCCTTACGTGAATCTAACCTAAGTCTATTACAATTAAATCATAACCTACCTCATAGACAAAATTCACTGCTAAGTAGGATGGGAGTTGTCTCACACGCATCTGGGTTTTTTAATGTTGGAATCCCATCGAGAATGCCTTGAAAGTGTCCCCATAGAGCAAGACCTTCAAAATCTCATTATTCTAGGTGTTAGGTTTATTTGGGGTGTTTTTGGAAGAAAAGAATGACCTAAGGAGGCTCAACTAAATGAGTTTTAATTAACCCCCAGACTAGCTGCTGCCTGAGCGTCGCTGCAGAGACGGGCAGCAGGTCTACCCCATTTTTTTTATTTTTTTTGGCTCAATTAATGTTGACCTTGCTTTCTCCCACAAAATAGTTTTTATTGAGTTTGAAATGAAGATTTTCTTAGTGTTAAAAATTTTTCGGGATGATTTTTGACATAAAGATATTTTGATCATTACGCTAAACTTAAAGGTAATTTCTACAGAGTGATGATTAGACTAACTATGTTTTATGGGGTGGAACATTGGTCAAGTAAGAATCCGCACATTCAAAAAATAAAAGTGGCTAAGATGATGATATTGCGATAGCCATGCTAGGAGAGAAAAAAATTAAAAATGAGGATACTCGTGACATAGTGGGAGTGACTTTGATGGAAGACAAGATGCGACAAGCGGTGTCGAGATAGTCCAAGCATCTAATAAGGAGATGCACAGATATTCAGTGCAGAGGTGTAAGAGGTTGATTATGGATGAATTTAGAAGAGGTGAATGTTGAAACCTAATTTTTTACCCTCCACGACTAAGTTTAATTCTGAGTTTTTTTGGTTTTAAATAAAATTAAAATGTTTATTTTATCGGATAAATATCTTCTAAAAAATATTCGTTTGAATAATTTATAATTTTAAGCAGAGGTTACACATTTTATATGTATACAAGATCGTATAATTTTGTTGCTTAAATAATTATTTCATTGAAAATTTTAATTTTTTTTAATCAAGGGTTGTCCCTAAAATTAACTATGGATAAAAAATTAATTTAAATATATTTTTTATTCTCAAAAATAATTTATTCAAAAATATTTATTTAGTTTTGTTAAACCAAGAAGCATCGGATTAAACCAGTTGATAATTCATTTTGAATTTTAATTTAATTTTAGTCACTTTATTGAATTTGATCATAATTAAAATCAAATTGGCCACAATTTCAAAGTAATTGACCAATTGATTTTTAATATGATTTAAATTTGATAAAATTGACTAGTTATTAAATAACTTAGTCTTAAACCTCTATCCCTAAATAACTATCCCCTTTCCCATATTTTAAATTGGGTCACCAACCCAATTTTCTTCCCAAACCAGCCTTCACTTAACAACACCATACCGCCCCAGCAGGCCCAATAGACCGCCCCATACCCGGCCCAATCCCCCAATCCCTTTTCCCTTCCCCTCAACAGAAAATAGCGACCATAACAGCAACATTAACAACGAATAACAATAACAACAACTCCCAGCCAACATTCAAAACGGCCAAACCCACCAGCCAACAATTTCGGTGCAAGCAATAACCACAAGCTTCAACAAGCAGACGAAATTTCAACCTTCAACAGTACAACAACGGCAAAAAACAGCTCAGCAACTTCATCTCAATTTTTAAAATTCAAATCTCAATTCGTTTTCCCTTTTTCACCCCTCCGTTTTCCCCCAAAACAACCCCAAATACTTCTATAAATACCCACCTATGTAGAGAGAAAAGGGGGAGGATTTTTGGGGAAAAATTGAGGATTCGGGAGGTGCATGCTTCTAATCCTACGCAACCAAAAATTCTCGAAGAAACTCTGGTTTGAAATCGTCCACTCGTTGTTCCGGTTCGCTGCTCGAAAAAAGGTGAATACCCGTCTCTTTGCATTGTCTTTGATTTTGTGTTCGGATGTCACAGTATGAAATTCTATTGATGGTTTGAATATTTGTTGTTGTTGGAAAACTGTTTAGAATAATGGAGACTCTGCAAGTTTTTCACCTTTCTTGTTTGACCTATGCTATGCTCTCTCTACTGCTATGCGTATATAGAGCTGCAGAACTGTTTTACTCTTTTGATGATATTATATTTTGTTGTTGAGATTTGATGTTGAAGTGAGGAATATGTATAGTATACATGTACGATTTTGAATGTTCGGTATATAATTTTTTTATACGTGGTACTTGATGAAGAATGATGAGAACGAGTGTTTAGGTTTACACCTCTATCCATGTATTGACCCTTCGAGATTGTGTAAAGGTTTCACCTTTAGTATCTGTTACTCTATAAATTGTGATGGTTTTGTTTGAGGGAGGGTTCATTATTGCAGTAAAGTTTTGGGGTTGAAAGTGAACTGCTTTTGTTTGCTTAACTTGTTGTTTTCTATTGTTTGTTCAACTTGCTGCTCTTTATTGTTAAGAAATAATGTAGGGATGAACGGGCTTTGATGAAATTCTTTGGGATAGAAATAAACCTTTCGATCCGATTGCTATACCTCGTTTTTAGCTTTAAAAACCGTAATAATCGTTCAAGTTAGTTTGTTTATTGACTAAGTTATGGTTAGAAAAAAAAAACTTTATTGTTTGATAGACGTTGACAATATATGGTTAAACAATTTCTTTTGTTAATTTGAGTTCTCTCATAGTTCAAATTGGTGTCTAAAGTGTAGTCATGGTTTAAGTCCAATCCTCCCAGTATGTTCTTTTTATTGTTAAAAGTATGCTTATACGCTTAAGATGGGGCTGATATACAGTCAGTATACAGATGATATACACTTCAGAAAAATGGACTGAAGTCCATAATTCAAAGCCCAAAACTGGGCAGCTTCATTAATGGGCCAATTAAGGGCCCAATTTTAATTCTTGCATTATTTTTTTTGTATAAACCACATATATACCGCATAAAGTGAAACTATTTACATAATCTCCCTTGAGATTTTCTCTCTCCCTATTTTGCAAAATATTGTCATACATTCGGATGGTTGTTATACATTCGCCGAATGTATGATAAATCTGATTTGCCTACAATCATGGGATTGGGGATCAGTAAATGTCTTCCTACTCCTTAAATTACGTCATTTAATAACCTGATGTTAATTATTGTATGAGTTAAAATAGTAACTGAAATTTGAATTTCAAAAGAAAACTCTTAAACATCACTTCTAATTGTCTTCTTTCTGATTTACGATTCTGGAAAAAAAAAACTTTGTTCGTGATTTCTTGTGAAAAAAAAAATGAACATCTCAATATTGTTGTGTCATTTCGGTGTTTGGGAGACGGAAATAAGCTTAAAAGCATAGAAAAGTGATGTCATTGTTGTTTCAGAAAGTATTAACTTTTTGAAATTGATTGCGACAATCGCGATGGAATTGGATATTGACGATGTTCGGAAAAAAAATTGAAGTTAAATACATCGTTGATGGTAATTCTTCTTCAATTATCATAAGAAATGATAATGGAGTGAAGGTTTATATTGAGTTGGAGAAATAATGTTCTAGGCTTGTAAATTTTCCGCTCTGTATAACAACTTCCAACAAATCGATTAAGGATATCGAGTTTGATAGCGAAATTGGGGTTGTAATGTGTATTGAAGGTAGTGAATCTGATTCAGTTGCTTTAACTGTTGTTGAAACACAGAATTAGTATTCATTATACATTCCAGAATTTGAAGTTAATAATTTCATTACTGATGGCAAGAACACTGAAATAAAAGTTAACCAGCTTTATAAGGATAAGCAAACTTTGGTATCGGTTATGGCGAAATATGCAATATCGAATGACTTCAACACCTATACTAAACGATCTGACAAACAAAGGTATGAAATAAATTATTATTTATTATTTGTAGATGTTGTAAAGGATGTTCTTGGTTTGTAATAGCCTTTGTTAATGGAGTTTCATTGTTGACTTCAATTTCTGGTTTTTGCTGTTTGCACAAAATGGAGCATATTTACAATGTATAATATGTCATCATACATTCATTTGAATGTATAATAAAACTGTAACAGTTTAATTATGATATTTTAATTCAAATTATTGATTTTATATGTATGTTAATAAATTGACAACACGTTTTAAAATGTAACTACAGTTATGTGTTACACTGCCGTGTCAAAGATTGCAAATGGGCCATGAAGGCGTATTCGATGAATCATTCGAAAATCTTTGTGATAAAGACATTTGATTCAGAATATAGTTGCAGCCTGAGTGATAGAGTACTGAATAATTTGGTTGCAACAACAGCTTTTGTCTGTGAATTTACTGCACCAAAGTTAATTAATTACAAGAGAATACACACACCTGCGGACATAATTGAAGAGATGAAGGTCGTATACGGTGTTGATATTAACTACATGATGGCTTGGCGGGCAAAAGAAAAGGTAATTGCGATGCTTAGAGGTGGACCAGCTGATGGATATCGAAAAATGTCCCGTTATATATATATGTTGAACCAGGTATATCCTGGATCATACATTTGGATGCATAAGGCATTAGATAACGAGTTTAAATACTTGTTTATTGCCTTACATCCCATGATTAGGGGGTTTGAATTTTGCCGTCCAGTAATAGTTGTAGATGATGCACATTTAAGCAGTCATATCAAGGAACGTTTGAATCGGCAAGCACTCTTGATGGTGCAGGTATTATAATTTAAAATATTTATCTTTGATAATTCATCATTTTGCATGCATTCTAGCTGATTATACGTTGCTCCTGTATGTATAATAAAATTTGGACTTGCTTAATGAGTACATATATTACTAATGTACGCCTTTTATTTTGTATTATTATTTTTTTCTATAAAGTAGATGCTAGTTTCTGTTTAAACAACCTTATAAATTGCATATTCATTTTAAAATAGAATGAGTAAAATTTAAGTAGATTTTGCTTTGTGTTATATGTGTAAGATTAGAGATTATACGTTATGGTGTATGTATGATGTTGTAAAATACTCATATTTTTTTATCAATTTTACGTATAATGTCTGATACATCTACTAATAATTAAACGTATAATTTCCTAACAGCGTGTTTACAATGTATGATGTATTGTTATACGTTATTAAAATGTGTGATGTTATTTTATTTTAGTTGTTTTCAATTGAGTGATAAAGGTGGGACAATATGTATGATGTCATGTATTACATAAATCTAAAATAATTAGAGACTTGTTCAATGGTGTACATATATTATAGACCTGCACATATTATTTTATTTTATTTTGTTTAGGATGTATTCTTCCATTAGCTTACGGTGTTATGAATTCGGAAAATGACAATTCGTGGACTTGTTTTTTTCATCAATTTAGAGAAGCATTTGGAGAACGGGACAACATGTGTGTTGTATCAGATTGAAACGAGAGTATCATAAAAGATGTGAGCATTGTTTATCCTAATGTCCCCCATCTAGCATGTATTTGGCATTTATGAAAAAATGTTTGTAAATATTTTAGAAAAAGCAAAGACAGACTTAGTGACCTTTATTATTCAATGGCTAAAGCTTATAGAAAAGAAGATTTTGATTACATTATGTCAAAGATTAGAAAGGTTGATCCAAGGGTTAAGAAATATCTGGAAGAAGCTGGCTATGATAAATGATCTCGATGTCACTCCCCTGTTAATAGAGGTAGAATGATGACCTCTAATATAACTGAATGTATTAACGGTTGTTTGGTAGAGGCTAGAGTACTTCCTATTTTAGGTTTCCTTGAAGAAGTTAGGATTCTATTCGCTGCATGGAATTGTAAGAACAGTGAAATTGCATCTTATACAAACACAACGCTCGGGAGAAGATTTTAAGAAATACTAACTGATAATGGAGTTAAATCATTGCGGATGACGGTATGTATTATGATAGTTGAATCTCTTTTATATTTGTTATTAATTTGTATGTTTTTAACTGTATAAAATTATTCATTGCTAACAGTTTAAGGCAGCTGGTAGTTATTTGTACTGTGTGTATGAATCAGGAAGGAGGTACATTATTGATATTGATCGTGACACGTGTAATTATTATCGGTATCAAATTGATGAAATTTCATGTGCACATGCAATTGCCATTTTGAAGAGTATAAATATTGATGTAAAAGAGTGTGGACGTTACTGCTCAGAATTGTACAGGCCAAACACCATTGTCAAGACGTATGAACTTCCCACAGTTCCTATGCCAGACATGAAAGATTGGATTGTTCCAGAATCTGTTGATGCCGAAGAAGTTTTGCCACCCAAATACAAAAGACCTCCTGGGAGGCCAAAAAAAGGAAGACATTTGAAATCTAGTGAATCACTTACTGCAAGTTCAAATCATTGCGGTAAATGCGGGCGTGCAGGCCACAATCGTAGGACGTGCAGTTTCTTTCCAAAAGAAAGTTGAAGATTTTATTTTGTTGTTCTAAATGTTAATTGCTAGTTTGGTTATAACTACGTAACATCATTTTATTTTGTTTTTTGTTGATTTGCTTGTTGAAGTTTATTTTATGTTTTTAATTGTTATGTGACTTTTTGTTATTACTTAATGTTTGACATTTTCGCAATCAATTAATACAGTTTTGAAATATCATATTTTGTGACTTTACTGATCATTATTGTAATGTATTAATATGTCGTTATAATGTATAATACATTTAATATTAACATATCTTATATATATTATGTTTGTCATACTATTATACATTAACAACATGTATGGTATTAAAGTAAATGCTTTTAAAAAACTTAAGAACTGGCGAAATATAAAGTAAACAATTTTGTGTATGAGTATGGATTATACATTAAGATGTATGTATGATATTACAAAATATTCTTGTCTTCTTATCAGTAGTACGTCTAATGGCTCATACATTAAGTTTGTTTACAATTTACGATCTACTGTTATTCTTCTTAAATCTTACTGAATACGTCAACATGTATGATGTTACCTAATAAATTTATCAAAAATAATTTGATACCTGTTCAATGTATAATTAACTCATAATATAATTTTAACTTCTTTAATGCTAGAAAAAAACACAATGTTTTACATATATATAATTTATTAATATGTAATTTGTTGGTATACAGTGTTAGTAATATTAGGTTTGGAAAAATGATTAATTAACAGACAATATAGAATTAGTATAATAAAGTTTATGTAAATGTAAATGTATGTACAAGAAAAATTGTCATCTATATAATGGTGCCTAAAAATCAACATTCAAAAAAACATTATTGTATATAACTATTTAACAGAAACAACTAAAAAAGCAATTAGAATATGTTTAGAAGGTGCTACTCCAAAGTAACAATTGCACTTTGATCAGGTGATTGGAGAAAAGTATTCTTTGGCCTAGGAGGATCGTCATTATCACTCGTATAACCTTTCGTTGCCTTCATTACTCCGTAATGCCATAGTAATGAAGCATACCGTGCACGTTGAGTTGCAGCTTCAAACTCACATGAATGGACTTACTGCCCTTCACTCAATAATTCTGCATATGCAGCCACAAAAACCCCGCAGTCCCTGATTTTATAATAAAATAAAAGACCAATACGGTTACTAATTTAGCATGATTATACATGTAAAAATTTAAAAAGTAATAATCACTTACAAACTATCAGACGCTTGTTGTGGAATATTTTGGATGTATTCAACATCAAATGGGTTGTGACTTATCTCATCAGTTTGCAGACCAAGCTTCCCTTCGTACGCTTTAAGTGTAGACCAATCAATTATTTCAGTCTTTTCAAAAAAATTATTGTCCGACAAGTAAGTAGGCAGTATGGCTGCTAACTTTCGTATTTCGGTTGGTGGTTCACTTTTTCTTTTGCTTGACAGTGAGTCATACACACGTATGACTCTCTCCTTTAACACAATTACAGACAATACCCAGTGATATTCTTTTCCACAATTAACGGGAACATATACCTCATCAATCAAATGCCATGGTAAACCCGCTGGAATGCAGAATCCATTAATTATATTTATTATAGCGATTTTATTTGAAGCCACAATAATAGATTCTGTGTAGTCTTCTTGCGTGAATATCTGATCTGTTTCAACTGCTGAAAAATATTGTTTGTATGTCTTTTCGATGTATGTTTTAAAAAAGCAGCTGGTTGTCGTATAACTATATGTATTACACTGCTGCAACTTCGATTTTTTCTCAAGTGGTAGAATATCACATCTAAGTGCTACACGTTTAAAATGGTAAGAATATGTTAAACACTGAAAAAAAAATGCATATGTTTTAGTTATTATTATGTATTGTTCAAGAACTCGAATGTATGATCTGTTACCATTACATTTATAAAATGTGATTATACATCACACAACATGTATGATATTTAATCATACAACAGATTCTAAGGCATATGTTTTAGTTATTATTATGTGTTGTTCATGAACATGAATGTATGATCTGTTAAAATAACATGTATAAAAATGTGATTATACATCACATCACATGTATGATATTTAATTATTCAACAGATTATAAGTCATATGTTTTAGGTATTATTATTAGTGGTCAAGAACAGGAATGTATGATCTGTTATCATTAGATGTATAAAATGTGATTATACATCACATTTTGATACATATGTATTCTGTAATAATGAGTAAATTTTTAGTAAAAGTTTAAACAAGCATGATATAGTTTAGTTTAATTTACCTCATCATTCCAACATGTGTTGCGTTGCGATATTAAGTAGAACCAATTTTTTTAGAGTGCCTGTGCAACAACAAAGTCCAATAGAGGATAATCTAATCCCGGAACATTTTTTAGATAGTGATTGTCTGTTTGTTTCCTGCAACATAAACAAGGATTAGACTTTACCAAGATTTATTTTTCTGAACTATTCTCAATAATTTAGAAATGTTTCTAACTAACTTACTTGGAAGCATGATATTTGAGTAACCCAATTTCAAGCCAATGTGAATAATCGTTGATCAATTGATTAGGAAATTCTTCGTAAATGGTACAATCATCAAAAATATACATCTGCTTCTCTTCATTAGCAGAACTGCCATTACTTTTAGAGGTCGATTCAAATTTTGTGATGTATGGTGACCTGAAAATCTTCGACTTTTTTTGGTCTCTTTTTACAGGTAATATTTTGGTTTCACGTGTTTTTGCTGCTTCAATCTTCCTTACTTGAGCATCCAGAAAATCAGGTGGAATTTGACTATCTGGAAGTGACCACTGGCTTTCCATTACTTTATTTTGTGTAACGATATCGAATTTCTTTGTATCCGAAGGTGTTGACAAACCAAATAATAGTGCGTCTACAACGTCTTGAACAGACTCTGTTATTGTGGCATCGACATCATCCTACAAAAAAAAGATTGATGTGTTATGTGTAAAAGCAAACATATTAATGTATAACGTTAATTATACCTAAACAGCAGCTACATTTATGTAGATAGATTTTGAATTAAAAAACAACATGAACTACAAAAAAATACCTGCAAATCTTTCACATCAATACCATGATGTTTGTTCAATTCTTCAGAACAAGTTGCTTTTTTTGCGGCAATATTCTCATCCTATTTTAAATAAAAATCATTATGTAAGAAAATAAATATTTAACGGTGATTTGAAATCTCTGTCTATAAAAATTAAATATGAATGTATAATACTCTGTATGAATGTATAACAGTAATGTGAAAGTATAATGAAGATGGAACATCCCCAAATTAGGATAGTATTGCAATGCACATTATACATAATCCACAATACTTGAGTCTAATCAATTCATGTACTGTTAAATATTCATCATGAGCTAAAATTAATAAAGACCAATATTAGAAGTGCATAATACGAAGTAACAAAAAAAAAATCATTGTACAATGAAAATTCCAAAATTGAGATATGCATATAGGAATATTATGATCCTTTTTTAATAGTAATATCTCGTAAGTTTATGTATTTAGATTTGAAGTGTTAAACCATCAGGAGTAAAACTGAAAATAACAACAAATGTACCATCACAAGACTGTGCTCTTTTTCCAAATCTTCGATACTAGCTTCCTCTTTATCGGGCATAAGCTCATCTTAAATTAAGAATTAATTAGAATGTTGAAACATTTATTTAAAAAGTAAGACATAGTTCAACGGAATTTTTTTTTTGTAATAGTGATTTGAAAAGTCATACAATGGTGAATGAAAAGCTTTTTATATAATTTGATATCTATTAGGCATGGGTGTGAATGTATAAGTATGTAAGTTTTGAGTTAAAAAATAACATGAACAACCAAAAAAATACCTCTGATTGTTTCATATCAGGGCTATGTTGTATGTTCAATTCTTCATTACAACCTTCTTCTGTTACGGCATTATGCTCATCCTATATTCGGTAACAATCATCATGTATGAAAGCTTAGTCAAAGTGATACGTAGTTGAATGAAAAAATCTGTATCGGTAATTTGAAATTCATATCTATAAAAAATGCATATGTATCTGTTATATGCCGATTTAATGTATAACATAATGTTATACATTCAAATGAATGTATAATGAAACTGAAACAGCCTCAAAATAAGATAGTATTACGATGCAAATTATACATAATCCACTGTAATTTAGTAGATTGAGTTCATATCCTGTCAAATAGTCATCATCATCAAAATTTCATAAAGACAAATATTATTAGTGCACAATAAATAACAACAAATGTACCATATCTGGTAAGTTTATGTAGATAATTTTAAAGTATTAAACCAGCAAGAGTTTTAAAAAAATAACAACAAATATACCACCACAGGACCATGTTCTTTTCCCAAATCTTCAAGACCATCTTGCTCTTTATCAGGGATAAGCTCAGCCTAAATTAAGTGATAATTAAAAGGTCTGAACATTTAATCAAAGTAAGACATAGTTAAACAGGAAAAAAAATTATAACAGTGATTTGCAATTGTTGTCTGTAAGGAGTGCGTATGAATGTATTCATATTTTTTTTGAGTTGTTAGGTGATTGATAAATGTTACTACATAAATAATTCCAAGTAACATAGATATGTATGAGGATATTCATAAAGAACAGTCATTTTTTCAAATAGACTATTAGTATTAATAATGTATAACATATCATTATACATTCAAATGTATGTGTAATAATACTGTAACGGCCTCCAAATAAAGTGTTTTAACATATTGATATTCATCCAAGAACAAACCAACAGGAGAGCCAAAAATGTACCGATATATCTTCCATATCATTAATGTGCGTGTTTTTCGATTCTTCTTCACGTCCCTTTTTTTTATCAGTTATGTGTTCATCCTCCAAATAATTGACAAGTGAATGTCTGTACGTTTAATCAAATTTACATAATGGTGATTGAAAATGTTTTTTATAATTTGATATCCATTATGCATGGTTGTGAATGTATAACAATATTTATACATATTATATATATACCTTCTATTCGAATCGAACCTCAGTTATTGTTGGACATTCAGTATGGATGTGGACACAATCTTGAATCTCTGTTTTCAAAGGTACAAGTATTGATGGTTCATCATTTGACATTTCAATGATTGGTCCCTTATCCTCATCTTCATACTGTATAAGAACCAAACAAAAATAGGTTAAGATGTGGGAGTTATACAGAGTTATGGTAACACACCAATTTAATTTTGATTAAAATTACCAACAAATCATTTTTATAAACACTGTCATTTATTTTTTAGTCTTCTTTTGCACCTTCTTGTTGATCAATAATTTTCTCCTCCTATATATCATGAATAATACTAATGTATGAGTATTTATTCAAAGTATTAAAAATTTGAATGAATTATTATTTTATACCGAAGATTCTTTATTCTCTTCTTTCTTCAAGGCTTTAACGACCTCGGTAGGTATATTGGAGATTAATGTTTTTAGCTTAGCAATTTGCTTATCAACCTTATAACGTACAGGTAAACAATAAGATATTAGAAATAAGTAGTGTTTTTCAAAAATAAAAATTTGTGAATAAAAAAATTAACTTACATATGTTTTGACATAACTCTTTATCTGCTCCATATCTAAATTAGACTTAGGAGCCCTTCAGGCGTTGTGGAAGATGAAGGAACAGACTTGAGTTGTTTGCGCTCAGGAGACACACCACTTTCTCCTTGATGAGAATGATCAAAATCAGACACACGAATTTGTAGTTTATCTATTGATTCTTATTATTTTTTAGAAAACATACTAGACACGTGACGTACTGAAGGAGAACTTGTTGATTTCTGTCAATCTGTCGCAACTGGACTAACTTCCTGAAACATAACTGTTTTTCTTCTTTTGGATGGTTGTTCAGTTGATAAAGGTGTAGCCAAACGAGCTTTTCTTAGAAATTCTTGAGTAGGTCTAGTGGTGAAATCATCATAGTTGTCATCTGCAGTGATAACACGCGATTGATCTTCATCGCCTGACCTTTTCAATGTTGCAGCAACAGAAGTGGAAGCAGCAAATGTTGGATCATAAACCACAAAATCTTTAGAGAAAGACAAATCTAACGTACGAACTTCTTCGTTTGTAGGTTGTACATTCTTGAAAGAACACTGAAAAATTAATTTCAAAATTAAATGTTAGCACTTCGATAAATTGAGTATAAAATAAAAATACTTAACATGTTATACAATTACCTTACTGAACATGCCAGACATAAAAGATTCATACTTAGGCCTTGTACACTCCACAGACCAGTTAAGTATTCTTGGGATGATGTTTCTTTATCGCAAAGCAGTTTTTTTATCTACCTCAGAGCAACACTCAAATATCCAGACATTTAAAGCGTGGGGCATTCCACCCAAAGAATATAACTACTTTGTGACTCTGAAATTCTGCCGCCATAAGTTGATCAACTTTTCAAAAGTTATCTTTTCCCATGGAAAGTGTATGTACCGACCATCCTCGACCATCTAGAAGTGAGCTACACTGATTGGTGCTTCTTTATGCTGATATCACATGAATGTATGAACAAAATATAATATCGCAAGGTTCAAAACAACTTCAAAGTTCTCAAAATTTTCCATCTTCACACGTGTTATCAGTCTTGACCTAGTTATACCACCTCTAGATTCAGGAAAAAACTTCGACATCAAAGGGGATTTTGATGATGAAGTATACATAAACTCATCAATATCACCAATGCATTTAAGGCCGGTGATAATGGCAAACTCAAGCATGGTAAATTTCAAAATCTTTCCCTGCACACACACATGAATCTCGTCCTTAATATCCTGTTGAATTTCTAGGATAAGGATACATTTTGAAATTTGTCCAATCCAGTTGCACTGCAGCAGGCCAAGCAAAATATCAAATAACGTATTTCTAAATGCCCCTAAAACATCTTCTCCAAAATAAAACTTTATGTCTTCAGCAAAATCACTATTGCATGAGCTCAAAATATGCAAAGGGTGCTCCGGGACTTTGTCTATACGGTATTTCATGCCCTGGAATAATAAAATCATACAATAATTACACAGAAAGTTACACATGTTTGAGATGCAGCAATGTATAATGTTGCATATTAAACTTGTTCACCTTAAAAACATGTATCACATATCAACTATTCAGATGTATAATGTCACTTTATACAATATAAAAACTCCCTAAATGTATAATATCAAATAAATCATACAATGCATGTTATGTATAATAAGAGAATGAAAAGCAATGTATAATAATATTTATCTAATAAAATTATATATTAGTTATCTAATATATGCAATGTATAATGTCAGACTAAACATTTCACACTAAACATATATGACATATAATGTTGTCAGAATGTATAATAAAACATTATATAAAATGAAGACTTCATAAATGTATAATAACACACTCAGATCCAAATACTTCTTATATGTAATAAGAACATCTAATGTATAAAAAAATAAAATGTATAGCAGAATAGTAATATTATACATTAGTGTTGCACAACATTCTATGTTCCACTATATTATAGAATAATGTTGTAACGTAAGTAAAGTATAATGTTTAATCAATACCTTCAAAAGACGTGGTCTACCGAAATCATCAAACTTCTTCTTACTGGCCGTTTTTGAACTTGATTTCTTTGATTTGGAACTGGCCGCTTCCTTCAATCTCTTCATTGTTGTCGGATCGTTTTGATGCTTTGAACGATTCTCTGCCAAATTGGGTCTTTTAAAATCAAATATACCAGGAACAACCCAACGGGTATATCTTATTTTTTTGAATCTAACTGACTAAGTCCTAAAGTAAAGCTAGGACAAGAATCCATTACCATTTTTTTCCAGTAATTCAATTAACATGAATCAACTACAAACCACGAAAAAAATCGAACTTGTCTTATATGAAGAAAACTAAAATATCGAACTACGAAACTTGAAAATACTTACAAAAATAAGGTAAATTCATATAAACAAACATGCAACAACAAAAATATACAGTCAATTTCAAAAAATTGAAAAGTTGAAAAAAAAAAAAAACAAATTAAAATCTTCAAACTTACAAATTGTAACCCCCAGATACAAAATTCTTGAATTTTGCCGAGAATAATGGAATTATAGAGTAAAAATTGAGTGTTGTGGGAGGATATGAGAGAGTAAAATACGGAAGAGAAACCTCTTGTGAGGTGTATAATGTTTAAGAGAGAGAAAGTTGAAAATAAAGGGATTTATGTAAATATTTTGGGATGTGTGTAAATACTTTACCAAATTGGTATATTATGTAATAAGGTAATTTTATTTAGTGTATATATGTAAATTTAAGTTATTTTTTCTAAAAATTACCCAAATACACAACTTATATTATCAATATTACAAAAAATTCCAACTCCCTAAACATATTACAAAAATCCCAATATATACATAGAATGTTATGTATATGTCAGCTATGTTATGTATATTAATAGGGAGAGACAGTAAAGTAATTAAAAAAGTAGGAGAGAGTGTAATTACTTCTAAAAGGGTTGGTATTTATGTTATTTATAGAGAAAATGGTCAAATACCCCTCCAACCTTTACCTCAAATTCCAACTACACACTTATACTTTGCGGGGGTCCTATAACCCCCTGAACTATTTTAAAGTGGAATATTTACCCCCCTGAACGCTGACATGGCAAGAGAGTGGGATTCACTCTCCTTAAAGAGAGTGAGAACGCTGACATGGCCAAATATTTCTTTATTTTCTTTATTCAGTTTTAATTCTTCTTCTTCTTCTTCTTCTTCTTCTTCTTCTTCTTCTCCTCCTCCTCCTTCTCCTCCTTCTCCTCCCCCTCCCCCTCCTCCTCCTCCTTCTCCTCCTTCTCCTCCTTCTTCTTCTCCTTCTTCTTCTCCTCCTTCTTCTTCTTCTTCTCCTTCTTCTCCTTCTTCTTCTCCTTCTTCTCCTTCTTCTTCTTCTTCTTCTTTTTTTTTTTCTTTTTTTTTTTTTTTTTTTCTTCTTCTTCTTCTTCTTCTTCTTCTTCTTCTTCTTCTTCTTCTTCTTCTTCTTCTTCTCAACAATGACATCAAATCCAAAATTAATTTATCAAACTTACATACTCATTAACCGAATTACCATACCAAGAATCATCGTTCTCATGAAATGAAACATAAACTTCCAACAATGCCTTGAAATTGAAATAATCAAATCAACACCAAATTTTTTCACAATCAACACCAATATCTCTTTTCTACAGTATGTATTCTTGGATTGATAAGCATGGGCTGATAAAACTTCATTTTGCTGCTCCTTAATGAAAAATGGAGGCTTAAAGATTTTAATTTTTTTTTTTCATGATCCACTATCTGTTTCTTTATGGAAATCCAGGAAACAAAGAGAATTTGGTGGGTTTCACTCTCTTTAAATAATTAAAGAGAAGTGGGTTTCACTCTCTTTAAATAATTGATTTTTTAGAGTAAAAAAAAATGATGTGTTAATGACGTGGCAAGAAAAAATGACGTGGCATGACGTGACAGCGAGTGCAACTCACTGCCTGAAACAATGTTTGGGCATGAGCTTTTAGGGAGGTAAATATTTCACTTTAAAATAGTTCAGGGGGTAAATATTTCACTTTAAAATAGTTCAGGGGGGTCATAGGACCCCCTCAAAGTATAAGTGTGTAGTTGGAATTTGGAGTAAAGGTTGGGAGGGGGGGGGGTATTTGGCCATTTTCTCTTATTTATACTTTTTTTATAGCTTGTATTATTTATTTGTGCTAACTAACATTTAAATTAATTAATTTAGATAAATTTTTTAAGATGTTGCCATTTTATTTTATCTTAGTTTTCTTTTATTTAATGCATGACCTTTTCACCAAATTTATATTGTTTAAAGATGGATTAAACTATTTCTTTCGATTTTCTCCTTAATACGTCTTTTAAAAGTGAGTAGTTTATTTTAATATGATATTTATTTTATTCATATGACTAATAGTCTATCTGGACTAAATTAATTCTCTTCAAACTTAATAAACTAAATTTTATTATAAATTTTAACTTTTCATGATTAATAAGATATTCTTAATTTAATACTCTCTTAATATGTTTTCAAAGGTATTATTTATAACATAATCGACTTTTCTATAATAATTAATAATAAGAAAATAATTTCACAATCTTTTTCTCCTACAAAAGCAAAATTCAGTTTCCTCCTAAGTTTGAAAATTTACAATTTAGTTGAATAAAAACTAAATTGTTTTCTTATTTGAATAAATAGATGTCATTTTTAAACGTTTAAATAAATAATTTTAATATTTTCTATAAAATCAAGTCTTTGCAAAAATTAGCCACTTTAATTAGCCAAGTTAGTTCTTTTGGTAAATCGTTTTAAACTGACGCTTCTAAGTACCTTAAAAACCTCCTTAGGGCGTTAATTGAACTCTTACCCAGAATCTCTAATTTTAAAGGTTTATTTCTATTTTTGAACCTTTGAAACTCTTTTAAAAAGATTTCTTGATTTTTCTATAAAAATCAAGTGACGACTCTGCGAATTTTTTTAAAATTATTTGAAATAATTTTAAGAGACCAAAATTATTTTCTCGTCAAAAGAAATTCAAAAGGGATAAAACAATGAAGATAGACCAAAAAATATTGGAGAGAGATTATTAGACAGGACATAGCACAATTGCAGTTTAGTGAGGATATGACCTAACATAGGAATACGTAGAGGACATGTTCTACTATTATTTATTATTTTTGCTACTTTTTATTGTCTCTTGTATTTTCTGTGTCTTTTTATAGATTGTGTCTGTCTTAAGCCGAATCTATAAAAAATAATCTCTTTACCTCATTTCAGAGACATAAATAAGGTCAGATACACCTACTCTCCTTAGACTTTAAGACTATACTGAATATATTATTTTTATTATTTTAATAAATTAAGTAGTACTTACCACATAATTAAAACGAAAAAAATAAAAAATCTCCATACCAAATGTTCTCACTTTGTCGAATTCCTTTTTTTCTCCCCCAGATAATAAAAGAGAATAAAGATGTGATATTTACCAAAAATAAGAAAAATTCTTCCAAGAAGGACACAGAATTTAAAGAATGGCAATCTAGTTGAGAGGGAGACGTGGCAATTTTTGGATTCTTCCTTATGAAGACTAGGCATACAAAACAAACGTCATTTTATTTTTCTCAGCATATATCTATGTATAAAAAAAATATCTTTCCTTTTCTCTATTTTTTTAAAAAAATTAGTATTGCTAAGTGCTAACAAATGTCTTAATATATAATTTACTAATTATAACAAAAACAACATAACCAATAGAATTACATAAAATGTAGAAAAATAATATTTAAGAAGCCTTATCTCAATTCAAAGAACTTATTTTTAATAAATTCTTACCTTAAGTAAAATATATCAAAATAGTAATAAAAAGAACAGTAAAAAAAACAAAAAATTTAATAATCACAAAATTAATATGTAAAATTTTGGATTAAAATAATCTCTCTTGACTTGTTATGGTCAAAGGAAAAATCATTTTGTTGTTTATCACAAATATAATAACTATATATTAGTAATTATTAAATGATTAGGTTTGTTTTTAACTTTAGCTTTCTAAAAACAAGGGCAAACAAAAGAATATTTTTTCTTTAGTATATGCTTCCTATAATACCTACTACTACTATTGAATAAAAACTTTCTGTTTTTGCATTTAATCATCTCTTGCCTAATAGTACTTCAAATACAAAACCCTAAAACAGATTGATTCGCCGCCAGATTTTTTTTCCTCCTCTCCTCTCTTCCCTTTGAGAAAAAAAGAGATACTTTCTTGAAGTTCAGTTAATTAAAGATAGGATTTTTTATGTAAAAAAAGTTTTGGTTTTTTGTTTTCGTGTCTGTTTGGGTTGTTAGGTTTTGTGGGTATTGATAATGTTTTTGTTGTTGTGGACTGAGTGTGTTTATTTGGTGTTTTGATCATGGAGGTTTTGGAGGCTGGATGTTGAGGAAAGTGGTTTGTTGGAATTTTGTTTGATCAAAGGTTGGAGTTTTATGAGTTTAAAGGTTTTACTTTGAGGTTTGTTCATGTGGGGTTTGTAGGTTTATGTGATAAAGTTTAGATTTTTGTTCCCTTTTTGGGTTGTGTAGGATTGTGGGTAGTGATTATTTTTATTTTTGGATGTTGAGAAAAGAGCTTTCTTGGAATTTTTGTTGATCAAAGATTGGATTTTTAAGAGCTTAAAGTTTCGATTTTCGAGGTTGTCTTTGTGAGTTTTGTAGATTTCAAGGTTTGTGTTACACAGTTAAAGGATTGTGGGTGGTGATTATAGCTGTTTTTGTATTGAGTATGTTATTGGTGTTTGATCATGGATGTTGAGAAAAGAGCTTTCTTGGAGTTTTAATTGATCAAAGATTGGATTTTGAGGTTGTCTTGGTGGAGTTTAGAAATTTAAAGGTTTTGTTTTACAAAGTTTGGATTTTGATAGTTTTGTTGGGTTGTTAAGGATAGTGGGTAGTGATTATATTTGTTGTGGGATGAGTTTGTGAAGATGGTATCTGAGTTAGGTAGGAAACCAATGATGGGAAACAACGAAAATTCGTTTGGAGATGAGTTTGAGACAGAGATTGGGATGTTACTTCGTGACCAGCGACGACAAGAAGCTGATGATCGTGAAAAGGAGCTGAATATGTATAGAAGTGGGTCAGCTCCACCTACTGTTGAGGGTTCATTGAATGCAGTGGGTGGATTGTTTAACGATAACGGCTTCATGTCTGAGGAGGAGCTAAGGTCGGATCCTGAATACTTATCTTACTATTACTCGAATGTTAATCTTAATCCTAGGTTGCCTCCACCACTGTTGTCCAAAGAAGATTGGCGGTTTTCGCAGAGGTTGCAAGGAGGGAGCTCTGCTATTGGTGATAGGAGGAAGGTAAACAAGATTGATAACGGTAATAGTGGGAGGTCTCCCTTTGCGATGCCTCCGGGATTTAACTCGAAAAGAGCAGAGAGCGAGAACGAGACGGATAAATTGCAGGGTTCGGTGGAATGGGGTGGTGATGGGCTGATTGGTTTGCCAGGACTAGGACTAGGTAGTAAAAAGAAGAGCATTGCTGAAATGTTTCAGGTGCATACTTGAAACTGTATTTAGTGTATCTTTTGCAATTTCAAATTTGACTAATGGTTGTTAGATTCCAAAGTTCAACTGTTATATGCTTTGAGAGTGCAACAAGTAACATTTGGTATTAACGATTCATGAATTTATCTCATTTATGTTACTGCCTAACCTGTATGTTTCAACTCAGAAGGAAACAACTGTCTACACGTTTCTTTGAGCTGTTTTGGCTGGACTTGGCATTTTCAGTGTGTAGAAAATTTTTGTTGTTGCGTCATGTTCATCTAAACTGGTTGTATCGAATGGTAACAATTTGCAGAACAAGTCTTTCATGAATCATGATAACGTTTTGAATCATTCGTGAAAGCTCTCCTATGACCTATCTTGGAAGTTGCTTAAAATTTGTGTGTTGGAAATCATTCTTTTTGTTTATGACACTCTGCGTTAAACCACTTTGTTTACAATATGGCTCCGGGGGCATGAAACTCCATTTCCATCGATCATCTCTGCCAAGTTCATAAGCAATGCTACAAGTATGCTATATTACTTAGGAATTTTCGTAGGAGTAGGAGATTTTTCTTTTGGCAGCATCTGGTGCGATTATGATGATATTCCTTTTACATTGTCTGGTTGTTTGATTGGAGAGTATATATCAATCTCAACACCTGTCTGCTTCTCCAAGTTGTGCTTCCCATAAAGAAAGTCATAAACCACTCTGTGGCTGTGTTTGTCTCAACATCACTGGCTGTGGATTCAAATGTTTCTTGTCCCTTTGAGTACATCCAATCATGTCTTATCTATGGTCTTACATTTCAAATCTGCTTTTCTGGTTGGTGGATGTTGTGCTCCATCCTTCTCCCATCCCTATAATGTGATCTATAGTTTCTCATTTTCATGTTATGTGGTTTTCCAGCTGAGTGGAGTTTCTGTACTCTATAATGGGTCGTTTGGGATAATTTTCTGTACCTTACAAAGTATAATCTTCTTAAAGGAAATGGATAAAGACATCTGTCTGCTGCCTGACATCTGATTCATTATAGGTGTTGTTATTGCCAATGGCATTTCTTTTTACCATTTTTATTTTTATTTTGTCAGGTTTCAGAATTTTTCAGTTTCCAATATACATTTGTTTTTGTAGAGTTAATTTTTTTCATTCATTTAAAAATTGAGTGACGATATTTGTTATTATTTTGACTAATGAGAAATTTCCTTTATGTTTAATCTCGAGAAAAAGAATTTAACATAATCATCTGATGGGTTTTAAACCATGTTTTATCCAGGATGACTTTAGCCGTGTTTCTCCTGCTCCTGGTCACCCTTCACGCCCAGCCAGCCGAAATGCTTTTGACGGAAGTGGTGATACAATAAATTCAGCAGAAGCTGAGCTTTCTCATCTTCGTCACGAGCTTTCTTCTACAAAGACTTTAAGGTCTGCATCAAGCACACAACTCCCATCTGCTACTCAACATGATGACGTGCCCACTTCCTATTCATATGCTGCTGCTTTGGGGGCTTCTTTATCAAGAAGTACCACTCCTGATCCCCAGCACATTGCGAGGGCTCCTAGCCCTTCCATCACTCCTATTGGTGGAGGGAGGGTAGTCAATTCAGAGAAGAGAAGTGTTAGTAGTCCAAGTCCATTTAATGGTGTGTCGTCTCACAGAACCGAGTCTGCAGAGCTTGTCGCTGCATTATCTGGCATGAATATATCAAATGGTACGTCAGTTGAGTCAACGAAATCTTTTACTTGATTAAAGAAATGGTTTGTCAGTTGAGATCATTTCTTGGATTAAACCGAATATTGGTTATTTAATGCTATCCTCACAATCTTGTAGGTGGGCAGAATAACACGAAGCAGCATGATTTTCTGAAGCAATCCAAATCCCCTCAGTTTAATATGGTGTCTACTGCTCAGTCTGCAAAAGTACCATATTCAGTCGCTGTTACTGGCTCCAACAGTTCATACCTCAAAGGATCCCCAACATCTGGATTGAATGGTGGAGGTGGCGTACTGTCTCAATATCCGCATTTGGATAGTCCAAATTCATCCTTTTCTAATTATGGTCAAGGTGGTCATTCTGTCAGTCCAATGTCAAGCCATCTAGGTAACTATAATTTACCACCTTTATTTGGAAATGCTGCTGCAGCATCAGCGATGGCTGTACCTGGATTGGACTCTCGAATGTTGGGAGGGTCTAATTTAAGTGCTGCTACCTCAGAGCAGACTCTCAGCAGAATGGGAAATCAAATGGGAGGGAGTGGTTTGCCGGCATCCTTTGTAGATCCTATGTATCTTCAGTACTTGACAGCTGAATATGCTGCTGCCCAGGTCGCTGCTCTTAATGATCATTCCTTGGACAGGAACTATATGGGTAATTCATATGTGGACTTGCTTCAGAAAGCTTATCTTAGTAATATGCTACCTCAAAAATCTCAATATGGGGCCCCATTGAACAGCAAAAGTAGTGGTTCTGGTCATCATGGCTATTATGGAAATCCTGCATATGGAGTTGGTTTATCATATCCTGGGAGTCCTTTAGCAAGTCCAGTCTCTCCAGTAGGACCTGGTAGTCCTATGAGGCATAGTGATTATAATATGAGATTTCCTGGTAGAATGAGAAACATAGCTGGAGGGGTCGTAGGACCATATCATTTGGATAACATGGAGAACAGCATAGCGTCTTCCCTACTGGAAGAGTTCAAAAGCAACAAGGCCAAGTGTTTTGAACTTTCAGAAATTGCAGGCCACGTTGTTGAGTTTAGGTATGCATCAAAAATTTTATTCTTCTGGGTTTTTACCTACTTAAACTAGCCTCACTTCTAAAACAACTTATCCTCTATGATCAGTGCTGATCAGTATGGGAGCCGATTCATTCAACAAAAACTTGAAACTGCAACCACTGAGGAGAAAAACATGGTTTTCGAGGAAATTTTTCTCCAAGCTCTTCCTTTGATGACTGATGTCTTCGGGAATTATGTTATCCAGAAGGTATTTCTAACTTTGGTTGTTCTCTGGAGTATATATTGATTTTAGCTTCATCATCTTTAAGTCTGTCTTTTTCTCTTTAAATGGATTATCATGTACCTATTTCTTGTGCAGTTTTTTGAACATGGAATGGCATCTCAGAGGAGAGAATTGGCTAGCATACTCTTTGGGCATGTACTAACGCTGAGCCTTCAAATGTATGGTTGTCGTGTGATACAGAAGGTATACCAAAGTGAATCTAGAAATGCTCATATGTGCTCAAGTGTTATCTGCTAGCATTTATCTTTTGTTTTGGTTCTTATTCTGATACACTAAATGTAGCACCAACCAGTGGGCTCTCTGGGCTTATTATCAGCTTCTTCTCAATGACTCGAGCTATATCGAGATAAAAATTGTGGTATGGTTCACTCTGCAGGCAATAGAAGTTGTTGACGTGGACCAGAAGATTAAAATGGTTGAGGAGCTTGAGGGTCATGTAATGCGCTGTGTACGAGATCAGAATGGGAATCATGTCATTCAGAAATGTATTGAATGTGTACCAGAAGATCACATTCAATTTATCGTCTCGACATTTTTTGGACAAGTTATTACTCTCTCTACCCATCCATATGGCTGTCGAGTAATACAGGTAGTTGAGTAATGTGTCTTGTTCTTATCCATTTGTCGTAGTAATTTTTTTTGATATTTACTAATATTCCTTGATCATTCAGAGAGTATTGGAGCACTGTAGCAATCCAGAAACTCAAAGCAAAGTGATGGAAGAAATTCTGGGATCTGTAAGCATGTTGGCACAAGATCAATATGGTAATTATGTTGTTCAGGTATAGAATACTCACTACTCAGCATGTTGTCTTTTTTTTTTTTTTTTTAAATAAGGTAAAAGCTTATTAATAAAGTCAAGATGGTACCAAAACCATTACAGGACAAAACAGTGCTCCCTAATCAACAAAGCTACCGGTTCCTTCACCAGACGCAAGAAAATTTTGTCATGGGCATAATTAAATATGTGATATTGCACATTTCATTCCATTGATTGATGACTGTCTTGCTTTTTTATAATCTATAGAATATGAGTAGGAATAAATATTTTTCTCCATTATTTCTCACAATCACATCGCGTTAGAGCCAATAATGATATCTTTACTCTAAAGGAGTTTTGGTTGAAGAAGTGAAATCTCTTGCAAAAAGCTGTGAATTTTGCAACTTTGGTTTGTTTGCAAAGTTAAATTTAAAATTTCACCTTTTTTGAAAATAAAAGTTTCCACTTTGTGGTGGGAGTATACTGGGTATGTTGTTGTTGTTTGAAAACTAAAAGTTTGAGGATCGAAAAAAACTATTTGCAAAAATTTTCAACCTAATGCACATGCACATTTACCTGGTTCGCTAGTGCTGCCACCCTTAACAGGGTGCTAAATTGTGAACCTAATTCCTGTTCAGGCTGGAAGAAAGGTAATTAAGCAGTGGTATTCCCCTGTTTCGTAAGACAGAATCCCTTCTTGTTGCTGCCTTTGATTTCATTTTAGTAGAGTATTTGTGAATTGGAAAGCTCTTTTAGTCAGTTAAATTTTTTCTTGTTGTAAAAATGCTCTTCTATATTAGCAAACATGAATTTCATCCCTATACTGAGGTATAATTCAACCATCCTTTTTCCTTATACCTTTTCTTCTGTTTGTTGTTTTTAATGCAACACTTCCAGCATGTATTGGAGCACGGGAAGCCACATGAGCGCTCTACTATAATTCAGGAACTAGCTGGGAAGATCGTGCAAATGAGCCAGCAGAAATTTGCCTCTAACGTTGTCGAGAAGTGTTTAACTTTTTGTAATTCCAGCGAACGACAGCTGCTGGTGAATGAGATGCTTGGCACCACTGATGAAAATGAGCCTCTTCAGGTTTGTTTAATTATTGTTTAGCCTTTTACCGTTAGCTAAGCAGGATTCATAATATTCAGTGCTGCTTCAAGATCATGCATAGGGGGACGGGGGACCTTTAAAATTTTTTAACTTGGTGTTGCGTTAGGGTGGAGTATAAAGCACCTAAGTGGAGCATTTGTTAAAATTCAACTTCTAAACTCTTGTATGCACCCAACCAAATTTCCATATCCTGAGTTAGCAAGCTTGGTTGAGGATGTTTGAAGCTTATGGATAGGATGTTTAAACCTACAGATTGCTGAAGTATTAATTATTATCTTTTGGGTTCACTACCTCTGATTGTGTTCCTGTTCCTGTCGAGATGGCATGCTCTTCCATCATTTCCCTTCGTAATGGGACATGGAGCGTCTCAGATTAATCGCTTAGGCAGCCAGCTAATTTCTTGTTAGGAATTAGCTTGAATGGTCTGTCAGTCTCTTAAAAAGGTTGAACCTGGAAGAAAAGATAGTTCGCCTACTGATCGTAGCTTATTCCCGAATTTTTTGTGGCACATGTTTTTGGGAAGCAAGAAATGGCAGAAGATAAAGTCATCAAATGATCATTCATCAACCCTGATTCTTCTATAATTAAGTTTTCCTGCCTCCCATATGAACCCAGAAAAATCTCTAAACCAATCATTGCTAAGATAAGATCATTTAACTCTATTGCTTTATGCAAATCAAAATCATGGATTATGTTGGTATCAAATTTAAGCACAAGAAATGATAGGTGCTAGCTATAACTTCTAAACTTATCTCAACCCTTGCTGGATGGTGCACTGCATTGGACTTCTCCTTGAGATGTTGCATAAATTTTTAGGTGTTTAAGTTGTTCACCATTCCAAACATATCACTGATTGGTGGCAGTCGTTTCTCCTCTCTTTTCTCTATTGAAATCATCTCCTGGACTTGTGTTTTCTCATTTTTCTTCTTTTTGTCAAGGCGATGATGAAAGATCAGTTTGCAAATTACGTAGTACAGAAAGTTTTGGAAACTTGTAGCGATCAGCAGCGCGAGCTGATCATGTCGAGAATAAAAGTTCACTTGAATGCTCTGAAGAAATACACTTACGGAAAGCATATTGTCGCCCGTGTTGAAAAGCTAGTTGCTGCTGGGGGTGAGCTCTTTTCCTGCTTGTGCTTGTCTAGAGCACTGAATACATTTGTGATTTTGGTACTAAGGTGTTTGGCCATAATTTCCCGTGCAAAAACTGTAGTGTCATTGTTTGCTTGTTGAAGTTTGGCTATCAGTATTTGCAAAATAGTGTATTTCACGAAATACTTAAAGGCACTTGTTTGATGAGTATTTCATGTGTTTTCACTCGTCAACTATTTTTTCGAAGTGATTCATGACCAAACACAAACGAACTTTGAAGTAATCTTTTTTTTTTTTTTCACCGTCCAACTTCAATTTTTTATTTGCAGTATCAATGGAAGATTCTCCGAACGTCTACTAAATGATTTTTTTGTGCTGTGTTTTGCAGAGAGAAGAATTGCTGCTCAGTCCCTAAGTCCTGCTTAGTCTTGTAGGAAAAGAAAGTTGTACAGCTAACCGAGGCTAGTTTGAGCTACCTATCATCCTTTTCTTCCACAATCTAGTGTTTTGTTATTTGCAAATAAAAGTTTGTTGCATGTACTAGAGGAACTGTACATTGTGTAGTTAAAAACATAAATCAGGTATGCTGAAGCTCCGATGTCAAATATTCGAGATGGCTGTGCAGAGGGAAGTCGAGTTTCTGAGAGGATGTAAAGAAAGATAAAAAAGGCGAGGTAGTTTATGTCGACGCGACTGTACAAATGTTGCCTTTGTGGAAAGTTGATGTTTAGGTGAGGTCAGAATTTCATGTATGGTATTCAACAATTTTTCTTTTATGGGCAAGTATATTTTCCTTTATCTCAGATCCTCAGTTTGCTACTCGTCATTTTATGTGAATTTAACTCTCTTATTTGCAGTTGGATTTTTGTCCATTTAGTCATCTAGGATATGTTTTTATTTGTTTTTTCATGCGAGGTCCGATTCGAATAATTTGGATTCACTGCATAAGATCCATTTTAAGGGTTCCCTAACGAGATTTTTTTTCATACCTATGGCTCGAATCGTAGACCTATGTCAAGGTTCCTATCCATGGTTGTGAGGTTTGGTTGTAGTGGATTATAAGCTAAAGTGACCAATTAAGACATCTCACAAATAGTGTCTGATGTGCATTGCTGGTTTGGTAGATTGATTTAAGCTACAAATTGTTTTTAAATATGGGTCAAATTTTAGGAAAAAATTACTATTAGTCAATATCAACGTCTACCTTAGGTACGACGTTCTACCAGATGATAATTTTATTTATTGAAATTATATACTTTTCATATTTAATCACATTTTTGTTTGGATTTTATATTTTTAAAGAAATATGTAAATTCAAATGTTAAAAAACAAATAATCATAACTATTCAGTGTTCAGATCCTTCATACCAGAAGCAAAGAAAAAGGAGCAGGAACAAGAGGTTGTTTTCTCCTTACAATCAAGTGACTTTTCGCTCCTCTACCAATCTAATTAGTTCTACAACAACTACCATGGTTGTTTCTATAAGATCCCCCATTTTTAGAGGTTACTAGGTCGGTAGTTAGGTCCAAAGTTGTATACCATTGCTATGGTACGATAGATTCACTACTTCAACGCTATTATCGAACATTGTAGGCTGAGCATTTGCTGCTCGTATATCGTTCCACACGGAGAAGAGGAATGTGTGCCTCTAACAACAAGAAGAATGGAACGATAGGCTCCTATGCCGGGACTATTTCAGGGTATACGTCTAACCACCTCAATTTTTTGTTTCTAATTAATTATTAAAATCTCTCAATGGTGAAATTAGAGACAACATTTTATTCATTTAAATTCAAATGTCTAATCTTAATAAAAATAAATGAAGCTTAATATGCTGGACTGTAGGTAAACCAGTTTTAGTACTATTTCATTTTGGAAAAAGAGTCTTAACTATGTTGAATTGAATGAAGTTTCATATAAGTTACCTATCAGTTTCTGGTCGTGTTGATCCACTCGTGATACTGATTTGTTCGTTTTTTTTTAATTGTCATGTTTCATTTATAGAAAATTAATTTAACTAATTTTTAAAGTTAAATTAAATTAAGATTCATTGATATTTTAAAACTAAAATTTAGATATTTAAAAATTATACAAAAAGTAGTATAAATTATACTTATTCTCATATCTATATGATAAAAATTAAATTTTAAAATATTTATCGAAATTTATATCATTTGACGCTTCGAAAGAAAACTATGTCAACTAAAAAGGAGCAGAGAATATGATTTTTTACATCCCGGTCTTTGTGTTTTGTAGTCCGGCTCACTTTATTAGGGTAGTCAAACCACTCTCTAAATTACGCTAATACTTCTACGTATAATAACGTACTAAAGTAACATATGAAGTATCTTTGTTTTTTGTGCGATTTTTTTTTTATATAATATTAACTAATTATTAGCTAGCTTTAGCTTCATCATCCAATAAAACGTGAATAACTAGTCCTCCTTGAGAGCAAACCATAGCAGAATTTGTTTGTTCTAACATTAACGGTGAAGTGCCATTTCTCTACACCAAAATTTTGGCACGTTTTCGTGTATGACGGTGCGAAGATTCGTATGAAAATGACGAGAGGAGATTCGGAGCACTTTTTTATTTTGATAGAGTTATATTAGGGATCGGACTTTTAGCCCGTTTTTATTTGTTTTGGTGATGGATGTTTTTACGCGGCGGCGTATTCAAGGAGAGGTGCCTTGATGTATGTTATTTGCTAATGATGTTGTACTGATTGACGAGACTCGGGGAGGAGTTAATAATAATTTGGAGGTTTGGAGACCCTCTCGAGTCTAAAGGATTTAGGTTGAGCAGGACCAAGACGGAGTACTTGAAATGTAAGTTTAATGATTTGTCACATGAGGTTGGCGTGGTAGTGACTCTGGATTCTCAGGCCATTCAGAAGAAAGAGAGTTTCAAGTATCTTGGGTCTATGATTCAGGAAAATGGTGAGATTGACAAGGATGTCATGCACCGTATTAGTGCAGGGTGGTTGAAATGGAGGCTCGCTTAAAAAATCTTGTGTGATAAGAAGATGCCTCCTAAGCTTAAAGGTAAGTTCTATAGAGTGGCACTCCGACCGACTATATTGTATGGAGCAGAGTGTTGACCAATTAAGAACTCACACATCCAAAAGTTGAAGGTGATGGTGATGAGAATGTTGCTATGGATGTGTGGACTTAAAAAGAGGGATATAGTTAGAAATGAGATTCTTCGGGAGAAGCTAAGGTGGGAGTGACTTTGGTGGAGGACAAGATGCGGGAAGTGAGGTTGCGATGGTTCAAGCATGTGATAAGGAGGGGCACGGATGCTCCAGTACGAAGGTGTGAGAGGCTAGCCATGAATGATTTTAGGCGGGGTAGAGGTAGGCCGAAGAAATATTGGAGGGAGGTGATTAGGCATGACATGGATCAGTTACAACTTTCGAAGGACATGACCCTTAATAGTAAGATGCGGAGAACGCGGATTAGGATAGAAGGTTAGTAGATAGGAGTATGCCCGTAATAATAGGAAAGAATGCTCTGTTTGTATCTGTTTCTGTAGTTTCTCGTAGTCTCTTGTTCGTGGTGTTTTGGCGATGTCCATAATTTCGAATAGCTAGTTTATAGTATTTTCTTGTGCGTGTCTTGTTTCCTTTATTATATACCGGTATGATATCCTTTTTGTTGTTTACTTTTATGTTTTTTGTTTGTTATACTGTTATCTATCCTGAGCCGGTGGTCTATTGAAAACAACCGTTCTACTTTATTCGAAGTAGTGATATGGACTGCATACACTTTATTCCCCAATTCCCTAGACCCACTTTGTGGGGATACACCGAATATATTGTTGTTGTACTTAAAAGAATAATTGGTCTAGGTGGTAATACTTCCTGTATTCCATATTAAGTGAACTATTGGGGTGTAATGGACGCCTTAAAAATATTTAAGGACATAAATTAAAGACCACTTATCTCAATTACCTTTTTGATTATTCTCAAACTATTCTTCTAGAAAATGTAAAGTAAATAAGAACCACATCAAAAGAAAGGATAAATATGAAAAAGCGTTCCAACAATCCTCTTAAACTTTTAAAAAATCACTTATTTTGAACTACTCTCTCCGTTCAAAATTACTTGTCACTATTTTCTTAATTTAATTTTTATTTATTATTTTTGACAAATCAAGGAAAAAAATTACAATGTTATTACCCTTAACAATAATTACTTATTCTCTAAACAATTTTTAAAAATCTATTACTCCCTCCATTCCGTATTAGTTGGACACGTTTTATTTTATAGGTGTTATTAGGAAATAGGTAATTTTACTAGTTCACTCTTTAAAAAACTTTTTGGGAACTTTATAAACAAGCGTAAACACTTTTAAAAAGAATTAATTGCAAGAGTAATATGAAAAAAAAAATTAATTAATACTTTCTTGATTAGTAAGGTGACCAACTAATATGAGACAAATTATTTTTAGTGATGATCAATTAATATTGAACGGAGGAGTACTGAACATCAATTAATATAGGTAATATGGTAAAATTACTATATCAATTATTATTTTATTAATAGACATAACAAATAAATTCGAATAGAGGAAGTATAAAAAAAGTCTCAACAATTCACTTAATATGGAGTTAGCAACACTGAAGCGAGGGGACTCCTTTCTGAAAATGTTTGCCTATTACACATGTAGTACTTCTTGGCTTTCAATTTATTTGTTACTATTTTTCTAATTTGATTTTTATTTGTACTTTTCATTTTTTATAAATAAAAAAAAAGAAATATTTTTTTCCATATTTTACCCCTAACATTATTTATTCTCCAAATTATTTTTCAATACCTATTACTAAACATCAATTAATAGAAATAATATGATGAAGTCACTATACTAATTATTTGTTTTCTTAATAAATATGCCAAATCAAAATATGACAAGTAAATTTAAACAAAAAAATCTATTACAAACTAAAAATAATAAAATTCATGATAAATACAATGGCTGAAGTGCTTGACCAGAAACATAAGCTTGATATAGTCTATTTACTTGTGGGCAATAAATTCAAAAACATGTTCCACATACTCATATACTCATATAAGTTCAATATTACGCTCAAAACTCAAATCCAAGCTCAAAACATCCTTCAAATTTAAAAAATTACTCCTCCCTCCTTAAAGAGAGATTTAGGATGGAATGAAATTACCTTTTGGTAAGATGTGTTTTACCTCTCAGATTAGGAATATCTAACGCAAATTCAAATTAATTAGCCTTTGAAGTATGTAAACAACATTGAGTCGAGAACAAAAAGAAAACCTTCAACAAATACTTAATAGTTTTGATCATAATATTATTTATTTGAATTATAATAATGTTTCTAGAGAAAATTGAAAGAAAGGTGTCATTTAAGTCTTGAATGAAGGATTGGTGACATTGACAAACTTAAAGGGTCAAACATAATTAGGAAACTTAATTAAGTTAATTGTGGACTTGATTAATATTTTTAAAATTTTTCAATCTTTTCAAAAATACAAATCAACCCACACCCATTTCCTCTCCAAATCAACCGTCTCTCTCCTCTCTCTCTCGCTAGTTTTTCCCAACCAACAGTTCTGCAAATTTCTCCTTTCAATCCCCGGCGACTGCAACCTCCAACAACAAATAGTTGGGTTTCGAGTTCCTTTTTGACTTTCAACCGTCAATTGATATGACAACCTTGCTCTCCGGCTACAACAACTTCAAATTCTTCATCGTCCTTTTTCTTCTTTCACAGATAAAATATTATGGCCTTTTTAGTTTTGAAGAAAACGAGGAACTTGAACCAACTTTGCTTCTAGTATTGGTTAACAATTTCAATATTTGTTGCTTTAATTTAAAATACAGACTGAATAAAAGTCTAATTTTTATTATTTTTTCTCTTCTCTTTGAGGAGTGAAATATGATTTTTTGTTGTTTGTTGCATTTTTTTGAAGTTTGATTTTTGTTGTTTGTGTTTGTAGAAATAAAACAACGATGTTGGTATTTTTGGTGTTGCGCCCGTTGCTGGGTTGATTTGCTCTTGTTCTTGGTAAAAATGGTGATATGGCTGTTGTTCTATTGAACAAAATCATGCTACTATTTTTTTCTACAACAGATTAACCTTCTGATGCAACAAATTAACCTTTTGATGCAATAGATTAACCATCTGATGCAATAGATGTACTATCGGATGCAACAGAGGAACCATCAGACTAAAAATCTGAGGCAACAAATTAACAATCTGATGTAACAAATTTATAATCAAACTAAAAATCTGATGCAACATATTAACCATATGATGCAACATATTAACCATCTGATGCAACAGATTCACCATCGGATGCAACAAAGGAACCATCCGATTAAAAATCTGAAGCAATAAATTAACCATCTGATACAACAGATTTACCATCTGATGCAACAAATTAATCATCTGATGCAACAAATGAACCTTCTGTTGGATAAAATCCTATCAACTATTCCAATAGGACATGTCCAACACCTTATTTTCCCAATTGATCATTCATCTGTCGCGATAGACGCCCCTTCTGTTGGAAGAAATCTAAACAACATTGACACTTGATAACAATTCCAACAGATCACTCATATGTTGCAACAGATATGTGATCTGTTGCACAGACCAGTTACTGTTTTAACAGATGGGTGATCTATTTTTATTATTGCAACAGGTTAGTTATATGTTGCAATAAATAACTCATATGTTGCAACAGATGTGTGATCTATTGCACAGACCAGTCATTTGTTTCAACAGATAAGTGATCTATTTTTATTATTGCAACAAATTACTCATTCATTGCAACAAGTTAGTTATATGTTGCAACAAATAACCTACCTGGTGCAACAGATGTGTAATCTGTTGGAATTGTTATTTTACTGTTGTACATATTAGATATACTGTTATTCTTTTTTAATGATGCATTAATCAATTATAATCTATTTTATGTTCCTGTTATTTTTAGATTATATGGCTCCCAAAAGAAAAGAAACCGAATCAAGTCCAAGTAAAGGAACAATTGAAGCAGCTAGGCTACATCCACCACTCTATGAGCTTGCTTTACAAAGTATTATCTCAATCAGAAGCAGAAGATAATGAACATAGGTAGGAAAATATTTCAAAAGAGATGATCCAAATGCTAATAGCCCTTCCACCGAAGAGTTGATCAAAACCTTTAGTATTGATAGTTATCTTGTGAGAATGCAGTGCGATGGTGTCATAGATTTAATGGGTGATTTTGTGGTTAAGTCAGCCATGGAAAAAATACTTCGAGAATAAAATTTGGATGCTTATTTCAGGGACAACTGCTTTGGGCAATATCTTGATTTGCGGGAGGACAACAATGCTCGTTTCCAAATAAAAATGGTATATAATCTTCTCAAACATATGTTTATGTATGAAAACAAAGATAAGATGGATGAGGTGCGGATAAATTATTGTGGCATGCCTTTTTGTTTTGGCTAGAAGGAGTTTGCCATAGTTACTGGACTAAAATGTTATCCTCCTTCTCCTTCTCAAGTTATACCTATTCTAACCCCCCAAAAAAGTACCCCGCACACTCAAAAAAGGCAAATGCAAGTCGAGTGATCGTGAAGACTTGGTGTCCCTTGTTGGTCCAAGCTTCAAAAACAAAAAATTGATAGAAGCATTGAAAGATACAAGACTTACAAAGAAGCACAAGCAATCATTATTCTTTGGGTGAGAGACGTTAACTACAACATACCACTTGGTTTAATAAATCTCTCCGAGGATCTTGAGGCATTTAACAACTATTCTTGGGGTTATGAAGACTTCAAAATGACTGTCAAATATTTGTTGACTCCGTTAACACCAAAGATAGTCAACTTATATGGCTTTCCATGAGCTTTATTTCTTTAATTATGATATGATTATTTTTTTTATGCAATAATGCTTTTGATTTATTGGCGTTATTTTATAGGTTTGGACGTTTGAAGTCATTCCTTATTTGAGATAACAAGTGAACTATCAGGAAGAAGTTTTTTGTCCAAGAATCCTGAGATGGTTGTCGCTCAAAACTGATAAAAATACAAAATTTCTTGATCTCTTCAACCTCTCGAAGGATGCAGTCAGTCTAATTCTAATTAATTTTTTATTTTAATTAATAATTTTTTTGAATGATCTAATCATCATTCTAATATATGTACTGATTTATGTTAGATTGTGCATCCGTCGCTTGTTTCGACCAATTGAGAGTTGAAGATGACATTTTTTCTTACTTTACGGTTTGTGCAAAATTTATCGGACCCTAAGGTCATTAACATAATAAAAAAGAAATTGTTTGGAGCAACAACCATCACAAAAAAAATAATTTTGAAGGGTGGACTTGTTGTTGTTGATGGTGGTAGTGGTAGTGGTAGTGGTGCTGCTGTCGGGGCTAATGATGCTTCTCTTACAACTTTTGAAACAACAAACTATTATGATTATGATCATACTGGTTATAAAGATTTTGCCCCTTCTAGCGAATGTTCTGCATGCAAATGTCAAGACTGCAAGGCGAAGCATGATGGAGTGATTAATACTGTTAATGTATTAACTGCTTCTGTAAAGGAATTGACATCTAAGAGGGATGTCATTCCATCAAAGAAGATTTCATATCCATACACTCCACTAGAGATTAAGGCGGCTAAGAGGAGAAGAAAAGAAATTTCCAAGGCATCATCAAGCATAAAAAAAGAAAAATTGCAACTTTTTTGTCTTTGTCTTGCATCTTTGATCAATGTACAAAGGCCATAGGAGAGCGGTATGAGCTGAAGAAGGTGAATGTATATCATTTATTCCAATAAACAAACAGACACATATATGTTTCAACAGATGATATATCCGGTGAAAATTATCAAACAGATATATACATCTGTTGCAACAGTTTTCTAATCTGTTGCATCAGATGCGTTATCTGTTACAACAGTTGTCTAACCGGTTGCATTATGTGTTATATATTACAATATATGTCTGTCTGTTTTAGCAAATCAAACAGGTCTTCGTACTATTTTAATTTATATCAACAGATGAGTCATATATTTCCACAGATGGGTCATCTGTTGGAAATTATCGTACAACTCTTTTTTACCTATTCGAATCTGTCCCAACAGATTATCCATCTATTGCAACAGATAGATAATCTGTTGTACATCTGTGATTAGCATTGACAATTCTGGCTTTCCAGGTAGATGTCATAGTAGAAATTACTGTTGAACATCATAATATCATAGTTGATAATCCATCAACTGCTTCCAAAGAAGAAGAAAAAGTGAAGCCTGTCAATTTGGGAGAACGAAAGAATTACTCGTTTAAAGGTTTCAACATCTCGGATGAGGCTCCAAAAAACTAACAAAGTTGATCAACGACTATTCAGAATGGATTGCCAATTGACTGTTAAAGCATCATACCGGCAGGTACATAAATCGTTTATAAATATATTGATTTATACAATTTTTGTTGTAAAAATATGATATTAGCATATACAAATCATGTAGAAAACAAAATAACGAATACTAGAAAGTGAACGAACCGGATCTTGGTTTTGATATGTTCGACTTTGTTGTTGCACATCTCGGAATAAAGGATTGGTTCTATTTGATTTCACAGTCTCAAACTTACTGAAATGATGAGGTTTAAATGTCATACATATTACTATTAATTAATACTTTATTTAATTACAATCGTGTATTAATTTTATTGTCACGTAATTTGAAATGTTTGATAATATGTGCAGCACATCGATGTCATTTTTTACTACCTCTGAAAGTAGGCCAAGTTGAAAATACAAGAACAATACAGATACACGACAGATAATTATTTGTACAAAGTTTACATCAATAATGCCTACGATAGGTATTGTCAACAACAACCGAAAGTTTTCCGAATTGAGGAATGCTTGATCAACATCATCAAAGGTTTTAGCATTCCAGCTGACTTACCTTGGCATTTGGACGACGAAGTATACATCCCAATCAATTATGGTGATGAATTCCATTGGGTGTTGGCTATCGTCGTTCTAAAAGGGAGGCGCATCCGAGTTTATGACTCGATGTCAGGAAAAAGACGTCCCGGACCGTCGTCTGAGATACAAAAGCAGGCTAAAATATTGCATACTTACCTTGATATAAGTGACTTTTTGGACCAAAAAATTCATACTGATTGGTCGACGATTGAAGCATACCGGGATAAAATGGATAATTCATTTGATGTAGAATATATTAAAGGAATTCCTCAACAACCCATTGGTAGACTGCAAGTATCATGATTTAGTTTTATTTCATAAATTTCACAATGGTTACATTAATTGCAAGATATAAATTATCTGATTTTTACAAATACAGGGATTGCGGTTTTTTTGTTGCCATTTATGCCGAGTATTTGATCGATGGATTACAAGTACTAAATGATGGACTTAATGCCGGATTACTCCATAAAATATATGCTACTCTTTTATGGAAATATGAAAAAGCAAAAGCTCAGATAGCATACGCAAGCGACATTAAAGATCCACGATGACCAAGGCCGAATTCCATAGCACCGGATGAAGAACAACTTGTCCATATTGAGTAGATCATCTGTACACATAATAATTTTTTTACATTTTATTTATTTATTGAGTTATTTCATGTAATTTCTGTAGACTTTGATTTATTGTATCTTTTCTATGAATTTAATTTAATCCTTAGATTTGAACTTATTAATAGAAATGGAATACTAGATTCAAATATCGCAACTGATAATGCATCTGTTGCAACAGATAATTGATCTTTTGTAACAGACGAAATATCTATTAGAAATTATCAAACAGATTTAGACATATGTTGCAACATGTAGGTTATCTGTTGGAAATAATCAAATAGGTCTTCCTACTATTCTGATTTATTCCAATAGATTACCTATCAGTTGCAACAGATAGACTATATGTTGCAACAATTGTATATCTGTTGTGACAGATAGACTTAAAAACATCTACATAATGCAACAGATGACCAACCTATTGCAACAAATAATCAATCTATCAGAATAGATAGACTATCTGTTACAATAGATAGACAATCTGTTGCATTATAAAAATTTCAACTTTCATCAAACATAAAAAATTGCCACTACATGTAAAGTGAAGTGGCTTAAAATAAAAAAATATTATGTTGTTTGTGTTTTTTTTTACATTTTCTTCTTTATACACAGGCTCCAAGCGTCCAGTTAGTACCCCATAAGCCCAAACCTCTTGCATGTTTGCCACAACGTTGTCTCATAGAGAGGTTGTTTGCTCAGCCATTTTTGTGCCGGTCATCAAACATTCGATGTGTGCAAGCGCGTACGGCCTGCACGCCACACCGATTTTATTTTTTGGAAGGCCATGTCTTTGTTTTGACCTTCAAAATACCATGTTTTCTTCATCAACACTTTCGTTGGCAAATGATCCAATAATTTACTCTACCTCAACAAGTTGGAGAACAAATCCAACAGTGGATGCATGTGGGTAAAAAAAAAATGGCGTCGTCGAAGACATGTAGGTTACAGTCATAAACCTTAATCTTTCTCTCCTCAAGTAGTATCTCAACAACCAAAAAATATTTGACGTCCATATTTATGACTGCAAGAATTCTCTTTGTCTTGGTCCAGCTCTTGCCGTGTGGATATGGACTTTTCTTTCTAGCATAGTTAATCATATCTTTATCCCATTGGAACCTAGAAACTAACGAATCAAATCTCGGGCCACCGGGAGTTGACGCTAGTTTAATGAGATCATTGTACCTATCCCTGAGACTGTTGTAGAAGTTGAGGTCCATTATCCTATCGGCAACATCATAAGAATCTGGGTACGTTAATTGCCTTCTCCTCACGAAGCACAAAATTTCATCAACATACTGTGATATAGGAAGACAATTTTTAAATAGGTTAGTAATTGTAAAGAAGAAAAACATAGTGGAAAGATGTAATGGATGGTCCATCTGTTGCAGAGGGCTCTCTGAATCTATTTACATATACCCAACCAATGCAACTTATGCAACAGATAGGTAATCTATTATAACAGAACCGCCACCAGTTGCACCAGAACACCAGCTATTACAACAAATGACACATCTGTTGCGTAGTTTTTTTTTCATGAAGTAGATTAGAAGGTTAGGAAAAATAAACTTACCATGTCCACGTACCACTTATGTATATTTGTCATATTCTTGAAGTCTTGGTTGAAAAAGGTATGCATAGTTTAATCTTGTACAGGTTGCTTGGCATTCATGGTCCTTCGTAGCTCCCTCTTTTCTTTGGCGTCAAGTGTCGTGTATATGTCTACCTTATTCAATGTCCCATGAACTTCAACAAATTTTGGAGAAGGAAGAGTTGCTATTTTATTTGGTTTCAGATTAGAGAGTATTTGGCTAATTGCTCTTTTCTTCCTCCTAACCGCCACTATAGGAGTGTATGGCTCCCCCACCTTCTTGGATGGTATAACACCCCTCTTAGATTTTAATTCCTTGAAAGATTTAACGATAGCCTCTAATTTTTCAAAGAGTTTATCCTATCTATCCTTGTACTTTTTGCATTTGCAATGAGAATATGAGGGTGAAGAAGGGTGAGACAGACCACTGTAAGGGTGGGAGGAAACACAGTAAGGGTGCGAAGAAACACAGTAAGGGTGCGAAAGACCAGTGGAAGGGTGAGAAAGACTTGTGTAAGGGGTGATTTCAAACATATTTATTTTTTCTTAAGCATCAACATGCTCATCATCACGACTGACATCAACATTAGCATCAGCATGTGTAACACCCCGTATTTTGGGCTAGAATAAAAATCATCATTTCTACGTGTAGATGTTCCAAAAGCCATAAATCCTATGCAAATTTGGTATGTTAATCAATTATGAAGTGTGGCAACCTATTTTAGCATTAATTGAGATCATAGAGATCCCCTAACTCAAGGTCAAGTTGAAAGCTTTCCTATCGTTTGAGTTTTAGTGAGAGTCAAAACTTGAGTCAACTTCAATCTACTATAAATTCTTGTATATGACGAACTGGGTGGCCTACTATATATAAAATGAAATCTCTTCAAATTATCTTTCCAACGATATCAATTTCGCCTAAATCCGATATCGAAGCAAAACGTTATGCCCATTTTACTCCAGCATGTCAGCCTGGAAAACTGAGGGACGACATTCGTGATAACTTATCATAAGTGTGGCGACTTATCACAAATGTCGTCAGCCTTAGGCAGAATCCAGCCCTCAGTGATGACATTTCTGATAAGTTATCACAAGTGTGACGACTTATCATGAATATCGTCAGCCTTAGGCAGAAATCTATCAATTCCAGCCCCCCCGTGACAACATTTGTGATGACTTATCACAAGTTTGATGGCTTATCACAAATGTCGCCAGCCTTAGATTTTCAGCAACTGGGAAGCGGTTTAGTAAGGGTATTTTGATCTTTTTCCTTCACTTCTCACAATTTATAACCCTCAAGGAGCGTATTATGTTCCATTCTCTTTAGTTAAACAACTCAAAATTCTCTTCACACCTTCAACCACAAGGTTAGGATTTCAACATAAAAACCCATTTATCTAGAGATTCAACCGTGAGAATTCGATAATTCTTGCATATTTGAATTCCTCGTTAAGAGGGCTACGAGGGACACCCAATAGTTCGTGAATAACCTTTCGGAATTTTTGAAGTCATCCAAAAGCTCCAAGTTTAAGGTATGTGGGTTTTGAACTAGAATACTCTTTCTTTCTCGTGCCCAAAAGTTTTAGTTTTTCTTAAAGAATTTCGTATTTTCAAGAATAAATTCATATTATTTTTCTATATTTCAAGTTTATGAGATTATGGAATTGTTCAAGTCTTGAATTGCATGATTATCTTATTTAATTATGGTATAAATTGAGAGTTTATGACATAAATTGCATATTCCTATATTGATATCATATTTTCAAGAATTTCCAAGATTTGTTGTCGTGAATTGAGCCTTATTGTGAAATTGTGAGTCTTTGAGAATGACTTATTGATACTTTTTAAAGTGTTTCAAGAAGAGTACATATATTTCTATGTTATTGAGACTTTAAAGATTATTCATGATAAGTCTATCAAGATTTTAAGAAAGAAGTGAGTTTGATCCTACGTTAAGAAAGAAATCCACATCCTTGATTTTGAGATAAAGGGGATGCATTTTGGCTCCCATCACATATTGTTGAAATGTTTTTAAGGTGGATTTTCTTAAGTTCTGAGCTAAGTAAGGGAGTAGTATTTAGCACCGAGTTGGGATTGATTCCGAGGTCTCATGCCACGAACTACGTGCCCCCATAGGTTTCTGATTTACCCCAAGTAGGTTAAGTATTGATCACTAAAGTTAAGGTTCTATTCGATGGCAAGGATAGAACAACTCTCCCCAACATGGGTAAGACGTTGGACTCCATGTAGCTCACATAGTTTATGTCGGTTAGAAGAAACTCCCAAAGATGTCCCCTACTCTTGAAATAGTTTTATTGATTTAAAGTATTGAGATAAAAAGTTTAGTATACAGAATGAGTTTCAGATTTCATCTAGCTTACAAATTTTGAGAATAAGTGGAGAATACAAATTTTAGAATCAAGTTAAATGACTCACGAGATATATACATGTTTCATTATTCATGATTTACGAGATTTATATTTCAGATATTATTCAAGCTATGTGAGTCATTTCTGTCAGCATGCATAATTTTATAAGATGATCCACATATACGTCTATGTGCTACATTGTCTCATAATGTAGGTACAAGACTTAGTATGCACATTCAGATTCATTCAGTTTGCAGATTCCAGTCAGCAGGTGATGAATCCTTTTAATTCAAGGGTTTGAGCCTGATAGACAGTTTGAGTAGTTCTTTATTTTCCTAATTCAGTCGTATTGAGTTTGGATAGTTGGGAGTCATGACCCGGCTATCTAAAGTCAGTACTAGTAGAGGCTTCATAGACAGTAAGTAGAAGTTGATGTATTAGGTTTCAGTTTTGATTTGTAAAGCAGAGTTGTAATCTTGTAAATTCAGTTTTGTATTGATCAGATTCAGAAAAGAGTTGTTTTCCGCTAATTTGTACAGATTTATACTTTTTATTCAGTTGCTTATGAGTTATACTAGTTGAAGGGTTAGCTTGGGGTCACTTATTACCCTAAGCAACGTGTGATGTCTCGAGACCCATTTTTTGGTCGTTACAAACTTTGTATCAGAGCCAGAGTTCAAGTGTCCTAGAGTGTCTGTGAAGTCGTGTCTAGTAGTGTCTTGCGGAATGGTACAGAGACGTCTGTACTTTTCTTCGAGAGTCTACAAGGAACTTAGGAAATATCTCCATTCTTTCAAGTCTCAGATCGTGCTATAGAAATGTTCTTCAAGAAACTTATACAGATTCTCATCTTACTCTATCCGTGCCATTTTTTTCGTATTTTTAAGGTATAAAAAATAGTCAAGCTTAAATCTTTACAGATAGTGCTTTCTCAGATAGTCTCCATAGATAGTTATCAGATTGTAAGTGAGCTAGAAAGTATCCCATCAGTGCTTTTGAGTTCTGATGATTGAAGTGATTTATTCATGATTCATAAAAGTCGTGCACTAAGCCTAATTCAGATGTACTTCCAGATTCCTCCTCAGAATCTATAATATAGCGCTCTCAGATTGGCTAGCAAGAAGCTTCAGAAGTCACACAAAGCGGCTTGAGAGTAGCATTCTAGTGTGTTATAAGTCTCTCAAGATCAGAGTTATGTCCTCACTCTTATGAGTCATGCAAGTAAGATAGAATAATATGTGTATTCTTAGATCATTGAATATTGTGGGTCAAGTTTCTATCTCTTGTAACCTTGTTATCATTGTTTTGTTAAAAAATCAAAGTCTAGTGAATCCGTGTGAGGCCTATTTCGATTCACTAGCAACTTGTTGTGCATCTTGTTGTTTTTGTGTTGGTTGAAACTTATAGAGCTACGAAAGAAGTTTAGGTGTATAGATAGGTAAATAGTAATGATGTGTAGAAGGAGGATGTGGTAATGGATTGTAAATAAGATAGGCCATATGATTATGATTGATTATTGTTATTATGACGTTCAAGTGGGCTAGTTATTCTTGATGTTTTATTTTATAGCTTCCAAGTGAGAACAACACTATGTATTAAGTTTGAATGATTGGTGGTCATGAAGGTGGATGTGATGATTTCTTGGCTAATAATACTAGTTATAGGGAAGTGATATAATAGGCTTGAACAGTGTATGCAAAAGCATAAGTTTACTTGATTCGTAATCAAGTTTGACGTTGTATGTATGATGCAGAAGTACGCCCAAGGTGCTATGGGGCTGCGTTATTTTTTTTTGAGGATTATTGCATGTTGTGGGGTCAGTAGTACCATTGAGATATTAGGTGGAGAAAGACTAGTGAGATAATGAGTAATGTTCTTAATATCTAAGTTAAGGAGTTATGATTGAAGATGTTGAGCCTTTTTAAGTATGGATGTGATTCTCATGGTTTAGAAACATAAGTTTACAAGCGTGATATTGGTAGACTATGACAGAAGTTGTATGGTTCATTAAAGGTTTGGAGATACCCATGTTAAGCATTAGAATATAAGTTTGAAATTTCAAAGATTTAGCTAATAGGAATAAGAGTTGAAGCACTAGATGGTGTGCACTCCAACTATGGGGATGCTCATGCAGATTCAAAGTTAGTAAGTGTTCAAGTGTTATATGATGACTATTGGGGCTATAGAAAGATAGGGTGTAGCTCAGAAGTGAGTATTAGAAGTTGGTTTTACGCTTTCAGGTGTAGTCATTCGGGTTAAGTTCTTTTGTTCATGTGCGTTGATATATCCCAGACTCTATAGTAAAATGATTTTAGTTAGACTAGAGTTTATATAGTGGTTCACAGCCTTAGAGTGATGGCTTACATCTAAGGGGGAGATGATAAAACAAGTAACCAAGTCAAGCCTTCAGATTCTAGTAGATGTACCAGTAAGTTGTAGAATAGCTGTGAGAAAGATTAATGCTTGGCCCAATCTTATTTCAGTATTTTCAGTTGTCCCAATACCTACTCATGCCTTACGTTCAGTTCTATGATCTTAATTCATGTTCATGCATATGATGGAGAATTATGTACTCTCCTATTTCCCATAAATGAGGAGTTCCAGTTCTTTCAGCAGTTGGAATCACATTCCATAAGTTATGAACTTCAAATTCAGGTCATGTAGCTCATGACTCATGTACTCAAGTTTTACAGTATGTTCAGTCTAAGGACTCAAGCAATACTTTTAATGATCAGTGAAATTTGGATTTATATCTTGCATGTCCTCAGATCATACTTCTTTGATAAGTTCATGATGCTATATATTCTATTCCTCAAGCCTCAGTTGAGTGTCAAGTTATTCGTAGTATCCCTTTATATTTCGGGCCCTCATGTTCTAACCTTCTATTACCTTTTCTTCAGTCAAGATAGTGATGATAATCTGTTGTCTGGATGGGAAAGAGTAAACATTTTTTGTTACTGGAAGATCGTTGTATGCTTATTTTAGCTAAGGCAGTAAAGTGAGAAGTAAGATTGAAGCCAAGTCTTTAATACCCATCATGGTTAGTCGAAGTTTTATATGAGATATTTGGGTAGTTGAAGTCTTATGTATGTCTTCTTAGGAGTAGCGCATGGAAATTGTTCTTGATAGAGGTTTGTAAGTTGTGACAAAGGTATTTTAGGGGAGTATTTTTAGAAGTGCATATGTGGTTATTGAAGTGAGGCTTGAACATCATGTATTTATATTTAGATGAATGCGCTGCACATTAGTAAAATGTCTAGTACAAGGTTGGATGTAGTTGTTAGAGTAGTAATGAGGATTTTCATGAGATGAGAAGTTGTGAAGTGCTGGGAGTGTTGAATTACGGTTCAGACTAGTAGTACAGTGTTATGTGGTGTACCCTATGATTGTGGGTTAGGCTTAAATATGGTGAGGGAATTTAGTTCAGTTTAGACATGAGTAGAAGGAAATATCAACGGCCTTGTTAGAATTAGAAGATGAATCAATAAGTATAGTTTTTAAGGTAAATGATTAGTTGATAGAATATTTTAGAAGTGTGTCTAAGTCTTAAGTAAGGTATTGCATTGCCTAAAGCCTAGTAAATTCTACCCCAGTCTACGATTCAAAGGTCTATGATTCCAAGCTATGGAATCGTAGCAATATTGTAATCCCTTATTCAGATGTCTTGTTCAGATCTTGACCAAAATTCTTGGCTCCTTCAAATCGTTAGAACTCCCTAGAGGGGTGTTGAAGAAACCCTCTACTTAAGCATGAGTATCTAGTATGATTTAGTTTGGATAGACAACAGTTCAGTTTAACAATCAGGCACATAGATTTCTATGGATTTCTATTTTTTGAACTAGCCTAGTTTTACTACCTGAAGTTTCATAAGTACAGTAATTCCGAAATAGTTTTGCAATTGAGAATTCAGCTCAGTATATGTATCAGGCATTAGTTTCAGAATTCAAATATCTAGTCATGATTCAGTTCATAAGTATTCACCGAACGATCTTAGTTTTCCAAGTATTCTAGCTCAGACACTGTGATACCCATTGTGTGATCTTTGCCTTGTTTTCTCATGATTTGTGCCTGCATAAACTATCACCTCACAGTCTATAAGTATGAACGCACCATGAGCACATCAAGCAAATTCTAAACTCTTAGAATGATTCAGCTCTTCATAAATAAGTAAAAAGGCCAAGTTAGCTCAGATTCAGACAAAGGTAACAACCTTCCGTCATTCAGCTCCTCTCTAATAAAAAATTCAGTTAGATAACTATTCTTATCATGAGTATATGTATTCATCGAAGGATGCCAAAGTTTAGAAAGATATAGATTCAGTTTAATAAGTTATTTCAATTGTGTATCCTCAGTTTTCTCTGTATTCTTAACCTAAAAAGCAATATTCGGGGATGAATGATCCCAAGGGGGAGATAATGTAACACCCCGCATTTCGGGCTAGAACAAAAATCATCAATTCTATGCGTAGATGTTCCAAAAGCCATAAATCCTATGCAAATTTGGTATGGTAATCAATTATGTAGTGTGGGAACCTATTTGAGCATGAATTGAGATCATAGAGATCCCCTAACTCAAGGTCAAGTTGAAAGCTTTCCTATCGTTCGAGTTTTAGTGAGCGTCGAAACTTGAGTCAACTTCAATCAATCATAACTACTTGTATATAACGAACTGGGTGTCCTACTATATATAAAATAAAAGATCTTCGAATTATTTTTCCAACGATTTCAATTTCGCCTAAATCCAATATCGAAGCAAAACGTTATATCCATTTTACTCCAGCATGTCAGCCTAGAAAACTGAGTGACGACATTCGTGATAACTTATCACACGTGTGATGACTTATCACGAATGTCGTCAGCCTTAGGCAGAATCCATACCCCAGTGATGACATTTCTGATAAGTTATCACAAGTGTGACGACTTATCACAAATGTCGTCACCCTTAGGCAGAAATCCATCAATTCCACCCCCCCGTGATGACATTTGTGATGACTTATCACAAATGTCGTCAGCCTTAGATTTTCAGCAACTAGGAAGTGGTTTAGTAAGGGTATTTTGGTCTTTTTCCTTCACTTCCCATGACTTATAACCCTCAAGGAGCGTATTATCTTCCATTCTCTTTAGTTAAACATCTCAAAATTCTCTACACAACTTTAACCACAAGGTTAGGGTTTCAACATAAAAACCCATTTATCTAGAGATTCAACCGTGAGAATTCAATAATTCTTGCATATTTGAATTTCCCATTAAGAGGGCTATGAAGAACACCCAATAGTTCGTGAATAACCTTCCAAAATTTTTGAAGTCATCCAGAAGCTCCAAGTTTAAGGTAAGTGGGTTTTGAACAAGAACACTCTTTCGTTCTCGTGCACAAAAGTTTTATTTTTTCTTAAAGAATTTTGTATTTTCAAGAGTGAATTCATATTATTTTGCTATATTTCAAGTTTATGAGATTATGGAATTGTTCAAGTCTTGAATTGCATGATTATCTTATTTAATTATGGTATAACTTGAGAGTTCATGACATAAATTGTATATTCCTATATTGATATCATATTTTCAAAAATTTCCAAGATTTGTTGTCGTGAATTGAGCCTTATTGTAAAATTGTGAGTCTTTGAGAATGACTTATTGATACTTTTTAAAGTGTTTCAAGAAGAGTACATATATTTCTATGTTATTGAGACTTTAAAGCTTATTCATGATAAGTCTATCAAGATTTCAAGAAAGAAGTGAGTTTGATCCTAAGTTAAGAAAGAAATCCACATCCTTGATTTTGAGATAAAGGGGATGCATTTTGGCTCCCATCACATATTGTTGAAATATTTTTAAGGTGGGATTTCTTAAGTTCTGAGCTAAGTAAAGGAGTAGTATTTAGCACCGAGTTGGGCTTGATTCCGAGGTCTCATGCCCCAGAACTACGTGCTCACGTAGGTTTCTGATTTACCCCAAATGGATTAAGATAGTGATCACTAAAGTTAAGGTTCTATCTGATGGAAAGGATAGAACAACTCTCCCCAACGTGGGTAAGACGCTGGACTCCATGTATCTCATATGGTTTATGATGGTTAGAAGAAACTCCCAAAGATGTCCCCCACTCTTGAAATAGTTTTATTAATTTAAAGTATTGAGATAAAGAGTTTACTATACAGAATGAGTTTCATATTTCATCTAGCTTACAAGTTTTGAGAATAAGTGGAGAATACAAATTTTAGAAGCAAGTTAAATGACTCACGATATTTATACATGTTTCATTATTCATGATTTACGAGATTTATATTTCAGATATTATTCAAGCTATGTGAGTCATTTATATCAGCATGCATAATTTTATAAGCTATGGTGATATTGAGATATTGTTTACTTATTACATTGCACCCCCATATACTCAGTACATTTCCAAAGTGGTAATTCACATATACGTCTATGTTCTACATTGTCTCATAATGTAGGTACAAGACTTAGTATGCACATTCAGATTCAGTCAGCTCGCAGCTTCCAGTCAGCAGGTGATAAATCCTTTTAATTCAAGGGTTTGAGCCAGATAGACAGTTTGAGTAGTTTTTTATTTTTCTATTTCAGTCGTATTGAGTTGGGATAGTTGAGAGTAATGACCCGGCTATCTAAAGTCAGTACTAGTAGAGGCTTCATAGACAGTTAGTAGAAGTTGATGTATTCAGTTTCAGTTTTGATTTGTAAAGCAGAGTTGTATTCTTGTAAATTCAGTTTTGTATTGATCAGATTCAGAAAAGAGTTGTTTTCTGCTAATTTGTACAGAATTATACTTTTTATTCAGTTGCTTATGAGTTATACTAGTAGAAGGGTTAGCTTGGTGTCACTTATGACCCTAAGCACCGTGTGACGTCTCGAGACCCATTTCTGAGGTGTTACAGCATGGCTACCACCAACATCAACAATACCCCCATAAAAAACACCCAGATCTGTTGCAGTAGGTTGGTAATAAAGAGCCTCAATATTATGCTGACCTTGCCTAACTGCTCTTCTTATGGATGTTGCTCTAACTAATTCCTTATTTATTAACTCCATTGTTGGGTCTGCTATTGTATCAACAAGACCTAGAGTAATAAAAGAAGTCATCCCCAACTCCTGCTCAGTAGGCACGATCCATGGATTCACAACCTTTAAAAAAGATAGATACATTTAAATTATCTAATAATTTGCAGTCAGTTGGGTTACATGTTAACACAAACAATTTATGCAATAGATGATCTATTTGTCGCAATGGCTGATCTGTCTATCGCAATAGATTAATAATATATTGCATCATATTACCCATCTATTGTACCAGTTGCAGTAGACGGGTAATCTTTTGCAACAGATGACCTATCTATCGCAACAGATGACACATCTATTTCAATATCTTTCTTTGAGTCAAATTATTTTATTTGAAAGAAGACGTACTGCATCATCCGGAGGGTTAAAGAAATCAGCCTCCTTAATTCTTATGTTGCTCTTTGCAGACAACCACATAAGGATCCTTGGATGAGAAACCTCATCCGAGTAATCCTTGACCCGCTTTCGGAGGGGAGAAATGGCTTTAAATGCTCAAGCCCGCTTTCGGAGGGGAGAAATGGCTTTAAATGCTCAAGCCTAAAAAATGCAAACAGGAAGCAAGAAAAAAAAGTCATAATAATTATTCAATATAAATTAATGGATGAGTAACAAATAGTAATTAAATTTATCATGAAAGCCCAAGAAAAAACGTATAATGTGATCGTTTTTGGGGATAACTTTGTCAGTAAATATTTGACAGTCAAGTTGTAGTTGTCATATCCCTAGGGATAATTATTGAATTTTTCAAAATCCTTAGCAAGCGCCAACAAATCATCTTCTATGAATTTGTTGACGTCTCTGACCAATATAACAAAATGGGAAAACCAAACTAAGCACAATTGCTCCCTGTACTTCTTTGGTATAGTTTTATACTTGAAATCTTGTACCAACGTCGAGCTTTGTAGCTACGTCCAGCAATGTCCTACAACCCATCTATTTTCCTTGTGTTTGTTGGTTTTGGTGGGTGGTCGCGTGGACAATGTCTTCCCTTTATTTGATGGTGGTGGTTTGTCTGTCCTATTTACCTTGGACTTTTTACGGGGTATTTCCTTGATAAGAGGTGTAATTGGATGATCACATCTCAAGATTGTCACTATGGCAAATTCTTTCATGCCAAAACAAACCGGCATGCCACAGTAGTTGATCCAGATTTTATCCATCTTTTTGTCCCCCTCCTTTGAATCTTTATCATCCCCCACGTACTTGATCCTGCGCTTGAGAAGACCATATACCATGCTCATTTGGAAATGGGCAATGTTGTTCTCAGGCTGATCAAGAAAGTATCTAAAGCAGCTCTTCTTAAATAATTCATTTAGTTTTTCATTCTTCATAGTTTTCCTAAATTCATCGAAAGATTTCCCCAACTCACATTTAAGTACCAAATCACCAGTTAGTTTTGCAGGGTCATCTATCAGCATCGCAACTTGAATTCTGTAAATACTAATAGTTTTGACAAGATCATGCTGGGATTTCGATCTTAATTTATGCCCTATTGGTGATGCATTATCATCATGTTGATCATCATCCTCTTTTTCACTCTCTACTTCCCCTTCTTCTTGTTTATCATCATGTTGATCATCATCCTCTTTCTCACTTTCTACTTCATCCTCTTCTTGTTTATCTTCTTTTTCCTCATTACTTTTATTATTCTCACCAGCCTCTAAGTACCCTTCTCTACCTCCCTCAACATTATTTTCATAACTTTTCTCAGCTTTACTTTTCCCTGGTCGAGATTGTTTAGGAAGTTCCTTTGAATTTATCTGTACTTAGCCTTTTTTGTTAGGTGGTCAAAAGTTGATCGACTTTCAATTTCTTTTCTTTTGGGAGATATTTTAACTACAATCAACAGAAAAATAAAAAATACATTATATTTAATGTCAGCATAATTTTTAAAAAAGGTAAAAAAAAATTGAATAAATTTTTATACGCCATATTACAAAATAATATTCCAACGAATAACCCATCAGTTGAAATAGATGAGGAATCTGTTTGAAGACCTATTTAATATCTCTCAACAAATGTTCCAGTTGTTGCAACAAATGGACCACCAAGACCACTTACACCACCAACACCACCAATACCACCACCAATGCCACTAAGACCACCAACACCATCACCAATGCTACCAATACCACCACTAAGACTACTACCACTACCACCACCACCACCACCATCACCAATGCCACCACCAAGACCACCACCACCACCAATGCCACCAATACCACCGACACCACCACCAAGACCACCAATACCGACACTACCAATAATAGCCACCAACAATACCACAAATGCCATCCGATAATACCACGACAGTCAATGAAATACTGTGACAAAAAATAGAATTTTCTCGGGTTCTTCCTACATTTTTAGCATCAAAACTCAAAATCGTTAATTCATCCTCGAAGATAATACAACTAAAAGTTTTCTTTTTTATCATTAACTAAAAAACCTTAATTATTAGAATAAAGAACAAATATTGAACTCTTCTCAAACTCTTTTACCTGCGAAGACAGAGAAAATAATAGATACAAGCAAGAATTAAGTCAAAAATAATAACTATGTGGATGGAAATGGGAAGAAAATTAATTTATTTTGAAGGGTTGAGCAATATGTTCAGTAGTTGTTGTCTGTATTGTCGAGAGAGAAAGAAAAGAGTGAGACCTCGAGATTTAAAATGATGAAATATTTTTCCACAAATGGATGATTTGTATGGGTTGATTTGTATTTTGGAAAAGAATGACAAGTTTTGAAAATTTTAATTTAGTCCAAATTGATCTTAATTACTTTTTTAAAAGAGATGATTTTTAACCGTTTCATCATAATAAATTGTATTAGGTTAAACTGAAACACTGATGAATTTAGGTATTAGCTCAGTAATAAGTTAATACGAATCATTTTGACTCGGATTGATTGATTGACGACTAAGGTCGGAAGGAACGCAATACCAACACTATGCAATTGCAAAGACTCAATTAAAATTGTAGTTGACCCTATGGACTCATCCCTAGTTCTAGCTAAATAAATTTAGGCATTAGCTCAGTAATAATTTAATACAAATTATTTTGATTCAGATGGATCGATTGACGATTCAGGTCGGGAGGAACGCAAAACTAACATCATGCAATTGCAAAGACTCAACTGAAATTGTAGTTGACCCTATGAAGTCATCCCTAGTTCTAGCTAAATGAATTTAGGCATTAGCTCAGTAATAATTTAATATGAATCATTTCGACTCGGATTGATCGATTGGCGACTCAGGTCGGGAGGAACGCAATACCAACATCATGCAATTGCAAAGAATCAGATGAAGCTGTAGTTGACCCTATGAACTCATCCCTAGTTCTAGCTAAATGAATTTAGGTATTATCTCAGTAATAAGTTAATATGAATCATTTCAACTAATTGATCGATTGGCGACTTAGGTCGGGAGGAATAAAATACCAGCATCATGCAATTGCAAAGACTCAATTTAAATTGTAGTCGACCCTATGAACTAATCCCTAGTTCTATCTAAATGAATTTAGGTATTAGCTCAGTAATAAGTTAATATGAATTATTTCGACTCGAATTGATTGGTTGGCGACTCAGATCGGGAGGAATGCAATACCAACATCATGCAATTGCAAAGACTCAATTAAAATTATAGTTGACCCTACGACCTCATACCTAGTTCTAGCTAAATGAATTTAGGTATTAGCTCAGTAATGAGTTAATACAAATGTTTTAGACTCATATTGATTGATTGGCAACTCAGGTCGGGAGGAATGCAATACCAACATCATGTAATTGCAAAGACTCAATTAAAATTTTAGCTGACCTATGAAATCATTGCTAGTTCTAGGTAAATGAATTTAGGTATTAGCTCAGTAATAAGTTAATATGAATTATTTCGACTCGGATTGATCGATTGGCGACTCGGGTCGGGAGGAATGCAATACCAACAACATGCAATTGCAAAGACTCAATTGAAATTATAGTTCACCCTATGAACTCATCCCTATTTATAGCTAAATGAATTTAGATTTTAGCTCAGTAATAAGTTAATACGAATCATTTCAACTCGGATTGATCGATTATTGACTCAGATCGGAAGGAATCCAATACCAACATTATGCAATTGTAAAGACTCAATTGAAATTATAGTTGACCCTATGAACTCATCCCGAGTTCTAGCTAAATGAATTTAGGTATTAGCTCAGTAATAAGTTAATACGAATAGTTTTGACTCGAATTGATAGATTGGCGACTCAGGTCAGGAAGAACGCAATACCAACATCATGCAATTGCAAAGACTCAATTAAAATCGCAGTTGACCCTATGAACTCATTGATAGTTATAGCTAAATGAATTTAGATATTAGCTCAGTAATAAGTTAATACAAATTATTTCAACTCGGATTAATCGATTGGAAACTTAGGTCAGGAGAAACGCAATACCAACATCATGCAATTGCAAAGACTCAATTGAAATCGCAGTTGACCCTATGAACTCATTGATAGTTATAGCTAAATGAATTTAGATATTAGCTCAGTAATAAGTTAATACAAATTATTTCAACTCGGATTAATCGATTGGAAACTTAGGTCAGGAGAAACGCAATACCAACATCATGCAATTGCAAAGACTCAATTAAAATTATAGTTGACCTTATGAACTCATCCCTAGTTATAGCTAAATGAATTAGGGTTTAGCTCAGTAATGAGTTAATACGAATTATTTCAACTCGAATTTATTGATAGGGGACTCAGGTCGGGAGAAACATAATACCAACACTATGCAATTGCAAAGACTCAATTAAAATTATAGTTGACCCTATGAACTCATTCCTAGTTCTAGATAAATGAATTTAGGTATTAGCTCAGTAGTAAGTTAATACGAATCTTTTAATTGAAATTATAGTTGACCCTATGAACTCATCCCTAGTTCTAGCTAAATGAATTTAGGTATTAGCTCAGTAATAAGTTAATATGAATCGTTTTGACTCGGATTGATTGATTGGTGACTAAGGTCGGGAGGAACGCAATACCAACATCATGCAATTGCAAAGACTCAATTGAAATTGTAGTTGACCCTATGTATTATTCCCAAGTTCTAACTAAATCAATTTCAAAGAAATCTGTTACAACAGATTACTTATTTATTGTAAATTATCAAATAAACATTTGCATCTGTTGCAACGGATGACTGAGCTGTTGGAAATTTTCAAACAAATATTGATATCTGTTGTAACATATCATCTATTTGTTATAAATTATCAAATAGACATTTGCATATGATGCGACAGATGACTGAACTATTGGAAATTACCTATCTATTGTAAATTATCAAATAGATATTTGCATCTGATGCGACAGATGACTGATCTATTGGAAATTTTCAGACAGATATTGTTATCTGTTGCAACAAATGATGTATCTTTTTAGAGATTTTTTTTATTTTAAAGCAATTTTTCGTCCGAAATAATAAAGATAAAATATTAAGGAGGTAAAAAATATTTCTTGGATAACTTAAAAATCTACTCCTCGAGTTTTCATATCTTATCTTTTCAATGTCACCCCTCTCCTCGTGCCACTCAAAGTTATTAATAAATATTTAAACCCATCTCTAGAATTATCTCTTCTTCAGCCATAAATTAATTCATCTTTCTTCTTTTTCTTTCTCTCCACTTTAGGGATATCACAATCGTCTCTTTTCTCTCCTCTTCTCATGAGGATCTTTTCAAATCTCAATCGATCTATATCTTTTCTCGACTGAAATTGTTGTTTTGATCTCCTTGTTTTTGACATTACAAGTATGGTTCACTATTGCTCTTTCATTCTCGTCTTCTTCTTTGCAAGTTATTTAAATTAGTTACTTACATCTATTTTTTTAATTAACCATTACCCATATCCTATTTATTAAAAAATTAAAGAAAAGGTGACTTTTAAGTCTTGAATGAACGAACCATTAATTTTTAAAAAAATATATAAAAAAAGTCATTTGTTGGAAAGAACTTTAAAAGCCTTGTTGGCAGTATCATTTTTTATATGTATTTTATTTGTTTTTTTGTTGTTGATGCTGTTATTGATGTTGTTGGTAGAGTTGGTGTTGTTGGAATATGTGTTATTGGTGTTGGAACAAATAGTGTGTTGTTTCTTTGTTGTTGATGCTGTTGCAACAGACAGAGCAACTGATGGAACAAATCAAACCACTAGCAAGGCTGATTTGATTTATTCCAAAAAATGACCTATATGTTGAAACATGTTGTCCATCTGTTGCAACAGATTTGGAATCTATTTTAATAGATAGGTAATATGTTACAACAGATGGACAATATTTTGTAACAGGCTATACATAAATCTCTTACTGATGGGGAAGCTGTTGAATAGATGTTGAAATGTGTTATATTTATTCAATTTTGTGTTACAGAAAAGATGGGTTCGGGAGAATAAGCTGCTTAATAGATGTTGAAATGATTAAAGCTTTTGATCAAGTTTTGCCCGACCAACACAAAAGGCTACAGAAAAGATGGGTTTGGAGGAATAAACTACTTGAAGATGGAACCACTTCATATGTGGGAGGTATGTATTACTGATCATGTTATCGTGAAAACACACATAGAGTACATTGATTTTGTGAATGCTATTTTTTACTGATTAGGCATTGATCATTCAAATAAGATATCTGCAATTTTACAATTAAGTTTGATAGTTCCAAACTGATAAGGCTGAGGGACCATGAATATGGCTCCGATACACTGTTAGGATTTATGACGGTTGTTTCTTATGTTTATATCTAAAGTTTTGTGAAGGGATCAAGTTTTGGTGGCATTGTAAAAATATTCAATAGAGATTAGACTAACTTTAAAGGTGCATTGGACTTTCAGAAGGCCTCTGAAGCCTCCCACTGCTGCAACCAAGAACAAAAATTAATGTAGTTATTGTCCTAGCCCAAATTTATATGGTTGGGTTGCTCTAGGTGATGATTACACGCTAGAAGGTGTGGTAGGAGAATACCTGCGAGGGAAAAGGAGAGTTGATAAAGATTATATCATCTGAGACCTAATTGAAGAGGAAGCATAGGGTAGCAAGAAAGGAAAATGTAGCAATTTTAGACGATGAAATTTACTTAAAACATGAGAAATCTGAATCAAGTGCAAATATGAAAGTGTGTACAGTAATGAAATTCATCTATCGTCTCTCTCAAAGAAAAATAGTACATTTGGCTACTTTGCGAGAGAACTGCGACTAGTTAGTGTGGTCGGAACAATCACCTACATAGAAAATAACAAAACACCAAGAAAGCAACTTTGCGGGCACCGAAGGTTGAGATGATGTACAGTAAGTCAAAAAACTTGCGCCAAGAACAACTAAAGTTAAAATAAGAAAGCAAGACAAGGAATAATTTTTGAATTTTAAATTACATCCCATGCCTTCTTGTTTATGGTTTTGATTAGTTCCACTGCTATCGACCTAATTGGAACCACAAACAAGATTGAAAGGCAGATTGAGTATAATTACTTCCTTAGCAATATGGATGTAATTGATTGTATTTTCTTGCCTTAGCATGTTTTTAACATATCTTAGAGAAGATCAAATGCTTATTGTAGTATGTGTATCCCATGCAGTTGCTAAAGCTCTTGAAGATTATCAAATGGATGAAAATGTAAATTGCACTAGTGTTTTTGACATATTAGCAGCTAAGCATGGAAAACACCAGTGTCTACAATCTAGATTGTTCATCCCCTTTAGCACACTCTGACTTCAACATTTTTTTTGATTTAATCAAGTTATCCAGATTTTTCCTGTCCTCTCCGAAGTTGGTCAATAATTCCCGATATCTTGATTCATACTTGAGTTTACATTATTGAATCTGGATAACAGGATGAATCAAGATATCGAGAATTATTAACAACTTTGAAAATTTTCAAGAGCTCTGGCAACTGCATGGGATTCACTTACTACAACAAGTTATCTCTCTTCTCCAAGATATGTTGAAAGCATGGTAAGGCAAGAAAACAAAATCAATTACATCCATATTTCTAAGGAAGTAATTATACTCAATCTGTCTTTCAATCTTATTTGTGATTCCAATCAGGTCAATAGCAGTGGACCTGATCGAAACCATAAACAGAAGGCATGGGATGCAATTTAAAATTCAGAAATTGCCGCCTTGGCTTGCTTCCTTATTTAACTTCAGCTATTCTTGGCGTAAGTTTTCTTGACTTATTGTACATTATTTCAATCCTCGTTGTCCGCAAAGCTGCTTTCTTGGTGTTCTGTTATTTTCTATGTAGGTGATCATTCCAACCATGCTAACTAGTCTTAGTTCCCTAGCAAAGTGTCCAGCTGTAGTATTTTTCTTTGTGAGAGACAAGGGACGACTTTTCAATACTGGATACACTTTCATATTTGCACTTAATTCAGATTTCTCATGTTTTAAGTCAATTTCAACAGCCAGATTCGCTAAAAGTTCCTTGCTTGCTTGCTACCCTATGTTTCCTATTCAATTAGCTCTCATATGATATATTCTTTCATCAACTCCCCTTTCCCTCGCAGATATTCTCCTACGGCTCCTTCTGGCGTATAATCATCTTCTCGAACAATACATCCATATAAATTTGGGCCAGGAGAATTTCTATTGATTTTTTGTTCTTGTTTGCTGTAGTGGGAGGCTTTGAAGTCCTTCTCAGAGTCCAATGCACCCTTAAAGTTAGTCCAATCGCTATTGCATCTCAGCAATAATACTAAATATTTATCCCTTCGTAAAACTTGACACGCATAAACATGAGCAACAACCGTCATTAATTCATAACAGGGTATCGACACCATCTTCATGGCCCCTCGGCCTTATCAATTCGAACCTATCAAACTTAATTATACAATCCAGGATCTTGTTTGAATGGTCAATCCCTAATTGGTTAAAAACTGCATTCACAAAATCATTGTACTTTATGTGTATTTTCCCAATGACCTTATTAGTAATACATAACTCCCACACATGAAAGTGGATCCATCTGCACGCACCTTATTCTTCCTAGTCCATCTATGGCAACAAATGACTAACTTGGTGCAACAGATGACACATCTATTAAAATTATCAAACAATTATAGACATCTGTTACAACAGATGATCAATCTATTGCAACATATGACTTATCTGTTGGAAATAATCCAACAGATATATACATCTATTACAACAGATTGTCAATATGTTGTAAATTATCAAACAGGTAGAATATATTTTGCAATCCATCTGTTAGATTTATTTTAAGATAGTTTTCTTTTCTTTCCAAAATACAATAATGATAAAATGTTGTATTTAGATCCATTGTTTTAATTTACATTTTCGAAAAGTCACCAGTTTTATTTAATTAAGGAATGTAATTATTAAAAAAGAGGTAAACCCTCGTGCCTTTTTTACTAACCCATTGAAATTCAATTCTTTATAAATAGGTCCCTCCTTACTCGTTCAGTCTACTCCACTCCTAGATATGTCTGATCCGAATTTGGACAAGGTGATTTTGCGCAACTCCTTGCGGAAACTTGAAAGACAGATTCATGAACTCCGGTGAGAGTTGGGTGACATGAGAGCAAGGCTGAGGAGGGCCCTGCAGATGCCGATGACGATTGACCGGTTGACAATAATATTAATAATGATAATAATAATAGTAATAATAATAATTAGGTTATATTTTTTTTAGCGTATGTATTTTCTTTTATTATATTGGATCTACCTAAGGGAGAAACCTAATGTATGTTTTGTTTTTTATTGTATACAACAACAACAACAACAAACCCAGTGTATTCCCACAAAGTGGGGTCTGGGGAGGGTAAGATGTACGCAGATCATACCGCTATCTCCGAAGAAGTAGAGAGGTTGTTTCCAATAAACTCCCGGCTCAAGCTAAAAGATAGTAACAAGAGGATGGATGACATAATAAAATCAGGAATAAGAAATAGTAAATTAGAAATCAGTGAAATACGAAATACGCGAAAATAAGAGCGATACAAAAAAAGAAAATAGGGACTAAGACATAAGACATAGGGCCCCCACCTAGTCGTACCATACACACACAAACCAAGGACACCTATGTACAAGCCTCAGATTACTAACCTGGCTACACCATAACACCCCGGACTGCAAGCTACAACCCAAACACTCCCATTAGCCTTCTACCTTTATTCGTGACCTCCACACCTTCCTATCTAGGGTCATGTCCTCAGTCAGCTGGAGCTGCTCCATATCATGTCTAATCACCTCCCTCCATTATTTCTTCGACCCACCTCTACTCATCCTAAAACCATCCATAGCTAGCCTCTCACACCTCCAAACTGGGGCATCTGCGCCCCTCTTCATCACATGCACAAACTATCTCAGTCTTTCTTCCCGCATCTTGTTATCTACCGAAGATACCCCCACCTTCTCCCGGATAATCTCATTCCTAACTCTGTCCCCTCTAGTAAGCCCACACATCCAACGTAATATTCTTATTTCCGCCACCTTTAATTTTTGGATGTGAGAGTTCTTGACTGGCTAACACTCCGCCCCATACAACATGGCCGGCCGGACTGCCACTCTATAGAATCTGCCTTTAAGCTTAAGGGTCACCTTCTTATCACACAACACTCCCGAGGCGAGCCTCCACTTTATCCAACCATCTCCAATACGTTTAGAGACATCTTCATCGATTTCACCATTCCCCTGAATTGTAGACCCAAGATACTTAAAACTGTCCGTCTTACAGACATCCTGGGAGTCCAACCTCACCACTACTTTATCCTCTTTCCTCAAGTCACCAAACTTGCATTCCAAATAATCCTTCTTGGTCCTACTTAACCTGAACCCCTTGGACTCAAGGGTTTGCCTCCAAACCTCCAATTTGTCATATATACCCCCTCCCCCCGTGTCTCATCAATTAGCACTACATCATCTGCAAATAAGATACACCAAGGCACCTCGCCTTGAATGCTCCGCGTCAACACGTCCATCACCAATGCAAATAAGAACTGACTAAGAGTCGATCCTTGGTGCAACCCTGTTTCCACCGAAAAATGCTCTGAGTCTCCTCCCACCGTCCTCACACGGGTCTTTCCTCCATCGTACATGTCCTTAATAACTCTGATGTACGTCACCGAAACCCCTCTCACCTCCAAGCATCTCCAAAGTACCTCCCTCGGAACTTTATCATACGCCTTTTCCAGGTCGATGAACACCATATGCAAATTCCTCTTCCTTTCTCTATACTGCTCCACCAATCTCCTCACCAGGTGGATTGCCTCTGTCGTCGAACGACCAGGCATAAATCCAAACTGATTCTCTAAAACGGACACGACCCTCCTCAACCTCCGCTCAACCACTCTCTCCCAAATCTTCATAGTATGACTCAACAGCTTAATACCCCTATAGCTGTTTTTATTGTATATTTGTATATAATGGATTCAAAAATCTATGTTTGATCGACTTTGAATTTTTAATTCTTATTTAATATTTAATTTTCATTCTGTCTATTCCTTATTTCAACAGGTCGACAGTTGGAGGTAGGGATTGAGCGTTTGTGGCAACAGATGGACCATATGTTGCAACAGATGGTTAATCTGTTATGATGGATGGATCATTTGTTGCAACAGATGGTTATTAATAAAAAATAATAAGGAAAAGACGGAATGAAAATTAATATTGAGAGGGTGAAAAGTCATGACTTTTAGATTATTTAATATGAAAAATGATTCGTAAATAAATAATAAGAAAATAAATGATAAACACAATTTATAACCGTAAAAAAATAATTATTTAATTTTAATAGCTGCTGTTAATATTAAATAGGCGACAAGTTGTGACTGTTCATCATTTTTATTTTTAAATCTATTTTTTTTAATTTGTTTATTATATAATAAAAAAGTCACCACTTTGGATTAATTAAGGTATATGATGATTGTTAAAAAAGAGGTGAACAGTCGTGACTTTTTGTCTAACACATTCAAAACAGTTGATGAATCAAATTTCCCATCTGTTGCAACTGATGAATCTAGAAGAAATAAAAAAAACTCCTTTAATAGATGGTCGATTTGTTGTAACAATGGTATATCTGTTGCCACAGATGGGTTATTTGATGCAACAGATATACAATCTGTTGCCACAACTCAATAAAAATGGTTATTATTTTATTAAAAGAAGAGATTATTGAAAAGGTGAGAAGTCTTCGTGGTTCAATTATTTAATTGAGAAAAAAGTTATTTAAATTTAAGAACTAATTAAAAGTCATGACTTGTCACAATAATCAAAAACTCACTGGCTTGATTTAATTAAGTTATTTCTTTTCACAGAAGACAATAAAAAGATAAATGATAAACACAATTTATAACCGTAAAAAAATGATTATTTAATTTGAATAATTAATGTTAATATTAATAGGCGACAAGTAGTGACTTTCACCATTTTTATTTTTAAATCTATTTTTTTTAATTTATATAATAAAAAAGTCACCAATTTGGATTAATGAAAGTATATGATGATTATTAAAAAAGATAGATTATATGTTGCAACAAATAGATTATCTGTTGCAATAGATGGTCGAATTGTTGCAACAAATGGCATATTTGTTGCCACAAATGGTTTATCTGATGCAACAGATATACAATTTGTTGCCACAACTCAATAAAAATGGTTATTATAAAAAAAAACAATTATTGAAAAGGTGAGAAGTCTTCGATTATTTAATTGAGAAAAATATAATTTAAATTTAAGAACTAATTAATAATAATAAGCTGAAAAATCACAACTTATCACAATAATAAAAAAATCAGCAGCTTGATTTAATTAAGTCAGAACTTTTCACAGTAATAAAAAAGTCACCAGTTTGAATGTAATTAATAAAATTGAGGTGAACAGTCGCGCCTTTTTGCCTAACTCATTCAAATTTAATTCTCTATAAATAGGTCCCTCCTTACTCGTTTATTTTACTACACTCTATTGATTTCTTGCATCTTGTCTTTCATATTACATCTTCAACCACTTTCTCTTCAAAGACCAGATACCTTTTCCCTGACTCAGGTAAGTTTTTTTCTTTCTTTTTCTGTAAATCTACCCAATTGGTATTATACGTTGTATTACATTCAGACTCTTTTCTTTACTTGTATTTTTATATATTTTTTCAATTCATACGTGTTCTAGATATTACTGATCCTGTTTGGGACATTGCTATTTTGCGCGACATCGTACGGGAACTTCAGAGGTAGGTTAATGACCTGCAATAAGAGTTGGGCGCCGTGAGAACAAGGATGCTCCGAGAGATTCGCAGGCTGAGGAGTGCCCTGCTGCTGGTGGTTGACGATTGACCGGCTGAAAATAATAATAATAGTAATAATAATAATAATAATAATGATAATAATAATAATTAGGTTATGTTTTTTTCTTTTAGTGTATGTATTTTTATTTTCATTTATATTAATGTATTTTATTTTTGTTTAATGAAAAAATTATGTTTCTATCTATTTCTTCTTCTAAACAAACATGTCGACGATTGGACGTAAGGAACAATTTGTAATCCAATAGCAATAGCAAGAGTTTTGAGTTCTTTCAACAGATGGACCATCTGTTGAAACATATTGGTTATTTGTTGGGTTTGTGGAAGGAGTTGTTTTCTGTTGTTTCAAACAGATTACTCATCTGTTACAACAGATTACTCCTCTGTTGCATAGATAACGCATCTGCTGCAACAGATAACTAGTCTGATGCAACCGATAACTAGTCTGTTGCAACAGATAACTCATCTGTTGCAACAGATGGTTCATCTGTTCGATTCATATTACGAGCACTATATAGAACCATAAACATGAATCCAACATATGAGTCTTCCGTTGTAACAGATGACTTATCTGTCACAACAGATGACTCTTACGTTGGATTCATGAACGAGTTTTATCCATTGTTGAAAAAACAGCAGTAGCAGTGTACCCAGATGACAAATTCAACTAAAAATCATAACTTAACTTACCAAAGTCACCTATGAAGTAATGCCAAAGTGATGTACGAAACAAAATTTGACCTAAAAAATTATTCAAGTAGCAGCAGTAGCGGTAAAAACAACAACAATGGTCGACAAGAAGAAGTTGAAGATGATAATGAAGAAGAAGATATGATAATGAAGCAGAAGATGATGAATAAAGCAGTAACAACAATGAACAACAAAAATCGCGAAGAGAGAGAAACGTAAATTTTTTCTCTCCGTTTTCTGTTATATTAACTAACATTTGGATCAAAGTGTAAATTTAAAAACTTGTGGCTATTTTCAAACTTCTCCTCACATCCACTCAATTATTAAGACTTGAGTCATCTACACCTCATTTTCAAACTCTTTTATCACTTTTAACTAAATGTCCATGTTTCTAAAAGTTTCCGCACAACCATTAACAAAAGAAAAAAAATACGTGAAATGAAAAACATTGTCATAATTATGAGGCGTAACTACTGTTTAAAAACCTCACCTCTGATTTGCCTTTGTAACACTAATTAACCCCTTGTAGTTTATGATATTAATCCTAACAAAAATTTTCCAAAATTATTTAATATAATTAATCATAAGGGTTATTTGACTTGATCAACTTCTATCTCTCATGTCAATAAGATAATATTCTCTAAGAAACACTTTTTATTTTAATCGAAAGACTCCTCTTAATGCGTATGTTTATGGTGTTTCTAAGCTGTACTTACCCTCGGACATGCATGGCAACAGAAAGCAAAGGCTACTGCCAATGAATAACACATAAGGGAAAGAAAAAATCCTTACTGCCAATGTAACTATATCTAGGTGTTGAACTCCCTTAGGCCTCTTCGCATTGTTTACTTTTTATATTTTGAACCCTCTTAGTGAAAATCCTAACTCCGCCTTTGTGTATTATTACTTGCCAATGGAACAATGCAGAGAAAGCAAATCGAGGAGGGATTTGTATCAATTGGGAGCAACGCCAGTACCAACGGATCAAATAGCTCAAAAGCAACCAGAACTAGCTAGAAAGGAAGCTAATGAGAAGGTCTGAAGTTCACTCACTCAAGGTAATACCATCAACAAGTGGAATGAGCCTAAACTACATAGCTTCAAGGATACATAATGGGGAGAAATATGTAGAACTACAACATAGAAAAAATCGAGAAGGAAATTGCAAAATGGAACCAGGAGTTGATACTCTATGGTATCGAACCAGAACCAATAATTGTTGCGATTGAAAGGTTTACTGCTAGACAGTGGAACTTTGCATGAAAGCCCCAGTTTTTTTATCATAACAACAAGTATTTTGTGGTAAGATTTTCAAGTGTGGATGGTACAAATGAGGTGCTCAATTCAGGACTACAAATGGCGGATAATAAGAAGTATAATCAGAACGTGGACTGGATTTTACCAATGAAGTCTTAAAGATTGTTCCCCTATGGGTTAAGTTTCCTAATCTATCACTTAGTTGCTGAGGTAGGATTCTTAGAGTCGTGTATTCCAAGCAGTGTCGACATATATCTTTTTGCAAATGAATGCACCACATCAATGCATAAGAATTTTCTTTGTTAGAGTGCTCATTCAGATAAATGTTACTTTGATCCTTGCCAAACTCGGTAAGAATTTTGGACCCCTTAAAGAAAGGAGTTTACTCAGGCAGTATGGTACGCCTCTGGCTGCGATAAAATCCTGAACCATAGGCAGTATGGTGACTTAAAGAAAGGAGCAATGGTCATGTACAAAGCAAGATTGATAGAGCTATTGTGAATACTGCTTGGATGATGAAATTGTCAACACCTTATGTGATTGTTATAGAGCCTTTCTTCTATAATCATTCACCCTTGTATGTCATGGTGACTGATTAGAGTGTAAAAGTTCCAGGGAAATTAAATCTTTTTAAATATAGGGCTAATAAAGAGGAATTTCAAGAAATAGTGAAAACTTACTGATCAAGAATATAAGTGTGTGACAGAAATTCAAGCATGTAAAATATGGCTTTCAGATTTTGAGGAATGCAAAATAGCAAAGTGTGAAAACTAGGATAAATGATATGAAAATGCAGCTGATAGCAGTCTAAATGATGATGGCCAACATCAAGAATTGGTTGAAACAGAGCGAATCGAGGAATTGTAAAATGGGCAACAATTGAAGAAGGCAATACTAGACAGAAATTAATGGTATAATGACTTACTCTTGGGTACTCAGACTTTATTTTTTACTTTGTCAACATGAAAAGTAGAAATTTAGAAAAAGGACAAATGCATTACAAAGATATGATGGCGCATTGATTCAGGACTCTTCAGGGTAAGAAATTGTAACTTCCTATAAAATCCTACTAGGAACCTTTGCATCTCAACTTCCTGCCATTGATTCTACCATCAATACATAAGGATACACCTAACCTAGGTAGGAACAACCAGTGATGGAGTCAGGAATTTGGTGAAGGGTGTGCAAAATTGTTATACACTCTAATAGCTAACATTTAACCTGCACGCTACATAATTTTTTGACGAAGGGTGTGCACCGGACCACCCTTCACCTAAGGTGGTTCCACCCACGGAAACAATCAGTCTTATCAGGTCAGTCACAAAGAAGGAAATCAAGCAGGTCTAATAGAATTTGTCAACTATGGAACATAAGAAATTGACTAATTCTTTCTCTACAAAGAAGGTATAAGGAAGACATCCTATTCTTAAGTGATTGATATGATTTGATCCCTTGTAATATTCTTGTAATTAAGTTGATAAGATTTTACTACAATTAACATCTTCTATTTTTGGTAGAATATCTCTTACCTTCTTGTATAAATAGTGAAACATATATGTGAATAATAGACATTGAAATTCAACCATCTTCTAAATCTTTCATGGTATCGGAGCTGCTCGCCTTACAACAATTCTAATTTTTTTTTTCCAAATTTTGAGTCCTCCAATACTATCTTTCCTGTACACATGGAGAAAACCACTCAATCTTCCGTTGCACCAACAACGACCATTACTACTTCAGTTAACCTTCCAGCAGCGTCGTTAACATCGTCTGCTACTGTTCATCTCTCAACAGTTCCCACCACTCCATAAGTTGTTTCGGCACTTCCATGCCTTCCTTCTATTCCTAATACCAACTCCACTGTTATTACTTCCATACCACTCACAAACACCACTTTACCAGAAAACGACCAACAACTTATATCTATTAATACAAACGCTCAAGTTTCCGTGAAACTCTCGTCATTCAATTACCAACTATGGTATTCTCAATGGCGTTCTATAGTGATTGGATATAATTTCACCTCTTCTGTTGTTTTTCCTCCTACCGAACTGCAACTAAAATCTTTGTTTTGGGTCTGATAGGATCAATTGCTCCGAAGTGAACTTGTAGCCTCTCTTACTTTAGAAGTGGCAGCGTATGTCCTTTCAGATGCAACTTTCTATGATGTGTGGATAACACTCCATAATCTGTATGCCCGACCCTCACGTGCTCGTTTCCTTACACTTAAGGAGTCTTTGACACGAGTGAACAAAGGTACTAAATCTATGGCGTCGTACCTTCAACAAGTGAAGCAACTTGTTACAACTTTGAATGTTGCTGGAGTGAATCTAACAATGGATGATGTTACCATTCATGTTTTTAATGGACTCCCCTCTGAGTATAAGATGATATCTGTTGTAATTCGTGCGTGAGAAACTCCTCTCTCTTTTGATGAACTCCATGAAAAGCTTTGTGATCATGAGAGCAGTGTTGCTCATGAAGCTTCAGCCATTTATGGTCCAATAATAGTAAATTATACTTCTCACAATGGTGGATCAAATGGACACACCAATCGCACAAATCATTAATCTGCTTCCAAAGTCCAACCTAACCTAAATCCGAGGCAAAATCATTCTACCCCATCAAAGAATCATAGAGATAGTTCTAGTGTGATCTGCCAATATTGTGACAAGGCTGGACATATAGTGAAGCAATGTTGGAAGTTATTTCCTTGGTCTAAGCCATCTTCTATTGGTGGCTCGAATTTCTCGACTACCAGAAACACAAGGGCTCCTCCAAGAGCAAATTTTGCTCAAACTGCCAACTAAAATAGTCCTAATTGGATGGTAGACTCTGGTGCATCTCACCATGTGAGTGCAGATCTTCAAAATCTATCAATTGATTCCGACTATGATGGTAGTGAAGATGTGATGCTGGGTGATGGTAAAAACTTGGCTGTGACACATTCTGGCTCTACTTCTTTACCTTCTCGTTCAAGGCCTTTATACCTTAATAATTTTCTTTGTGTCCCTCGAATGAAAAAGAATCTTATTTCTGTCTATCAATTATGCTCATCGAATAATGTTACTGTTAAATTCTCACCTTTGTCATTTGTTGTGAAGGATTACTACACGAGGAAGCCTCTGGTAATGGGAAAGCCTAAGGACGACGTTTACGAGTGGACATCATTTCTCCCTGCAAAATCTATTTCTTCTACACCAACTGTCAATTCCACAGAACTCTCCACAGTTTCACAATGGCATTGTCATCTTGGTCACCCTTCCTCTCCTATATTGCGTCGTACTTTACAGCCGATTAATATGCCTATTCAAATAAATCCTTCTAAGTTTTGTTGCAACTCTTGTAAGTGCAATAAAATGCACAAGACTCATTTTCAAGTTTCTTCAATAAAATCAACGCGTCATTTGGAATTTATTTATTCTGATGTATGGGGATCTTCACCTGTAGTTTTTGTCGATGGCTTTAAATATTATCTCATTTTTGTGGATCATTATACCAAATATGTTTGGCTCTATCCTATGAGAAGAAAATCTGAAGTTGCACATATTTTTCTAAAATTTAAAGCCATTGTAGAGAAATTCATTAATCATTCTATAGTCTCATTTTACTCAGACAATGGTGGTGAATTTATCAGTTTGAAGGATTTCTTTGCTTCTAATGGAATCTCTCATTTTTTGACTCCTCCCCACACTCCTGAACACAATGGCACAACCGAAAGACGACATAGGCATATTGTTGAAACATGTATCACTATTCTTCACATTTCTAAACTTCCATTATCATTTTGGTCATATGTTTTTCAAGCTGCTGCATATTTGATAAATAGAATAGCCACTCCTTTATTGAATAATGATTCACCATATCTTTGAATTTTTTTATCTCTTCAAAATTATGAGAAGCTTCGTGTTTTTGGTTGTTTGTGTTATCCTTGGTTGAGACCATATGCACAAAACAAACTACAACCTCGTTCATCTCCATGTGTCTTCCTTGGGTGTTATTTAAATCAAAGTGCATATAAATGCTATGATCCAGTCACCTCAAAACTTTTTATTTCAAGACATGTAGATTTTGTGGAGCATGAGTTTCCCTTTAAAACCATCCAACTCAGTGATATTAGGGTGTCTGATGCTACTGTTGACCAGTGGACTCCTTATTTTATTGTTCCACACTCACCTCCTTCTAACCCAACTTGTTCCTCTCCGACTACTGGACGATCCTTGTCTTCTAGTACAAATTTGGTCGATCGTGAATGTCCTTCTGTTGGTCCAAACACTCCAGTGGCTTCAAATGTTAGTATTCCATCATCAGACGAGTCATTAAGATCATTAGTACATGTTTCAGGTATGAGCTCCTCACCTAATTCATCTCCCACTTTATTATCTTCTAATCATGACAGGGACTTACCAAGAAACACTCATCCCATGATCACTCGAGCAAAGAATAATATTCATAAGCCAACACAAAATTTATCCATGCACACCACTCTTTCTGGAACAAAAGACAACTCTCTCATCCAAGCCAATGACACGCTATCTAAAGTCTTTGTCAATACGCCCAGCATCAAATCTGAGCCAAAGTCTTTGTTGTCAAGAGCACTAAATGATCCTGATTGGAAGGCAGCCATGGAAGAAAAAATTCATACATTACAGAAATAAGGCACATGGGAGCTCGTTCCATCTACTGCAAAGCAAAAGTTAGTTGGCTCTAAATGAATTTTTTGAGTCAAGCTAAATTCTGATGGGGCATTAAACAAATATAAAGAACTTCTTGTCACTCAAGTATTTACACAACGACCGGACATTGATTATATTGAGATATTTTCTCCAGTTTCTAAGTATACTACAGTTCGAGTTATTTTAACTGTAGCCGTTACCAGAGATTGGCCATTGCGACAATTAGATGTTAATAATGCCTTATTGAATGGTCAATTAACGGAAGAGGTTTATATGGCTTAGCCTAAAGGTTTTGTTTACCAAACAAGGCCTAAACATATCTGCAAACTCAAGAAGGCAATTTATGGGCTTAAACAGGCACCACGAGCTTGGTACTCAGAACTACGGAGCTATCTTCTAACTTTGGGTTTTCAAGTTTCTCATGCTGATCATTGTCTCTCTATTTACAATCAGTTGGGCATCACTATTTACTTGGTCGTCTATGTTGATGACTTGATTGTTACTAGGAGTAATCCTAATGATGTCGATAAATTAATTTTGAGACTTGGGCAACGTTTCTCTATCAAAGATTTGGGCTCTCTTAATTATTTTCTTGGTGTTCAAGTTGTGAGAATGTCTAATGGAATCTTCCTATCTCAGAAGAAGTATATTAATGACATAATTAACAAGACACAAACGGCTGGTGCGCAAGTAGTCAATACTCCAATGTCTACTGGAAATTCATTATGCTTGGAGGACAGCGCACATCTTGATGATTTTAAGCTTTATCATACTGTAGTTGGCAGCTTACAGTATTTGGCATTAACAAAACCGGATATAGCCTTTGCCGTAAACAAGTTAGCACAATTCTCCCATCGTTCGACTGAAAATCATTGGTCTGCAGTCAAACGTGTGGTTCGCTACTTAGTTGGAACGGTGAACTATGGTCTCTTTTTGCATCGTAAGTCTCCTCTTGATCTTCATGCCTTCTTAGATGCAGATTGGGCAGGAAATAAGGATGATCGCTCTTCCACCAGTGCCTTTCTTGTATATCTTGGTAAAAATCTGGTCTCTTGGAGCTCAAAGAAATAACGGAGTGTATCTAGATCATCGACTGAAGCAGAATACCGCTCAGTTGCCTCTGCTACTGGTGAAATTCAGTGGATTCAGAACTTACTTCGTGAGATTGCTATTTCATTACCAAGGCAACCAGTTGTCTACTGCGATAAATTAGGTGCCACATATATCGCTGCCAATCCAGTCTTTCATACACGGATGAAGCATCTCGAGGTTGATTATCATTTTGTTCGCACTATGGTTCAAAATGGCCAGCTTCGTGTTTCTCATATTTCTGGAAAAGATCAACTTGCGGATTTACTTACAAAAGCTCTCCCTAGTTCTCTATTTACAATCTTCGGCGCAAGATTGGCGTTTCTTATCGATCGCCATCTTAAGGGGGCGTATAAGAAGGCATCTTATTCTCAAGTGATTGATATGATTTGATCCCTTGTAATATTCTTGTAATTAAATTGATAGGATTTTACTACAATTAGCATCTTTTATTTTTGGTAGAATATCTCTTACCTTCTTGTATAAATAGTGAAACAATATGTGAATAATACACATTGAAATTCAACCATCTTCTAAATCTTTCAGAAGGGTCTCGAGCGGGGGAGGGGGGTGGAAGAATCTTATAGAATACTTGTTAAGGTTGCTTAGAACTCTAAAGAATGAATCCTAATTTAAACTTTCGGCTCAACTGTGCAAAGCTGAACATCATTCAATTGAGATTTATTGATGATCTTTTGGTATTTAGCATGGGTGATTTTGTCTGTGTTGAAAGTATATGACTTTTCTTGCTTTTTCTGCTACCCTTATGATATGGTCCTTGCGACATGGTCCTTGTAGTTTAATGGCAAATGTAGATAAGAGTCTTAGTACTTTGGGGATGTTAATCAAATGACACAAAAGAGAATATTTTAAAGAGGTTACAATTCTCTAAGGGGTATTTGCCTTTTAGATATTTGGAAGTTCCACTCAGCTTCAGAAAAATCTCTATTATTCAAACCTTGACAAAATGATGGGAAGGGTCACATATTAAACATCGAAATTCCTCTCACATGTAGGGAGGCTAAAGCTTATAAAATGTATGCTATTCATCATTCAGATTTTTTTGGGCATAAATTTTTATCTTGCCTAAGAAAGTGACAAAATGCATTGCGGCTTTCTGCAGAACTCATTTCTGCAGTTGTGGACGCGCTACAAATAATAAAGTTTTAGTGGCATGAGAAGAATTATGTCTACCAAAAAGACTACTGATGAATTGAATATTCTGTATGTACAGATTATGTAACAAAGCTTCAATATGCAAACTCATGTGAATCTGTGTTGAAAAAAAAGAATAAACTTTGAGTTGAACGGGTTGTTTCCTACTATGTGAAAGGACCGGACATATGGATAATAATTACCAAAGCAGGCATTGTGGATGCTTCAGAAGATTTTCAAATCTAAAGCTACCTTAGAGGTTGTTGATTATAAAATCTGCAGCTTTCTCTTTTAAAAAAACTACATTTATAATAGTGAAGCACTAAACTGGATTTTATCCAAAGGCTACATACAAGGAATAGACTTATGAAATGAGGGATTGTCATCACTAACGTAATGATATATTTCAAAAAAAAAATGTCTTGGTGCACTCTTGATTACCCAAACCGAAAGTTGTCGTGATCAAATTTGTTTGGCTAAAGTCTCAATAAAAGTTCATGATAGATCACTAATAAAACAACCTGAAAAAACGACCACACATTGTGGTTGGAAAAAAACGACCACAAGTAGTCGATTTTTTATGTTTTTTTTTAATTTTTAATTTTTTTAAAAAAGCGATCACATGTGGTCGCTTTTATATTTTAAAATTTCAAAATAATTATTTATATAATTTTTATATTAATTATTATTTATTTTATAAATAAATTTTTTTAAAAAATAACAAAATCGACCACTTGTGGTTGTTGTTTTTTTAAATATAATTAAAAAATATTTTTAAAAACTGACCATTTGTGGTCGATTTTTAAAAATTCTTTTTTAATTTATTTAAAAAAAAAAAACGACCACGAGTGGTCGGTTTTTAATTTTAGAAAAAAGAAGAAAATATTTTAAAAAAACCGACCACTCATGGTCGGTTTTATTAAAATAAAAAAAATTATTTAAAAAATCGACCACTTGTTGTCGTTTTTTGAACTAGAAAAAAATAACCAATAATTATTTAATCAAATATATATATTATTACACTAAAAAATAAAAAAGTAACCAATAATTATATATATTATGTAATCAAATATATATATTATTACACTTAAAAATAAAAAAGTAACCAATAATTATATATATTATGTAATCAAATAAATATATATTATTTTTATTAAAAATAATTAAATGTATAATCTAATATATATGTATATAATTTTTTGAAATTACACTGATCACACGTAGTTAATAACCAGTATAATAATAATAAAAATCAATCATTTTTAATTTTGTGAAAAAATTACACTAAAAAATATATCAAACAAAATAAAAAAATTACGTTAAACATAATCTTTATCTTTTACTTATGTTTCAATATATAAAATAAATATTTTCCTTTGTATATACGTTAAATGACGTTAAACATGTATAATCTTTGTATAATGAATATGTGTATATATATATCATACCATTTAGATAATGATATTATGTTACCATTCCAGTCATAATAATGTAATATATAACCGATAATTCATCAGAATATAATGAACGTGGTCTATTATAAGGTAATATACTTGTGGATGTGATATATATAGTACACATTCAAGAGTTCATATACATAAATATCTTTATATATATATATATATATATATATATATATATATATATATATATATCATGTAGTGATCGATTGATGAACGATGCAGTCAAAATCTAATATTATATTAAGCTAATCAAATATAAGTAATCGATCACTCATCTGAGTATGCATAAGAAATACATCGCATTATATTATATTATTAGATAATATACTTGTGTACGTATGTGATATATATAGTACGTATTTAGAACTTGATATAGTCGATAGTGTGTTTATGTGTGTATGTATAGGTATATATATATAGCATATATATATTATACAGTGAAAGTATTTATATTAATGACATATTACACTGAGTATATGTGAACTACGTAGTATATTATTATGGGGTAGTGAAATCGTATATGCAATGTTTATAGTACGTATTTGAAAGTTGAAAGACAATTGAATATATGTATATATACGTATATCTCGTGTAGTGACGTATGCAGTAATCGAAAGCTCGATAACTGAATCTATATATCAAAATATTTAGAATAATACATTGATATCATACTATTAAGGAAATAGATATATTATTTAGTGTCAATGTAGATACGCGTATATTGTTGAAGTTGTAATAACGTAAGACAAGTAATCAATAATTTATTTGATTAACATGTTGTATTACGATGTATATATATATAAATCAATGAATTTTGAAATTATGATAAACTTTTGGTTAATTAGCTTTTAATTATGATATTATAATTAAAAGGTAATTAATAAAAAATTTATCGTAATTTGCAAAATTCATTGGTATTATTATACGATTGAGGAAATATACTACTCGTGTTATTGTTATAAATATTATAGAATTTATAAATAAAATTAATTTGTTAAAAATTAATTTTAATTTATTAATTTATTAATTGTAGTAATGAAATTATTTTTTTATTATTTTATTGAAAAACCAATCACAAGTGGTCGGTTTTCAACAAAATAATAATAATAATTTTTTAAAAAATAATTCCTACCCACCCCCACCCCCACATAACCCGACCCAACCTAAACACACACAAAACTCGACCTAAACATACACAAAACCCCTAATGGAACACACACACACAAATCGACCTACACACATACAAATCGACCTACACACATACAAATCGACCTACCCGACCTAAACACACCCAAAATACCTTTGCAAATCCTTCTCCGGCGACTGCTCCGTCCATACTCCAGCGACTACAACATAAGTTTTTTTCTACTTGTAGCTTTAATTTTATTTTATTTTGTGAAATTTGTGCTTTTTGAGGTTGATTTATAAGTGTACTGCAACACTGAAGATTAGATTACTTTGAACTAGTTTTTTTAAGCTCGTTTGTAGCTCGAAGTTGGAATCTTTAATTGTGATTTTGTAAGATTCATGAGAACTCTACTTTTATAGAGAGAAATGTATAAAATCTACAACATTAATGTTCTTTAGGTTGCATTTTGACTAAAGTTGGAATCTCTAGTTGTGATTTGTTGAGATTCTTGATTTACATTTATGGTTTAGAACTTTAGCTTGTTGTTTTTTTATACGAGTTTTGTTAAATCACTCAAAGTTAGAATATTTTGTCGTAATTTTTTGAGGTTCTTGATTATATTTTTTGGGTTGGATTGAAGTTATTGTTGGTTGAAATTTCTCAAAGTTGGAAACTTTAGCTGTGAACCTTTGAGATTTGATTTGATTTTAAGGTTTGTAGGTTGTATTTGATATTGGTTGAAGTTATTCATGGTAGAAATCTATTAAAGTTGGAATCTATAGTTGTGATTTTTTTTCAGATTCTTGATTTCCTTTTGTGATTTTGTTTGTTGTTGTTTATATGGGTTTAGTTGGATTGAAGGTGCTATCGGTTAAAATTTATTCGTCTACTTGGATACTGTTTATTAAATATTTTTGTTTTGAATGACAGGTTGGAAATTATTCTTCTGCTCCTAATTTAGTATCTTTGCGCTACCAGCACATCTGAATCTAGATTCAATGACCGCTTATCTCTTTTTATTTAATTTAGGCCAAGCAAAGGTAAGTTAATTTCTCTCGATTCACTATTGTTGTTATCTTCTTGTTATTGTTCATATTAAAGTCTAGTGAAGTCGTGTGTGACCTTGTTCGATTCACCAGCATTGTTGTTATCTTCTTGTTATTATTCGTACTGAAGTTTAATGAAGCCGTCTGTGGCCTTGTTCGATTCACTTGCATTTTTGTTGACATCTTGTTGGTCCTGTTGTTCATTTTTTGTTTTGAATGTGGTTATGTTTGGTGACTTGGTAGGTTGAAAATGATTAAGTGTAGGGACTTTAAAGGTATTTTTTTGTTTTGAATATGATTATATTTGGTGACTTGGTAGATTGAAAATGTTAAATGTAGGGACTTTAAAGTTGATTTTTTATTTTGAATGTGGTTATGTTTGGCGACTTGGTAGGTTGAAAATGATTAAGTGTAGGGATTTTAAAGGTGAGTTGGTAGGTTGAAAATGATTAAGTGTAGGGACTTTAAAGCTGTTTTTTTGTTTTGAAAGTGGTTATGTTTGGTGACTTCGTAGATGAAAATGGTTAAGTGTAGGGACTTTAAAGGTGTTATTTTAATTTGAAAGTGGTTATGTTTGGTGACTTGGTAGGTTAAAAATGGTTAAGTGTAGGTAATTTAAAGGTGCCTTTTTGTTTTGAAAGTGGTTATGTTTGGTGACTTGGTAGGTTGAAAATGGTTAAGTATAGAGACTTTAAAGGTATTTTTTTGTTTTGAAAGTGGTTATGTTTGGTGACTTGGTAGGTTGAAAATGGTTAAGTGTAAGGACTTTAAAGGTATTTTTTTTGTTATGTTTGGTGACTTGGTAGGTCGAAAATGGTTAAGTGTAGGGATTTTAAAGGTATTTTTTAATTTTGAAAGTGGTTTTGTTTGGTGACTTGATAGGTTGAAAATGGTTAAGTGTAGGGACTTTAAAGGTGTTTTTAGTTTTGGAAGTGGTTATGTTTGGTGACTTGGTAGGTTGAAAATGGTTAAGTGCAAGGACTTTAAAGATGCTTTTTTGTTTTAAAAGTGGTTATGTTTGGTGACTTGATAAGTTGAAAATGGTTAAGTGTAGGGACTTTAAAGGTGCTTTTTTGTTTTAAAAGTGGTTATATTTGGTGCCTTGATAGGTTGAAATGGTTAAGTGTAGAGACTTTAAAGGTGCTTTTTTGTTTGGAAAGTGGTTATGTTTAGTGACTTGGTAGATTGAAAATGGTTAAGTGTAGGGACTTTAAAGGTATTTTTTTGTTTTGAATGTGGTTATTTTTGGTGAGTTGGGTGGTTGAAAATGATTAAGTGTAGAGTTTTTAAAGGTGTCTTTTTATTTGGAATGTGGTTATGTTTGGTGAGTTGGTAGGTTAAAAACGGTTTAGTGTAGGGACTTAAGTTGCTGTCATTTTTTGAAAGTGGTTATGTTTGGTGACTTGGTAGGTTGAAAATGATTAAGTGTAGGGACTTTAAAGTTGTTTTGTTATTTTGAAATGGTTATGTTTGGTGACTTGGTAGGTTGAAAATGGTAAAGTGTAGGGACTTTAAAGGTGTTTTTTGGTTTTGAAAGAGGTTATGCTTGGTGACTTGGTAGGTTGAAAATGGTTAAGTGTAGGAACTTTAAAGGTGTTTTTTTATTTTGAATATTGATATGTTTGGTGAGTTGATGGGTTGAAAATGGTTAAGTGTAGGGACATTAAAGGTGCTTTTTTATTTTAAAAGTGGTTATGTTTGGTGACTTGGTAGGTTGAAAATGGTTTAAGTGTAGGGACTTTAAAGGTGCTTTTTTGTTTTGAAACTGGTTATGTTTGGTGACTTGGTAGGTTGAAAATGGTAAAGTGTAGGGACTTTAAAGGTACTTATTTGTTTTGAATGTGGTTATGTTTGGTGACTTGGTAGGTTGAAAATGATTAAGTGTAGGGACTTTAGAGGTGTTTTTATGTTTTGAATGTGGTTATGTTTGGTGAGTTGGTAGGTTGAAAATGGTTAAGTGTAGGGACTTTAAGTGTTCTTTTTTGTTTTGAAAGTGGTTATGTTTGGTGACTTGGTAGGTTAAAAATAGTTAAGTGTAGGGACTTTAAAGGTGCTTTTTTGTTTTGAAAGTGGTTATGTTTGGTGACTTTGTAGATTGAAAATGGTTAAGTGTAGGAACTTTAAAGGTGTTTTTTTGTTTTGAATGTGGTTATGTTTGGTGAGTCGGTAGGTTGAAAATGGTTAAGTGTAGGGACTTTAAAGGTATTTTTTTGTTTTGAATGTGGTTATGTTTGGTTGAAAATGGTTAAGTGTAGGGACTTTAAAGGTGTTTTTTTATTTTAAAAGTGGTTATGTTTGGTGACTTGGTAGGTTGAAAATGGTTAAGTGTAGGGACTTTAAAGGTGCTTTTTTGTTTTAAATGTGGTTATGTTTGGTGACTTGATATGTTGAAAATAGTTAAGTGCAGAGACTTTAAAGGTACTTTTTTATTTTGAAAGTGGTTATGTTTGGTGACTTGATAGGTTGAAAATGATTAAGTGTAGGGATTTAAAATTGCTTTTTTATTTTGAAAGTGGTTATGTTTGGTGACTTGGTAGGTTGAAAATGGTTAAGTGTAAGGACTTTAAAGGTGTTTTTTTGTTTTGAATGTTGTTATGTTTGGTGAGTTGGTAGGTTGAAAATTGTTAAGTGTAGGAATTTTAAAGGTATTTTTGTTGGATGAATGTGGTTATGTTTAGTGAGTTGGTAGGTTGAAAATGGTTAAGTGTAGGGACTTTAAAGGTGTTTTTTTCATTTTGAATGTGGTTATGTTTGGTGATTTGGTAGATTGAAAATGGTTAAGTGTAGGGACTTTAAAGGTGTGTTTTTTTGTTTTGAAAGTGATTATGTTTGGTGACTTGGTAGGTTGAAAATGGTTAAGTGTTGGGACTTTAAAGGTGTTTTTTTGTTTTGAAAGTGGTTATGTTTGGTGACTTGGTAGGTTGAAAATGGTTAAATGTAGGGACTTTAAATATATTTTTTTGTTTTGAATGTGATTTTGTTTGGTGAGTTGGTAGGTTGAAAATGGTTAAGTGTAGGAACTTTAAAGATGTTTTTTTATTTTGAAAGTGGTTATGTTTGGTGACTTGGTAGGTTTAAAATGGTTAAGTGTCGGGACTTTGAAGGTGCTTTTTTGTTTTAAAAGTGGTTATGTTTGGTGACTTGGTAGGTTGAAAATGGTTAAGTGTAGGGACTTTAAAGGTATTTTTTTGTTTTGAATGTTGTTATGTTTGGTGTGTTGGTAGGTTGAAAATGATTAAGTGTATGGATTTTAAAGGTGTTTTTTGTTTTGAATGTGATTATGTTTGGTGAGTTGGTAAGTTGAAAATGGTTAAGTGTGGGACTTTAAAGCTGCTTTTTTATTTTGAAAGTGGTTTTGTTTGGTGACTTGGTATGTTGAAAATGGTTAAGTGTAGGGACTTTAAAGCTGCTTTTTTATTTTGAAAGTGGTTTTGTTTGTTGACTTGGTATGTTGAAAATGGTTAAGTGTAGGGACTTTAAAAGTGCTTTTTTATTTTGGAAGTGGTTATGTTTGGTGACTTGGTAGGTTGAAAATGGTTAAGTGTAGGGACTTTAAAGGTGTTTTTTTATTTTGAAAGTGGTTATGTTTGGTGACTTGGTAAGTTGAAAATGGTTAAGTGTCGGAACTTTAAAGGTGCTTTTTTATTTTGAAAGTGGTTATGTTTGGTGACTTGGTAGGTTGAAAATGGTTAAGTGTAGGGACTTTAAAGGTGTTTTTTTTATTTGAAAGTGGTTATGTTTGGTGACTTGGTAGGTTGAAAATGGTTAAGTTTAGGGACTCTAAAGGTATTTTTTTGTTTTTAAAGTGGTCATGTTTGGTGACTTGGTAGGTTGAAAATGGTTAAGTGTAGGGATTTTAAAGGTGTCTTTTTCTTTTGGAAAGTGGTTATGTTTGTTGACTTGGTAGGTTGAAAATGGTTAAGTGCAGGGACTTTAAAGGTATTTTTTTGTTTTGAAATTGATTATGTTTAGTGATAATTGAATTTTTGTGACTTGATCTAATTAATTGAATCTGATTGACTGCGTAGATGGAACCTGATTATAGTTGGATATATCAACAGAACAAAGATAATAGAATGGGTATTAGGGAGGAATTTGTTGAAGGTGTTAAACAATTTATTGAACATGTTAAGACACTTGATGATTGGACACATTTTCCGGCTATTCGTTGTCCTTGTGTTAGATGTGATGGTATAAATCTTGTAAATGAAGAAGATGTAAAGGAACATTTTTATTGAAAGGAGTTTCACGAGGACTTTCTAAGATTGCGTGGTATTCATGGTGATGTTACGCAAAATAACTTTGTTGTTGGAGAAAGTAGTAGGCCTGAAGGGATTAATGAATATCAAGATACTAGGATGACAGAAATGGTGCACGATGCTTTTGGGATGCAACATGGGGGCTACCTTAGAGAAAATGTCGAAGATGTTCCTAATAGCGAAGCGGGCAAATTGTATGAACAATTGCATGCTGCTAGTCATCCTTTGTTTGACGGGTGTTCGCACTCTCGTTTGTCTGTTGTTGTTAGATTATTAAGTATTAAATCTGACTGGAATATTGCTGAAGGAGGAATGGACTCAATGATAGACCTTATTTAAGAGTTAGTTGACCCCGGCTTGGATGTTCCTGATTCTTTCTATAAGGCAAAAAGATTGGTGTCAAAGTTAGGTCTCCCTTCGGTTAGAATTGATTGTTGTGAAAATGGTTGCATGTTATACTTTAAGGAAGATGTTAACCTAGAGTTTTGTAAGTTTTGTCAGCACCCTCAATATAAGCGTGGTTCTAGCGGAAATAAAATTGCTATTAAGTCGATGCATTATTTACCTCTAATACCAAGGTTGAAGAGGTTGTATGCTTCAAATAGCTCAACTCCTTATATGAGATAGCACAGTGAAAATAGAAGGCCCACTGGTGTTATGTATCATCCATCTGATAGAGAGGCTTGGAAGCATTTTGATGCAATTTATTCAGATTTTGCAGCTGAGACACGAAATATTCATTTGGGATTATGTGCGGATGGATTCTCTCCCTTTTAAGTTGGTGCTGCACCATATTCATGTTGGTCTGTATTTATCACCCCTTATAATCTTCCTCCTAAAATATTGATGACTAGTCCCTATATATTTCTGAATTGTGTTGTTCCTGGCCTGCATAATCCAAAAAGCAAAATAGATGTCTACTTGCAACCTTTGATCGATGAACTTCAAATTTTATGGAATGAGGGGGTTGAAACTTGGGACATCTCACTTAAACAGAATTTCAATCTGCGTGCATATCTAATGTGGACTGTTAATGATTTTTCTTCTTATGGAATGTTGTCTGGGTGGATGACAACTGAAAAGCTGGCTTGTCCATACTGCATGAAAAAAACAAAATCTTTCACATTGAGACATGGCAGAAAAAATTTATGGTTTGATTGTCATCGTTGTTTCTTGGTACCTGATCATAAATTTAGGAGACCCAAGAATGCATTCAAAAGGAATAGAAGAGAATATGATGGTCCACCTCTAAGGCTGTCTGGTTATGATATTTGGGAGATAGTTCAGGATTTTCTTAAATCCAGCGAGGAACCATTGTACAAGCTTAATGGATATGGCTTTCGCATAACTGGACTAAGCAAAGTATATTTTGGGAGTTAGAATATTGGCTAGATAATTTACTTAGAAATAATATTGATGTCATGCATACGGAGAAGAACTATTTTGATAAATTGTTCAACACAGTTATGAATGTCACCGGCAAAACAAAGGATAATCCTAAGGCCAGACTTGACTTACCAGAATATTGCAAACACAGAGAATTACACTTACAGGAGGGGCCCAATGGCAATGTTCTTAAGATCAAGGATAGTTTTACATTCAAGTTAGACCAAAAGCGTCAAATATGTGAGTGGGTCCAAAGTTTGAAGATGCCCGATGGATATGCCTCGAATTTGGGAAAGAGGGTTGATATGGCACAAGGAATATTGCATGAAATGGAAAGCCATGATTGTCATGTTTTCATGGAATAATTACTTCCAATTGCTTTTATTTATTTACCTGAAAACATATGGAAACCAATAGTAGAGATCAGTTTATTCTTTAAAGACTTATGTGCCACCACATTAAAAGAAGAAAATCTAGCGCGAATGGAAAGTAATATTGTTGTTATCACCAACAAGCTGGAGAAGATTTTTCCGCCAGCGTTCTTCGATGTGATAGAACATCTTCCCATTCACCATGTGCATGAAGCTCGGCTAGGCGGTCTAGTTCAAACTAGGTGGATGTATCCATTTGAACGGTAAGCAATTGTAACATATTTAAGCTTATATGTATCTTTTTTAAATATAGTAAACATCTAATCTTAAGATTGTGCAGGGCAATTGAAAAATTAAAAAGGGGTTCCAAAAACAAACATAGGGTGGAAGGCTCTATAGTTGAGGCATATCTTGCAAGAGAAACGTCTCAATTTTGTTCATACTACTTTCATGATGAAGTTGCTTGTTCAAGAAACCGATCGAATCGTCATTAGGACGATGTGAATGAGCCTCATTTGCAACCGATATCAATTTTCAATCAATCTGGTTGTAAATCTAAAAAGACCGTAGTCGTTAGCTCACTCCCACGGAGCGTAAATCAGCAACTTTGTATGTCTTGCTGAATTGTCCGAAAGTTGAGCCCTTTCTGAAGTAAGGAGATTAAAATTTTAACATATCTTATTTTTTTACTCATTCCCTTAAAGAAACTAATTGTGTTTTGCATGTTGGATCTTCAGTTAATTTAAGACTCAATTCTACGAAAATCAAGTGTATGCATCCTTTACAATATGGATTACATATGAGGTTCATAAGTGTATTAATATTTCTACAAATTTTAAACATTTACACATTCCTCAACTAACATATATATATAATATATATATGTATAATATCTTTAGGTACACCAGTCACCAAATATAGCCGCATACGATCAACTCTTGAGAGATATTTCTTTGGGTCCAGTTGAAGCTCATGCAATGTCCCATTACACAGTAAATGGGTTAAAATTTTCCACCGAACAACACTACAGAACAAGGAAAATAAATAATAGTGGTGTTTGGATTAAGGGTGATAATGTTGTTTATTACTTTGGCATCATACACGAGATCTTAAAACTGGAGTATGTTGGTTTCCCAATAAAATAAATTGTCCTCTTTCGATGTAAGTGGTTTGATCCAAGCACAAGAGGTACAAGAGTACATAAGGAGCATAACATCATTGAAGTGAAGCACAATAGATCGTATCCTGTTTACGATCCATTTGTTCTAGCGCAAAATGCTAAACAAGTATATTATGCTCCTTATCCATTGCACAATGATAAGTCTGATTGGTGGGATATAATTAAAACAAATCCTATAGGATGGATGGAAGTTGAGAATGTGCTGGAGACTGCATATCAAAATGAATGCAGATTGATCACCAGCTGGTGGACGTTGACTTAGTGGATACTTTGAATCACCTAGAAAATATATTTGAAGAAGTTAATATTGCGGAAGAAGATGCTGAATGGGTAGGAGATGAGGAAACTTCCGAAGAGGGTGAATGGTTTAGTGGAGAGTCTTCAGAAGAGGAGGATTAGTTTGTGTAGGTTGTATTTATTATGTATTGATCTTGTCTTTATGCTTTGTACTATATATTTACCTTTATGTTTCTTGTTTAAGATTGATATGTAATATACTGTTTAAGATTGTTGTTTTTGCTTTTCCATGATTTAGATAGTAATAAAACTATTCTTTTCTATATCGTGTTGTTGGAGCGATTTGAAATGTGAATTAGTAACTTGAAATTTGTTACTTGTAATATTTTCTTATATATTCATTTTGTAAGAACTCTCTACTTGTTAACTTTACATAATTTAGATGTCAGACAGAGGTGACAAAGGTAAGAAAAAAGTTGTTCTTACGAAAACAAAAAAAGAAAAAACAACCTCCACCGTATAGACGACCGATAGGTATTCATATATTTGAGGGTCGGTTTGCTGATGCAACAGCACGACCCTTATATTATAGGTCATCTCAGTATTTGGTTCCTACTCCTACGCATGTGGGGCCACTTCATGGGTCTACACCGACTCATTCTGCTCCTACGACCATGCCACCGCCATCGCAGTACTATCGGACGACCACTAGCCCATCCGGAGTACTACCATCGTCAGTACCCTCTTGTAGCAGTCACGTAGCTTCGGACAGTGGTTCTGCATGATCTATTTGGTTGTCGAATCTTCAGCTTGGAGGCACTCCATCTGGTGCTTCAGATCCTCCTACGCTAGTGTATCCACCATCACTTACTCCGCAGCCAGGCGACAGAGATGATTTTGGGAGGTGTTATCTTACTCCATATGCGACAGTGTAATATTTCTAAATATAATAATATTATTCATTTTTTCATTACTATATTATTATGCTCTATGAAATTACTGTTTGATCTTGTGTTGTAGGTTTAGGCCGGATGCTGGAGTTGGACAAACTGCGAGAAAATGCATTTGTCAGAACTTCAACGGCTATTGGACCAGTTGACAAAAGGTTCCAGAAATTGACAGGGAAAGAATGTTTCAAGAATTTAATGTAAGAATTTAACTTATCGACTACTTAACACTTTGTTAGAATAAAATATTGAATATTATATTTTTATTTTTATTATAAAAATTTTACTGGTGGGATGATGCGAATGCATGTCTTATAAAGAGGAATTTTTTCAGAAGATGTAGATCCAGATTTAACGGTTTGTTGGATTATGCCCGAACCAACTTGGTACGACCTGACTGGATTAGTGAACCCTTATGACAACAGTATATTTGCTATTGGAATAGCGAAGAATACCAATTGCTGAGGGACAAAGGAAAGAAAGTCCGGGCATCATCTAGGGGTGGCTCCCTACATATTGCGGGTGCCAAAAGTATAATTGTTGTGGAGAAAAAATGAAAAAATGACCTTCTAGACCCCTGTACTATGTCGGTTTTGTAAGTTGGACACTTCTACTTACATGTTTGTCATCTGGACCCTTGAACCCACTAAAAAGTAATATTTTAAATATTTTTTTGGTGAGTGTAATACACTCTCGCCACGTCGGCTGCCACATCAACTGTCACATCCTCCATGTCATTTTTTATATAAAAAATATTAAATATTAAAATAAATAATTAAATAAATAAATAAACAATCCCCCTCTTTCTCTCTCTTCCCCTTTTTCTTTCTTTCCCATTCTTTCTTGGTTGCCTTCGTTCTTTCTCAATTTCTTCTTCTTCTTCTTTTTCTTATTCTTCTTCTTCCTCTTCTCATTCTTGTTTTCCTTTATGATCTTCATCTTCTTATTCTTCTTGCTCTACGGAAAAATTAAAAAGTGAGGGGCAAAAAATTTAAGAAGTATGAAAAGAAGGAATTTTTGGAGATTTTTGTGATTTGGGTAATTCAAGAAAGTTTGAAATTTTTAAAATTCAATGTAAAAACTCAATTTTTATGGATTTTTTGTGATTTGGGTAATTCAAGAAAGTTAAAAATTCTTGAAATTCAAAGTAAAGATTCAATTTTTATTTTTCTTGTGATTTGGGTAATTCAAGAATGTTGGAATTCTTGAAATTCAATGTGAATTGGTTAAAATTCAATGTTAAGAATTCTTAAAAATTTTGTGAATTTGTTGAATGAAGTTTCTTTGTTGTTTGGGAACTAGTGGGGCAGTGGGGGAGAGGGGCTGGGATGGGGGAGAGAGGCTTGGGGAAGAAGGCTGGGGAAATAGTGGGGGGCAGCGGGGGAGAAGGCGGGGGTTTGGGGGAATAGAGGGTGTTGGACTGGAACTGGGGTGGGGTGGGGGGCCTGGACAGGGATGGGTGGGTGAGGAGGGGCTGAATGGGGGGGGGAGTTTTTTTTTTAATTTATTATTTTTTAAAATATTTTTAAATTTAAAAAGATGGAGGAAAAATGTCTTTTTTTAAAAAAAAAAAATTAATATTATTTTAATATAAAATTAGCCAAAAATTTACCCCCACTCGAACTCCAGGCGAGTGACTACACTCTCCAAGTTCCTGTCAATATTTTAATGCCACATAGGCAAAGTCAACGTTTAAAGGGTTTGAAATATTGCTTTTTAGTGGATTCAGGGGTCCAGATGACAAACATGTAAGTAGAAGTGTCCAACTTACAAAACCGACATAGTACAGGGGTCCAGAAGGTCATTTTTCCAGGAAAAATTGATATATAACTTTTATAGTTTTAATTGTTTGTTTCTATTTACATTTTTAATTATTTGAACATTGATAATTTTTCATATGCAGAAAAAAGAAAAAGGTAGGAGCATACCACAGGGTGAGCTATTCGAGGAGACTCATTTAAAAAAGAAAAAGAGCCAGACTGATGAAGATGTCTGGGTTGAACCTCGTGCAAAAGCTTCCCATGTAAGAACAAATTTTGAATTTATGAATCTTTTTCTCAAAGTTGATATTATTCAAGTAAGTACTTTAATATTTTTTGACTTTTAATTTTAATTTTACTTTGAATATAGGACAAATATACGCAACTCGTTAGTAAGTATCGTAGTACTCAGCCTCCTGAAGATCAGGGAGAGGAGGAGTTATGGGATAAAGTTGTGGATCCTACAGTTAAGGGCCATTACTACGGATACCACAAAAATAAATTGGCGAGAATATTAGGTGTTCGCCCAGCCCTACATACTCTAACTCTTTAGTTGATAGAGAAACCATTGAAAGACTAGAAAATACGGTTTCTAAACTCACTGAAGAACTTGTTGAACAGAGAGAGAGGGCGCAGAAGAAGGAGAAGGAAACATCATCACAAATCAGGATGCTGCAGGAACAGTTTAGCTCTTTCATTCAGACTGCAGGAATTATTTCTCCGTGTCATGGTGATGCAGTTCGGGCTGCAAAAGGTCTATGCCCCCCGGATGATATCAGCACAGATGAGGATGCGGAAGACGAGGACGAATTCGATGAAGATGAGTTTTAGTTTTTTGACTTTTGTATGTGTTGTGCTTTGGATTTATACATTTTGTTGTAGTTTGTACACTTTTATATGTATTATTGTAGTTTTTACACTTTTGTTTTACATTTTGTATGTGTTGTAGTTGTTACATTTGGTTTGTTGTTGTTGTTGTTGTATTGTATGTTGGACCATTTGTTGATTTTTTTATTTTTTTTTAAATCCAGAAAAACCGACCACAAGTGGTCGATTTTTTAATTCTTTTTGCAGAAAACCAACTACAAGTGGACAGTTTTAATAATTAATTTTATAAAAACCAACCACTTGTGGTCAGTTTATTTTTAAAAAAATTTCAAATTTATTTTTTTCAATTTTAATAAAATAATAATGAATTTTAAAAATATATATATTTTTAAAAAAAACGACCATAAGTGGTCGATTTTTAAAAAGCTACAACTAATTTACTGACCACGCTATTTGGTCGGAATTTGAGGAAAATCGACCACTTGTGGTCGATTTTTGTGATCGATTTTCCTTTTTTTAGTAGTGGATTATTTTATCTTCTTTGATGTTTTGTTTAATTAAGGTTGCACTAATTAGAACAAAAACTAAATTTGAAAAAAAAAATCAATTAGACTTATAACTTTATAATAGTTATTAATTTGAATAAATCATTTTACCGAACCAATTGAAACTCTTCCCATTTTATTTTACGTGCACTAGTTTTTTATTAGTACCTTTAAATAATGATATATTGTTATACTTGTAGGTAATTTACATTTAAATTTAAATTTAAATTTATTTATTTATGCTAGTGAGATTCTTTTATGCTTATAAAAATCTCATACTATTTTTAAAATCACAGTTTCAAAAGTTTATCTTTATTATTAAAATTATACGTTCAATTAATTTATGTCATGTAAACTCAAACGAAAACATATTTCATACAAGAGGGAGTACAAAGTACTTTGGACCCATTTGGATATGATTTCAAATTAAGATTTAAAGATATTGATATGAGGGAAAACAACCTATATTCAGAAGCGGTCTATCATCAGTCACTTTGTTACATGAGAAGTTTCTCACCTTTACCTCTGCATGCAAATTTATCAAAGAGTGCTTTATACTTTGGAGGTGTCTCAGATGCAGTGAAGGCTTAAATTCATATGAAGTTAGGTTTTAGTTATGGAGAACAACCATTTAGGTACCTTGGTGTGCCTCTATCAATAAAGAAACTTACTATTTTGCAGTGGCAACCACTAATTAATCAGATAATAACTGAAGTCTCTTCTTGGACAGCCTAGAGGCTCTCTTATGCAGTAGATCAGTAATCTTCGGAGTACAAGCATATTGGTCTCAACTGTTTGTGATCCCAACTAAAGTAAGAAAGCCATACAAGCTTATTGTAGAAGCTACATTTCGTCACGATCTAATTCTATCACTAAAATGACACTTGCTTCATGAAACAAGACTAGGGGCCTGAATTTATGAACTTGAAGCTATGGAATAAAGCAGCTATTCTAAAGATGTGTTATGATGTAGAATAAAAGCTTGATAAATTGTGGATCCATAGTCACTACATCAAGAGACAAAGCATGATTGAAATTTAATGTACCAGGCCAAGCATGTTGGATGGTTAAGAAGATACTTGGAGCAAAACAACACCTATCTATATTACATCAAGCCAATACAGGTAAGAGGAGCATGATTAAGCAAGCATATATATATATATATATATATATATATATATTACATTGCAAGGCAGGTTTCCTAAAGTGGAATGGAGAAGCCTCACCTGTCACACCTCAGCTTGACCTAAAGCCATCTTTAATACCTAGTTACAGATTCAAAATAGGCTTCTCATAGTTGACGGACTCTTGAAATGGAATATGTCAATGCAACCTCTCCATGTTATGTGCAAACAGCTACATGAAATAAGGGGATCACCTTTTTGGAGAATGTGTGTATGCCAAAGCATTGTGGGAAAGATTACTGATGAAGTGGTTATCTCTACCTGGCCTGTTCCTTTATTTACTACATGGAATGGACTACGACACTGGATACAACTGACTAAAGGTAAAAGCAAGCACGCACAGGTGTTGAGGTTAGTCTACACTGAATACATCCATGAGTTATGGCAAGAAAGGAATACTCGAGTCTTTGAGAAGAAAGAGCTTGCAAAAGAGGTGATAGCAACGTAACAGGGATTGCTTGTGTATGTTGTGCACCAGCTACTGCAACAATCAGACTAATCCTAGATAAATGTAGCTTTTAATTATTTTTTAGTTTTAGGCAGCTTTTGTTGCTTCAGTTGAAATGACTAGTTGAGTAGTTACGTTCCAGCCTTGTTTTGTAATCCGGAACTTTTGATGATTAATAAAATTCTATTTATAAAAAAAAAATAAAAAAAAATTATGATTTGTTTCCAGTGCGCAACCAAAATTGCTTCTCCTCGAAGACAATTTTTTTTTTGCTTGCAAACTAAGGGATAATTTATTTATTTATTTATTTATTTAATAATAAAGTATCCGAAGACATACATGGAGGAACTGGTCTAGTATTTCCGAGCATATCTATCGAGAGTAGGAGCAACAAAAGAGGGAGATGCTACAAAAATAAAAGGTGCATTCTCTTAATAAACTATGATTGTCAACTTCAACCGCTATAAAATTAGCTTTTGTGTATCATGCGTGCATCTCGTTCGTTGCACGTGCATTCAGTGTGCCATAAATGCATCTTGTACATGTCCCACAGATACAAATTATACATACACAATATGTACAACTCATACGTGCACCACACGTGCATTCCATGACAATTGATAAAAATAACTTTAGTCATTAAACTCTATATACATATATTTCAAAATCGACTAGTATCTCGACCAGTATCTCAATTCAGAACTTATTACAACGTCTAAATTCTGAATACTCATCGTTTCATTAGATGAGTCATCGGACGAACAGGAACATGCCACGACGAGCATTATTAAAGCAACATAGGGGGGGAAATATGGCTATATGGCACCTGAAGTTTTCAATCACCGAAAGTATGACAAGAAGGTTGATGTTTATTTTCTCTTTCACAATGATCTTATATGAGATGCTAGAGGGTGATCCACTATTATCCCACTTTGAACCATATGAAGCAGCTAAGTATGTAGCAAAAGGACACATGCCTATGTTTAGGGCAAAGGGTTTTACCCCAGAATTGAAAGAGTTAGTGGAGCAATGTTGGGCACAAGATGTGAACCAGATGCCCTCATTTTTGGATATTCTAAAAAGACTTGAGAAAATTGAGGTAGTTTTACCCTCGGAGCATCATTGGCACCGTTTCACTTTATGACATCAAATTTTGGTAAGAAACAAACAATAATGAAAAATTTCTTTCCTCACGAAAAAGATTTTGATTACATGAAATTTATTTTATAATTATTATGAACGACATTGCACCCAGCTTGAATGGTTATTAGCTACTGTTTTATGACATATCGTATTATATCATACTGTGTTGTACTGTATTTTTTTTAAAGAGAAAATACTCAATTACCTACACAAAAAGGTTATGACACACCTCAACTTAAATGGGGTCTTATTACCCCTGAACTAATTAAAAGTGTAATTTTGACACCCTTAGTGCCTACGTAGCACATACGTGGACACTTCAATGTGTTGTGCCACGTAGCACTAAGGGTGTCAAAATTACACTTTTAATTAGTTCAGGGGTAATAAGACCCCCTTTAAATTGAGGTGTGTCATAGTATTTTTGGGTATAGTTCAAGGGTAATTAGGTATTATCTCTTTTTTTAATGAATATAATATTTAAACAGATTATATCATTTTCCATAGTTACTTAATGTTACACAACAATAATTTAAAGATAAACAAGAAAAGTATGGTGCATGCATAAGTACTCAAGAAAATAGCACTGCAATTACCTGCGTATATAAGTAGTCAAAAAATCATTCGTGTTGTACGCCGTTATTCATTTACTTTCTGGCCAATTATCAAAGCTTACTGTATAAATATTCAAAGAACAAAATTGCATTCTTCTATTGATCTAGCATTATTTATCATTCCACCCAATTAAAATTATATATGTGTTGCATGAACAACTAATCATAGAATTTACAAAGACGTATATAATTTATAGTTTGTCATGCATGCTTCCAGAGCCAGAGTCAAGCAGTGATTTATGTGGAATTCATCGTCCTCCACTCATCCAAAATTTCCCTCCCAGCTCCAAATGAAATAGATAGATAAATAAAATATATTATAATATTAATCGCTTAAATCCGTGTAAAAAAAGCTAATAAAGCAAAAACCATTTAGGAAATTAATTTCCTTATAAAAATTCAAATGTATATTAAAATTATATCGAACCTGACAACAAATCCCAAACACTTCACAGTGTTCACAGTAAAGAGAATAACAAGAATAATAATAAAAAAAAAAAAAAGATGCAGAAAGGTAATAATATAACTTTGGAAGATTCCTTTCTTTCATAAACCACATATAAACACTAATAAAAGGGTACCGTGTCTCATATGTGCAACTTTTACATGCGCCACACGTGCATTTTGTGCGCCACATTTATATTCTGTGACAATTGATAAAAATATTTTTAAATCACACATATATATTGATGTAAAACATGTGTGTAAGGTATATATCTAAAGTAAAAATAAATAAATTAACATCAATTGTGACAATTCGATAAAAGGCTTATTGGGACAAATGTGTATGAACAACATCCCCTCCCCCCTTAGAAAAGTAAAGAAGCTTGTTTCTTTTACGGCTCGAGAAAATAATTGATTGGAGGTTTTGTCATTGTATGGACTCTATCTATAAAATGAATAAAAATGATCAAATCAATTAAAATATTTAAGTCCTTTTTTTCTTCTTTCTTCCTGAAAATGAAACATAATTACTGGACAACGCTTTAATTTGGAATGATTGTTTCTTGAAATGTTTTTATGAGTATAGGAGACCATGAAATATTTCTAGTTTAATTCATATACTTAAAAAAAAAAAAAATTATACAGGGCACAACTTTATTTTTAGTAACTATTAAAAATCATTCCTAAAATTTAGGGGCAGGAGTGGCTCAAGCAAAATAGTAATCTGAGGCCAAAATCAAATGGGGGCCTTAAATTTTTAACAAAAATTAATTTTTTATCATGTTTAATTTTATATTCTATAATCCTTTTCTTCTAATAATTTTTTTTTAATTAATAATATAGTCGATGCATTCTTCAAATAACTCTATTTTTTATATAAAAAGTTTATTTTCTTATAAATAATATTTTATATTTTGAAAAAAGAATTTATAACCTATTATTACTAAAAAGAAATTAGGTCCCTCAAATTTGGGGGCCTAAGGCAATCAAGAGAAAGCACCCAAATAGAGCTTATGTTCGAAACTCAAAACTGAATGTTGCGGACCTTCAAATTTTATTTCCCGCCATTCAACTCAAACACCAAGATGCTAGGAATACTCAATCAAAAATTCAGCCCTATCCAAAGATGAATAGGTTAAAAGACACAATCTGAAAGTGGTTGGTCAGAAGTAAAAACTGCAGTAAAAAACTTTTTTTCTCTCTTCTCTCTTGGATAAAAGCTCTCTCACAACCTCTCTTATGTGCAAATGCAAAGACAAATATCAATGAACATGGATAGTTCTCGCTCAAATTATTCTATTTATGGATTATAGGTTGTACTTTTTCCTAAAGCTAAACCAACTTCAAATAGGAATAGAAATTTGAATCCTATTCCAAATAAGATTGAAAATCAAAAGAGAATAGGATTAGGCCATGGACCTTTGACTGGAATATAGGCCACGGCCCAACAAACTCCTCATCCAGCCAAGGGTCCAAACGAATCTTCAAGCGGAAGAATTCTTGATAGGCTTCATGCCAGTCAAAGCTCTACAATACTCACGTTTCTCTACAACCTGGAGTTCCGTTAACATATCGAAAGGATTGTCATCAGTGTGTATCTTTTCAACCTCAAATAATGTCTCTTTCACGGTTATTCTAATCCAGTGATACTTTCTACTAATATGCTTGAACTTAGAATGAAAGGCGGAGTACTCGATAAGATAAATAGCACTCGAATTATCACAAAATAAGACGAACCTTGACTACTCAAAGTCAAGATCTTTTATAAATTTATTCATCCAATGCAATTCTTTGGCACCTTTAGTGATAGAAATATATTTGACTTTTATGATGGATTAAGCAATGCACTTCTAGTCTAGATTGCCAGAAAATAACTCCCCCTGCAAAAAATAATCAAATAACCGAAAATGGATCTTTAATTATCAATATTACCTCCCAAATCAGAGTCTTTGGAGCAAATAAGTTCAGGCTTTCCACTATCAAAGAATAACTTCATATTTGCAGTACCCTTCAAATATCTTAGTATCCATTTTATTGCATCCTAGTTGTAACACCCCGTAAATTTTTTCGTACACTTATCGCGATTATATGGAGTCCTAAAGGCTTGCGTATGGGTTAAATTAAGTTTATGGTGTTCGGAAGTATCCCGTCAATAGTTGTATGTGTAGGTATTGGAATAAGCTTTCCAACGATATAAAGTTTGCCCAAAACAGAGGAGTATTTCATATAAGCGAGCACATTCAAAATTTCAAAACGGTGGCCGGGAAGCCTGTGAACAGTAAATCTGCAGGAAAATTACTGCAGCTAGGCAATTTTCTTTGGATCAACTTTAAACGACCATAACTCCTTGTACAGGAAGAACTGGGTGGTATACTTTATATGAAAATGAAATCCCTTTGAATTATCTTTCCAATGCAATTGGTTTCACCCAAATCCGATACTGGAGCAAAGAGTTATGATCGATTTACTTCAGCCTGTCAAAACTGTCCACTGGGGACAGATTCAGATTTATTTAAATTTTTAGGGCAAAATGGTCATTTTCTATTACCTCTTGGACGAAAATTGGTCTTTATAAACATACACTTAGCCTCATATATATCATATATCATCCAATTATTAAGAGAAGGTGAAACCCTAGCCTAATTTCAACTTCAAATATTTTGTGATTCAACCGTAGAAAATTCGAATTGGTTTCGTAGTTGTGTTCACCATCTCGAAAGCTTCGAGAAGCACCCCATGGTTATGTAAGGAGGATTCTAAATACAAGAGTTCATTGTTAAGGTATGAATATTGTTTATTCTTGATTCTTATCCATGAATAAGTATTGATAAGGGATTATGAGTATTGTCTTGATGTTGGAAGATAACTAGAAACATAGTTATGAATTGTTTTGTATAAATTGTTGTAGTAAATTATGGAAGTTGTTGTATTGGATTATGGAGGATGAATTGTTATGATATATCATTGTATTAGTGGTTATGTATGCCTAGTGATCATGTTGGTATTGGATGGTGATTAAGAGGGGAAATAAAGGCTAAGAGTGATGTTGAGGGATATTGCATGAAAATGCATGATATGTGAATGTAATAAGAGTATAAGAGGATGTATGTAGCACTCTTATTAATGAGTTAAAGGATTACTTCCTAGACATTATTTGGTGAAGTTAATACCTAAATGGTAAGGTTTGGTTGCTAATACTAGTTTGCCACAAATGACTTATTGTAGATAAGTGTTCGAAGAGTACGGGAAGTCAAGTTGGACTTGTATTGAAGTGGTTATATCAAGGTATGTAAGACATACTCTATCTAATTTTTGGCATGAATAATGACCCATGGCACTCTCAAGTAAGCTTCCAACATTGTCCTACGACACATGACACATAATAACATCATATGATCTTCGACACTACCAATTGAACTTGTTTTCACTTTTAAGATGTTCGGCTAGTCAAAAAAAATATCCATATACTATTGTTGACTCCGAAATGGTTTAATGAGGTATCCATGATTCTTTACTTCATTTTCATGATATTGATTACCTATTTACATATTTTTCCTATTGAGGTATCATGGTTTCAAGTTCCATAAGGTGTGACCACAAAGTAACCAATCTCAAAGATTAATTGAATTAAGAAATGGAATGTCTTTATTTTAAATTGATGATATGATGTATTGTATTAGTACCACTGATCAGTTGGCCATTGTATTATAAAGATTATGTATATATGCTATTCCAGGGGTGGTCCCTGATGTATTGTATTAGTACCACTGATCAGTTGGCCATTGTATGACATATGTTATGTATTGATAAGGAATACGGGAAGTAATGATATGAAAGTAATGTGCTGGTATCCCATCAGCTCTTTTAAGTGTGGTCTACTCATACTGTTTATTCACTGGTATCTGGGTTCTGTTGATCTTTTGTATCTCATCTTGATACTCACTGCCTTACATACTCAGTACATATTTCCGTACTGACGTCCCTCACGGGGGACCTGTATTCATGCCTGCAGGAACGAGTACTTCAGGTCGTACACCTCCGCAGTAAGAGCCAGGACATTCTGTTGATAGTGGTGAGCTCCAGTTGTTTCGGGGCATCCCAAGTCGTTTCTATATGTACTTTTGGTATTTGTATAAAAGTCTTTTGTGGGCGGGAGTTTGTCCCGATCCTAACTCAGTTGTGTATCTATGTAGAGGCTTTTGTAGACATATTGTACAGCCATAGGAGTGTTTGGTTGATAGACGTGATGGCTCTGACGGCCAATTACTGTTTATATATATATATGCGTGTCTGCTGGGCTGATACAGGTACTGTTTTCTTCTATTTACAACGAAGTGCTTCCCAAATTTCTAATTTTCATAAGTAATGTAAGTGTGAAAGTATAGGTTATGAATGGGTTCTCCCGGGCCTCCTCGGCTACGGGTGCCAGTCCGCTTCAATGGGATTTGGGGCGTGACATTAGTGTTCCTTTTCAAGATTAGAATGCAATCTGCTAATGGTAACAACGGTATGTGCAATATCTAGTCTAGTGAAAATCATAATATACATCAAACTACCAATTGTAGAGGAATAGAGAATACAAGACATCTCTTTCTTCTCTTCGTTAGTAGATGAACTTTGAATCGTACTTAATTTAAAGTGTTTAGCAAGAGAAGTACTAACTACTTTTGCTTCTATCATATTGAACTCTTCAGTACCTTCTCAATGTACTACTTCTGAGATAATGATAAATTCTTTTTATCTCTATCTCTGTATATTTGAATGTCTAAAATTTTCCTCATTGGCCTCAATTTGTTCATCGCAAACGATTTGGTCCATTCTTTCTTAAGAACTACAATAATAGATTTAATTCTGTCAACAATCAACATATCATCCAAATAGAGTAACAAAATAATGAAATCATCATCAGAGAACTTCTGAAAAATACACAGTGATATAAAAAAGTTTTCTTGTATCTCTATTTCTCAATGGCAACCTCAAACTTTATGTATCATTATCTTGGATCTTGTTTCAAGTCATACATGCTCTTTCTCAATTTGCAGACTAACAAACACATTAATTAAACAGGCTCATAACCTTTTATACACAGGACTTATTTTATATATAAGAAACATCATCATCAACAACATGTCTTATATATTCTCATAAAATAGAATCTCTGAAGAATAGAATGTACGCAGAGACTTTAGAGATGAGATAGAAAGATTGTTTTTGATAAACTCCTGGCTCAGAAGAAATATTAAAGTTTACAAAATTAAATAAAAGATGGATCTTACCTCTCAAACAATTTAAAATAATTTAGTCAGAAATGAACACATGCATGCCTAGGATCAATTACCAGAGGAAGAAAAGTAGCAAAAATATGATCAAACATTAATTAAGATGAAAACAACACAGAAATAATATCAGTAGCTATTAAATTTGCTGCAGCGTATTTAAAAAAGAACATGCATATGCAGAATCATTAATTGTATCATAATTAGGCATTCATATGAAGGTAAAAGTCATTGTCTCCATCTCAAACTATGCACGAAAAGTCTAAGACACACTCAAACTATTAACGTGACCTATTACACACCTATACTGTATAAAAGTGAATTTAATTACTTTTCGCGACACCCATGTCCAAGAGCGTTTCTTACACTCAATATAAGCGTGTTCAGCCTTTTAAAATAAAAAAATAAACATTTAAAACATTAAAAAAAATTAATAAATTACAATCCCAACAGTTATATTAAACAAAAACCTCCATTTAAGCCAATTTGGGGTTCCAAACTCAAGAACCCTAATTCCCAAATTGGTCATCCAAAATTGAAATTCAAGATCATTTGTTTGAAGAATTGGTAACTAAGTCTTTTTAATCGTTTGATTTCTTACTATATTGCGAGAAAATATTATTCTTTTGTCTTAATTTTGTTCAAATTTCTATAATTGTTTCTTCCCTCAAGTGTTTGCTCAACCTCTCTTAAAGCTTGTTTTGTATGATTTTTCTTAATCAAGGTACTTTAATGGCTAAGATAAGCTTGAGTAGACTTTGTAAGTAAGAAGAAGATCATGAGTTGGAAGAGGTTTGAAGAGATAAATGATTTTTTATTATCAACAATGAAAAATACAAAAAATTAGGAGTTTATCTCTTTTATTGGGTTGAAATTTGCTAATAATCTTAAGAAGAAAAAAGAGAAATGGTTTTGAAGTTTTCCTTTTGTTCGTCGATTGATGGTCTTCAAATGGATTTTTCTTTGTCGATTCATATTCTACTCGAATGGGTCGGGTAGGGTGAAATAATTGGATTGGGTCGAGTTAGGATGTGCAGAGGCGAACCCAGAATTTGAAGTCTGTGAGTGCACCAATGCAAGGCTCAAAATGTGTTGATTGCTCGCCTCGCTTAATGTGCAACTTAAGTTTTAATTTCTAATACATGTTTTTCTTTGTCAATGAGGCTTTCTAAAGAGACGAACACTAAACAATTGATATTTCATTTTATCAAAAAAATAAATAAATTGTTCATATATTTGTCATTCATGCTTATATTATTAGTCTTGGACTAGACATATATTTATATTTTTCTCCTTTTATACCCTTTTCGTTAAATCTCTCGCTTTATTTGTACTTTGTGCTTAAACACAACAGATCTTGAAGCTTTTTTACGCTTATTGCTTTTGATAATACTGTGGTGCCCCAATATTATCTTAAGATGTTAGAAAAACTTTCAGTATCGATTAAGGGATATTATCATATTCAATTGGTCGCCAAAGACATGAATTATACTGAAAAAATAAATATATAGAACAAATATGAGTTCTATGCTAATAATTTTACTTTCTTATAATATGAAGTTTACTTTTAACTTTCTTGAATAATCTGTCGTGGTAGCTCAATGGTCAAGGAGGGTTCACCTTAGGGGATGGTCGCGAGTTCGAATCCCCAGTTCAACAATTTTGATGTTATAAATTTAGTACAATCCTTTAAAATAAAAGTGAAAATGTTGTGTGACCCAGGGATCGATCCCTGATCGCGCACCAAGGTGCACTACCATTCATCTCTGCGTGCACTATTCGCTATATCCCAATCTCTCAAGGTATATACACATAATTTTTTTCGACGTTAACGAGTGCACGTGTACCCCCACCTATATATGTGGGTCCACCTCTGTGAATGTGGTAATTTAGTTGGGTCGGGTTAGGTTTAATTTAAGGGTACGTTAATTTATTTTAAAACTTGAATTAAACACGTGGCATCACCACGGGGCGAATGGAGTACACTCCACTCATTAAACTTGGGCATGGGTATAGCGGGGAGTAATGAAATTCACTTTTATATAGTATAGGTGTGTAATAGGTCACGTTAATAGTTTAAGTGTGTCTTAGATTTTTCGTGTATAGTTTGGGATGGAAACGATGACTTTAAGAATTTTGACACAAGAAGTCGAAAGAGGACATGCATGCATAGAGTTAATTAAAAAAGTACTGATTAAGACGATGATTATGAATCGAATGATAAGGTTCGGTATTTCTACTACTCCCTCCATTTAAAAAAGAATGATCTACTTTGACTTGACACAAAGTTTAAGAAAATAAAGAAGACTTTTGAATCTTGTGGCCTTAAATTAAAGTTGTGTCAAATATACTAAAATGCCCTTTAATCTTGTGGTCCTAAACATGTCATGTGGAAAGTTGAAATTAAAGTATTGCCAAAAAAGAAAAGGGATCATTATTTTTAAAACGGACCAAAAAGAAAAGTAGGTCATTCTTTTTTAAACGGAGGAAGTATGTATCCAGTAAGGTGGGTATGCAAATTAATATATCCGAACTATAATTTTGAAATTTGTGGAGTTGGAATTGAGGATAGGATTGAGCTTAGTTTTGTTTTTGTTTTTTTTAAAAAAAACATTGATTTTGATTTTTGTTAAAAATTGACAATAGTAAAAGCTACATAAATCTCAACGAGCTAATTACTTTCTATATCAACTTTTTTAAATTATGAATTTTTTTTTATTTAATCCACATAGATACATTATATTTTTCTGGATATATCACTTAATTTTACATTGATATATCATTTAATTTTACACAGGTACATCACATTTCATACGAACATCATATTCTTTTCAATAAATCACTTATTTTACACGGATAGATCACATTCTTTTGAATACATCACTTAAATTTTATACGAATAAATTAAAAAATTATGTAACTACTTAAAAGTATTGGGATTTTAAGTAATTATAGTAAGTTAAGTTGTGGTATGATGTACTTCTTCTTAAAAACTATTGTAAAGATTTGGGTTAAGTTGTGCAGGTTAGGTTATGACTCATTATTTAGCCCATCTTGATCAAATCTATCTTGACCCAAAAGAACTTTGGGCGAGTTGGGCATTAACCTAATAATTTGTTCAGCTCATCTTGATCCGTCCAAATTCAGCTCATCTTGATCAGGGGCGGAGCCAGCCTTCTGCTCGGGGGTTCGGCCGAACCCCCTTCGACGAAAAAATATACTATTTATACATGATTAAAATTATTTTTTATGTGGTTATAGTAGGTGTTGAACCCCCTTCGACTAAGTTTTCTTTAAATATGGAACCCCCTTAGTTGAAATCCTAAGTTTTCTTTGAATATGGAACTCCCTTCGTTGAAATCCTGGCTCCGCCTCTGATCTTGACCCGTCCGAATTCAGCACAAACAATCCATTTGTCACCCCTAAATTATTGATTACATATCCTGATAAGGCATTCAGAAGAACCCAATTTATCTCTACAGATCTTCGCAATTTTTGAAATGCCTGTGTTTGTACCTTAATTTTATAACATCGTTTGATTTTTTTTCATGTGTTTATTTCTTTTAATAGTGAATCTCTTTAAAAAAAAATTATAACTCCATCACTGCTTTCCAATAACAATATCTACGAAAGAATATAAAGTTTATTTAGCTTCAATATTCACACTTAAGTATAAGTATTTTTTATAATTGTAGAAGAATTCAGATTAAAAAATAATCGATCAGGATAAAATGAACGTTCAAAAGAACACGCAATAATGCAACAGTAATTAAAGTAATGTATCCCTCAATATAAAGATACATAAGAGGTGCTTTAAAGTATATTTGTTCATGTGAAATTGATGTAATCTTGAAATTTCAACTCAAGTAGGACATAATGGATTCAAAAAGGAATGAAAGGAAGAAAAAAAATAGGAAACAATATCTCAAAGAAATGAGAATTGAATTATGATATAAATTATTTAGAATTTCAATATTTCAATTCAAAGAGGCTATAATTTAATGGGAATTCATGCACATGTGAAGTGATTTAAAATCGGATTATTTGAAGTTAAAAAATGGTTTGAACTTGTCATTTGAATTTTTAAATTGTATTTTTTTTTTCATAAACATAAAAATATCATAATTTGTAAAAATTATTAAAACTTCTCCTAATTCTTATACAATAAACATAAAAATATTATAATTCGTAAAAATTATTAAAACTTCTCCTAATTCTTATACAATCTTACCAAATAAGCAAAATATAGTGCATAAACAAATACTGAAATATCCTAAGACGCCACATTAATAAGACACTTTTTTTTACTCAAAATATGGCTTTGGGCCTTTTATTAAAAATCCAACAATATTTACTCAAGAGATTCAAGCCCAATACCCGGTCCAGAAAACAATAAATCTGATCCTATCTTCTAATATTAAACTAAATGCAAAAAAGGAAATGTCCTAAATTGACAATGAAAAGGCAGCAATTAGGAAAGTGAAAAAATTGAGTTAAACCCTAGCTGCTCTACTTCGCCTGAAAAACTTCGTCGGTACTTCGGACGGCCACCAATGTCATCGGATTCACCAGCTAATCGACCTTTCGCAGGTAACGTCACTAGTAATTTTAATATATATGAGTTGCGAGTGAAGTTTATTTTTTCCTACCATTGATTCCCTCTTCATCTTTTTCACGATTTTGTACTTGTTTGATAGAATTTGCATCTTGCCTTCCATCAGGATTTCATCTGCCTTTTACCTCAAGCTAAGTACTCCGACCCCTTCCCTTATTTTTTTTCTATCCTGTAGCTCGATGGGTTGAGCCTCTATCGAAGCTGATACCACCATCTGAGCGGTAATGACGGAATTAATAAGTTAAGAGATCTCTTACTCATCTCAATGGAGATTACAAATTAAAATTTCAAGTCGGAAAGTTGAAGATAGATTTGACGTTCCTGTTGTTTGAATATCTAGCCCGATAACATCCCACATCTCACTGGATGTAGGTGGCATACTCTATGGAAATCACTCCCAACAATAGGTACATACAGTTCTAACTTCATATCCACTTGAATTTTTCTGCATTGCAGAGCTTCGTTCAAAGAGTTACTGCATAGTCTTGGTTTCTTCAAAACCTGATGTTATTTGACCTTAGATGTTCTCCTTTGTACAATGAACACAAAATGAAGACTCCCTTATTTTTTTTATTCTGCTTTATGTACACAACTGTTGTTGTTATGTCGTTGGTGCCCTTATTTATTGTTGACACAACCCGAACCAGGGCCTTGTCGTAATGGGCATCCCAAGTCCAACCAGGACTGGAGACCGGCCCCGTTACCTAGCCCAACCGCCAAATGCATACCCTAAGTTGGATGAATTCCGAGCGTATAACAAGATAGCGTTTTGTACAATTTCAAACTCTGGGATAGGTACATAACCGTGACCAACCCAAGCAAGTCCAATCATTCAATACCCAACCAATAACCATACCAAAGCCAAAACTATAACCAAATACGAGTCCATAACATAAAAGGATGGAACAATCATAAATACAGTCAAATAGTATCAGCCCCAATACCAATTCCAATACTAAGGCTGACACCACTGTCAACACCGCCCATACCAACCCATAGTACTTCCACAAAGCCTCTAACAGAAAGTAAAACAATATCTTATTGGGACATGCCCCCAACCATAGCCAAAATCAATGTCTATGAAATAACCAAAGTATGTTAAAACATCCATGACATGAAATGGAGCCTTCCGGAATATGGAAGCTCACCACTTCAATTCAACCGAGCTGATCCCGAATTCGACCACTAAGCAAGAGGAGTAGAATGGCTGGTTCCTGCATCGCGTGGGGATACAGCTGCCCGAAGATGGATTAGCGGGTGAACGCTAGCATGCACTCAGGATAAAAATAAAATAATGTCAACTTTTAAAACCAAGTAAACCAACCATATGCATTCACAACCATACATACATATATATAACCATGCTGAGAAAGAAAAATGGCTTTAGCATGCCTTTAAAACCATTAACCTGGGTATGTGTAGCTTAACCGTTCTAGAACCACCTACAGGCTATATAGGTCCAGTGTAACCCTCTGAATGGGCCTCAGTGCGTGTAGTCACACGAACCGGAGATACCATAGGAGTAGGGGATTCCCGAGTACCTTTTGCTCTCCATGATACATATGTACAAGTGTACTTTGGGGATTCCCATGTACCCTGTAAGTATCATATGTGACCGTCATGACCAATCATCATGTCGGCAAACATGCATTTTCAGTGTCCGTCCATTGGACTCATACCTTCACGGTTAGCTATCACACCCCACCATTATTGCCCAATTAAAACCATTACCACACAACCAAACCACCATTTCATTTATTATTAACCAAGGCTATAAGTAGTGGTATTCTCATACCGACTATAGCTTGCAAACAATATCCTTAGGCAACCTTTTAAAAGAAGAAGGGATTCCCATGTACGCATAGATTACATTGTTAAGTTGACTTGGGGGAATCCCATGTACCCCACAAGTGATCATTATTATGTTTGCTTGGGGGATTCCCTTGTACCCCACAAGGCTTTCAATTAAACCAACCATAACCACCAAGACCTTACCATTTAACCATTCCAAACCATTTAAATCATTTATACCATTTAGGGTTCCATTACCAAGTTATACCGTGCAATAGTTCAATGAAAGTCCAACAATATAGTAAAAGCATTCTCATAAGCATTTCATCAAACATGTTGGGGGCATAGTATTTTCAAAGTCAAAACCAAGTACCAGTTAACCATTCCTATGCAACCAATTGTTCAAACCACCATAATAATATGAAAACCATAAGTAAAAGACATAGGAAAACCATAACCAACCATTATAAACAAAAAACCCAACTTATATTTGAAATCCAAAACCATACAACATTCATGCCAAGAAAATAATTCATAAAATATGCCTTTAGTTGGAACTAACAATTAGGGAGGAGTAACATGCCTTATATCATGAAGATGACGGAGAGAAATCACCCTTGTAAGCTCCAAATTGATCCAATTGAAGAAACCCTAGCCTTCCTTGACCCCAAAAGACTTGAGAGAATTTGAGAGTGTTTAAGAGAGTTTGAGTGATTTTTAATAGGTTAATGAAGCCCCAAAAAGGTGATTTATGTCATGGAGTCATAATTGGTTAAGAGGGAAAATATCCAGATTACCCCAACTTAAACTGTATAAAATTCCCGCAAGAGGGTACAGCTCCACCATACCACTCATACCCTATCATACGAGTAGTACCCAACACTCGTACCATAGGTATCCATTGGACCCCCTACACTGTCCAATATATGACCACCGAACCCCAAGTACCATGAAGTCGTACCCTAGGCAGAATCAAGAGGGGTTGACACTGTCCAACATACTAGTTGGACTATACCACTCGTACCCTATATCACGACTCATGGTGAGCCACTCGTACTCAGATCCAAGTTAAGTTACTAAGCTTTAGATTAAGTAAAAGAAAACCCAACCCTATGACCCGTCACCCACTATACAAGTTGTACCTACCCAAGTCGTACCCATTTCAGAAACTCAACCACCCAACACCATCTAACACTGGACAACATACGAATGGGTCACTTGATCTGTACCCTCACCATACGACTAGTATGGTGAGTCATATGATGTCCATAAAATTCAAAACCCAGGGAATCTCTACGGACCAAAACCCAGGGTGTTTTAGTTATGCTTGAAATATGTCATTCATGTTCCTTGGTAATCCTTCTAATGTTTGGAGTGCCCATCTTTTCTAGATTAATAATCTTCCTTGTTTCAGTTGGAACTTGTTCAAAGCTATTATACTCAAAATCACCTGCAAAATTAAAATCCAAGTTAGCAAAATAATCAGCTAGAGTGTTGTCTTTCTTAAGGGAATGCATCACTCTAACTGTTAGGCATCCCATCAGACATCTAATGGAGTTGACCACTGCTGTCATACTCCATTGAACTTCCCACTCCCCCTTAAGAATTTGTACTATACTCCAAGAGTCTGTCTCCAGAATGACCTGCCCCAAGTTATTAGCTTTACAGTATTGTAGACAATTTTGTATAGCCAATGCTTCTGCCATGAAACTATTAGTTTCTTCAATTCTGTATCCCCTTGCCACAACCAGATTGCCAATATTATTTCTAATATAGAAAGCAGTTGAACTTGGATCTGGATTCTCTTTAAAAGCACCATCAGTGTTGCCTTTAACCCAACCAAATTCAGGAGGTACCTATCTAACCACTTTAAAAGAATATGAGCATCTGTAATCCTGCAAACTATCAACTATAGTAATCTAGCTTGTTCCTTCTAACTCCTTATGAAATCTGATCTTAATGAATTAGATAATTGTATCATTGATCTCCCTTATTGTCTTCCTCCCATGGTATCTACCATCATGTAACAAACTATTCCTTCCTTTCCATAAAACCCTGAAAATAATCATAGGAACTACATTAAAAATTATTTTCAATTTATAATTCCCTTCCAGCTTCCTCCATAACCTAATACTTTGCTTCAAATTTAATCTCTGATCCACAATTCCAGCTGCATTAAAGTAATAATTCCATACTTTCTCAGCTGTCTCACCTTTAAGGAATAAATGTTGGATGGTTTCTCTTTCTGGAATTTTACAATAGACACACTTATCATTCAAATTCGAATTCCAATGATTCATGATAGCAACAACTAGAATAAGAGAGTGTCATATTCTCCAAGTGAGAAAGGAAAATTTAAAAAGACAAACCTTTTATCCAGATTACTTTTAAATCTTCCTTCTCTTCAACTTTAACTCTAAATAACTTCCAAGCATTTTTTATGGTAAAATTGCCCCTACTAGTTTTAGTCCACTAGGGTTTATCCATCTCATCTTAATAGCATAATAAACCCATATTATCTATGACTTACTTCATTATACACTCCGGGATCTCATTTATCATTGTATCATATTTCCATCCATTCTCTCCAATAAAAACAACAATGTCCTTTAGAGGATAGCATGTTGCAATGCTAAACTGTTGTTTAAATAAAGGACCAGTAATGGTCCAATTATCAAATTAGATTGTGGAAGTACCACTCTTAGTTGCCCACCACAAAACTTCCTCTACCTTATCCCAAACATTCAACATGGATTTTTACACCTGTGACCCTCCTCTCCAGTTCACCAAAGTAGGAAACTGCTTCTTATAATACTTGTTCCAAATAAATTCTGACCAGAGATTTTTTTGAGTCCTAAATCTCCACCAAAGCTTAGCATTTAGGTCTTGAGAAATATCTTCTAAAGCTCTGAAACCCAAACCCCCTTCTTGTTTAGGTAAACAAACCTTATCCCAAGCAAACTAACATTTCCCCCTCCCTGAATCCATGTTTTTCCAAAAGAATTTAGCAAAAATTCTGTTCAGATCTTTGATTACACTTTTAGGAGGGACTAACGCAGAAAGTATACAAATTGGGATACTTTGAAGAACACTTTTAATAAGGACCTATTTTTCTCCATATGATAAAAGTCTCCCCTTCCATACTTGAAGCTTCTCTGAACTTTTTTATCAACTCTGCAAAGTGTTCTTTCTTCTTTTTTGAATAAGACAGAGGACAACCAAGGTACTTAAGATGAAAAGTACCATTTTTCATACCCGAAACCTGCTCCACTCTCTAAACTTCCCCCATTGGTGCATTATGATGCATGTAAAAGAAACTTTTATCCATATTCATCTTTTGACCAGATTCAATCTCATATTCTTTCAAAACATTCATTATGAATTCCAAAGAATACTATTGAGATAAAGAAAAGATAATTGTATCATCAGCATATGCCAAATGATTCAAGTTGGAGCTCTATTTAGGCATTCCATACCCCATAAAGCCAACATCATTAAACAAGTGATTTAAAGATCTAGTCATTATTTCAGCCGCCAAAATAAACAAAAATGGGGATAAAGAATCCCCCTGCTTCACCCCCTAGTTGAATGAAAGAAACCGACTGATTGCCCATTCAATAATATAGAGTAGTAATTATTGAAAATCAATCTCCAAATCATATCAACAACCATATTATAAAAACCCATCCTTTTCATAACTTTCATAAAAAAAACCAAGAAACCCTATCATAAGCTTTGGCCATGTCCAATTTCATTACTACATTAGCAGGTTTCCCTCTTTTCCCAATATCTGCTATCAATTCTTGTGATAATAGAACATGTTTTATTATACATCTCCCTTTCACAAAGCCTGACTGATTGGGAGAGATCAATCTAGGAAGAATATTCTCCAATCTATTATGTCTAGAATTTTATTCACAAAATTACTTAAACTAATAGGTCTCAAATCCAAAAAATATTGCACATTATTTTTTGGAATAAGAACCAAATTAGAATGAGTAATAGATTTAGGAAGAGAACTTCCTATAAAAAAAAACTCACTACCAATCTGCGTATGTTACCACAAACAATGTCTCAGCATGACTGATAGAATCTCCCAGATAAACCATCTGATCCACTAGCATTGTCTCCACTTAGCTTGAAAATAACACGTTTCACTTCTTCCATCTCTGGTAGTGCTTCCAACAATTCATTATCCTTATTATTAATCATGTTGGGGACATAATTAATTAGAGGGAAGGTAGTAGCATCTCTTTCTTGTGAAAATTGCTTATGATAAAAACTTATAGCTTTTTCAGCAATTTGATTACCATTTTCTAGCCAACTATCCTGATCAATTAATATCCTTGAAATATTCAACCTGCTTCTTCTACCTTTCACTATACTATGAAAGAATTTGGTGTTTCTGTCCCTATTTCAAACCAGTCATATCCTGTTTTCTATTGTCAGTAACATTCTTCTAACTGTAGATACCTGGTATATTCAGTTTTTGCCTTCTGCATAACAGCTCTATTCTCAGGTGAAGGATTATCTTCAAACAACTTTTCCTTCATTCTAGAAATTTTCTCTCTAATCTGGAGCTGTTTGAAAATATCCCCATAAACTTGCCTACTCCATCAGGAAAGAGCTTGTTTCACCTGTTTAATCTTTCTTTTAAAATCCAGAAAAGGGTTTTCAGAGGAGTTAGAATCCCAAGTTCTTTTAATCACTTCTTTGAATTCTGGATGTTGAGTCCAAAAGTTCAGAAACTTAAAAGGCCCATGATAGAAAACAAAATTATTTTCACATTTAAGCAAAAGAGGGGCATGATCTGACCCATCTCTTAAAAAATGCTCTACTTCAGTATATGTAAACACATTCTGTAAATCAGAGTTAATTAGCACTCTGTCCAGCCTCTCAAAAATGCAGTCATCCCCTCATCTCCCATACCACCAAGTAAATGGGCTTTTTTTAAAACTCATGAACATCACAAGATTCTATACATTATTGAAACTCCTCCACATCAGAATATGTAATAGAATTGCCACCAATTTTTTTAGTACCATTTAATACAGCAATAAAATCGCCCCCAATTATCCAAGGGTCTGAATGAGCATTTGCAACAGAATAAAGATCTTCCCAAAGCTTCATCCTTTGATTCTTATCACATTTAGTATATACTGAAGTCACTATGAAGCCCAGACCATTAGATATATCAGTCAAATGACATGTTAGTTGTTGTTATGTGTCACAGATGACATTGGTATTGAAACCATGATTAACAAAGAACCATATTTTGTCTGTACTGTTATGAAAGACTAGAGGTATCCGAATTCTAGTCTTATATCTATTAATAACTCTTCTGTGCTGGAAAGGTTTCAGTAAGGCAATGAAAGCAAATTTATGATATTTATGCAGTAACTGAACCCTCTGGAAAGCCTTCTGAGACTTTACTGATCTGATATTCCATATGAGAGCCTTCATTTATGCTTCGATTTTTCTGAAACACCACTCTTCTTTGGTTGAACCCTAGTGTAAAGAGTTTTCCTCAATCTGCTTCTTTACTTTTCTACTAGATTTAATAACTTTGATAGCTCTAGGAGATAAGTCACCTTGTTTGAGAATATCCTGCTCTTTACCATTTCTCTCTGGATTATCCTTTATTAATATTGCTTCTTTCAACACTTCCATATTATGAGAAATAATATTATGAAAAATATTATGATGTTATTGTTCTGCACTCCATGCTAATAAATCATCAATATCTAAAGGGAGATCCATTACAACCAATTTATTGTTCATGTCTGGTGTTAGGTTTTGCACCTCTTTTAACTGTTGTTTGTTACTCGTCATTTGATGTTGTAAGTGACCTGTTAACATCTGAATAAACTTCTTCTATGATACCATGCATTCCTACTTCTTCATGTTGTTGCTGCTCACTCTTTTGTAGTTGTTGTCCCTGTCCAGCAACACCATTTGGCTTCTTAATATTTTTTGGACTTGGGGATTGCTGGATACTGCAAGAAATTGTATCTTGAGCTATGGATTTATTATGCAGAGTAAGAGCCTTTTTTGCTCCTTTTTCCTTTGAATTTGCATCTTCTTTCACCTTCTCTTCTATTCGTGAACTTACCTCTTGTGATTCAACAGCTCTATGATCCTCGTCTTTTTTACTATTCTTCTTACTTTCTGTTTCTTCATTTGCAGGGGCTGCATTGATTGCTTTCATTGATTCTGCTAACTTAGTTGTCTCGACAGGAAAGGACTTGGTCACCCAGTCCTTAGTGGATTTTTGTTCACCTTTATTTTCCATTCTATCTTGTTGAATATCAGATTTTGTATTAGTATTTACACCAAAATTCTTTGTAGTTTCTTCCTCCTCCTCAACTAAAGCATTGAAAGGAATGTTATCCAATCCTTTCTCAAGGGTCAAAGCCTTTTCACTTAGAAACCCTTTATTAATAAACCTGCGCATGGTAGGATTCCATTTAACCTTTTGCTCATTCCACCTTCCTTCCTTAGCAATTGTCTTACTCCTTTCTGCTTCTGACTTCTAATGATCTTTCTTTATGTCTTCGGGTGTGTTTGGTATGATGGAAAATATTTTTCATGGAAAATGTTTTTCTGAAAAATAAGTTGGTTTTCTACTTATTTTCTCATGTTTGGTTGGTGAGTGGAAAATATTTTTCGAAAAATATTTTATGGTGTTCGGTTGGTGAACTATTTTTTAGAAAAATATTTTATGGTGTTTGGTTGGTGAGTAGAGATTATTTTTTAGAAAAATATTTTCTAGTGTTTGATTGGTGAGCGAAAAAATATTTTTTTAGAAAATACTACTAACTGTTAACTAGTATATCAGTACCTCTAGCAACTCAACAATTTGTAAGAACTAATTTAAGCATAACAAATAATATCAATATCGAATACTAAAATAGAACAATCTCTAAATTTAAGTAACTATTAATTAACAAATATAGGAGATACTTTTCAATATTTTGTCAGGATAATCTCAAGATACTACAGTCAATAGAAATATAACGGAACGACAAGCTTATTCAACCTCGTGAAATAAGTTACATCGATGTCAAAATGAAATATGCAATTAGCACAAGTAATATAGGTAAGTCTTTCTCTATGCATATGAAAATAATAATACATTCAACGAACATTGGAAATGAAAAAAATTTGGGCGTCATTATTTTTTATTTCAAGCAGTGAAAAATTGAAGCAAAACATCGTGAAAAATATTTTTGAGTAATGTAAATTTTTTAGAAATGTGAATGTTTTGAGTCATGTGAATATGAGTGTTGTTGGGGTGGGGAAGAGGGAGTGGAGATGGGGTCATAAGTCACATTTATCATTTTCTGGAAAATGACTTTCCTTGGCCCATGAGGTAAGTCATTTTCCCTCAAATTGAGGAAAATGAGTTGTTGTGAAAAATGTTTTCTAAACATTTTATTGCAACCAAACAAGGGAAAATAGGAAAACATTTTCCATCGTACCAAACACACCCTTCATCTTCTTGTGTTGTCCTCAATTCAGGATGAGGGACTCTATACTCCAATTCATCATGATCTTGGAGTTTACATTCTTTACAATACTTAGGTAAAAAATCCACTTGAACCTTGACTGACTATTCATGATTCATTTGTTTTATCATTAACAATTTTCATCTCCACATAGTTCGAAAATTCTGATAAAAGATTCACTTGAATCTTGGCCCTAGCTTAACTAGGTCTAGATTTGTTTACAATTGTTGTATCCAAATGAATTGGTTTACCCACAGTCGAAGCCAATGAAAAAAGTGACTTTTTCACAAAATAGGTTGGCTTTAAATTTGGGAAAGATATCAATGCAATAGCTTACATAGTTTTTTCCTCCACCTTGAACTTAGCATCATAAATTAACGGTCTCATTTGATATGAGTATCCCTCTCTATCATTAATGTAATACACAGTCTTGGCCATCACATTAACAAAATCTTCAGCTAATTCAAATTTTATAAGAATATGATGGCTTCTTAGATGTCCTATCTTGCATTCTCCCTTCGCTTTGAGTTGTCTAGATAAATTTGTCCTCAAATCATCAAGTTCGGGCCAACCATATGAAAACTTACCTATGACATCATATTGCAATTCTTCTATTCCATTCTTCTATTCCATTCATCCTGTCAACCTCCTCCTCTGTCCACACCACTCTAGGAGCACCATTGACATAGTTGTATTGCTTGAATGGGATAGATTGGACCTTATGCATATTGTTACTCGTAGAATTATTTCGAGGCTTCAAAATATCAGCATAATTTTGTCCCGATTGAATTAGAGATCCATCAATTTCTAACAAATGATAGTTAGGATTTTGAATTAAAGGTTGAAAATCATCCTTCAAAGAAGATTTAGGCAGTTGGTCAGCCATTAAAATTGACTGGCCAGTGGCCAGCAAGGCCATTCCGATAACACAAATGACTACTATTATTGGAGACAGTTAGGTTGAGACGATATCTAGATTTTTTTATTGTATTACATCTATTATAATAAAACACACATTTTAATATTCGTTTTATAAACAAATACCTGTGATTTCATGTTATTACAAAATTTCAAATACATGTTATTTAATAAAGATTCAATGGTTCAATAAATCAACAATAATAGAAACGAGCTATTTTCTTTTAATTATAATCCTTCCACTTGGTACATACTCTCTTCACCTCAGGTATGCATCTTTTCCTTCAAAATTTATATTGGTGGGTCTATTTTTACAAATATAAACTTATGGATAAAATTTTACATTTTATGAATATTTGAAATTGAATTTGAGATTTCAAATTAAAATTTTACTCAAATTTGTAAATGAACACTGTCTTCAAATAAAAACTGTAAATTTGAGCTCCTAATTCTATATCCAAAATCCTACATAGTACTTTCTCCATTTATTTTTACAATCATTTATTTTTAAAATAAATTTTTATTTTTATTTGTATTTGTCCCTTTTGACATATTAAGAAAAGATAAAATGATTTCATATTTATTTTTAGAATTAGTTATTTTTTCAAATCATTTTCAAGACAATCTCATAAGAGTAATATGATAAAATAGTGATGTCAATAATTATTTTTTAACGAACGTGCCAAGTTAAAATGTGGCAATCTCCCTCTGTATAATAATACTTGTTCACTATTCATTTGACACATATATTAAAAAATAATAAATAATTTTATTATATTTATTTGGAATATAATAAGTTTAATAATTAAAAAATATATTAAATAATAAATAATATTTAATATTAAAAAATAACATAAATTAATAAATTATTTTAATTTTTTAAATTAAATACTTGTTAATATCTATTTTCACTAACATCAGCAATTATTGTCATAAGGAGGAATTAAAATTGAACGGGTGGGTACTATTATTTGAGAAAACCAATAGAAGGTAATCAATCATAAACTAGATGATTGTGTCTTTAGGACAAATTTTTTTTTGGTTTCTCATTGGGTGTTCGGTGTTCGTATTGGAGCCCAGACTAGTTTGAATCACGCGTTGCAGGGCCTTTAAGGTGGCAGCGCTCCCAACAGAATTTTTTCATACCCAGGGTCAAACCTCGACCTCTAATTAAGAATAGAGCAGTCTCATCCACTTAGCGGTGGCAAACGGGCGGATTGAATTTGGACGGATTAAATATGGATCGAACAAAAATGATTTGGATTGCAATCCGCCCATATAAATATGGGTAAATATGAATTTGGTCAAATATGGATTGGGTAAAAATGGTTTCAACCCACTTTAACTTCTAAGTCAAAAATTTAAAACTTCTATATCATATCAACTTGACTTTTTTTCTATTTTTTTTTTTTTTTAGTTTTTTCTTTTTAATTTTTTTTATCTCTCTTCTACATGTAGCCTTTAATTTTCATTTTTTTGTCATTTCTTTTTTTTTTTTTCTCTCTTTTATCTCTACCCATTGCCCTTTGTTTCTCTTTCTTTTTTCTTTTTTTTCCTTTTCCTTTTTAGTCTCCTTTTTTGCTATTTTTTTATTTTTTTGTTTTTACATCTTTCTCATTTTTTTCTTTTTTGGTTATATTTTATGTTTTATATTTTTTTTAATTTTTGAAGAACATGGTAAAATCAAGTACAAATTCTGGATGATGACTAAAATATCGTAACCACTTAGTATATTTATTTTCACCATCATCTCTTTTCTTTTTCCTTTTCTCCTTTTTCATTATTTTTTTTAATTTTTTTTGTATTTTTTTTTCTTCAATTCTTTCTTTACGCTTTTTTCTCTCTTCTATCTCTAACTTCTACCTCTCTTTCTACTTTTTTTTTTCTATTTTTGGTTTCCTTTTTTTTTTTTTATGATAACGAAAATACCATAAGTGCATATTGATTTATATTCGCCCAACATTTATAATTCGAGGGTTATGTGGATCCTCAGTCATATATATTTTAGTCTCAAGAAAATACAATTAATTCATATACTTTTTTGGGGGTTTTCATCCGGTGTTCGGTGCCTGCATTGGAGCCCCGACAAATCCGGATCGGGCGTTGCAGGGCCCATTAAGGTGGCAGCGCTCCCAACAGAGTTTTCTCCATAACCAGGATCGTACCCTCGACCTCTGGTTAAGGGTGGAGCAACCCCATCCACTGCACCACAACCAATGTTGATTTTAATTCATATACTTATTTGTATATAAATACAAATGATAAATTGCACATATTGACAACTAAACTATTCAAATACAAATAATAAATTTATTTGAAATATATAGTATGATACAAATAAATTTAAAGTAAAAAAATATAAAATGCAATGACAAAAAAATGAGGAAAAAAATATAAAAAAATAAGAAAAATGACAAAACTAACGAACCAAGAATGAAAAAGGGGGAAACGGAAATACAAAAAAAAATGCAAAGAAATAAAATTGAAAAATAAAAAAATGATGAAAAAGAAGAAAGAAAAAAAGTGTAAGAAACGAGTAAAAAATAAGTGGAAAAATGAAAAAGAAAAAAAGTAAATTAAAAGAAAAAAGAAAGAAAAAAATAGTAAATTAAAGGAAAAAAGACAGAAAAAGAAAAAAAGAAAAAGAAAAAAAAGAAAGAGAAATAAAAGATAGAAAAAAATAATAATAAATGAGTGAGACTATGGATTATATTTAATTGATAAGAGATGTTATGGATTATAGCTTTATTACGAATCTGTTTACTTTTCTCTGTTTACTATTACTTGTGGGTGTCGTATTTATGTTATGTCATCTTGTTTCATGCTTTACTATGAATTTATTTATTATTCCGTGTCTCGAGCCGAGGGTCTATCGGAAATAGCCTTTCTACTTCTTTAGAGGTAGAGGTATGACTGCGTACATTTTACCCTCCCCAGACCTCACTATGTGGGAATACACTGAGTTTGTTGTTGTTGAAATAGGATAATTAGAAGCTTATATTTATTAACCCATGTAAGTCTCAAGCGAATACGAATGATGAACTAAGAACGAGAAAGGGGAAAGCGAAAAAAAAAAAAGAATACAAAGAAAAAAGAAATAAAAATAAAAAAATAAAAAATAGATGAAAAATGAGAAAGAAAAAAAGAAATTATAAGGAATGAGTAAAAAAAAAAAAAAAAAAAAGTAAATTAAAGGAAAAAAGAAAGAAAAAAAGAATAAGAAAAGAAACTAGAAAAAAAAAAACTGAAACTTTAAGCATAAGTGAGTGATCTCTGTGTTTAAATGTGTACCCATATTTTACCTATTTTATTCATATTTGTATGAGCTTTTAAAATGAGTTGAAGTCCATATTTACCCATTTGAAATATGAGTGATCCAATTCACTAAATATGGGTTAAATGGACTCTTATTACAAATATGGGCTGAAATTGTCATCCCTACATCCACTGCACCACAACCCATGGTGGTGTCCTTAGAATAATTACTAATTCTTGCATAAAGGACCAAAAGAAATAGACAAAAAATCTATGAAAAAGACTCAAAAATACCCCTGAACTATCTGAAATAGCTCAAAAATACCCCTCGTTAGATTTTTGGCTCAAAAATATTCCTCCGTTAAATATTTGGCTCAAAAATACCCCTCCCTTTAACGAAATTCGGAAAAGGGTCAAAAATACCCCTGAACTATCTTAAATGGATCAAAAATACATCTCGTTAGTTTTTTGGCTAAAAAATACCCCTCTGTTAAATATTTGGCTCAAAAATACCCCTCCCCTTAACAAAATTTCACCAAGCATGCCACCTAGATTAAAAAAAAAAACCACGTGGCTATGCCACATTACCATCCACATGTAAAATATTAGTATTTTTAATTATATGACATTCCTTTCTTCTTTATTTTTATTTTTATATTTATTTTTTTGTAAAACAGTTTTATTGATCTGGAAAAAAAATATGATTAGCAAATTTAAAAATTTCTAAAAATATTTAAATAAAATAAATCAGTATTTTTACTGAATTTAGTTTAACGTTTTTGGGATTTCTCGACATTGGGAAGGTACTAAATAAATTTTGTTAAAGGAGTACAAATTATTCAATTTTTTCATTATATGATAAACTTTTCACTTAGATTATTAAAGAAAATTATATCCATGTTTTTCTACTGATTAAAATATATTAAATGTCATTTACTTTTCTGAAAGTGAAATTTTCAAAAAATCTAAGAATACTTGATGATTAAACATAAAATTAGAAAAACTATCAACATTCATTGAGTCCAGAAAAAATAAATCAACATCACTGAATATAATTTTTTTATTTAACTCCTTCATCAAGAAGAAAGGAATGACATATAATTAAAAAAAATACTAACATTTTACATGTGGATGGTAATGTGACATAGTCACGTGATTTTTTTTTATTTAGGTGGCATGCTTGGTGAAATTTCGTTAAGGGGAGGAGTATTTTTTAGCCAAATATTTGACAGAGGGGTATTTTTGAGCCAAAAAATTAACGAGGGATATTTTTGATCTATTTCAGATAGTTCAGGGGTATTTTTGATCCTTTTCCAAATTTCTTTAAGGAGAAAGGTATTTTTGACCCAAATATTTAACGGATGGATATTTTTGAGCCAAAAAACTAACGAGAGATATTTTTGATCTATTTTAGATAATTCAAAGGTATTTTTGATCCTTTTACGAAAAATCTATAAATAGACACCTGACACATTCCAGTTGGATTGGTTCTTGAGTAAAAAAAGTGAGAAAGGATCTAGATATTTATTACTACTGCTACTTGCTATTCTTTTATTTTTCAATTTATTTGTATAAATTTAATTTAATATAAAGTTTAACTAAGTATTTCGTGATGAAAATTAAATTTTTTGAAATTAGAGTTGAATTTATTCATAATTATAATTGAAGTTATTTTTAAATTTTTGTGAGAGAAGAAAAGTAAAAATATGAAAATAACTTTTTTTTTTTAATTTTAACTCTTTCAAATACAACTCTAAGTTGTATTTGAAATTTTCATGATCAAACATCAATTTGAAGTTGTATAAAATGAATTTTTTTTAGAAAAGTAAAAAAATTCTCATGATTAAACGGGCCCTAATAATAATACTATAAAATAATAGTAATACTTTTTCTTGATTTGGTTTATTGATAATTGGACAACTCTAAAATACATTTTGTCAAATAATTATAACAACAACAATATATTCAATATATTTCTATAGAGCCGGGCTTGGGGAGGGTAGAATGTAGGAAGTCCATACTACTAACTCAGAGATAAGGTAGAGAGACTGTTTTCGACATATTCCGGGCTCGAGACCAAACAATATAGTAAAAATCATAATATAAGAACAAGAAACAAAAGATAGTAACAAAACAACAGACAATAACAGAGTAAGATTATCACCAAATAATACCATCTACCCGACACCACAAACAACACCCAAAAAACTCTAAGAACAAGACAATATTTGGGAAACACCATAACTACTACCATGGATAACAAACAAATGATCCTAACTACTGCCCCCTTTCTACCTACCTTCAACTCTAATACACGTCATCCACACATTTCTATCAAGAGTCATGCCCTTGATAAGTTGTAATTTCTTTATGTTATGTCTAAGCACCTCCCTTTAACATTTCTTTGGTCTACCTCGACCTCGTCTAAATCCATCCATAGCCAACATCTCGCACCTCTGCACTAGGGCATCTGTGCCCCTTCTTATCAATACCCGAACCATTCCAATATCACTTCACACATCTTGTCTTCTACTGATGTCACTCCCACTTTGTCACGTATAACCTTATTTCTGATCTCACCCATCTTAGTAAACCCACGGATCCATCGGAACATCCTCAACTCTTCAATCTTCATCTTTTAAATCTGAGAGTTCTTGACTAACCAAAACTATGCCCCATAAAACATACTCCCTCCGTTTCATTTTAGTTGACCCTCTTTCTAAAAATATTTGTTTCAATTTAGTTATTTCGTTGATGAAATCAAGAGGATTTTAATATGTTCTTCCAATAATACCCTTATTATTAAATGACTAAACAAGTTGTAAATATTCAACTTTATATTTTCAAAGCATAATTAATAAGGCTAATTTGGTAAAATAGACCTCTAATAATTTTTTTTCTTAAGGGGTGTGTCAAGTCTATAAGGGTCAGCTAATACAAAATGAAGGGAGTAGTTGGTCTAATCATTACTCAATAAACTTGTCTTTAAGTCGAGGGGACACCTTTTTATCAAACAATACTCCAGATGTGAGCTCCCATTTCACCCCTCCCTACACCAATACGATAGGTAACATCCTCATTAATCTCATCATTTCCTTGTATCATAGACCCAAAATACTTGAAACTATCTCTCTTTTGTATCAAGCTTCACGATCACGTCCTTCTCATATGTCTCTCACTGAACTTACACTCTAAATATTATCTCTTGATCCTGCTCAATCGAAATCCTGTAAACTCTAGAGTTTGCCTCCAAATCTCCAACTTAGCATTAAATTTTTTGTGGATTTTATCAATCAAAACTATGTCATCCGTAAATAACAGACACCAAGGCACCTCACCTGAAGAACTTGCCGCGTCAAAACATCTATCATCATGACAAATAAAAATAGGCTAAGAGACAACCTTTGATGTAACCCTATAAATACGAAAAAGTTCTCTGAGTTTCCTCCCACATTTTTTCTTTGAGTCTTAGCTCCATCATATATGTCCTTGATTGATCTAGTGTACGCCACAAGGACACCTCTAGCCTCCAAGCACCTCCATGGGGACTTTGTCATACACCTTCTCTAGATCGATGAACACCATGTATAAGTCCTTCTTTCTCTCTCTATATTGACCCACCAGTCTCTTAATGAGATGAATGACCTCTATAGCCGAACGTCCTGAGTTGAATCCGAACTTATTCTCAGAAATAGTCAAGATCCTCCCCAACCTCAACTCCACCACCTTTTCTCAAACCTTCATAGTGTGACTCAACAACTTGATACCTCTATAGTTGTTGCAGTTCTGAATCTTACCCTTGTTCTTATACAAAGAAATCGTCATACTCCATCTTCAAACGTCAGACAACTGCATCGTCCTAAAAATTATATCAAAAATGTGTCAAATAATACATTTTTATTTCATTATGTGGCCTTTTTTCATTAGTTTTTCTATAAAAATGAATAATGATTTATATACCCATATATAATTATAGAAACGAAATCACTATTCACGTTCATGACTTTCAAACTTTTAAAATTATAGTTTCATGTGATAGTAATTAAATTCTATAACAACATATTTAGTGTAATTTTTATAAGGTGAGTTTTGAGAGGATAAAACGTATGTAAACCTTATAAATCTTGAAAGATAGAAATATTATTTTCGATAGACCCTTGTTCAGGAAAAAACATATTACATGACAAAGGAAAAAGATTCAATAACATAGTGCAATAATTCACGTCCAATAGACAATATAAAGTAACACAAAACTACAAGAGAAATACTAAGATTATGATCTTATGAAAGGAAAAACGAGACACCACTAAATTATCTACTATCCTTTTCATCCTAGTTTGTCTCCTCTACAATCTCCTTTTTAATATTATGTCCTCAATAAGTTGCAACTGCATGCATCAAATCCTGTTTAATCTCTTTTTCCAATACTTCTTCAATCTACCTCTATCTCTTTTGAAATCATCATAGCCGACTAACCTTTCACATTCCGTATTGAGGATTCCATATATCTTTTCTGGACATGTCTAAATTATTTTAGCCTTGCTTTTCAACAATAAATAAATTCTAAATCTAATATTATATATACTTACGGGCCGTTGGAATACATGAGATGAAATCGTGATATGAAATCATTTGAAATGAAGTTGATATTTTGTTTGGACATGTAATTCGAACCTTTTAAGTTGTATGTTTTATGATAAACATAATTTTTTTCATAAGTTATATATGAAAACGATTAAAATTACCCCAATTCTTTATAATATGTTACCAAATAAGCAAAAGTCTATAACAAACGTATAATACACTATCACAAAGCTATTCTAAAAAAAAAAAAATACAACATATATTGATAGAAATTTAGTTGAATAAAAAAGTAAAATTGGACATGGGTGTTATAATTTAAGAATATAATTCTTTCACATAGTACAAATAATTTCCTTACATTGAACATGCATATAATAATATCAACTATAAATTTTGTTTCCATATAAAATAAATTATTGATAGATATAAAACGATAGAGTTATTTTTTACAAAATATAAACTTGTGGATCAATTTTTATATTTAAAAATTTTCAAATCAATTATTTTGAAGAATATTTGAAATTTCACATGTTTAAATACTCATTTCATCTCTAATTTCAAATCACAAAATTAGAAATCACATGTCCGTCCGCCTTCTTAAATTTCTTTACACAAAATAGGCATCCAATATTAGCATCTTTTCAACCAAAAAAGGAAAAGAAAAGTAGTAAAGTAAGAAAGAGATATAGATATTTATAAAGATTCGAGGAGAAGGGGAAGATAGAAAAATATCTAGCTAATCCATCCACGTTGGCATTACTGGGCCAATTTAGAATCAGATATTTGCACTTTTTATCACACTTTTTCTCCATTATTTATTACTATAATATTCCCCATTTTCCACCGCCACATACCCCACCCCCTCGTTTCCCTCACCCTAACTTCTCCTTCTCCTCACCGGTAAACTCACCGGAAAAAGATTTGTATGTGAATTCAAGAAGGTTCTGTAATATGGGTGAAGAAGTGAAAATCCCCGACGGTGATGCTGCTTTCGCCGGAGATGATAACCGTGTTCTCGAATGGGAAGACGGGCTTCCTAGTTTTGACGATCTGACGCCGTTATCTCAGCCGTTAATTCCGCCGGAATTAGCATCGGCGTTTAGAATCACGCCGGAGCCGGCGAAGACGATGACCGATGTTAACCGTGCTTCGGAGAGTACGTTTTCTTCTCTCCGTGCTGGAGGAGGATTACATATGTTGTCTGATAAGTTTAATTTCAACGAAGGAGGAAGGAATGAGAATGACGAGGTGGATCTGACGCGGGATGGATCGGATTCGAGGAAGACGAGGAGGATTGACCCGGAGATGGTTACTGAGGAAGCTGATTCGGCATTGAGGAATGAAATGAATTGTGGAGATGATAATTCAGCTAAGACATTGAAAAGGCCGCGGTTAGTATGGACGCCGCAGCTGCATAAGAGATTTGTGGATGTGGTTGCGCATTTAGGGATTAAAAATGCTGTGCCGAAGACAATTATGCAGCTTATGAATGTGGAGGGATTGACGAGGGAAAATGTTGCTAGTCATTTACAGAAGTATAGGTTGTATTTGAAGAGAATGCAAGGATTGTCCAATGAAGGACCGTCTTCGTCTGACCATTTGTTTGCGTCCACTCCTGTGCCGCAGAGTTTGCAGCAGTCTGGTGTTGGTAATGGTAATGGGAATAGTGGTAATGGACACAGTAGTAATGGTCATATGCCTATGCCTATGCCAATGCCAATGATGTATCCACCACAAATGGTGCCAATGCCTATGATGGGAATGTCAGGGCATGGGTATCATCATCAGTATAATATGGGGCAACCGCGACATTGGTCTGGAAATAAATTTGGTTCTTATCATCATGTTGCTCCTGGTGAAAAATAGTTGTTAGACGCGAAAAAAAGAGGTTTGATTCTTGATTCTATACAAGTTGTAACTGTACTTTTTGTGAACTTTTTGTTATGCTAATAGTTAATTGTTTGTACAGGGTTGATTACCGGATTTGTCCATCAGAAATCTCATTTGGTGGAATGCAAACTCTAGGAAGTCCAGTTACATCATTTGGGCCCTTGTTTACTCGTTTAGATTTGGTAGATTTTATAGAGATAAAAAATTTCGTGAATTGCTCTAACTTTCTTAGAGCCTGATCATTTCTGATTGTTCCTTCTTAATCAGAAAGGAGCTTAAAACATAGTACAGGATACAATTGTTTGTTGTTTCAATCACACTTTTCTTGAAATATAATACAATAATTTCGGATTCTCTTTTTCCTTTTCTATTGGCAAGTATTGTAGCGTATCTTTTGTTGTTGTATGTGTTTTATATACATAATTGAGGGCAAAAACTGAGTGTAGACAGTGTAGGAGTGGCTGCTTACTCTTACATCTTGTTTACTATTTTCTACTTTCTATTTCGGTTAATTACAAATTTTATACAACAACAAATCTAGTGTAGCCCCATAGGCAGGGTCTGGGTACGGTAGAGTGTACGCAGATCTCTTACCCCTACCTCGAGGAGATAGAGAGGTTGTTTCTGTAAGACCCTCTGCTCAAATAATGCATATCAAAGAAGTTAAAAGAAGCAAAATTCATACTGTGAAAACAAACTAGTTCTAAGAATTTCAGGAAATAGAACATTTTATCTAGCGGTTAGTGTGGGCGAAATGGTAAGAGTCGAACTTCCTGAGAAATAATTGGCTTATAAGGAATATCTGGTGGTCACGCGAAGTGGACTTTTGCTGATAAAAGTCCTATTCTAATTTCTATAGCTGCAAAAGTAAGATACTGAAGGAAATTTCTTTTGCCCAACTCTTGAAATCGATGCAAACTTAAATGGATGGTCAACTAAGAGCATATCATTCCTTCTCTGCGCCACAACCAGCACTTCAAGGGGGGAATCAACCCATTCTATTTTTGTAATGAGCTAGTAAAGCAAAGAAATTTCTTTATTTTACCCTCCAACATATTGTAGCAGTAACTGTTTTAAAACCTTGGTTGAAATCATTTTCCTTGCGATCATATTTCTGCATTCTAGAAATGCTTCTGCTGTATCTATTGTTTCTGCAGTAACCGTTCAAGTTTGGTGTTGGTTTGACTTTCATTTGCTTAATTTGTTATCAGATGCTGGTTTCCCCTCCCCAGCACTTATCATTCCTTGATGAAGAGGAAACATCTGGTCAATGTTACTTTGTTTTTTCTGGAATATTTACTGATGCATAGGTAGTTAAATATGGCTGTATAAAGGGAAGATGTTTCTTTCTGAATGGTTGATCGACATATACAAATAACATTGTTCTTGCAATGGTGATCTTCTGGCTTTGAAAATATTAAATGGCATACCTGATTACATGTATTTGTCTTATTGATCTCTTCTAAAATAACGTATTTTTCCAGAAAAAATGTATTTGTCTTACTGATCATTGGTAGTAATTATTAGAAGCTCATGAAATGTTTATCCCAACTAAACACAGCTCCTCTGTAGCTTGATTTGTATTCTGGACCAGCCAGATGCTTGAGCTTAGAGAATTTACAATAATACCACGAGGCATACTCTGGTAACATCTGGGACAAGTTTGATTTAGACAGCAAAATGGTTCTTTATTTGATCTATTCCTGTAAAGCATGATGTGGATGTTTTCCTGAAATAAATTTCACCCTACAGTAGCAAATTGTTTGTACAATCTCAACTTATGCTTTTAATGATACATGTTAAGTGTCAACATTTTGCCTAATGTTAGTTAGTGTTAGACAATTGTTTTCAATGATGATCAAAGACAATAATATGTTAGGTACTTGTCAGCTTGCCTAACATCGGTGTATGAAGTGTAATCCTTCTTCACCTACTTTACAGCCATATTTTCTTTCTATAACACAATAATTGATTGTACCATATATAATAGGCCTATGTTGTGGTTCCTAAGTGTTTGTGCTTGCTTAAAGTTAAGTGACAGTTTCAAACGTTCATGTGGTTGCGTTTTCTCTGAGGCCACTTTAGGTTATCCAATACGCCTAGATATTCTGCTGCCCTGTTTCCCCTTATATAATGAACATGATACGATACTCTTGGGAGGACTCATTAACTGAATATCTTATTTGACCTAGCTGAATTAGACAATTTTGAGTCATCTGGGTATTGTGGATATAAACATACATATTTTTGACCGTCAAAGGTGTGACTGAATTTATGTGGGATTAAAATTTGAGACGCTTTTGACGAATACCTTTTGTGCATCACGTTGGTTCACAATTTCACGATACTGCTAGTAACTTGCTTTGGTAGTGTTACTTGAGCTTGATTCCTTATATTGTGAATGTTTGGCCTTTCCTCCATGCGATGTTTCTGTATATGTCTATCTATGGACTATGTGAATGTGTTTGCCTTGTGATGTTCCTTTCTTTAAGTTAGTTCAGCGAAGCAACAGTGAGTAAGTAATCGGTTATTCGGCTGATTGAAAGATGTTGTATGGCACCTGCTTTAGTACTTTCTCGTCTTAATATTCCTTTCTTGTGTTAAAAAATTGAAGAATATATTATATGCAACTTTATCGCTTTGAAACTCCGACATGTGAAAAAATGCTTTCCAGACCGTAGCCTCCAAATCTAAAGGAGGAAGGTTGATGACCGACGCAAAATTAATTTAACTATGAAAAAACGTCTGAATACTATAGCTGACCCGCAAAAATAGATGATATTTGTCTATCTGCATTTAGTCCAAATTGTACATGTGGATGCGATGAACCACAACTCATGGAATTAATGTGGAATTTGAAATGATTGGTAACTTGTGCAATTTGGACCTTTTTTGTAAACTAACCACTTGTTATGGTGGCTGCTTAGAAAATGAGTGGAATTTGACATCCTTCTTCTTGATCTTGTAGGTCATCTAGTTTGATGCAGGTATCAATGTTGTTCGCACTCTCTCAACCCCAATTCCAAGGGAGATGGGTTTCTTCAATTTTCTTGTCTTTATTAACTACTCATTTTCGGTTTGTCTTGTCTGGATATTTTGATGTTCATTTACTATCTCATTGGTAGACATTCCTTATTTAAAAGTCGTCGGTAGGTACACACTTGTTCTAGATGAACATTACATAGAAATGCTTTTGAATAATAATCAAACAGCGGAATTAATACTCTTTCAGATTAAGCTCAGTTGGCTTTCCTAATTGTCTTTGTGGTGCTGTGTAGTTGCTCTCTCTTCTTACATCTCCTTTCCCTTTTATCTGCTGTTTGTCACTATGACTGCATATGTTAGTGAACACACTTTAAGGGGGGAGAAACCAAGGGTATTTCGTGCTTTTAAAGTGTTGAAAGCACGACCTTTTTATAGCAAAAGGGTATACCAATTTCAGAAAACATCACTTATAGGTATCAAAGACTAAGTGCTCTGAGTGCATGCTCAAAGATTGGTGAAAAAGAAATTCTTTTCGTTCTCTTTGCGAAATATACTGTCCCTATGTTTCTTGTTCTTGTCAGATGGTAACTGGCTTATTCAGGTGATTTCTATTCTATCTTCTGGTTATTTGCGGAAGCTCTTATGTGGGTAGTTGCTTGTTTCTATATCATGCAAAATATAAATTTGCTTATCATGTATACTTATCATCTGCAACTTGTGCTTGCTCTGCTATTCCACTGAACGTGACATTCTCCGTAGACAGATTATGAAGGATACAACCAGTATAATAGAATACTGGGTCCATTTGTTTTGTTGGTCGCTGTTCATTTGCCTTGTTCCAATGCTCCGGATGGATAGAAACCGTACTTTTTGAAATTGATTGTAGGTAAGCTATATCTGTGTGCTGTGCGGTTTATTAAGCAATGGATAACTGTAATCCAGAGAAGTGAAAGGATCAAAAGTGGATTAAGTCATCCTTCACGACTGAGGGTTTTTGCAATTTCATTTCGTTATCTCTAGCTAGATTTGCCTCCTGCACAAGGATAAAACGGCCTTTTTTTGTAACCTCTTGGATCACTGGTTTGGTCTGTTCTCTGCTCGTTCATGTTGGTATTTCTTGGTGTCCTTTTCTATTCAAGTGTGTTTGACGTGATGGAAGTCGCTTCTGATGAGAAGTTCCTTCAGTAAAATGTTGTAAAATTTTCTTGGTAATTGTTTCCAGTGTTTCGATCGGGTAGGCGACCGGAAAATACAGTTTCATGAAAGTATGTTGCAATTAACGAAAATATGAGCATATAGGAGAGTATTTCGATGGAAGTTTTAATATGGGTAACTTACATAAATCTCAGATTTTTAATGCGTTGTAACACTTTAACAGAAGGAAATTGAATCAGGTCAACCCGGATTCATATTAAGAGAGAAATAATATATTACTATTTATCTATATTAATAAATAAAAGGAAGAAAAGACATGTCTGTTGGAATATAAAGCTGAACAGCTGTGCCTCTTCAACAAAGAGAAAAAGAGAACCATTTGAATAGTGACATCCCTTCAGAATTAATCAACGCATCTTTTCATTCTCTGCAAGAAAGCAAAAACAACAGATAATTATTCTTCTACCTTTTCAAATTACTCAAGTTCCTGTCAAACATATGTTAAATGTACGAAACCTTTATAAATGAATAAAAAATATGAATCATTATTAAAAAGTATTCATATATATCAAGATATTGACAATAAATGGTATCGCTCATATGTATCACCGTTTATAGTACGAAAATGTATCAAGAAATTAACAACATTATATATATGTATCAAGCGCATTAACTAAAAATATATGTATCAACGCCAAATTAGTAGAGATTTTTTAGTTATGTGATTTTTTAGCTTTTACAGTACGAAGATTCTTCAAAAGAATATGAATGTTTGTCATCATAAAACACACAATAAAATTTTCAAAATTTTAATGGAAAAAAATTAATTGAGATGGTAAAAACTTGAATCAAATTATAAATTGTAAATGATAAGATTTGATGAAATTTTTTTAATTTAATTTTTTTTAGATATTTAAGAGATTTTGTCTCATTATTTACTCTCCTAAAATAATGCAATCTGTTACTTCCTTATTTAATATGTATCAAGAGGAAAACGAGAAATCTGCGATTTTATGAAATATTTTAAAAGATAAGGAAATATTTATACTTATTAGGTTTGTGTTTTTGCGTAATTTTTTCTTTTAATATAGTACTAATAACTAATATTAATGTCCAAGTATGAGTTGAAGTAATTTGGTAGTTGAAAAGAAAACTTCTCCCTATTCACTTTAGATGGATAAGACATGTAGTGCTATTTCATTTTTAGAAATTATATTGTTTTGAGACCCGATAAATGATGTTATATGTTCTATTTACACAACGGATGTTTCTGCTAAAAGCATACAGATTAATAGCCTCATTTTGGTTCCTCACGTGGGGCATCATAGATGAATACCTGTCCAAAATGCAGGTCTCCCCATCCTGCAAATCCCCAAATTTCCGCGATTTCTGGAATTTCCAAGGGGCTGTAACATAAGCAGCCTACCATGATGTTAGTGTGATTACATGGCTTGAACTTGTGACCCGTAGAAGTGAGAGCCTATGGCGTTCTCTTTATCTGGACGAGCCTTCCAGGATTTTTCTGCCCTTTCATTGTATTCCATATAGACCAGTTCTTTTGCTCGTGCTACTGCTTATTGATCCCAAAGTGCACAGGATTTCTGTACTGTAACGCTTTGCCATTGTATTGTTTTTAATTTCCTCGACAAAACCGAGCTGGTTCTAAAGATGGTAATGGCTCGACTCAGCTCCCGAACCTCGCATACATTAGACCTCTGCTTGCCTCTTTGTTGGGTGGAGCACTTTGTCCATTTGGTTTATCAGTTGAGACTAGGGAGCAAAAACAACCATTGGGATTCCTCTACACCTCCCATCTTGAGGGCACACCTTCATCCTGAGCATATGACCTAGTTGTGTGCTCTTATCGTTTTGAACCAGCATGCAACAAAATTTGAATAATCACGTTCGACCTGTGTTTCATTTCTGGGCTAGGGCTAAATGCCTCAGGAATTTGAAATAAAAATACAGTGGAGTTATCAACCCACTCTCAGAGAAAAACTGAGTTTCACTTCTTGGCTAAGTTCAAAAATGCCTAGAATTTTCATCCTCTTAATGTGGCTGATAGATACCACAATGCAATCTGCACCTAACCTTTTTTTTCAACTATTGCCTCTTGCAAGCTTCTGATTGTGCAATTGTATTGGGGGAAATTCCCATGTACACGTGACTGCTTAGGACGAGGGAACACCTGGCATCAGACTGAGACCAGAGGAGGAGTTACAATAAAGGCATCGGAAAACTTATGCAACTTCTACCCAACTATAGCCAGGAACCTTTTGCAGCTTCTTCTTCTTGATCACCCTTTTAACCTTTGCGACATTTACCCACTTACTTGCATCAGCATACAAACCTGATAGCAACACACTACTTCCAGCACTCTCAGGTTCAAGTTTAGCCAATTGTTCAGCTGCAACCGCTGCTAACTTCATGTTTCCGTGCTGCCTGCATGCCCCTAATAATGCTCCCCAAACAAATAAATCTGGTTCAATTGACATGCTCTGAATCAGATCATAAGCCTCGTCGAGTTTCCCTGCTCTCCCTAAAAGATCCACCATACATGCGAAATGCTCCAATCTTGGCTTAATCGCATACTTTTCCTGCATCAGTTTGAACAAACTTTCTCCATACTGCACAAGTCCAGCATGACTACAGGCAGTGAGAGATGCCGTGAAAGTCAAGTGATCTGGTTTGCCTTCCTCCCCTCTCAACATTTGATCGAATAATTCAATTGCCTCGCTGCAATACCCATGATTTGCGTAGCCAAATATCATTGAATTCCAGGTTACTGTATTTCTTTCACGCGTCTTAGAAAATAAGTGCTTTGCTTCATATATAAATCCACATTTTGCATACATGTCTAAGAGAGCACTTCTCACATATACATCTTTTTCGATCCCCATCACTATTGCATAACCGTGTATCTCCTTACCATGCATCAAATCTACCACAGTTGCACAAGCAGGCAATATACTACTGATCGTAGCTGAACTCGGACACATCCCAACATCCAACATTCTCTTAAAGGTATCAAAAGCTTCCTTATTATGAAAATTCCGCACGAGCCCAGAAACAATACTGGTCCAAGAAACTACATCTAGCTCGAGTCCATCATCATGCATCAACTCAACAACCCTAGAAACCATAACTCGATCATCTTCTTGCGAAAACCCTGCAATCAGAGTATTATAAGTCACAACATTAGGCTTCACACCTCGAACTTTCATTTCCTCAACCAAATCCAACGCTTCTTTTACCATCCCACACTGTACACAACCCGAAACCAAAGCATTCAACGCGACCAAATCTTTATCCGCCCTCCCATAAAACACCCTTTTCGCCTTCTCAACTTTACCACACCTCGAATACATATCCACCAACGCACTAACCACATACGAATCGAATTCAAACTCATTCTTTAAAATCACGCCATGCAATATCTCTCCTGTTCGACTATCCCTAAACCGTCCACACGCTTTAAGGACACTAGGAAGAACAAACTTATTTGGCCTCCTTCCTTCCCTTTGCATTTCAGTAAAAACACACATTGCTTCCTCGTAAAACCCACGACGAGCATAGGCTCCGATGAGGACAATCCAACGACGAATATCTGATTTAGGAATTTTGTCGAACAGTGTACGTGCATGGGATAATTGTTTACATTCTGTATAAAATGCAATAAGCTTTGAACCGTAATGGGTTCTTCGAGCTAATCCATTGGTGATTAAGTGTGCATGTAAAGCTTTGCCTAATTGTAAAGCGCCGTTTTGAGTATAGGCTTCAAGAAGATTTGTGTATATGTCGGACGAGCAATTGAAGGAACGATATATAATGGTGTTGGTAGGTACCCTGGCTGCTTTGGCGCCAATGACCATTTTTCTTAGCTTTGGATAACCATAATTGTCAATAAGGTGTGTTTGAACCAGATAAGTTAGCCCGTGCTTTGCGCGGGCCCAACTAATTTTGTGATAAATTATAGTCTATACCATGATATTTACTTGATATTTTTGTGCCATTAAAATTAAAATACAACCATCAAAACTGAAATCAATATAGGAAATAATAGCCAAAAAGATCGTGTGTAAGGTCCTAACTTTTCTGGGTATGTGCAAAATAGGATACCAATTCAAAATCATAGACAAGAATTTTAGGCACACACACAAATACATATATCTATTGTCCTGACCTATTTGGTTCTTGAAATACAAACTGATGAACCGTGATGATTAGCACCTTAAAAACATCAGAAAAATGCACAGAAAAATATTTGCATGTCCAACATATCAAAAATGCGCACACTAATTCCATGTCCATTGCCATTAGTTACTGGTAATACAAGAAATAGTCACATCAGGAATAGGAAAGCGAACGGGAAATCGAAGTAGGAAAGTAGCGAAAGTAAAGTCTTAAAGTCATAGTTTCATATATCAATATAAAATTAGGAAGAGTATAATTTACAACCCAAAAATATGGTCACATGAGTGCAAAGCTTGTAAGACAACATGAGTAAGAATCCCAAATTTATTCAAACTGTCCAAAGGATAATGCCAGAAAATAAAGAAGATATAGACATCCGGATGTGGTGGAACAACCAAACAACTACCTCCTGGAACTTCGATAATCTCCAACTCAAAGTGAGGATCACCTACCACTAGTATTGGGCTCAGAACCTACACAACAGATGCGGAAAAAGTAAGGGTGAGTACTAAAGAAACAAAGTACTCCATCATCGGTAACTGGCCGCATAAATAAAGCAGTGTCGACACTCGGTCCTACATTGTTCTTTCCAAGACTTGGTCAGAAATTATCTAAAATAAAACTATTATATAAGACAGAGTAGTAACTAAAGATGACATCAAACCAGTTCAAGAATAGTATTCGTAACCAACTACTATCAAAGATTTCCACAATAAGCTCAAACCATAGAACACCAGCCATTTAAGCCAACTCAACCAACATAGATGACAATAAGTCGCTTTCATAAACACTTTCTAGTGGCTCGATATCCACGGAACTTCTTAATTGAAAAACACAATTAAACATTTTAAATTATTAGCAATGAGAATACAAGGTTATTATTAAATGTAATAATATCCCATTAAAAAGTAGGGACAGCTATAAAAAGAACAGAACATGTAAATTTGCAAGACTTATAAACATCAAGGAGAAGGAAATCAGTTACTTTACTAATATCACCCGGCTTTCACTGCCAGACACTGTGGGCTGTTTATCTGTTTGAAGAATTTTTCCAAGCAAATTACACTCTTTAAAAAGATGATCGACGAGGATACTGTTTCTGCTTTCTAAGCATGAGTTTATTATACTCTATACGTGATGATGCAACACATTGTTAAATGCATACCTACGTAGCAATTATCCAACTTGTTAGAACATCAAAGAAGAAACAAGTAAGAAAGTGAATACAAGATCAATGACTTTTGTCAACCGAATCCGAGAGTACAGGACCATATGCAGAATCTTACTCAAAAAAGAGATCTAAGATTCTCTCAATTGTCCCAGAGCTGCTCAATTCATCCTTTGCAACTTCATTGCCAGTGTTTAGTAGCACAGAATTGAATTCCACAATCTACAATAAATAAGTAAACAGGTCTAAGATACAAAGAAGAGAAAAATCAGCTGAGATTGTCAACCTAATAAACACGCAGTCTAAAATCATAGCAGATGGGTGTTACGTGTAATTTCATGCTAGTACTCATTTCTAAGCTAATAGCCAAAGATTCGTAGTTGAAAAATACATGACAACAAATCCACCGAGTTTAACAAATGGACTTCACAATTGCTTGCAACACAAATATAAGAACAGTTGATCCTTGAGAAATTATTAACGAACACAACAACAATGGAACTTCTAGCTTGGCATATCCTTGTCAGTGATTGCTATCAAATTGGGTATGGATAAAAAAATGTCAACTCTTTTACTCTAAGATGTAAATCAACAAACCTTTAAACAATGCTTCCCTAGAGGCGGCCTGAGTTCACCATATGTTGTAGGCAGAATCTTGTCATCCGATGATATGTTCAACATCTTTAGCAAGTCGCTTGTGTCAAATACGACTTATATTTAAACTTCCATAATGAGCCGGGATAGAAAAACCATCAGCAAAAATCACTAATTAGCATTATGTTTCTTCTTGGCCAGTTATTTATCTGATGGCTCTGGGTGTCATACTTTCTTACTCGGCCATACTTTTACACAAATTTAATATTTCCAAAGAGTAGAAAGACATTAAAATCATATGCAAGCATGAGGATTACATTTACATATAGACCTTCCTCCCTAGAAACTACGTCAATTTCAACACTCAGCTACAGTAAGAAAACGAACTATCTAGTCATATTTTAGAATGCTACACAAACACAAGACAGTAATTACCACGAGGGGGGAGGGGACAAAAGCTGTAATAAAGAAGGAAACTAAACAAATAACATAAGTGTTAATAACTGAAGGTAATTAACCTATTTAGCGAGAGAAGATTGTATTAGAAGAATCGAAAACCATTATCATGCCAAATTTTTTCCGAACAAAAATGATGAGCCCACAAGAAAACGATATTAATTTATGAAGAAGAAAGAGAGTTGATTAGGGTAAAAATTGAGATAAAAGCTGACCTGAAATTACAACACCAGATGAGAAGTAGTCTTTGAATATCTGAAGAATAAAATACTATCTGAATTTTATTTTATTTTTTACAATTTCACTAACAAGAATCAACAAACAATTAACGAATAAAGAACAACAACAACAAAAATTGATTCGAATCAAACAACGAAGTAATAGAAAAACAAAAACACAAACCGGCTTAGCGCATTCGATCCTAAGTGTATTGCCATGAGAGAAGGATCCTTGTAGTGCATCTTTAACCTCTTTAGAATCATTGATGTTTCTGAAATACAGAAAACAGAATCCGCGAGAGGGGCTTCTGGAACAAAGAAGTTAGATCGACATCGGTAACGTCAGGGGCTAAATTACCAACCCATAGATTGTTCGACGGCGTTTCTCCTGGCAGCGCCATATTTCAAACCCTAGAAAATTACAAATCCAACACGAGAAACGAAATCAAGAAAAAGAACTATTAAATCGAGGAGATAAATTGATGATTGCAAATTTATACTATCTGAATTTTGTTGAGAAGATGAACGGGTACGTGAGAAAATTAGGCGGGAGATGACAAAAAAAAAGAAAAAAAAAAGATGGTGATAATTTGATCAGCTAAAATTAAAATTTTATTTAAATTGTGATTAAGTTAATTGGGATGTAAAATATAATTTTTAAAAACTTTTTAAAATTTTCCACCTTTTCTTTATCTTCCAATTTTTTTTTTTTCTTCCCATTTTCTTCTTCTTATTTTTTTTTCTTACTTTAGATTTTTCTCTTCCTCCATCTTTTTTTCTTCTTTTTCTTTATCTTTTCATTTCGTTCTTCTTCCTTTTTTACTTTTCATGAACTATTTTTTAAAAAAAAATTAAAAAGTTTGAAAAGAATTTTTTAATTTTTTTAAAAAATGATGAAGAAATAATTCAGCAAATTTAACAATTACTAGAGTTGCTTAAGCAACTATGATAGTTGCTTTAGCAACTACGATAATTGTTTCAGCAACTACGATAATTGTTGCAACAACTACTATTAGTTGTTGTGTTACAATAATTATCGAAGTTGCTGCAGCAACTATTAAAATTGCTGCAGCAACTATTAAAATTGCTGCAGCAACTATTAAAATTGCTGCAGTCGAAGTTGCTGCAGCAACTTTGATACTTAGTTTTTGAAAAAAATCTGGTTGGAGGAGGAGCCTACGAAAAATTGATATTTATGATAAAAATAGAGGTGGTGGTGTTGGTGGTGGCGTCGAATGAGAAAATGACATTTGTTGTGGAGTTGATAGCGACTGTGGTGGAGGAGAAAGAAGAAAAATAGGCGATACTTATGTAGAGGGAGAAAATAATGGTGAATCTGGAAGAGGTGACAATGGTAGTGATAGTGGAGGAAGAGGAGTTGGTGGTGGCGGCGGCAATAAAAAGGGTGTGGAGGAGTGGTGGTAATGGTGTAGGAATCTTTGTGTAAATAATAAAACTTGAGAGTTTTAAAATTAGTGTCATTAACACTAATTTTAAAATTGTCACCTTTACTCAATATTTACGACTTGTGTCGCTCTTTTTTAGTTTTGAAATATTTTTGTCACCCTTAATTAATTTGCCCGGGTATGTTTCTAGAGAAAAATGGAATGAAACAAAAGAATGAAGTGAAAAATAGATTATTCTGGAAATCTCTTTTTATTGTGCAAAATGACTATTTTGCCCTTGATCGTCCTCATCTCATATTTCTATATAGTAGTAATAAAGAGTGAAGTATCAAAAACATATTTAAATTATCTTTTTTGTTTTTGAGCTTCACATACTTAAATCATCACTCATTAATTTAAGAAATATATCTCAACTAATATATGATGATGCGTGTGTATTGCACTCTTGTTTAAAAAAAGGTAAAATACATTGCCAGACTTCCAGAGTTTGACACAAACTTTCAGTTTGTCACCTTAACTAATCCTTATTCATATTTTAAACACTTAAATTCGGCGCTTGCTGTGTCAATTTAACGTTGTTTGCTGACATAATAAAACGAGTGTAAAACACTCATTAATGTCGTGTGGGAGGCTTCTTTTAGCTCGTTTTTATTTTATTTTTCTATTCTTCTCTTCTCCATTTTCAATCATCATTTTTTCAAGCTTAAACTCCTTCAATGGTGAAATACATTCGATGATGCCACGATGAATTTTTGCGGCAGAGATTTCTTCAAAATTAAACCCCTTCTTTCTCCTCGATTTAAATTGAGAAAAAATGATAAAAATTTAAAGGTAAAAAGTGACAAAATTTTAAAGTCGAGAAAAAATAAGGAGTGAAGTCAAATTAGTGGACAAATTTTATTGTTTTGAGGCATTTTAGTTATAAAAACAAATAAATTGTCAGCTTTGGATCAAAAGAAATTGAAGAAAAAGAGTGATTACAATCTCATAATTTTTTTTCAATCATTTCTTTTACTTTTTAAAATGTTATTAACTTGTTACGAATAATTTGAAAAGAATTGAGTTTCTTTCATAAAAATGACGAGAGAGAGTATGGAATATAGTAGGAAAAGACAAATAGGAGGATGTTTATGTTAGAATATACTATAAATCATGCGATTTTAATATAGTATTATTTATTGAACAACTATTTATTTATTTATTTATTTATTCAATTTAATAAATCATTGTCATATATATGTCCCTTATGAAAAAATTTATTTTGAATGAGACTCAATCAACAATACTTGTATGAGGCTCCACTAACTTCTTGACACATGGATTGTGGGACACTAGCATAATTGCAAGGTGCCTTAAAGACATCGAAAAGAGTGAAATGCCAACTAGTCTATGTACTTAACCCAATAAAAATGATCTAACAAAATAAGAGGGATCTTAGGTCAGATCGAACATGGAGAACTTGGAACCTGGTCACTCAATATTTGGGGTGGTGAATTGAAGCTACTCATGCACTCCTGTCACGACCCCCCTCCCCAAAACAAAATAAGGATCATGATAGCACTTGTCGCGGCATACTTAGACAAGTAAGCCTATCACCCAAACTGTACAAAAAGGAAAAAAAAGATAAAATTGTCCAAGATAAGGCTTCTTGAACCAAGCCAAACCATATAAGTAATCATGACAATACGGAAAGAACTTATCCAAATACCATACATTCTTAAAATCAGGTGTCAATAGTGTAATAACTTTGAATACTATGCATGAGTCAAATACATAGAAAAATAACTACAAAGAAGCAATCTATGTCTCCTAATACTGATAAAGATATAACTAATACCGAAAGATAGAGGCGAACTCCGTACATAGGAACATCCAACCACTACCTTGAGTAATCTGAAGGCGTCCAAAATCAGCCAATCTGAGGCGCACTCGAGCTAGGATTTACACCAAAAAGGTGCAGTAGGCATGAGTACAGTCCACTTGTACTCAGAGGGTATCATAGGCTGACCAAGTAAAGTAGTAAATAAAACATACAAAATATACACTAAGGGCACATCACCTGCAATCAGAAAATGTCCCACAATGATAGCCTATACCGCTTGCACTAACAGTTCCACAATATCCACACATAATACAATAATACACCAGATAGGGATACAAATACACACAATATCACATATAAGTAGAACAAAGAGGAATATGTATACTCAAGATCATCAAGTACAAATAAAGGAAGATAGAACAATTAGACATTAACAAGTCAAGATATAGAACAAATAGATAGATGGTAAATCAATATGGCAATACAAGCACAACATAACACAATAAAACAAGGGCAATGTATATGATGATGATGATGTACGAGGTCATCTTACAACCTCCGAGATCGTCGTACAATCTCCGTATACACCTACGGAGGTAAGCCTCCAGACGTGAGTTCCATGAGGGGTTCATCAACCCATATACAATCCATATATCAATATATCCTCCCCGGCACCTCCCTCGGGGAGGGTTATAAAATCCAATATTCTTAATATTTTCTGTATTTCCAGTACTTTCAATATTTCAGTATTTTTAATACTTTCAGAGCACATAGACACAAATTCAGTATGACAAACAACAACAATAAGTATATATAAAACATACAACAACAAGTAAAATTATGTGTATAATGCCATGAGGATGATAATTCAATGCTCACGACCCATCATAATGAGTATTTCCACAACCAATCATAATAACACATTTCCACAACCACGTGAGCCAATATCCACTCATTAATTCCGCCATCCATGAATTTCCACATGTTTCATATGCCAATAAGTATGAATATATCACAACACACCAATGGTACCACATTAGGCATTTCAACAACATAATACACTTATTCACATATATTGAAGGCTATCAATATCACATAGGACCCTACACGGTCACACATATCACATCATATCTCAATTCCAATAATTACGTCACATATAGGCCCCCACACAGGCACAACATATAAATAGCCATTTTTCATGATTGGTTTCCACCCTTAACATACATTTTGTACCATCATTTACTACCCACCTAGTCTGAAAAAGTTAAGTCATAACCTACCTCGAATGTTGAAATCAGTCTGCTACACTTCGAACCCACAATCTTACTTTCCACGAACAATTTCGAAATCAACTAAAACCAAGAAATATAGAATCTATGCATAAAAACAAAGCTAACGATACCCATATTGATTACTTTTGATTCGGAGTTAAAACGGACCCCCGAAATGAATTTTTGAAAAAGAAGGGCAAAATCATAACTTTACTTTGAAAATGTATTCCCCATATTTTTAAGATTCTACAGTTGAAACCCAAGTTAAATCGAGTAAAAAACGAGGTTCAAATCGAAAAAAAACTATTTTTGAGCTTTACCAGGTAAAATCTTTGAAATTCGTGTTAAAATCAAGAATTAAAGTTATTTTGAAGGTTAAATTGAGGAGAAACTAGTAATTATAAGATTAAAACATTGTTCAAGTGAAAAAGAGTGAAATTGGGGTTTAAAATCACGCCCTAAAAGGTCGAAATAAGCTTGGGTGCATCGGGACCCGAACCAAAGGTCTACCTAACCTAAAATCGATATTGCGGAGCTGCTGGCACAGTTCGTTCATCCATCCATCGCACGGATCAAAAGATAACCACGCAGGTCTAAAATAAGGCTCTCTAAGCCACCAAAAATCACAGTATCACATAAAAGATATCAAAATGCATCGGGAATCATGTCAATCACTCGAACACCCCAAAAATACTACAATGCAACTATGGGAGGGGTAAAACAATCAAATCACATAAAATCACAAATTTCACATATTTTATCAAATTTTCAAGCTGTTACAACTCCATCTCAGCTCCACCTGCAAAAAGGGAAACATCAGCACCAACAAAAGAATAGTGCAGTTGGAAAGCTTACCAGTTGATAGACAAGGTAGTAGGAGACGATATCCTGTGTTATTTTTTAGTGAACCTACATCATCCACAAGAGAGCACAACTAAAAAAGAGGAAAGGAAAATCAAAAGAAGGTAGATAAGGCAAGAAATGAAAGGAAGGAGAGAAGCTTACTCTTGAGAGATAATAAAGCAACAACAAGAAGATGGCGATCATGAAGGTTAATTATCCAGAGAAGAAGGGCGATGAGCCTAATGTTGACATGCGGCGGCAGCATTTTTTCAGATGGTAGGGGTGAAGAAAAGGAAAGCCAAGTGTTTCCTTTTACAAACCCTACAAAGGGTATACGTAATGATAGGGGTGGACTCGGGTTACCGAGTTGGACCGAGGAAGGGAGTTGAGTTTTTTCTTTTTTTTTGTTTGTTTGTTTGGTGTGGACTAATAAGGGTGTTGGGTTCAATGTCATGTGTTAATCATTATTAATTAATAAAATTTAAAATTTTACCCCCCAAAAAGAGATATAATACTTTAGACATATCAAATTTCTTCTAATAATTATTTCCTTTTATATAAAAAGTTTATTTTTTAAAATAATATTTAATATATATTTTTTTTAATTCTAACCTATTATTGTTAAAAAATAAGGCCCCTCAAATTTGGAGGCTTAAGACGGTCGCCTCTTTTTCTATGAGGTAGAGCCGCTCCTGGCGTGAACTATGTATTTATGTTGGTTGTCTATAATTCATGTAAGCAGTATGATTCTGGTATGCTTCCGTTGTTTATGCCTGTTTTCCAACAACTGATATCAAAGGCTCGCTTGTATTTTTATAGAAAATACGAAATTTACACATGTACGATTGTGTAGGTTTGCTCTTTCTTCCAGATTGTGAAAGAAAAACGCATGTAAAAGGGACAATTATCTTACTGACCAAATTGGAAAAGGAATAGGCGCAAGGATACACGGTGATTCAGTTTTCTATATCGGTGGCTAGTTGCAATATTTTGTTGGTTTGTTTCTTTTTAATCTATTAAATTTGCAAAATTTGATGAGGGAATCATTTAAGTTGCTGATGAACAAGTTATCATTGAAAAAAATGTCGACATATTTTACTTTACAATATTTTTTCTTGATTGGTTGCACTTTTCGGCACATCTGTAGCAACTAACTGGAAAGGTTTTGTTGTTTTGATAACAATGTTATCTTTTGAAAATTGATTCCTTGTTTTGATTGGTCCAACACGAAATTACATGCGCACGTATTACTTTCGTGAGTATATTATCATACGCATTTATTTGTAAAATTTTAATTTATCACACACATTAAAAAATAATTAATAACAAGACTATTTTAGCACAGTATCCTTATTAAATAATGTTTACATTATGTGTTAAAATTAATTTGAAAAAAATTAATTAATGTTAAGGGTAAAATAGAAAAAGAAAAGTTATTTTGTCTTGATATGTCAAAAATGACAAGTAAAAATAGAAATTTACTTAGGAAATTACTGACAGGTAAAAGTTAACGGAGGGAGTACTTTTGATATATAATATTGTGTAGAGTAAGAGTTTATGATCAGTAAATACTTATCACTAAAGTGGTTTATTTATTTGGAATCATTCAAAATTCTTAAGCTTTATACACGTGAGATTATATAAATACATGAATTGAGAATTGTTGTGAATAAATAGAATCTACGAAAGTAGTCTATCTATTGAAGTCATTGAATTTTTTTTTAATGTATCATGTATAAATTGTCATAAATAAGTGTACATGAGAAGAGATATTAAAGGTTTTCACTCAGAAAGAGAAAATGTAATATCTTGAACTCTCAGGTATATTAAACAAGAAAAATATTTTGGTAAAGAGGGTTCATCCCCATGATTGTCAAGATTAAATAGTAATGAAATATTAAGTTTATGTGCTGGCTTAGACCTTCCTCCCATCGGATGAATTTAGAAGTCATTACGTATTTAATCGCTATCTCTCCTAAACTGAGTAATCTATGACTGGATCAATGTAACTAGAGTTAGGTTTTCACTTAAACTAATAGTATACCCATCTGATTTAGGTGTAAAAGTTTATGGAGTGAATAATCAGTCATTATATATGTATATTGTATGAATAGTTCTCCAGTCGCGTCGATTCATTATTTGAGATGCATGAATATATATGTATATGATGAGTTTGAATTTAATCGTTCAATGTTTACATGACTGTGTTGTTGATCTATTGTAATGTTTTTCAATTTTAGATTTAATATGTCTCCTTTTACCTCTTTTAGCACTATTTTGAGTCAAAATAAACTTAGGATTCACAATTTTGTTGAGAAAAGTTCTACTTCTAAATCGAAAGGTGAAAAGAAGAAGAAAAATACTCACAATTCTAAGAAAGCTGTAGCTTAAACTGGCATCGTGAAAAAGCCTAACGGCAAGTATTTTCATGACAAGATGTTAGGCCATTAGAAGACAACACATTGTTTAGTTTTCCTAGCTAAGAGGAAAAAATAAGCTAGATTCACTTTCACTTGTTATTGAAAAATGTTTAGCGGCTGTGTCTACCATATCATGGTGTATAGATTCAGGAGCCATTGATCATATTTGCACTACTTTGAAGGGGTTTCAAGAAATGAACAAGCTGGATAGATGTGAAGTTAGTGTTTTTCAGGCTGATGGTTCAGCAGCTCCAACTTTAGCATTAGAAAATATTTGTATTTCGTTTGGTAATGGTAGAGTTTCATTTTAAAAGACACATTATGTACACACTTTCTAGAGTTTTGAGATATGGTTATGATGTTAATTTTTTTTGATAATGATTGTGTTATTAGCTATAATAAATATTTTATCTTTGCTGGTATATTGATTGATGGTCTTTTTATTATTAATATCACTTCTGAACTTCAACAAAACATCAAGCTAAATATTGTTAATCTTTTAACTAAAAGAAAACGTTCTTCTGAGTTTAATGAGCTTATTTATGGCATTTGCATCTATGACACAAAATCTAGATAGGATTTCAAAGTTGGTTCGGGATGGACCTTTAAGTTCATTAAAAGTGGAGGCACTGCCAACATGTGAATCCTATTTAGAAGAAAAAATGGCTAAGAAACCTTTTTGCTCAAAAGAAAATAGAGCAAATGATAAATTAAAGTTAATTCATTCTGATTTGTGTGGTCCAGTGAACACTCAAGCGAGACGTGGTTATGAGTATTTAGTGACTTTTATTGATGGTTACTCAAAATATGAATATATTTATTTGTTGTATCGTAAGTATGAATGTTTTGAAAAATTTAAAGAATTTAAGACAAAAATAAAAAAAACAACATGATAAATGTATCAAGTCCCTATGATCTGATCGTGGTAGTCAATACCTCTCTAATGGATTCATTAGTTACTTATCAAAATAAGGAATTACATCTCAAATGTCTGCACCTAGAACTCCACAACAGAATGGTTTAGCAGAAAGAAGAAACAAGACTCTTTTAAAAATGGTTAGATCTATAATGAGTTACTCTGATTTGCCTTATTTGTTTTAGAGTTATGCACTAGAAACTGCAAACTATATTCTAAACTTATTTTCTTCCTAGTCATTACCTGTGACATCTATAAAACTGTGAACTAGGCATAAACCTAGTCTGAAACATGTTCGAATTTGGAAAATGTCCAGCACATTGCTGAAAGGGAAGACAAAAAAGTTGAAACCTAGATTAGAAGTATGTGTTTTTATTGGATACCCTAAAAGAACGAAAAATGGTTTGTTTGGCGATCCTACAGAAAAAAAGATCGTTCTATGTGCCAACACTAAGTTTCTAAAAAAGGATTTTGTAACAAACCATATTCAAGAAGTAAACTAGTTTTTATAGGAATTAAGAAATAGGTAACACATCAACCTACTGACGATAATGAAAATCAAATTCAAACTTCAGATGTCAGAGTTGATTTACCATTGCATTTTTATAGTGGAATGTTAATAAACATACAGTTCTACAAGTACAAATTTCTAAAAATCCATTGCATCAAAGTTGTGAGGGTGCACTAGAAAAAGAAGTCATTGATGTCCCAACATCGAAAGGTGATGAGGATAACATAGAGACTCAACATTCAGCAAATGATGTGGTTCAACCACAAGATCATAATAGTGCAGTTGCCTCTATATTGATCCTTACAACCGAAGTGCCTCGTCGTAGTGAGAGAGAAATAACAAAACTATCTTGATATGTACTCTTGGGAGAGTTTTTTTATAGAACCCCTGAAGAGTTGAATATCGAGCCAATGAATTACGATAAAACACTACAGGATAAAGATACAAACAAATAAATTATTGCTATAAAATCAGAAATGGAGTCCATGTACTCCAATAAAGTATAGAATCTTGTAGAACCACCTATATATGGAGTCAAACTCATTGGATGCAAGTGGATCTATAAGAAACAAGGAGGAGTAGATGAAAAAGTGCGAACTTACAAAGCTAGACTTGTTGCAAAGGGATTCATTTAGAAAGAAGGGATCGATTATGAGAAAACCTTTTCACTAATAGTCATGCTTAAGTCTATTAGAATTCTCTTATAATTGTTGCTCATTATGATAACGAGATTTGAAAAATGGATGTCAAGACAACTTTCCTTAATAGAAGTCTTGATGAAGCATTTTTATGTGGTAACCAGATGGTTTCATTCAAAAGGGAATGAATACATGCCGTGCAAGCTTAAGTGATCCATTTATGGATTAAAGCAAGATTATAGGGCATGAACCACTTCTTTTTACAATATGGTTAAGACTTTTGGTTTTGAACAATGTCTTGATGAGTCTTGCGTGTACAAAGAGTGGAATGGGGATAAAGTAGTGTTTTTAATATTGTGTGTATATGATATCTTGATCATACAGGAAATAATGTGGGCTTGTTAACTTCAGTTAAGAAATGGTTATCTAGTAATTTTGATATGAAAGATTTGAGAGAAGTTGTTCACATCCTTAGGATCAAGGTTCTACATAATCGTAAGAAAATGATGTTAGGCTTATCTCAAGATCTTTATATGATACAGTTCTTACCAGGTTTAACATGCATGGTTACAAAAAGGGATTTTTTTTCCTTTTAGACATGAAATTTCTCTTTTTAACGATCAATGTCCTAAGACAGATAAGGAGATAGAAAACATGAAGGCAGTTCCTTATTCATCCATTGTAAGAAGCCTCATGTATGTGATATTATGCACTATACCCGATAACTGCTTTGATGTATGCATGGTTAGCAAATTTTAGTCTAACCCCAAAAAAGAACACCGGACAGTAGTTAAGCATATAATCAAGTGCCTAAAAAGAACTAGGGATTACATGCTAGTTTACCATTTAAATGAGTTAGTGCCTATAGGGTACGCAAACTCATATTTCCAATCTGACAAGGTCTCTAGAAAGTCGACTCTAGAAATGTTTTTACTTTGGAAGGATGCATCATTGTTTGAAGGAACATCAAGCAAACTTGTATTGCTGATTCCACAATGGAAATCAAATATGTAGAAACCTCTAAGGCAACTAAGGAGGTAGTATGGCTCAAAAACTTTTTCAAAGACTTGGTGGTTGTCCCTATGATAAAAGCACCACTTATAATTTATTACGACAATAGTGGTGCAGTTGTAAATTCAAAGTAACCACGTAGCCATAAAAAGGAAAAACACATTAAGCATAAGTATTATTTGATTCGAGACTAATGTGTCATGGTTTTATGGCACTTTCGATGCTTAAAACTAGAAAATATGCAAGTAATTAGGTTTGTTTTGGTAGATATAATATGTTTTTGTGTCTCTTTTGCAGAGAGATAGGTTTTAAAGCTTAAAAATGAAGAAAAAGAGTTAACATTAGAGAAGATCATCACTTACGATTCCACTTATGTGGCGTAGGTCCCACTTACGTCCCGTATGTGTCCTGCCATTGCTCTTAGAGAAGAAACTTCAGAGAATCAGAACGTTTGAGTGTTGAATACTAGTTACGAGGGGTCACCTACGACCCATAGGTATTAGTGTAAGTGTCAAAGAATTGAAGTTCAGATAAGTTGATTTTGGAAGAGTCTTCTTGTACCTACGAGGAGGCAACCTAAGGGACGTAAGTACCACCTACGCCCCATGGGTATCAGTACAAAAGAAGATGTTGTAGATTTGAGAATACTTCTACCTACAATGGCCACCTACGCGGCATAGATGCCACTTACGGCCCATAAGTAGCGTCGTAAGTGGCCACCGACTTAATTTTCCCCGTACGTATTGGTTTAAATTTCAGGATTTGAAAGTAATCTATAAATACTCTATTGACATTTTATATTTATTTTATGAACTCATATTATTCAAAAACATATATTGATTTCAAGATTGACTTTTGATCTTAGAATTCCTGTGTTTTTGGTTTTTGGTTGATTAATTGATTTGGGACTTTATGGTTTATTCTTTTATTGTTGTGAGATTTATTATATGCCTTTATTTATTAAATTCCATGGTGTGTATTTCAACTATGAGAAACTAAATACTTTAGCTTGGGTTGTGGAAACCCTAGCAGAATAATGAAGTAGGGGAAGTGTAAGGTCCTTCTACATCCTTCTTTATGTTTGCATTGTGATCTTCTTCGGTTTTATTGTTGCCTTAGCTGTGTCCACCACTGAGAACCCGTCTGTATTCGAGATCATCTTCATAAGAGAGATTGAGATTGGAAAAAAAAAGATTACGACAGTGATTTGAAGCTATCAACCCTCGTCTAATAACTTGATACCCAAAATGTGATAATTAAATCGGGATTAAAGACAAGGGTTAATAAGGAGACACCCTGAGACTCATAAGATGAAGGGTGAGATTTATCAAAGCATTCACAAGATGGTTGGTAATACCTAGCTTGTCAGATTTTGCATATGTGGCGGTGAGATAGTTGGATTGAGCACGAGAAACTTAAAGAGTTAGGAAGCCAGGAGGAACATAGTCCTCGTCTTCATCTCAGATTGGTCACAACCAAAATCACTCACGACTTGTTACTTTTTATGTTTACTACAAATTTCCCCATTTACTTTTCTGCACTTCCAGCTACTTCAATAAGTTCGAGAGACATATTCAACGTATTCTCTGCGGGATTCACCCCAACCTAGTTAGATTACTATAATTTGACAACAATTGCATTGTATCTTCTAGGAGGGTATAGTTTGGCGGGGAATACAGTTAGCAATTTATTGGTTGGAGCTGTTGAAGTTTTTGGCTTTTAATTTTTTGTTCTTCTTGAGGTGTACGTCGGTGTATGCCCAATACTAAGAGTCAAGGCAATCCCTTGATCCCATTTGATCCAAATCTAGAAAGAATCTTATAACAAAATCATATGATGTCATAACATGGTCGTGAAACTTATCATGAGCTACCTCAAGATGATCCATAGGACTTCCCCCCCTCTTTAGGAGACAGTCAAGAAAAACCCTCCATAATTTCTAGTAGAGGCTAATGCAAGGAGGGATAATGAGGTTGCCCAACATGTAATTCAGGAGCTGATCATCGAGCAAAACTCAACATAGGTAGTAGAGATAGATCTCTAGTACCCCCAACATTTCAATATTTACCAGCATAAAAAAATCCTGATGAAGACATGAGGTATGTAGAGCCTACCAAGATAGGAGCTATCATTCCTCTCAGGGGGTGAAGTTAGACATTACTAGTGCTATAATCCAGTTGTTGAATCTAAAAAGTGTGTTTTCTACTCTGCCGACTGATGACAAAAACACGCACCTCATTAATTTTTTTAGAATTTATACTTCATATAACATACCTGGGGTAGATCAAGAAGTGTTGAAACTTAGTTTTATCCTGTTCTCTCTAATTGGTTAAGCGATATTAGGGTTAGAGAAACTACCGTGTGGGTTCATTACTACTTAGAACAGTTGTGGAAGCAGTTCTTAGACTGGTTCTTCCCTCTTGCCAAAATACTATAGTTTAAGATGAGATCTACAGTTTAGGTAATTATATTCTGAATCAATAAATGAGGCATGGTTTCGGTCAAAGAAGAAGTTGATGATGGTGCCTAATTATTGAATTTCAAGGAGAAATTTATTGGATATGTTCTATCGTGCCCTGAATACCAATTCCAAATATATAGTGTATACGATTATTGGTGGAGTGTTCATGAACCTGCGCTGGGAGGTAGAATTAGAAATATTAGATCAGATCTCTCTTACCAATCGAGGGTGGCATACTTGGGATTCGGAGAAAGATATTAGTGCTTATTTCATTGGTGCTTCCAGAGAGCATAGAGTTGTAGATAATTCTGTGGCTCAAGAAGTTGTGCATCCGAGGACGATTAATGGTTTACTGCCAAAGTAGTTTGCAATAATGAATTCTGAGAAGGTGAATGCTATTGGCACACAATGTAAAGCATCTCAGTCATATGATTCTAATGTAGATGAAGAAGTAAATACCTAGATAGAGAGTTGGTGGGTTTTCGAGCCAAGGTCCAATCGTCTGCTCAAGATAATTAGAACTCAAGGCAAGGGAACCAAGGTCAGAACTACATGAGTATTGATATAGGGATCAGAGCAGAGAGAGAGATAGCGACTGGAGATATAATGATGATTATAAGGAGAATAGTGGTGCCTATCTTCTACCAGGGAACCGTAACACTGAGTCAAGGATGGAGGCATTGCTCACTAAATTAGTTAAGGGTTCAAAAAGTCAAGAAAGTTGCCTTAAGAAGATTAAATACAAATATTTCAGGTTTGACCCAGAAAGTGGAATTGCATGCTACTATGATCAAGCAACTTGAACAATAATTTGGTTAGATATCAGCGACTTTGAATCAGCATCAATCGAGCACCCTTCCAACTAATACTATGTAGAATCCAAAGAATGACAGTTACTATTTGGCCATCACAAGTTGGAGTAGTAAGGCTACAATTTATCCTCCCATGCCTGTATTTGATAAAGCTAAGGATGGTGTTGTTGATGTAGATGAGACACCTGAAGTGAAATCTAGAAAGTTGGTGACTAGTGGTGAGTCATTGCAAAAATCTACATATTGATAAAAGAGATGAAAAGGAAAAACGTAAGGGAAAAGAAGTTGATCCTATACTAAAGACCATTCCACGACCTCCTCCACCTTTTCCTTAGAGATTGAAGAAAAGATAAAAGGAAGGAAAGTATCAAAAGTTCTTATTGATGTTGAAGGAAATGTCTGTTAATATTCCTCTTATAGAAGCATTAGGACAAATGCTTGGATACTCTAAGTTCATAAAGAATTTGGCTACTAGATAGCAGATGGTTGGTTTGAGCTCACTGATAATGTTCACTATTGTAGTGTCGTTAATTCCTAATCGTTGGTTGAGAAGAAGGATGACCCTAACATTTACTATTCCATGTACCATTGGGTCCTTCAATTTCTCTCAAGCTCTATGTTATTTGGAAGATAGTATCAATCTGATGTCGTTGGTAGTATATAAGTTTTTTTGGTTGGGGGCACCCAAACCTATATCCATAAGGTTATTGATGACTACCCAGACTGTGAAGAAATCGGTTGGTATTTTGTGTGTTGTTTTGGTGAATATTGCATCCTTCTTATTTCCAACTGATTTCGTAATCATTGTTCCTGGGGTGGACTTCGAAGTCCCTATTTCTTGGGAAGGCCTTTCCTAGCTACGGGTAGGGCCTTGATTGACATGGAGATGGGGAAGATAAAGTTTAAACTTAATGAGCAAGTTACTTTTAATGTGTGATAGTCTATATGGTAGTCGAATTATATGAGAGAGGTATCCGTGATTGATACTGTTGAAGATAATGCAGTGACTGTTCCCATTAAAAAAAACATGGGTTTGAGGCATTAGCAGCGGTTATCGTGAACTTTAACATCAATGGCATCGATAAGTATGATGAGATGGTGAGCGCGTTATATGGTAGAGGTTCTTATAATTATGCTTCGAAGAAGCTAGATCTTGATCTGAAGAATAGAACCACTCCTCCAACTTGACTATCTTTTGAGGAGTCACTGGTCTTGGAATTAAAGGCCCTCCCATCTCACTTGCGTTATGCATTGTTGGGGGCCAATAATACCTTATTAGTCATTAATTATTGTTGATTTCTTAGAAACACAAGTTGAAGCATTGATCTCAGTGTTGTAGAGGTTCAAGAGGGCCATCAAATGGACTATTGCAGACATTATAGAAATTTTACTCGATATTTGCACGCATAAGATATAGCTTGAACCAAAATGTATACCCAGCATCGAGCACCAACATCGGTTTGATCCTCCTATATAGGAGGTAGTAAAGAAAGAGATTATCAAGTTGTTAGATGCTGGAGTGGTTTATCCTATTGCGAATAGTAAGTGGGTTAGTTTGGTTTAATATGTACCTAAGCAGGGTAGGGTCACTGTGTTCCCTAATGAGAATAATGAATTGGTGCCCATGAGATCGGTTACTGGATGGAGAGTATGCATGGATCACAAAAAGTTAAATACTTGGACTCAAAAAGATCATTTTTCTATGTCATTCATGGATCAGATGCTTGACGGACTAGTGGACAGAGGTTGCTACTATTTTCTTGATAGGTACTTGGGATACAATCAGATTTATATTGCTCTTGAGGATCAAAAAAATGAATTTTACTTGCCCTTATGTGACTTTTGTATTCAAGAGGATGTTGTTCGGACTATGCAATGCTTCTGCCACCTTTCAGCGGTGTATGTTGTCGATATTTTTTGACATGGTGGAGGACACTATAGAGGTTTTCATGGATGACTCTTTGGTTGTTGGGGACTCCTTTGATGATTGTTTGGCCCATTTGGCCAACACATCCCAAAGATGTGAGGAGTGCAATCTGGTACTGAATTGAGAGAAGTACCATTTTTATGGTGAAAGAAGGTATTGTTCTCAATCATAAACTCTCAAAGATGGGTATTGAGGTGGATAGAGAGAAGATAGAAGTGATAGAAAAATTGCCACCTCGTGTCTTAGTTAAAGGTATCCAAAGCTTTTTGGGTCATGTTGGCTTTTATAGTATGTTTATCAAGGACTTTTCTAAAATTGCTAATCCTCCATGCAATCTTTTAGATAAGGAGGTGAAATTTCCATTTGATGATGCATGTATCAAGGCCTTTGAGTTCCTTAAGAGCGGTTGGTCTCATCTCCCATTATTGTGTCTCTCGATTGGTCTTTATCATTTCATGTTATGTGTGATGCTAGTGGAGTGGCCTTGGGTGTTGTCCTAGGCCAAGGACGTGAGAAAATCCTTCACCCGATCTATTATATCATCAAGGCATCAAACACCACACAGAAAAACTATACATTCACTAAGTAGGAGTTATTTGCGGTGGTTTTTGCCTTTAAGAAATTTTGGTCCTATTTGATAGGGACCAAAGTCATAGTTCGCACAGATCATGCAGCTTTGAGGTATCTAATGCCGAAGAAATAAGCAAAATTAAGGTTTATACATTGGGTCCTTTTTGTTGCAAGAATTTGACTTTGAGGTAAATGATCTAAAGGGCACTGAGAACCAGGTTACTGATCAATTATCTTGCCTTAAAGAGGAGGCAATGAGGAAATTAGGGGATGAGCTTGAAATAAATAATACTTTTCCAAATGAGCGGGGCTTGCCAGCATCTCAAAACTTAATCCCTAGTTCGATAATTTTGCTAACTTTTTGGTAAGTGATCTTGTTTCGGAAGATTTTTCATTCCAGTAACGTAAGAGGGCCATGCATGAGGTGGGAAATTTTTGTAAGGATAAGCCTCATCTCTTTTAGATTTGTATGGATGGTTTTATTCATAGATTTATTCCTGAGGTAGAGATGATGAGCATCCTTGAGGCTTGTCATTCATTGTCAGTTGGGGGTCATCATGGTGGTGCCTGCACAATCCACAAAATTCTACAGTGTGGGTATTATTGGCTAACTATATACAAGGATGCTTATGACTTTGCTCAAGCCTATGACTAGTGTCAGAGACAAGGTAATATCTCATAAAAACATGAACTCCCCATGACACCTTTCTTGGAGTTAGAGCTGTTTGATGTGTAGAAAATTGATTTCATGGGTCCATTTGTGAGCTCATATGGGATGAAGTACATTTTAGTGGAAGTCGTCTATGTTTCAAAGTGGGTGAAGGTGATTGCACTTTCCAAAAATAAGGGTAGAAGTGTCACTGCGTTCTTGTAAAAGAATATTTTTTTCTCTGTTTGGAACTCCACTTGTGATTATTAGTGATGGTAGGTCTCACTTCTACAATCTTGTTTTTAATGATTTACTTTAAAAATATAGTGTGAAGCATAAGGCAGAAACACCTTACCATCCTCAGACGAGTGGGCAGGTTGAGGTCTCCAATCAGGAGATCAAGTCCATAGTGGCAATATTGTAAATCCCAACAAGACTGACTGGCCAAGGAAGTTAGATGATGCTTTGTGGGCCTACCGAAAAGCTTTTAAGACCCCATATATTCCACTCCATATCAGATCATGTACGGCAAGTCATGCCACTTACCGGTTAAACTTAAGCATAAGGAAATATGGGCATTGAAAAAGCTTAATTTGGAGTAACATGATACAACTAAGTCGAGGATGAGAAAGGTGAGTGAGTTGGATGAATTTAGGCTTCGTGCTTATGAGAATTCTTCTCTAGACAATGAAAAGATGATGTTGTATCATGACAAAAATATCGAGAAGAAAGTTGAAGACTATATATAATTCAAGACTTCGCTTGTTTCTTAGCAAGTTGAAATCTAGGTGGAATGGACCATTCACCATGCTTAGGGTGTTTCCACATGGTGCTATTGAGCTAAAATGAGATGGTGAAACCCCGTTCAAGGTGAACGGGCAGCGTATCAAGCACTATTAGGTAACACTGATGAGGTAAAAGTGGTTGTTGATGTAAGGCTTGGCGAAGTCTGAGTAGCCAAGACAATCGAGTCGTGCCATGATATTAAATCAAGCACTTCATAGGAGGCAATTCATGGTCTTGTTGGTGAAGTCTGAGTTACCAACATAGACACGTCATGCCGCGACATTAAATCAAGCATTGGGTAGAAGGGAACCCACTATTTTAATATTTACATTATTATCTTTTTGTAGGTGTATAACATAAAGAACTATCTGAAACATGGTAAAACATTGAAAAATTCCAAGAATTCCAAGTAAGAGGACTTTTATGGGGGTCATAAGTCCCACTTAGGCCAGGTAAGTGATGCAATAACTGTCAGAGTGAAAAATTTGAAAATTTTGGGGTCTCTGAACTTTTACCTATGAACCCACTTAAGGGGATTGTAAGTACCACTTTCGATGTCGTAAGTGGTGTCATAAGTGTCAGAACAAAAAGTTCGGAGGAACAAAAATTTTTCTACAAGTTTCGGGCCATAAGTGACAAAATTTTTTTGGGTCCAAATTTTAAAAATCTAGGATGGACCCAAGTGGATCCGACTCGTACCAGCCTACCCACACTTTTAAAAACCCAAAATCTAATTCCTATGCCCCATATTCTCAGTATTTTTAGCTCCTACCCAAATTTAAACTCTACAACTTCCTCTTTGATTATATAAAAGGAAAAACTCCCCCCTTAGTCCATCATGTGCACACTTAAGAACATTCAAAGGCTAGGGTTTTCTTCATTTCATCAACTTTCTACTTCCATCTCTCGCAATTAAGGTAAATTTTTTGGCTCCTACTAGTATTTCATTGTGAAGTTAACAAAGAAAAGTGAGTTGGTACTTGAATATGCTTGAAAATTATGGAAAATTCAAAAATCTTGTTTTTAAGAGCTTAGAATAATCTAAAAGTTGAAACTAGTTCTTTATTCTTGAATAATTAATATATGATTATGCTCCAAATATAAGTAGAAGTTTAAAAGGTTGATGAAAACCCAATATTTGTGTGCCTAACTTGTGTTTGTGAACTTGATTAATGTCGTTGTGTGCAAAATTAGATTTGAATAGGCTAAATACACTATAAGAGGATTTAAAATTTGGAAACTTCAAAGTACCCTCAGAAGGGTACCTATGATGGCACCTACAAACCACGTAAGTAGCACTTACGGATCGTAAATGACTTTGTAGGTGTCATATTTGAAGCCCTAAAACTTCAGGGATTTGTATGGCACATATGAAGGCCACTTACGTGCCTTAAAGGGCACCTATAACCCGTAGATGGCCCTTGTAAGTGCCTCACCCTAAAAGTTCATATTTTGTTTCAGATTTTCCATTCTATTTTTCTCTTTCAAGCACTAACAACTGATTTTTCAAGTACTCTGGCACCCAAGCAATTATGAAGAAAGGAGTACAGTCGAGGCTTCGAGATAAATCCCCTAATCACAGTGGCTCAATGGAGGTGTACTCGATTGCCCCAGACAAACCAAAGGCTCCACGAACTAGGAGACCAAAACAGGTTGCATCTGCAGCCGCCGTTGCAGCCACTTTGGGTATCCAAGGTACTCATCCTTCCCCCACACAGACTCAACCGGTCATTCATCTCACATCTACACAAGATGGAGCCTAGACTTCCATATCTAGGCTAGTTCATAGGTCGAGGATGAATTCATCCAGGACTTCACCACCACACTCTTCCTAGTTAGTATAGGGAGAGCATACTTTTGAGGATGGATCTGAGGAAGAAAAGTTGGGGACTAAATAGGAGGTTGAGTCCAGATCGATTTATGGTTTGGGTAAATACGAAAACACAGAGGACCCTTAGTCTGAGGAGGGGTCAGAGGATGAGTCGACCTCAATGAGTGAGTCAGCAGTACCCTAGTTTGAAGAGGGTATATATTATGTTCCACTTCAAGTTTCATCTTCTTCAGTACCTGACACAGAGCTTCCTACACAGGATCCTCAGCCTTTTATTCCACCACCAACTGGCCCTACACCAAACTCTACATATATCTCGGTAGTACCTATAGTTGAGATAAACCTTAGGTGGTACGTAGAGGGGATGCAGATGATTTATGAGTGGGATAACTTTATTATTGAGGAGAGTCGACCTAAGAGGAATATTTAGGCTAAGAGGAGGTTTGAGTTATCAGGGCTAGCAGGGGATCTAGACCTGTAGTCCTTTTTTTAGCGATACTAGTTAGGGTGGATCGCTCGGCCCCATGGATCTTACTGTCAAGCCTTGATCAGGAAGTTCTATGCTTCCTAGGTCGCCACAGTTGCTTTAGTTACACCTAGAGGAGTTAGAGGCACAGAGAAGCCTCATTTAGAGCATACTTTAATGAGAGATGTTCAGGTTGATATTTTAGCGAAGACCATCCACTGAGTTCTTTTTGGACCTGATTATGTAGCTCCAACATTCGTAGTATAGTGTGAATTTCGATTAAGATTGGCGTGAGATAGATGTGCCATGAGAGATGTTGATTCTAGATAGCAGAGGTTGAGTTTGGTGAGATAGATCACCAACCATATTTCAAACTTGGGTGAGATTCCTCCTAGATTGAGGATAAGGGAGAGATTAAGAAGGCGGTGTTGTATTTCACTGCCAAGTTTTGGTTGATAGTAGTACACTTCTGATTATGAGTGAATGCATCAAACAACCTTTTGAAATAGGATATATCTTCACTAGTTGCGAGTTTAATTGTAGGATATGAGGTCGACTTTGCAAAACTCCTCAAAGATGAGATGCACGAGCGAGCATTCAGGGATATGACCACTCTTCCCTTTCCTTGATAGATATAGAGGTTATGTAATGAGGAAGGTATGCTTGACATTTCGAATAATGATAGGAGACTTAAGGTGACGAGCATTGTACATGCTAGAATGATCAATTGGTAGGTATTCTAGCATGTAGCTACCAATTTTGAGGGGTTCTAGCTCTGGAAGAGCATATTGATAGGTCATTCATAGATATTTATTTGGGTTTTAATATTGATACAGTTGAGCATAGAGATGCACCTGAGGTTATTACAGAGAAAGTGGGCCCTAGCTACTTCTACTGTAGCACCGGTCTTCACTTTTGAGCCAGTTGGGGAATCTACTGTATACCCTCACCTCACTGCCATAACTATAGATACAGGATTTATAGCCATACCACATGAGTTTTTACAGAGCCTAGTGGTGAGACAAGATATGACTACCGCGCGCCTTACTGATATTGAGTCTGATCTAGCTTTATTATATGCATAGATCCGGCCTTGAGTCTGGACGGTGATAGAGAGTTTTGAGACTTTGATACGGGTTGCGATTTGGACTGAGATATTGGAGTTCACTAGTGATTTTCACACCCAGATCGATACTTTTGAGGGGCAGGTATCGGCTTGATTCAAAGATATACATGCTCTTGATCTAGGTGAGATTCGAGAGGAGGTGGCCACACTACAAGTGGAGGTAGGCTCTTTTACTGAGAGTCAGATTCTAGCCATTCATTCAGTTATCCCTTTAATTACTCATTCGATGGCTCAGTGCAGCCTGAGATGCTTTGATTTATTTGCGGAGGAAGAGACGATCCCGGTGGTTGGGACCAAGAGAGATAAAGATTAAAAGTTGTAGGACCCATTCATTTTAATTAATCAGGCCTTTGAAAAGGCTACTCTCTATTCTAGGGAGTCCACAATGGCGAATGCAGACAGACATCATGAGATAGCAATAATTTTATTTTTTAGTCATGCCCCACCACCACCACTGCATCCGCCAGTTGAGATACCCTCAGATGGGGATGATTATAAGACCGACGCCTAGTGCATCCTAGGTATGTCCTCATTCCCTTGCTTTATATTATGGTCACACATTGGGTATAGCGCATTGTCTTTTAGTTGGGTTGTACCATAGCCGTCGTGAGTTTTTGTTGTCGTGCTTTTTCCCTCGTCCGCACTATAATATTAGAACCGACATGTCTAGTTTTGTATTGTATTTTGTTTTGTGATTGTGTTTGTTTAACTAGGAATAAAATAAGTATCTAAAGGTAGTTGATGTATTTTGTGAACTGTGTGATGCGTATATAGATGTTACCACTGTGAATCTAGTCATGGCCTTAGGTTTAGGGACATAATAATTATGGCTAACATTTACATGAACCAGATAGGAAGTAGTTTGTGATACAATCTTGTGCCATGTGTGTGTGAGATACTTACTTAGTTCTCTTTGTTTGTTGAATTCAAAACTTGCCCGATTAGTGTTGCCTAGACTGTAGGATAGTCGATTAGGAAAGGATCATAGGACGTTCTTGAATTAGTCCACTTTTAGCTTAAATGACCTTCCAAATATGAATAACTATCCCTTGATCCCTGTTTGAGCCTATATAGCCTATTTTCTTTGTTTTCACCTTTCACCTTCCTATTTTAGTTACAATGAACCTATTTTAGCCCTAGTCCTCCTTGGATATTGTGCAACTCAACTTAGATAAATCATCTATATTGAGGGTGGCTATCATAAGGGTGCATGACTAGAAGTGGGCATGAAGAAGGGTGTAAATAAGAGAAAAGAAAGTAAGATTTGGTGTGATATAAAAAGAAAAGAAAAAAATATGAAAATAAAAAGAAGAAAAAATTAAAAAAAGAAAAGAAAGAATAAAAGAAATTGCACCTAACCTGAATAACCAAATAAAAAAAATGGAGAAATAAGGGCGAAATAAAAGAAAAGTTGGTTGATAAGTGGACCCCAAACGTAGTTATAGTACCAAGGACGCTTAGTCACTAAATTTCTAAATGTACCATACCAGCCCCCAAGCCTACATTACAAGTCGAGTAAAGTCCTATAGTGATCCTAGCCCGACTGTCCAAAAAAATAGGGTAAAGAAAATAAGGGCAAGCTTATTGTATTTTGTGCACATTATGGAACTTCTTTTGAGAGTGTGAGTGTCTTTTTATCGTCACAACATTAACATGCATTATTCTACTAAGTAAGAGGGACTTCTTTGTTATGGGTGCATGTGTTGTGTTGCTCGTTGTTTATCTATCCGGGTTGTATAATTTGTATATATGCTTGATTATGTGTTGCTAATACAATGCCATAGTTTGATTCCCTTGTATTACATTATTGGGCTGCACTGATTCACTCAGTTAATTTTAAAAAGATTAAACATAGGAAGGGGTTATGTTTTTTAATTGAAATTGGGATTGACTATCACAGGTATCTTTGGTTTCTCTTGGTTAAACATCATGTTGTGTTTTTTTTTCTGGGGGACATTCAAATGGTCTAAGTTGAGGCTGTTGATGTGCCATGGTATTATGGCACTTTCTATGCTTAAAATTGAAAAATATGTATGTACTTAGATTTATTTTGATAGATATGATGTGTTTTTGTGCCTATTTTACAGGTAACTAGGTTTTGGAGATAAAAATGAAAAAAAGTTAAGATTACAGAAGAGCATCACTTATGATGCCACTTATGTGACGTAGGTCCCACCTACGGCCTGTAAGTGGCTTGTCATAGGTCTCGGAGAAGAAATTTCAGAGAATCAAAAGGTTGGAGTGTTGTCTGCTAGTTATGAGGGGTCACTTATAACCCATATATACCACCTACGATGCCGTAGGTACCAATGTAAGTGTCAGAGAATTGATATTCAAAGAAGCTGATTTTGGAAGAGTCTTTTGGTACCTACAAGGAGGCAACCTATGGGACATATGTACCACTTACACCCCATAGGTATAAGTGCAAAAAAAGATGTTGTAGATTTGAGAAGACTGATGCTTATGATGGCTACCTACGTGGCATAGGTGCCACTTACTGCCCATAAGTGGTGTCGTAAGTGGCCACCGACTTAGTTTTCCCTATACCTTTTGGTTTATATTTCCATCATTTTTATGTAACCTATAAATACTCTTTTGATGCTTTTTAGTCAATTTATGCACTCATATTTTTCAAAAACATATATTGATTTCGAGATTGACTTTTGATCTTAGAATTCTTGTGTTCTTGATTTTTGTTTGATTAATTGATTTGAGACATTGGGGTTTATTCTTCCATTGTTGTGAGATTTCTTCTATGCTTTCCTTATTGAATTCCATGGCGTTCTTGCAACTATGAGTGGCTAAATCCCTTAGTTAGGTTATGGGAACCCTGGCAGAATAACGAGTAGGGAAAGTGTAAGGTCCTTCTAGATCATTGTTTACGCTTGCATTTTTTATTATCCTTGATTTAATTATTGTATTAGTGGTGCCCAATGCTAAGAACCCACCTGTATTCAAGATCATTTTCACAAGAGAGATTGATATTGGGAAAATAAGATTACAACAGTGATTCGAGGCTATCAACCCCTATCTAATAACTTTATACTCAAAGGGTGATAGTTAAACCGTGATCAAAGACATGGGTTAGTAAGGCTACACCCTGAGACTCATAAGGTGAAGGGTGAGATTCATCAAAGTGTTCGTAAGATGGTTGGTATTATCTAGCTTGTCATATTCTCCATGTGTGGCAGTGAGATAGTCGGATTGAGCACGAGAAACCTACGGAGTTAGGAAATCAGGAGGAACATAGTCCTAGTGTTCATCTCAGTTTTGTTACAAACGAAGGCAATTAGGACTTGTTATTTTTTACTGTTTACTACAAATTTCCCCCATTTACTTTTTTGTACTTTCGAGTACTTTGGCATGTTTGAGAGACATATTCGATCTATTCTCTATGGGATCAACCCCAATCTAGTTGGGTTACTATAATTTGACAGTGACCGTATTATATCTTCTTGGATGGTATAGTTTGGTCGACATCAGAGACATACTACAAAGAGGAGGTGCGGTGGTTGCAAAGATTGCATCAAAAAATAACCTAGCAGACCTTTTTACAAAAGATTTACCGTAGAAGCCTTTTGAAAGGCATGTAAAAGGATTGGGTGATAGAGTTGTGGGTGCATGTTATGAGTCTAAGTGGGAGATTGTTAGTATATACCATAAACCATGCAATTTTAATATGTTATTATTTATTAAATATTTATTTATTTATTTATTTATTCAATTTAATAAATCGTTACATTAAATAGATCATTGCCATATATGTGTCCTCAACTTATATAGTAGATTTTATGCCATATAAAATATTCAATGAGGTTTTCTGAGAGTATGTTTCTCTTCCGGTGCACGTTAGCTTAACCTGCACCAACCATGGGTAGGAGAGAATGTATGCCTTTTCATAAAGCAATAATGGTGAAAAGACACACAATTTGAAGGGAATAACTCAACGGGGAACCCTATAGCAGTGCAAAAAGGGACAGTGATGGTACACATTCAATTTGATCTAAAATTGAGTGAATAAGTTAATTCAATAGTAGAGTATGATGTTGGAATGAGTAATACGATTGAGATTGCTGCAAAAACACAGATCAATAAGAAGCATCTGGAAGTAGAGGTGATGAAAGAATGAAGTACCATAAGAATCGATGGAACAATACTGTGCAATCAAGGAATAATACATCTTTCATAGAGTGAAGCAATTAGGGTTTGAAATGGGGTTATACAAGCCTCAATTAGTGATAATTCCATTAAAGCAACAGATAGTGGGAGAAAATCGTGGGCAGATGAAATAGAAGAAGAAGCATCTACAGAGAAGAAATAAAAATCAATTTGGGAGAATTTTGATATTGCACAACTCTCAAATGCGGGGTATAAGCTGGAATATGTTGCTCTTATCAAGTAAGAAAGGCTAAATATAGTGGAAATTAAATTAGAGGATATTTAATCTGAAGTGGAGTATTAGGGAAATACTGTAACTTGCTATATATTGTGGGCTCATTCCTTATTTCAGGTAATACAAGGGTTTATTCAGGGATTATGGGGAAAACATGGTATTGATAAAATTGCAATGTTGAAGAATGGAGTAATTGTGGTGAGGTTAGAAACAATAGGAGGCAAGCAAGAGGTTTTACAAGGGGGAATCTATCACTTTGACAATAAACCATTTATTTTCAAGGAATGGACACCAGAACTAAAGTTTATAAGGGAGGAACTACTTACCGTCCCAATTTGAATAAAATTCCCGGGCTTGGTGAGATCACAAACTGCAATCTGCTCAACACATTATATGTGATTTCATGTTTATTCCATTACAGTTGGGTTTTGAGATCACATATGTATATACATTCAATGCAAAAGAAGACAAAAAGGACTTATTGGATAATCAAGTTCTATATAGTTTGAGGTGTTCTGAACCGTGGGTGGTGTTAGTTGATTTCAACTTAGTGCTCAAGGATGAGGATAGAATTGATGGTAATGCAGTAATTTTGTCAGAAGTAATTGATCTTCAGATATGTCTCGAGGATTATGGTTTGATTGAATATCCTACACAAGGTACCAGGTACACATGGAATGATAAGCATGATAAGCATAGAATAGTCTATAAAATTGTCTGGATTTTTATCAATAATACTTGGTTAAATATAATGCCTTTTTATAAGGCTCTATTTTTACCAGAAAGTATTAGTGACCATTGTCCTTCTAAGATCACACTAATTGCTAGGAACAAGTTGAGAAAATCTTTCTAGTTCTACAATATGTGGACATGTCACATGCAGTTTCAAGCTATAGTAAATAAAGGATGGAACATCAATGTAGAAGGTTGTCTTATGAATAAAGTAGTTAAGAAGTTAAAATTATTAAAAAGGGACTTGACAAGACTGCACTCTCAAGGATTTCCTAATATTGTTAGTGAAGCAAATGATGATAGGGAGGCTTTGAAGCTAACATAGAAGATTCTGCAAACTAATCCTACCGACTTAGACGATCAGTTGAAAGAAGGAATAGCATATTAGAAATACAAAAGATATTTCTACTTTGCTTAGGTTTTCTTGCAGCAGAGGAGTAAGTCAACATGGATAAGTGTTGGAGACAACAATAATAGGCACTTCTACTCAGTAATCACACATAAGAATTTAAAGCGAGCTACTACCCAATTGAAAGATGATACTGGACAATGGCAATCAGACCATGCAACTATAACAAAGTTGTTTGTGAATTATTATGAGGATTTCCTTAGTAGTAGTACAACTACTAGGACTTCAACAGTAGGGGAGATTATTGCTCATGGCCCTGTACTTGATGAAGCACTTCAACAGGAGATAATATTGAAATTTGATGCTACATATGTTAAAAAAGATATATTCCAGATTGACAATAAAAGTCTGGGACCAGATAGATATGAAAATGGTTTTTATAAGGCAGCTGGTCAACAATGGGGCAAGATGTAACTGATGCAGTATTGGAATTTTTTTAGACTAGAAAAATCTTAAAGAAAATAAATTCAGCCAGTATAACTCTTTTTCCTAAATTGGAGGTACCTGAATTTCCTAGTCAATTTTGACCTATTTCATATTGTCACTCTAAGGTGGGCGCCGCCCAGGGTAGTCCGCCGCTCCAAGGTCCATGATACCCCCTACCTATTTCGCTCAATTTTGTTTCTTAACTTTATAAGGGTATTTAGGTCAATTCCCTTCACCCAATTCATTCATAACACGAAATTGGGGGTCCCCAAGGAGCATTATTTGCCCTTTTACTCATAAATCCTCTCAAGAAAACTACCTTTCACCCCAAGAACAAACCCTAACTCTTTCATAAGAAATCAAGGAATTTAAGCTTCAAGTTTAAGAAATTCTCAAGAAATCTTCAAGAATTCATATAGTGAGGTATGTGGGATGTTCATCCATGGATTCCTTTCACAAATGGAGTCCAAGAATCCTCTTTGGTTTAAATTATGAGTTTCTACATGTTCAAGTTGAACTAACTCCATGAATCTCTTGCTAATTCAATTACAAGTTACGGTTATGATTGTCTTCAAGTGGAATGAGTCATATCATGTTTTGAGTGTTGAAATTCTCATGTCATGCTTTATTGATTTTGGATAAATACCTCAGTTGTGGCGTCCAGTTAAACTTAACTCAGTTCAGTATCACTATCAGTTCAGTTGGCAGTAGGATTTAGCATCGAGCAAATTTAGGGATAGGGGCTCACCTGCCAGTAGAGGGTGTGACCTTTAGTAGTAGTCCCTGAGTTCGAGAACTACTTAGCCAGCGTAGGTTTGAGATGTCCACTTGCCAGCCGAGGGTTGACACATATCTAATGAAAGCATCTGCCAGTAGAGGGTGACTCCTTAGTCCTTCGGGACATCAGCCTTGTGGATCCACATCATCAACCATGTGTTAGTACCCGTGGTACGATACTGACACCCTTCTAACTGGGTTATAGGTTGGACCCCGATTAGCTCAGATTAGGCATGTCGGTTACATGATACCTCCCACAATATCAGTTCAGTATTCAGTAGAAATCAGTTCAGGTTTGCTTGACCAAGTGTACAAAATCTCAGTTAATCAGTTATACAGATTTCAGTCATTCAATTTATAGCTTATTTCAGAATCATATTTATGCTTGATCTTGAATTCTCAAATATTTTATATTCATGCTCAACTATCTCATATATTTTTATCCAGTCCTCATCTCATATACCAGTACATTCAAAGTATTGACCGCATACTCTTCCTTAATCTATGATGTCTTATATCATAGGTTCGGAGGCTCAATTTTTTTATCGGAGTTAGACAGCCTAGTGTTACCCAGCTGACGTAGTGATGAGTCCTCATCCATAGAGGATATATTATCTCTTATTCAGTTACATCAGTATTTTATTATGATCAGTCAGTCGGAGTTAGTTCGGAGCCTGTCCCATCAACTCCTCAGTTAGTTAGAGGCTTTCATATGATCAAACATTTAGTTAGATAGTCAGCCAATCATTTCAGTATTATCAGTTGTTATCAGATGTTTCAGACATTTCAGTATTTTGAGTTTCAGTATCCAATTTTACAGTATTTTATCAGTTTATTTTTTGCATACTCTATATCAGTATTATTATATCCTGTGCTTACAATAGGTACCAGCTTATGGGTTAGCTTGTGGTCATTTGTGACCATAAGCACCGTTGTCTCGACTAGGGGGTAGCCTCAATTCGTGAAAATAGTTTTATGATAAAAAATATCGACAGTTTGTGCTACCTTTGCTGACTTGGTTAAGATTGGTGAAACAATTGAAGAAGGACTCAGGACAGGAAAAATCAACAAGACCTCTGCACAACCTGGATCTTCAGGATTCCCAAAGAAAAAGAAAAGAGATGTGTCCTTCGTATCCTTTAGTCCAAACCCGAAGTCAAAGAAATATTTTGGGCCTAATTCTGGGAAAATCACATCACCGTCTATATACCCCTCAACTCTACAAAATCCTTAACCTGTGTTCTACGCCCAACCTAGCCCTCAAGTTCCACAACTAAATATCTCTACCAATCAACCGAATTACCCAGCTCCATGGCCAAATTATCATCCCACTTACCAAGATCCACCCCTAAAATTCAAAGCCTACCAAAAAGCCCCAGTTAACCAGAATTACCATCAAGTCCCTCCCCATGCTTACCAAAATCTTCCTCATCCGAATAACGAAAAGAAAGTCACCGGAAGTTTCACTGCTTTGGCTGAAACTAGAACTCAACTATTTGAAAGGCTAAATAAAGAAAATCTCAACTAACCTATCCCACCTAATCCCACCAATACCAATTCCCGATTCTTCCATGATGACTAATATTGTTCATATCATTCAGAGGGTGTTGGACACATAACTAAGGACTGTATTAATTTAAAGCACAAGATTCAAGATTTTATTGATCAGAAGGAGATTTTCCTTCAAACGGTTCCAAAAAATATTACCACCAACCCACTCCCAAACCATGAAGGGGAAACCATCAATATGATAAAAATTGATGATGAATGGATGGTGAGCAAGTCTATAACACAGGCTAGCCCAAAAATGATGGATAAGGTGAAAGATATATAAAAGACAGTGGTCGCCTTAAGTGTTATCAAGAAGACCAAGTTTGTTGCATTCATCGCACCTCATCAAGCCTTTTTCTTAGTTCCCGTAAGAGAAGAATTTGTGGTGGAAGCTGCTACCGTGCAAGGAATGACTAGATCAGGGAGATGCTACACTCTAGAGGAGCTTGCCAATGATGCATACACGAAGAGTTCTTAAAAAATGTCAATCAATGAAGGGAAAGCCGAAGAATTTTGGAGAAGAATGCAGCCGAAGGAGTACTCTATTGTAAAATATTTAGAGAAGACCCCTGCTCAGATTTTTATTTGGGCATTAGATATAAGTTCTTAATATCATAGACAAGCTCTGCTGAAAGTTCTTGAAGAATCCTACATGCCAATAGGCTTCAATACTTAAAATTTGGTGGCCATGATCAGTAAAGTAATGGGAACCCATCACATTAGCTTTGGTGGAAATGAGTTACCCTTTGAAGGAGTGATGCATAACAAAGCATTGTATATCACTTTCAAATACCAAGATAAGATCATTAATAGGGTATTAATTGATGATAGATCAGGTCTAAATATCTATCCATTATCTTTTCTGACTTAGTTGAACTATGATATAGGAAAAATACGTTAGAATACGGTAAATTTAAGAGTTTTTGATGGGGCCAGAGAAACACTATTGGCGAAGTCAAGTTGCATCTTCAAATAAGGCCTGCAACGTTCTTAGTTGAGTATCAGGTGGTGGATATTTCCACAAGTTATAATCTATTTTAGGAAGGCCTTAGATTCATGCAGCGGGGGCTATTTTTCAACATTACACTAATTGGTGAAATTCATGTGGAAAAATAATGAAGTGGTCATCCATGGTAAAGGAAGTCGTCTGAGTCACCCTAATAGTTGTGTTCCTGTGATTAAGGAAGTCTTAAAAGGGAGTGACTTTTAAACAGCGGAGATCGTGAATGAAGCTGAGAAAGACCCAACCCCTTATGAGTCAATGCCTTCGATTTAGAAGATGTTGGCCACTATTATGTTGAGGAGAGGTTTTAAGCCCGAGCATGGCTTAGGAAAGAATTTGGATGGGATTATTGAGCCTGTTGTAATCCCAGAGAAGCTATTAAAATATGGGATTGGCTATGTGCCAAGTAAGGAAGGTGAAAGTGATATGAAGAAAGAAGGCCTAGAATCGGCAAAGAGGTTACCTCTACTCTACCAGTCATTTCCTGTATCTGTAAAGCCTACAAGTGATGATCTCGAGGATGAAATAGGTAACTTGTTTAAAGAGTGTGATGCTATTATGGAGGATTTCCCTAAGAAGACCAAGATCAAGAAAAATGAACTAGGGGAGAAGCTGTCAAACTGGACTTCCACTCCAATCATGACTCCCCGATTTATGTGGTAGATGAAAGGATGAAATTTAAATTTTGCAAAATTGGTGGTAGTCTAAATGAAGCTCAAGACCCACCCTTTAAGTTTTATTTACCTCATTTTCACTTCTTATGTTTCCCAAAAGGCCCAATCCCGCACTGGTGCAGATCATAGCCAATGTTTGTAATGTTTTAAATTTCAATGGAAGCCTCACTTATCACTAAGATATTTTAACTTATTTTTACTGCACTATTCGATTGCTATAATCTAAATTATGTCGTTTATGATTTTAGTAATAATAACTTAAAACCTGCCAATGTCATGTCATATCAAGAACTAAATGAATGAATCGAGGCAAGTGATGATGAATGGGAGGACTATGATGAAGAAACGATGGCCCTAGACCGATTAATAGAGAACTAAAAGACTTTGAGGATCGATAAAAGCCCAACCTAGAGAAATCCGAGGTTTTTACTCTGGATGATGATGACTAAGTCAAAGAAACCAGAATCAGTGTTCATCTTACAGAGGCACAAAAAAGTGAACTTGTCGGGTTGCTTAAAGAATATATTTCTTGGTCCTATGATGACATGTCAGGATAGAGTATAGCTATCATATCACATAAGGTTCCAATTGATCTGGGGTTCAATTCTGTAAAGCAAAAGTTGCGGAAATTCAAGCCAGATCTGAGTCTAAAAATTAAGGAAGAAATCACAAAGCAGATCTAAGCCAATGTGGTTAAAGTCACGAAGTATCCAACATGGCTAGTCAATATTGTTCCAGTACCGAAGAAAGATGGAAAGGTCAGGATTTGTGTCGATTACAGAGACTTGAATAAATCTAGTCCAAAAAATAATTTTCCATTGCCCAATATCCATATTATCATCGATAACTGTGCGAGGCATGAAATACAATCATTCATGGGTTGCTTTGTCGGGTATCATTAAATACTGATGGATGAAGAAAATGCAAAAAAAATGGACTTTATCACTATAGGGTGATTCCCTTCGGTCTCAAGAATATTGGTGTTATGTATATGAGAGCCATGACAACTATATTTCATGATATGATTCATAAAGAGATTAAAGTGTATGTGGACGATGTGATCATCAAATATCGCAAGATTTTGGACCATTTGGCCCATTTGAGAAAGTTCTTTGATTGATTGCAGAAATATAATTTGAAGCTAAATCCTACCAAGTGCGCTTTTAGGGTACCATCCTGAAAAATATTGGGTTTCATAGTTATTAAAAGGGGCATTGAGCTCGACCCCTCAAAAATTAATGCAATCCAAGAACTGCCTCTTCCGAAGACGAATAAAAAAAATCATGAGTTTCATAGGGAGATTGAATTACATCAGCAGGTTCATAGCCCAGTCAACGGTTATTTGTGAACCAATCCTCAAGATGTTAAAGAAAGATGCTGCAAATAAATGGACTGAAGAATGCCTATGGGCTTTTGACTGGATCAACGATTATCTATTTAGTCCACTAGTACTAGTTCCTCCAAGATAAGGAAGCCCCATGTTGTTGTATTTATCGATCTCAGATAATGCATTTGGATGTATCTTAGGGCAATATGATGAAACTGGAAAGAAAAAAAGAGTAATTTATTACTTGAGTAATAAGTTCACGCCACATGAGGCTCGTTACACACTATTGGAAAGTATGAGTTGTGCATTGACTTTGGTGGCCCAGAAGCTGAGGCATTACCTGACGTCATATACAACGTATCTCATCTCTATAATGAATCTTCTGAAGTATATATTCCAAAAGGCCATGACCACGGGGAAACTGGCCAAATGATAAATTCTATTGAGTGAGTTTGACATTGTATACGTTACTAAAAAAATGATCAAAGGGCAGTCCCTAGTGGATCATCTAGTGGAGAATCTAGTTGATAAAGAGTATGAGCCACTCCAAACTTATTTCCCAGATGAAGAGGTATTGTTCATAGGGGAAAACATTGTCAAAATATACCTGGGTTAGAGATTGTTCTTCGATGGGGCAGTTAACTTCAAGGGTTCAGCAGTCTTAATATCAGAAACTGGTTAACATTACTCGGTTACTGCCAAACTGCACTTCCCTTGCACTAACACTATAGTTGAATACGATGCTTGTATTTTCAGATTGTCTATCTATATGAATGTTTGGGAGCTACTAGTCATTGGAGATTCTGATCTATTAGTTAACTAGGTTCGGGGTGAATGGGTTGTAAAGAACCCTGAATCACCCCATATATGGAATTAGTACAAAAGTTATGTAGAATATTCAAGAAAGTGGAATTCAAGCATGTTCCAAGAATACAAAATGAGTTTGTCGATGCTTTGGCCACTATATCGTCTATGATTTAACATCCAGATCAAAGTTACATTGATCCATTGAAAATAAGTGTGAAGGAGAAACCTACACATTATGCACAAGTTGAGGCAGAACCAGACAGAAAACCGTACTTCAATATCAAGAGGTATTTAGAAGTTGAGGCGTATCCTGAAGATGCAACCATCAATCAAAAGAAAATAATCCATCGGATGGACAATAATTTCTTTTTAAATGGGGAAGTCCTTTACAGGAGGACCCCAAATTTGGGATTTCTGCGAGGTGTAGATTCTATTGAAGCTATAAAATTACTTAAAATTCAGGTCGAAACGTGTGGACCTCATATGAACGAGTTCACTCTAGCAAAGAAGATCCTGAGAGCCGGCTACTTCTGGATGATGATGGAAAGTGACTGTAGCAAGTTTGTGCAAAAATGCCATAAGTGCCCGATACATGGGATGATTCGGGTACCCCCACACGATCTTAATGTTATGAGCTCGCCCAGGGCTTTTGTAGCTTGGGGCATGGATGTCATCGTCCCAATTAAGCCACCAGCTTCTAATAGACATAGATTCAATTTAGTTGCTATCAATTACTTTACCAAGTGGGTAGAAGTTGCGTCATACAAGGCGGTAACCAAGAAGGTGGTAGCAGATTTTGTTAAGAACAACTTGAGTTTTAGATTCGAGATACTCGAGTCAATCATCAAGAATAATAGAGCAGACTTGAATAGTCATTTGATGAAAAAGATATGTGAACCGTTCAAGATCACTCATCGAAACTCAACCGCATATTTCCCTCAGATGAATGGAGCAGTAAAAGCTGCAAACAAGAACATCAAGAAGATCTTAAGAAAGATGGTTAATAGTCACCGACCATGGCAAGATATATTGCCTTATGCCTTGTTGGGATATCAAATATCAGTACAAACTTCGACTAGGGCAACTCCTTACGTGTTGGTCTATGGTACAGAAGTAGTAATGCCCACTGAGGTCAAGATACTATCTTTAAGGATCATCCAAGAAGCAGGATTGAGTAATGAATAATGGGTCCGCGCCCGTCATGAACAACTTATGATGATCGATGAAAAGAGGATGAGCATTGTATACCATGGCCATTTATATCAACAATGAATGATTCGTGCTTTCAACAAAAGAGTAGTAACTCGCACGTTTGAAGTCAGACAATTAGTGCTCAAATGCATATTCCCTCACCAAGAGGAGTATAAGGGGAAGTTCACTCCAAATTGGCAACTGTCGTATGTAGTCTGCAAAGTGTTATCAGGAGGATCCTTGATTTTGTCTAAGATGGATGGCCAAAGGTGGCCCAAGCCAATCAATTCTGATGCAGTAAAGAGATACTATGTCTGATGTGGTATTTCTTTTTGCTCATTTCTTTGTAATTGCTTCCTCATATGTAATCATTTTTATGCTCTGTAGTAGCTTTAAAATCCCTATTACTTTTATGTATGAACCATGTTTGACCGGAATTCCCCAAAAAAGGATATGTAGGCGGCCTATGTCAGCTTTGGTCAAACCTTTACGTGAAAATTCCCATTCCTTCTATGTATGAACTACATTTGACCTGAATTTCGCAAAAGAGGATCCGTAGGCGACCTATGTCAGCTTCAATCAACCCCTTAGAAAACTTTATTTATATTATTTTGAACTGTGTGATGACCTAAATTCCCAAGGATGGGATACGTAGGCATCCTTTGTCGGCTTCGGTCACCCCTTTAACTATATTTTATTCTCCCTTATGTTGTGGGAACTATGTTTGACCTATGTAGGCACCACAAAGTCTCGGTCATATCACCCCAAGAAATGGATACTAGGTCAGAATTTTTGAGAAGGAATCTCAAAAATTCAAAAGAAGAAGATCATCCTCTCGCAAGACAAATTGAATTTTGAGAAAGATATTGGTAACTGGGGCAAAAATTTTGAGGAAGACCTCAAAATTTCCTCCATACTGTACTAAAGAGTTCAAAGATGACAACAAAGATTTCGGTGCCGAAAGAGTAGAGTCGACTTCATGGACCTTCATTTACAAAGGCTCAACGCCTCGAGCCAAGAATGTTCATTAAAGGTCATATATGACATGACCTATTTGACAGAGACTACTCCCAATCTTATAAAAGATTTTTGAAAATTCAATTATTTGTAAAAGTACTTATTTTAAATTAATTTATGCTATGATTTTGCCTTACACCCACCAACCCAGAGAGCCAAAGCAGGAGTCAAAAGTCAATAAGCACATAAAAAAGATGAGAACTCGATGATGGCGATGCAGGAGCTGAAGATCGAGGAAGACAACACGGATCAATTTTACTAAAAATTAACAAATTTTCTGTAGATGCAAGCTATACTGAAGCTTACGAAAACCAACAAAAGCATCGATTATGCACCATATTCCTTTGGTTTAAAGGAATAAAAGAAAGTCAAACATCCCAAGGACGATAAAAAAGTACCAGGGTGGTCAGGAGCTAAAAAAACAATTGAGTTTCCCAAAACTAACAGGTTTTATATGGTTGCAGGTATCATCAAACGCGGAAAGAAATGATGACTTAATCACGTCCCTAGCAAATCAAGGATGGATGTTCGAAATGGTACATGCAGAAGATCCAACATGCTAGTGGAATGGTCAAGGTGATGTTTTCTACAATCACTGCATGGTTATTTACATTCCTCATCATCTTTCTATTGCATTACATCATGCCAAAAGGGCCATGCCGAGAGGTCCATGCTGAGAGGTCCATGCCAAAAGGTCCATGCCAAGAGGTCTATGCCGAGAGGGCCATGTCGAGAGGGCCATGCCGAGGGTCCATGCCAAAAGGTCCATACCGAGAGGGACATACTGAGAGGTCCATGCCGAGAGGCCATATCGAGAGGGCCACACCGAGAGGGGCATGCCATGAGGGCCATACTGAAAGGCCATGCCAAGAGGACCATATCGAAAAGGTCGTGTCCTGAAAACTATATCGCCTTTTCTGACTAGTTTCAAAGAGACAACAATCCAAGGGCATCTCCATATTGCATTTGATTCCCATGATTGATTCAAAGTCTTCTATATCTGTTAATCACACAAAGGCGAACACGTCTATTGTTGAAGGATATTCTGAAGCATTTTCATATATATATATGATAATCATGCAAAGACAAAAGAGTCTGGCATTGAAGGATATTCCAAGCATCCATATCTGATTAAATCACTCAAAGGCAAAATGGTCTGGCATTGAGAGATATTCATCAGCTTCAAGTGCATCAATCGCCAAAGATTTAATGGCATTCACTAATGTATCTCGAGAAACATATGGTCTGAAGGATGTTTATAAGTCGCTATTCGAAAACGTATGACGTACTAGATTTTTCGATAATTGACAATCCAATGGTCATCTATAAGTCACATTATTTGAAATGTGATGGTGTGCAAGATTATCCATGAGTTGACAACCCATGGGCCATCCATAAGCCGCAACAACATCCTAATCGGATAGTGTGCAAGGTTACCCGAAGACTGGTAGTTTGAAGGTTATCCATAAGTTACAACTAAATCCTTATAAAAAAATATGCAAGATTATCAAATTGATAGGTCCAAGGTTTCTCAATAAGTTGCGTCATATCCAAGATCGATTATGCGCAGGATTACCCAAAGACCACCAATTTGAGAGATAGTTGTAAGTAATATTGTATCCAAGATTGGATAATGTGCAGGAATACCTGATAGCTAGAAATAGAAGGGATATTTGTAAGTCATCTCTTATCCAAGGTCGGATAATGTGCAGGATTAATCAGAAGCTAGCAACTCAAATGATATCTGTAAGTTGCCTCATATCCAACATCAAATAATACGCAAGATTACCCAAAGATTGACAATTCAAGGGAAATCTATAGGTCGTATCGATACGAAAGATGAGCAAAACTTAACCAATGTCATATGTAAAGGAAAATTATAGATAGCTAAAGGGGTTATTATTGCACATACGACAAGCATTATAGGTGACAAAAAGGGCTACCACATCAGCATAGGTCTATACAGTTTCAGGAACCGTTTTATACAGAGTGTCATCGGTTCCTAAGAGGGCCAACCCACTTTAAAGAAATTTTCAACAGTCAAAACAACTATTTTATCCAATAACCAAGAAAGTAGTTTTGTCAGTTGTCGTAAGAGTTGTCGCCCCCCAAACAGGTACATGAGAGGATGACATCTTTTTCAGGTAGAAACTCATGCGGAGATATGGTAAAAGACTATAATCCCTTAGTGAATTATGTTTATCACTAAAAAATTTGTTTGATATGTTGTCAAAAGTATCTGAAAAGGATGAAAATATCAAACCAAAATCACAGGTGCGGCCAACTCCAAAAAGGACGTAGCACAACGTGGAACTTTTTCTTAGCGGCGAACTGGGACATAGTTCGAAGAGGAATATCAAAATCTTTGGAAGCGAGCTAAAATACGACTTTCACCACCATCAAACCACATCCCTATCAGAAGGCATGTGGGTGTTCTTGGAATTTTTGTTTCAGTTTTACTTTCGGAGTATTTCTAAATTCACGCCAAAAGTAACTTTTCTTTTTCTTCAAATACGGGCGGAGTACACCTAGAGCTTTGAGAATTATGTCCATATAGATCATATTTACATATGTAAGGGCTCCATATTTTGTAATTGAGATAATCACGAGTCTCTATACCTTAGCTCAATTGTTCGAGCCCATCCTAAGCTAAAGGTCATCTTATCATAAAGGACTACCTTTTCCACTGATCGAGTCGAACTACAGGCAGTCTAAGTCTCTGAGTCTCAGGGATATGTAGGCTGATATCCATGTGAAAACTTGATTGCGTTCCAACCTCCCCCCTAATCCGTTTATTTCCCAGATTTCTGGTTTCACTAAAATTTAAAAATCGGGATAATTTATGAATTCTTTGAAAATCATGCTTAAAATCAAACATTATGAACTACAAGTGGCCTAAGTTCTCATGTAACCTGAGATATGTAAGAAACCCGATACCGGAGTTAGGCCACAACTCCATAAAACTCGTGCGAAACCAACCTCTTTCAGAAATGAATTTGTGGTCGAATAAAAGTTAGGAATGTCAAACTCCCTTTACCCAGGGTTACTTGCATCCATCCTATCCAAAGGGAGGGGGCAGTTTTTGACACCTAATTTTTGCCCTCCACGACTACGTTTAACCCTGAGTTCTTCGTTTTTAAATAAAATTACAATATTTATTTTGTCCGAATAAAAATTATTTCAAAATATTTATCTAGATAATTTGGTCATTTTAAGTGGCGATTATATGTTTTTGTATCCATACATAGGAGATCGTGTAATTCCTTTACTTAAATAATTATTTTTACAAAAATTATATTTTAATCAAGGGTTATCTTGAAAATTGATTCAAATGGTTAAAATTTCAATTTAAATATAATTTAGTCTAAAAAATAATTTATTTTGAAAAAATATTTATTTGATTTTATTAAATTAAGAAGCTTAGGATTAAATTAGTTGTCAATTTGCTTTGAATTTTGATTTAATGTAGTCAGTTTATTGGATTCGACCATAATTGAAATTTATTAGGCCACAATTACTATGCAATTGGCCAATGGACTTGTCAATTTAACTAAATTATAAATAAAATTGACCTATCCATTCCCCTTTACTCCATTTCAGCCTCATCAGGCCCAATACATGGCCCCATCCATTTTTTTCTTTTTTCAAACTAAACCAATATTACAACAACAATAAGCCCAAAAACCCTTACAGCGGCCCAACAACAATACCAATACACTCAGCCCATTACCAGGCCCAGTTTTTCCCATTTTCCCCCTTATTTTCAACACAACAAAATAGCCAGCAAAGACCCATTTCAACGTCAATAACATCTTTAATGTTGCAACAAAAAATAACAACTACTCCATTCAACGCGTACAACAACAATTTCAACACGTACAACCACCAATAGCTTAAATGGAACTAGTCAAAATAGCAACCCAACAACAATAATATCATCAAATTGGTCAAACTAGATGTTTCCCCTCAATTTTACAATCTTACCCTCTCGGTACAACCATTTATGGCCGAAACACAGATGTTTTCAGCATATTCAGGCTAGGATTCACCATTTCGAGAAGAAAATTAATTTCTCTCTTTGTTTTTCTCAAATTCAAGTACACAGGACCTTGAATATCTTCTTGTCTTACTGTGGACATGAAGTTGTTCACAAAATTAATCAATTCGGGTTTCAAATCCACCTTTTCAAAACCTTTAATATCCCCCTCTAATTTTGCTTATAAATAAGTAGTGAACCCTAATGTTATGTGTAAGCAAAATTGACGTGCTATGTATATGAACCCTGAGTATTTAATCAATCCTTAGTTGAAGAACTTTGCGTTGTGCGTCTTCTGTGACTTTGTGGGTGACCAAAATTTTGTTGGAAACTATTTTACCAATAGTGTAACGCCCCGAGTCTGTAACCCGGATGCTACACAATGCTCATAATTCTGAAGGACCATAAGCTAACCCATGACTGGTACGTGCTGCAATAACTGAATAATAATACGGTATAATACAAAATAATAGGCTGAAATGCCATAAGATTCAAAACTGGAATACTGAAGAAAAAAAAATGATAAAGTCTGATAAAACATCAGAATCTAAAATACTGAATACTGTCTGAACATCTAGTCTGAAAGCCACTAAATTGAACTGTTTGAATAAGGAGTTGATGGGACAATCCCCCAACTAACTCCATCTACTGAAATGCTGAATCTAATGAGATAATGTAATAAAAGAATATCCTTAAATGATGAGGACTCACTGCTAGTCTACTACTACTGGCTGAATGTCGGAACCACTAAAAATACTCTGGGGGCCGTATGTCTGAACCTATGGTATAAAACACCATAGTGCAAAAAAAGTATGCGTCAGTACGTGTGAATGTACTGGTATGCAAAGTGAGGTAAGGCTGAATGAAAGGGTTCATATGCATGAACTATAACTAACTGAATAACATGAACATGACTGCGTGAGAATACATACATGAATACATAACTATAACTAAAGTCGTAAGGATTCTGAATATTGAGTTTACTGATAACATGGATTACAAATAACTGATATAACTAATAACTGATATACTATTTACTGAGTGACTGTGTCTGACAGTCCTATTTCTGATGGAACTAGCTGAGTTCCATACTAAGCTGAGTAATTGTATCTGACAGTCCTGAAATCTGTAAAACTATCTAAGTTCTTTAATGAAGACTGAGACTGAGACTGTGGGAGGTAATCAACTAACCGGCATGCCCCTTTTCTAAATAGATTCGGGGTCCAACCTGTAACCCTAGTTGGAAGGGTGTCAGTACCGTGCCCCGAATAAAGACAAGCTGAGAGTTACCCTCACCTATCACGTACTCTAATGAGAATGGTGGGACCCTCAACTGACAGGTTAAGCCACCTCATCAACCCTTAACTAGCAGGTTTTGATGTCTCAACCTATGCTGGCTACGTAGTTCTAGAACGCAAGGACTGCTTCAAGGATCACACCCTCTGTTGGTAGATGAGTCCCCATCCTTGGGTTCACTCGGTGCTGAATCCTAATCCCAACTAAATAGACATTGAACTGATTTCCTAGTTCAAACTAGGCTGGACTGATCTGTTATTGATTGTACTAGTTAACTGAACTGAGCTGAGTTTACTGAGTTTTCCTGAGTTCTGTAACTAAACTAGAGTACTATTGATCGTGACATGATTGAGACTGTTTTGTAACTGACATTGGCTCTAGGCACACAACTAAATTGTCGAGTATTAAATACCCCCAAGACTTGATAGCATGAAAATAATAAGACATGATAATTCTTGAATACTTGACAATAGTCAACAACTCACAATACAATTTATGAGGCATTTTATCAAACACTTGAAAGTCGTGAACTTGCACATAAATAGGAATGCATTCTAACATGTCATAATTTTATTAAATTAATCTCATGAACATTCCATCAAACACTTACAAGGCATAGCTTTATACTTAGGCATGAACAACAATGCTAATACATCATGACTACCATATTAATTCATAATTCAGGGGTTTCTACATAAGAGAATCAAAGTTCAACTTACATGACACCATAATATCAAGAAATACATTAACGATTTTAACTTGAAATACATACCACAACAGCAACATGATTACATCCAAACTCACAACATGACATCACCATTTTATGTTTTTAAAAGAAGTTTCTTGAACTCCAAGGGTGGAAGGGACCCTTGAATGAACACTTTACATACCTTGTTGAAGAATTTCTAGAAATTAATGGTGGAATCTTGAGTTCTGATTTGAAATTTAAAAATTCTAAGGCTTTTTCTTGAGAGAAATTGAGAAAGAATGGGTTTATTTGTTTCCTAGGGTATTAAATTTTGTGTTTTGGGGGCTGAGAATCGGGGAAAAAAGACTCAAATACCCCCAAGAACACGGTCTTTTAATGAGTGAAAACTAGATTGCCGACAAGCAGGTCGACACTGTGCATCGATGGCACCAACGCGATATCCAATGAGTCGCACCAAGATCGTGCCGACTCACTGAAATTTGACCCTGGTAGCTGGAAAAAATATTAACCAACACGATAGGCCACACGGCGCGCCAAGATCGTGTTGGTACACTGTTTTGGGATTCTAAAGGAGCTTCAAATGAAGTCCAAAAAATTTGAAACTTGTTCGAAAACACCTATTGACCTTCCTGATCATGAATTAACTAAAATATAGACATTTAAAGGACTTTAAGGTCGCGAAATGAGATTGCCAACTTTCGAAGGCCTAAAATAAACTAAGTCTAAATACTTAGCTAGAATTTTCTAAGTTTGGGAAACCTTAACAAGCTTAAAGGACTTAATTAAGCTAGGAATTTTTTGGAGTATTACAATATCTCCCCCTTGGGAACATTCCTCCTCGAATGAGACTGACTGAACTGAGAGTACTAGTAGGCTGAATCTACTTACTAGACATGAACATCTGGGACATGACTGTAGGACTGATATTACTAATATACTAAATTATCACACTGAACATGCATATCTGATGCATGAGTACATAACTGAGTTGGTTCATGAATACATGACTGGGAGTACTGATAAGTTGAGTTTCTCATACTGATCATGTATATCTGATGCATGAATACATGAATGAACTGACTCATGAATATATAACTGAATATACAAAAGTAAATGATACCAAGTTTGTAATGGAAATCTGAGAATGAAACTGAATAAACTTAAAGAAAGCCATTACTTTGGGCTGAGTCTGGATTAGCGTAGAAGAGGTGAGGATACTTGGTCTGCATGTCTGATTCTGCTTCCCAAGTAGCTCCCTCAACGGACTGATTCTGCCAAAGAACTTTGACTAGAGGGACTTTTTTGTTCCTCAATCTGCGAGTCTGATAGTCAAGGATTTTGATTGGAATATCTTTGAAAGAGAGGTTGTTCTGAACATCTATGCCATCTATAGGGACTACAACTGTTGGGTCACATATGTACTTCTTTAGCAAGGAGACGTGAAACGCTGGATGGATTGAAGCTAGATCTAAAGGCAATTCGAGCTTATAAGCTACTTTGTCGAAGCGACTGAGAATTTTGAAGGGACCGACATATCGGGGACTGAGCTTTCTCTTCTTGCCAAACCTCTTCACTCCCTTCATAAGAGAGATTTTCAAATACACATAATCGCCAATCTCGAACTCGAGATCCTTTCTGTGCACATCAGCGTATGATTTATGTCGGCTCTGAGCTGTCTTAATCCTTTCTCTAATCAACTGAAATTTTTCTAAGGTATTGAATACTAGGTCAGGACCTACAACTGCATCCTTTCCAACCTCGAACCAAGCAATTGGAGATCTTTATCTCCTACCATAGAGAGTTTCAAATAGAGCCATCTGAATGCTAGAATGATAGTTGTTGTTGTATGAAAACTCAATCAAAGGCAAGTGGTCATCCCAACTACCTTTAAAATCTATCGCACACGCTCGCAACATATCTTCCAAATTCTGAATGGTCTTTTCTGCTTGACCATCTATCTAGGGATAAAAGGTTGTACTGAGATGAACTTGGGTACCAAGACCCTTTTGGAATGCCTTCCAGAAATAAGAAGTGAACTGGTACCTCTATCTGAGACAATGGACAACGAAACACCATGTAATCTGACCAACTCTTTGATGTAGATTTTGGCATAATCCTCGGCTGAATATGAGGTATGGACTGGAAGGAAGTGAGCTAATTTGGTCACCCTGTCTATGATGACCCAAACTGAATCGTGTTGACGATGAGTACGAGGCAAACCCATCACAAAGTCCATGTTCACTTCTTCCTACTTCCAAGTAGGGATACTGAACTTCTGCATGGACCCACTTGGCTTCTGATGCTCAATCTTAACCTACTGACATATTGAGCAATTAGCCACGAATTCTGCAATGTCTCTCTTCATCCCACTCCACCAATAGATCTCCCACAAATCTTGGTACATGTTAGTATCCCCTGGATAAATAGAGTAACGCGCACCATGCGCCTCTGCAAGAATTCGTTGTCTCAAGTTATCCATACCTGGCACATATAGATGACCCTAACAAAGCAAAACACCATCTCTCCCTTGGGAGAAAACCTCCACCTTCTGATCCCTGACTGACTTTTCAACTTGACTAAACTGGGATCTCTATCCTTCTTTTCCTTTACTTCGGAAACTAGAGATTATTCTGAACTGTTCTGAACCCACACACTACCTTCTACTGAATCGACTAAGCGGATACCTAGTCGGGCAAGCTGATGAACTTCCTAAACTAACTTCTTCTTACTGTCCTCAACATAAGCAACACTACCCATAGACAGTCTACTAAAAGCATCATCCGCTACATTGGTCTTGAGCGGGTAATACAAAACTCTCATATCATAGTCTTTCATTAACTCCAACCACTTTCTCTGATGGAGGTTTAAGTCTTTCTAAGAAAACACATACTGAAGGCTTTTGTGATCTGTGAACACATCAACAAGCACCCCATACAAGTAGTGCCTCCAAATATTTAAGGCAAACACTATTGCTGCTAACTCGAGACATGAGTCAGATAATTCTTCACATGGGGTTTAAGCTGTCTGGAGGCGTAGGATATGACCTTACAATTCCCTATGAGGACACAACCCAAACCTATTCTGGATGCATCATAGTATACCACAAACCCATCTGAACCATCTGGAAGAGTCAAAACTAGAGTTGAGGTGAGTCGAGTCTTCAACTCCTAAAAACTCTTCTTGCAAGAATGTGAACACTAAATTTGACTTTCTTCTGAGTCAATCTGGACATAGGGGATGCAATAGACGAAAATCCCTCAACAAACTACCTGTAATATCCATCCAAACCCAAGAAACTCCTGATATCTGATAGAGAGATGGGTCTGGGACAGTTTTTCACCGCTTCGATCTTTTAGGGATCCACCCTAATACCATCATCAGAAATGATATGGCTAAGGAATGTTACTGACTGTAATACCCCAAAAAATCCAAACCAATATTAAAGCCATGTACCAAGCTCATGCATAGTACATCATAGTTCTTTTATAATTTTATGAGTAAGTTAGATGTATATTAAGGCTTCAAATAACTCCCAGCTATCAGACGAATCAAAACATTCCTTATCGATTGAATTCTTGAGAAGGATATTGGAATAGTCAACTTCAAATGCGCATATCTCTTATTATACTTGGAATTTTTGAGCTCATGACCTATAAACAAATAGATAATTGAATTAGCTTTCCAACTATATCAATTTTGCCTAAATACGATATCGTCGCAAAGAGTTATTCCTATTTTACTCCATCATGTCAGGCTAGAAATAGTGTGATGACATACATGGTAGCTTACCACATTTGTGACGCCCTACCACGAAGGTCGTCAGCCTTAGGCAGAAACCATCTCCTAAGTGACAACATTCGTGGTAGCTTACCATATTTGTGATGCCCTACCATGAAGGTCATCAGCCTTAGGCAGAATCCAGCTCCTGTGTGATGACATTCGTGGTAGCTTACCACATTTGTGACGCCCTACCATGAAGGTCGTCAGCCTTAGGCAGAAACCAGCTTCTGTGTGACGACATTCGTGGTAGCTTACCACATTTGTGACGCCCTACCACGAAGGTCGTTAGACTTAGGCAGAAACCATCAATTCCAGCACCTGTGTGACTACATTTTTTACGGCTTACCACATTTTTGACGCCTTGTCACAAATGTCATCAGCTATGATTTTCAGCAACTGGGAATTTATTTCATAAGGGTATTTTGGTCTTTTCCTTCACTTTCCATGACTTATAACCCTAAAGAGGCGTAATTTTTCCCATTTTTCTTCAGTTAAGCATCTTAAAAACCCTCTCTTACACTCTCAACCACAAGATTAGGGTTTTCTCTCAAGATCAGCTCCTCAAAAGCAAGCCTAAGGAATTCTTCAAGAACCTTCAGAAATATTAGATCTCTTTCAAGATTCAATCACTAAGGTATGCGTAGTGTTCATCTATGGATCCAATCCGTTCATAGAGCTCAAGAACCATGTTTTAAATATTATTTTATAAACTTTTTGTGGTGATATGAGTATGTACATGTTGACGATTGTTGTTAAAGTTTCAATGTGATGTCTAAAGGTGTTCTCATGGAATATATATGTTTGTTAATTGAAAATCATGAACTTTAGGTGGTTTAATATGGTGCAAGTATGAAACCCACCTATGTCTTAAAGAATGCATGCAAGGTGTTTGATAAAATGCTTAGGATTCTAGAAATTCATGTTTGTATGGTTCTATGATGTCTAAATGACAAGTTCATGTTAGCTATATACTTCAATATGAATTCCATGCTTTTCATGTGTTGCTATTGTGGTGGTATGAAACATGCAGGATAATGGAGATATACAATATGTACATGAAATATATCCACGCATTCCCTACAATGTTTAAGATGTTGAATAACTATATGCAATATGATATCCCCTACTTATGATATTATGAATTGTGGACTTAAATCATGTGATCAAGTCATGTCATATGTGTCAGTTTCCTTCTATCGAGTCCTGGGGGTATTCATACCCGAAAAACATAGTTGTGTGCCTAGAGCCATGTCATGTTGTCACGATAATCTCAGTCAAGCTATAAATCTATAGAACTCAGTCAGTCATGTGACTCAGGAAACCTCAGAAATCTCATGATCCCAGTTAACTCTCAGATAATAGTACTACTCCGTCAGTCAATGAAAGTCAGTTAATCTGTCCATGTACAGTCAGTTGAACCATGTTTAGTCTCTTTAGATGGGAGTAGAAGTTAGCACCGAGTAAACTCAAGGATGGGAACTCACCTGTATATGAGGGTGTGATTCTTAGCAGTTATCCTTGCATTGCAGAGCTATATAGCCAGCATAGGTTGAGACATCGCAGCCTGTTATATGAGGGTAGATGAGGTTGATTAACCTGTTATATGAGGGTTCCTACCGTTCTCACTAGAGTTACCTATTATATGAGGGTTGCTCACATGTTATCCTTACCAGTGGCGCGGTATTGACACCCTTCCAGTCAGGGCAGAGATTGGACCCCATCTTAGCCATAATGGCACATATGGGGTATGTCGGTTAAACAACTACCTCCCATAGTTTCAGACTCAGTCTCAGTAAAGGAACTCAGATAGTTCTTTAGATATCAGTATACCAGGAGTGTCAGATACAGTCAAATTCAGTTAAAGTACGGAACTCAGATAGTTCCATCAGATTTAAGACTGTCAGATACAGTCGCCCATGTTATCAGAACTATAGTTTTAGCCATGTCAGTTAACAGTAAACCATGTATTAGCGTACATATCTAGATATCATGTACTTATGATCTTAGTTACTATGTATGTATGTCTACACTCTTACGTTCATATCAGTCAGTCAGTTAGCATTGTTCATGCATGTAAACCCTTTTGCATTAGCCTGCCTCACTCGTATACTCATTACTCCAGTTGTACTGACGCATTTCCGCTATGGTGCTTTCTTTCATGTTACACCATAGGTTCAAAGACACGAGCTCTAGATCAGCAGTAGCATCCAGCCGTAGAGTTGCAGTGAGTCCTCATCCATTAGAAGGCGATATTATTTTATTTCATTTATTATTTCAGCTCAGTTTTTCTAGACGGAGTTAGTTGGAGACATATTCCTTTAACTCCTTATTCAGATAGTACTTAGAGGCTTTCAGATTCAGTATTCAGATTTAGTTCAGATTTGAATCAGTTTTCAGTTATTTTGGGTATCTTTCTCCCATATAGATATTGTGTCTTGATAGATCTTTATTTAGTTGAACCTTATGGCCTACATGTTTATGTTTTCTGCATTATTACATTATATATGCAGTGTACAGGTACAGATAACAGTAATGGATTAGCTTGTGGTTCCTCGGGGTCATGAGCACTATGTAGCATTCTGATTCAGAAAATCGGGCCGTTACACTGACCTTAGCCAAAATTTGCACTTACTAAATTTGATGAATAACTGATGATTTCTGAGAGCCTGCAATACTATTCTAAGATGGTCTGCATGATCATGCTTACTACGGGAGTAAACAAGAATGTCATCTATAAAGACTATGACGAACATATCCAAGTACTGCTTGAACACATGGTTCATTAAGTCCATCAAAGTTGTTGGGGCATTGGTAAGACCAAAGTACATAACTAAGAATTCGAAGTGACCCTACCGAATTCTGAAAGTTGTCTTCGGGATGTCACATTCTCTGACTCTGAGCTGATGATAACCTGATCTGAAGTCTATCTTAAAAAAGTAACTAGCGCCTTGAAGTTGGTCAAACAAGTCATCGATTCTGGGAAGGGGATACTTGTTTTTTACCGTGACTTTATTTAATTGGCGGTAGTCAATGCACATCCTGAGAGAACCATCTTTCTTACGCATGAATAAAACTGGTGCGCCCTACGGGGACACACTGGGCCTTATGAATCCCTTATTTAGGAGATCCTTAAAATGCTCTTTCAATTCTCTGAGTTCTGCAGGTGTTATTCTGTATGGCGGAATAGATATGGCTAAGTATCTAGGAGAAGATCAATTCCAAAATCAATTTCCCTTTCGGAAGAAATTTTGGGAAGATCTTCGGGAAATACATCTGGAATTTCATATGCTACTGACACTGATTTAAGAGTAGGGGTTTCTGAACTAGAGTCCTTGACTCGCACAAGGTGATAGACACATCCCTTAGATATCATTTTTCTCGCCCGAAGGTAAGAAACAAGATGACCCCTAAACGCTGAAGTACTACCCCTCTACTCTAGGATGGGTTCATTTGGGAATTGGAATTGGAAAATTCTATTTCTGCTTTCGATTGAGGCATAGCAGGAATGAAGCCAATTCATGCTAAGAATGACATCAAAATCGATCATCTCTAATTTGACTAAGTCTGCTGAAGTTATTTACTGAGATATCATAACCAGATAGTTCATGTATACCCGTTGGGCTATGATGGATTTACCCACTGGGGTAGAGACTGAGAAAGGTTCTGCTAGAATTTTGAGGCTCTCTAAAATCAACTGTTATATAAGGAGTAACAAAAGATAAGGAAGCTTCTGGATCTAGCAAAGCATAAACATGTATATGAAAGATATGTAACATACTAGTGACCACATAAGAAGAATTTTCCTGATCCTGCCGGGACTGAAGAGCATAGAGTCTGTTTAGACGTTGCCCACTGGTGGCACTGGATGAGGCACTCTACTGATTCGGGCGACCGGACTGAACTGGAGGACGATTTCGCTGACCATGATAACCTGACTGGGGACAATCTCTGACTTTGTGGCCTAGCTTTCTACATCCGAAATAAACATCACTGCCAACTCTGCAAACACCCTGATGGTTCTTGCTACAAGTCTGACAAAGGGCACTGCTAACACTACCCTGAGGTTTAGGGCCTGATGCCCTATCTCTATTGTCGTCTCTGAATTTTAGCACTGGAGCACTAGCTACGGATGGAGATGGAACTGACGACTTCGGGCGGAACTGATAATGATTCCCACCCTCTAACTTAGGCTGAGTAAAGTTGAAACTACCTGTTCTAGCTTTCTTGTTCTGCTTCTCTTTCTACTTATTCTTCTGCTCCTCTATCTACTGAGCATGGATCATCAGCCTAGCCAAGTCCATCTCACTGATCAACATTGCGGTCCTACTTCTTTGACCACACTATCATTCACTCCAGACATAAACTTACTCATTCGGGACCTGCTACCTGTCACCACATGAGGAGCGTATCTAGCTAATTGAGTAAACTTGAGAGAATACTCTTTCACTGTTATATTACCCTGCTTCAAATTTATAAACTCTAATACCTTAGCTTCTCTCAGCTCTTAGGGAAAGAATCTATCTAGAAAAGCAGTGGAAAACTCCTTCCATTCAATGGGCCCTGCATCTACGGCCCTCTCTGCCTTCCACTATTTGAACCAAGTGTGAGCCACATCCTGCAACTGATATGCAACTATCTCAGTACTTTCACTAGCATTCACCCCCATCTGAGGGTCCTCATCTAACTTAGACCCAAAAAAAAATGGAGGGTTCATTCGAGTGAAGTCTCAAATCCTGGTTGTTGCAGTATTGGACACTGGGTTGGTTGGCTAGAACGGCAGCTGGACGTTCATTCTGGGCTGCCACAGAATGAGTTAGGGTGGTGAATGCTGCTCTGAACTCCACATGGGAGACATGTTCGCCCAAAGGATTGGGCTGGTCGGGCTGAGGGACTGGCTGATCTCCCGTTCCTCTTCCCTAAGTCCTCTTTGAAGGCATTTTTTGTAGATGGAAGAGAAACTTGTATTAAAAGAGAGTTTACCGGGAGCTCATATTCACTCACACTACATGAATACTGAAAAAAAGAAATTGTTCCTAAAACATCTCGTAGCCTCCTGTCCATAAGTGTGGTGCGCTACACACCCATGTACAAGACTCTACTAGATGAGGCTTTCAGACTTCCTAGGATACTGTTAAACCTTAGGCTCAGATACCAAGTTTGTAACGCCCTGAGTCTATACCCTAGACGCTACACGGTTCTCATAATTCCGAAGGATCACAAGCTAACCCATGACTGGTACCTGCTGCAATATCTGAATAATAATACGGTATAATGCAGAATAATAGGTTGAAATGCCATAAGGTTCAAACTGAAATACTGATGAAAAGAAAATGATAAAGTCTGATAAAACATCAGAATCTAAAACACTGAATATTGTCTAAACATCTAGTCTGAAAAGCCTCTAAACTAAATTATCTGAATAAGGAGTTGATGGGACAATCCCCCAACTAACTCTATCTACTGAAATGCTGAATCTAATGAGATAATGAAATAAAAAAATATTCTTGAATGATGAGGACTCACTGCTAGTCTACTGCTGCTAGATGAATATCTGAACCGCTAAGAATGCTCTGGGCCAGTACGTCTGAACCTATGGTATAAAACAGCATAGCGCAAAGAAAAGTATGCATCAGTACGTGTGAATGTACTGGTATATAAAGTAAGGTAAGGCTGAATGCAAGGGTTCATATGCATGAACTATAACTGACTGAATAACATAAACATGATTGCGTGAGAATACATGCATGAATACATAACTATAACTGAAGTCGTAAGGATTCTGAATATTGAGTTTACTGATAACATAGATTACTGATAAATGATATAACTAATAACTGATATACTGTTTACTGAGTGACTGTGTCTGACAGTCCTGTTTCTGATGAAACTAGCTGAGTTCTATACTGAGCTGAGTGACTGTATCTAACAGTCCTAAAATTTATAGAACTATCTGAGTTCTTTACTGAAGACTGAGACTGAGACTGAGACTGTGGAAGGTAATCATCTAACCAACATGCCCCTTTTTCTGAATAGATTCAGGGTCCAACCTGTAACCCTAGTCAGAAGGGTGTCAGTACAGTTCCACGGGTAAAGACAAGCTGAGAGTTACCCTCACCGATCAGGTACTCTAATGAGTACGGTGGGACCCCAACTGAAAGGTTAAGCCACCTCATCAACCCTCAACTAGCAGGTTTTGATGTCTCAACCTATGCTGGCTACGTAGTTCTGGAACGCAAGGACTGCTTCAAAGGATCACACCCTCTGTTGGCAGGTGAGTCCCCATCCTTGGGTTCACTCGATGTTGAATCCTACTCCCAACTGAATAGACACTGAACTGATTTCCTAGTTCATACTAGGTTGGACTGATCTGTTACTGATTAACTGAATCGAGCTGGGTTTACTGAGTTTTCTTGAGTTCTATAACTGAACTAGAGTATTACTGATCGTGACATGATTGAGACTATTCTGTAACTGACACTGGCTCTAGGAACACAGCTAAATTGTCGGGTATTAAATACCCCCAGGACTTGATAGCATGAAAATAATAAGATATGACAATTCTTGAATACTTGACAATAGTCAACAACTCACAATACAATTTATGAGGCATTTTATCAAACACTTAAAAGTCGTGAACTTGCACATAAATAGGAATGCATGCTAACATGTCATAATTTTGTTAAACAAATCTCATGAACATTTCATCAAACACTAACAAGGCATAGCTTTGTACTTAGGCATGAACAACAATGCTAATACATCATGACAACCATATTAATTCATAATTCAGGAGTTTCTACATAAGAGAATCAAAGTTTAACTTACATGCCACCATAATATCAAGAAATACATTAAAGATTTCAACTTGAAATACATACCACAACATCAACATGATTACATCCAAACTCACCACATGACATCACCATTTTATGCTTTTAAAAGAAGTTTCTTGAACTCCAAGGATGGAAGGGACCCTTGAATGAACACTTTACATACCTTGTTGAAGAATTTCTGAAAATTAATGGTGGAATCTTGAGTTCTGATTTGAAATTTAAAAATCCTAAGGCTTTTTCTTGAGAGAAATTGAGAAAGAATGGGTTTATTTGTTTCCTAGGGTATTAAATTTCGTGTTTTGGAAGATGAGAGTTGGGAAAAAAAGACTCAAATACCCCCAAGAACGTTGTCTTTTAATGAGTAAAAACTAGATTGTTGACGCGCAGGTCGACGCGGCGCATTGATTGCACCGACGTGATATCCAACACGCCACGCCAAGATCGCGTGACTCACTGGAATTTGACGTTGGTAGCTGGCGAAAATATTAACCAATGCGATTGGCCACGCGACGCGCCAAGATCGCATTGGTACACTGTTTTGGGATTCCAAAGGAGCTTCAAACGAAGTCCAAAAAATCCAAAACTTATTCGAGAACACCTATTGACCTTCCTGATCATGAATTAACTAAAATATAGACATTTAAAGGACTTTAAGGTCACGAAGTGAGATTGCCAACTTTCGAAGGCTTAAAATAAACTAAGTCTGAATACTTAGCTAGAATTTTCTAAGTCTGGGACTCCTTAACAAGCTTAAAGGACTGAATTAAGCTAGAAATTTTGTGGGGTCTTACAAATAGCTTTGAAACTGTGACTATATATATATATATATATATAATAGAAGAGCAGAAAGTACAAGAGATAAAAGGAAAATTTAAAAGAGTTAAGATCTACTACTCATTCATCATTTTGAGTTGTTCTACCTAGACACTATCTGTTATCATGTGTTTTTTTTCGTTTGTCTGTCGTACTTGTACTGCATAAGGACTTTCTTGATTCTGTTTTGTTTTGGTTAAATTTTGTATGAACCATGTGATAGTGTTGGTTGTAACGTGATGTCCATCTTTTGATCTTTATACCATATTAGTTTAAGGCCTCATTTGTTTGTACTTAATGGAGGTCTGAACCTGAATGATTCAGACTTCAGTTCATTAAGTGCATTTTTTTTTTATAACTGCCTCTTAATGTATCTGAAATCCTCTGAATCAGTCAGATATGAAAAAAAGTCTGAATACTATTTAGACTATTTTTAAAACATGATATATTCCCTCAAAACTCTCTCACTTTGTTATTTTCCTCTCTATATACGTGTAAAATGAATTAAAATAACTTAATTTATTATCAAATGAATTATAATGCAATGGATAATAATACTAGTAATTCACGTATTGAATTATTTATTTTCCTCTCTCGTTTGACAATTATTTATTTTCCTCTCACTTTGTTATTAAAAATATTGAACTATTCTAGTAATTATAACTTACACCTCAAAACTCTCTCACTGTTGTAGTAATTCATTTTATAATTACATCTTATCACAATAATTTTTAATCGATATATCTTTTTTAAATAATTTAGATAGTTCAATAATTATATTTAACATAATTTATTTATTTATATTTTTAAATATTTTATTTATCACTCAAATAATGTTTGTTGTTTAAGTTAATACTTTATCTAAATATTTTTTTCATATAATATTTTATTACTTTTTAAATTTGAATTGCATATTTATTACAAATAAATAAATTACATATATTCAGATGTTAAAAAAAACAAACAGTCTTAATCATTCAGTATTCAGATCTAGAAACAACATATTAATCATTCAGACATCCATTCAGATTCTGACTTCTTAATCTTAAAAAAAACAAATGCACCCTAAGTTTAGTTGTGTGTAGTTGCATATCAGCTGTTGCATATTAGCTGCGCAAGTTAACAACAAAACTATTTACATATATAAACGTTGACAAGGTTGAACCAAATAATGTTATGTTCTTACAGATTCAGATACAAATTATGAATTCATTTAAACCCCCTTTATTTTCTTTAAATTAAAACTTATGGGTCCTGCATTTGCTCCCCTGGACCTTCCCAAGTAGTTGGCCGAAGCAGTCATGCAAATAGTCAAAAATTTCTAGACCCTTCACTTGTCCTTTTTTTATTTTTATTTTCAAGGATGGACCAATGGCTTTATTTAGTGAAAGTGCAGCACTTTTAATCACCTCTTACTTAAACTATAGTTCCATGCTTATGTGAATAAAAGTCTTGATTTGAGTTATAATTACGTATCATGAATTGGTATCTCATGGTGAACAAGGATACATTGATTTCGTTTTTCTTCTTTCGGTTAATTCTCATCCTTATTATGTACTTGTATAGATACTAATCCTCATCTCATTTTTTTACACTGGAACTCCCTCGTTTGAGTCCTTTTGGACTCTTTCCTCGCATCCTCGTTTTGTCCAACCCAACATCGAGTCAATACCTCAAGGAAAATTCCTAAAAGGACTATTTTGCACCAGTATACAGTGATATACATGCCATAGAAACTGATATACATGTGATATACGGTGAATATAAGGAAAGGATGCTGATTATACAGGGGTAAGACTAAGTTTGTGTGTATGTGACTTAACTACGGTCACGTATACACCGTATATGCATAAAAATGCAGGAAAATACAACTGGTATACATATGGTATACACTGCAGGAGAATGGACCTAAAGTCCATAAAACGAGAAACCCAAAGGCTGGGCAGCTCACTAATGGGCCAACAAGTAGCCCAACTCTAACTTTAATCCTTCATTCTCTTATGAATTGCAACTTGTATACTTGACTATTTGTATTAGCACTAATTTTACTTAATTAACCTAGTGGTTTCCCACGTCATTGTCATGCCATTTATCTTGAATCCCTCGTTTACTATATAATTTTCCCCCCATATTTCATAAAAGAAAAAAATGAGTGCTTTAGTCCAAAAAATGACATTTGTTTTGTTCATATGATTAATGGTTCGCTTGAGTTAAAATAAAAGTAATTTTTTTCAAATTCAGGAAGTTAATTCTTTTCTCATAAATTCTAACTTCCCATAATTGATAAAACATTTTTTAACATGATACTTGATTTTTTTTCAAACGTGTTGTTTATAACAAAATGACCGTTTTTATAATAATAATAATAATAATAATAATAATTAATAATTATATAATTTTTACTTTCCATAGAAATCAACTTATCTTCTTTTTAAATTCAAGTATGTAATCTAGTTTAGATAGATTTTTTTTATTCAAGTAAATATTTCACAATTTCTCTAGAAATAATCACAAACTAAGTAGAAATTTCTCAATTGACATATTCCTTGATTGTTTTCTCAAAATTTTTATTTTCTCGTGATTAAGTAAGATATTTTCTTAGGCAAAATATTTCGTAAGGTTTCGGAACATTTCGTAATTTTTCTCAAAATTAGTATCGGATTAAGTAAAACATATTGTAACTTTTTTTCTAAATTCAAGTAGACTATTTCTTGTTTGAATAAACAAATGTCATTTTTAGATGTGTAGATAAATAATTTTAATATTTAAAATTTAATTCTTTTTGCAAAGTTAGTCACCTTTTTTTAAGTTAGTCAAAAAATAAGTCTTTGGTGAACTGTCTTAAAACGGACGCTCCTAAGTGTCGTAAAAACCTTCTTAGGGCGTTAATTGAACTCTTACTCAGTTTCTCTAATTTCGAAGATTTATTTTTATTTTATTAAATCTTTGAAATCTCTTTAAGCTTTTTTCTTGATGTTTTCGATAAAAATCAAGTGGCGACTCTATAAATTTTGTCAAAATTACTTTAAAATTTTCTTGAATCTTTCGAAATAGTTTTAAAAGGGTTAAAATTATTTTCTTTAAAATAAAATTCAAAAAGGGATAAAACAGTTGGTTCATTCAAGGTAGATATATTCTTACACATGATGGACATTACTCAATTACTGGAAGTTATCCGACACTAGTTGGTCAAAGAGCAAAGCTAAAAACTACTAATCTGGCAGGAAATTCTATTGCCCTTCCAAGACATCGATTTATGATTTGGTTGGCTATGCAAAGTAGGGTGCTTACTCATGAAAGAATGATGAGACTACATATATGGGTGAAGGAAACATATTGTTGTTTATGTTCAACGCAAACTATGAAGAAAAATGCACACTTAGTTGGGGCTTGTGCCTGGATAAAAGCAGTATGGCATGGCATACAACAGTGGACTACAGTAACTATGCCTACTGAAAGCATCAAACACATACTAGAAAGTATTAAGATAAAGCACTGGAAACAACTAAAAAAAAGAGATTATATCAATAATATGTCATGCAGTTTGGAGTCATACATGGAGAGCAAGGAATTGGAAGAAGTTCAAAGAAAAAGTTGTACATACAGATGAAGTTGTTACACAAATTAAAAAAGAATAGGTGAAGGTTACACTTAGTCATGGAGTCCAAAAGAGTACAGACGTATAGGAATTTTTTTCAGCATCTTATTGTGTAGTTAGTGATTGCTCTGTTAGAGACCTATATTCTGTTTCCAAAATTGGGTGCTCTTTATTTGTACTGCTTTTGATGGTTGTGGTGGTGAATTTATAGTTGTTACCAAAAAAAAAACTTATATAGTATATAATTTCATGTATAGAATTTAACTTATACATAAAAGATTAAATCATCGGTTTTTATAAGTTAAAGTTATAGTTCACAATCGTGGAAGAAAGTTTGAATAACCCATCAGAATGATTATAGCACGAGAATAAATATAATTTATCTTGATTACGAAAATGGTATATTTCTAACTTCTCGTGCAAGTGCATTTTATATGTATTGAACATAACCGAGTAGAAATAGTTGTTTTAGATGGACTGATAAAAATATATTCTCTAAATTATTGAATGTGCTTATATTCTCAATCTTGGTACAACTATTATGATCTGTATATATCATTTATTGTTTTCATTTATTAAAAGGTGAGATTTTGAGATTGGTCAATATTCCTGATAGATTGGATGATAATAATATATATTGGTGAAATAATAATTTAGTTGATGAAATTCATGTCTCGGCATAGAGATTGATGATACGCCTTTATGGGAAGGTTATAAGTTTTCATGTGTAAACTCGGCCGGTGAATTTATGAATACGGCATATGAAATAAGTTGAGCATTACTCTAAAGATATTATAAATGTATTTACATTATAGAGAATGTCTATCAAGAATATAGATAAGATCTATCAAGATCTAATAAGATCTATCAAGATATAATAAGATATATCAAGATCTAATAAGATCTATCAAGATCTAGTTGATATCTATCAGGATTTGAAGTATCTATCTTTTAGTCAGAAACTAGGAGTATTTTTCCCTATAAATAGAGGAGTTTTGTTCATTGTATTCTCAATCTTATGACTTCTCATCCCTCAAGAGAAATAAAGAACTCTCTCATCTTCTCTCTATTTATTCCTCTTCTTTATTCTTTATTGTTTCATAACACGTTATTAGCACGATGCTCTAACTTTCTGACTAGATGGGTTATTAGTCATTTGCTGATAAATCAGGTAACATTGGAATTATTTGTTGATAAATCGGGTAACGTTGAGATTTTAATTTTATAGATTATATGCCAAATTTTGTGGGAATCGGTCACTAAGCTGTGGCGAATTGAAGTAATCTGTATGTCACTATGCAACATAAGGCCATGTGACATTTTGTATTTTTTTCACGAATTCCTATTTTCATCTTTATGTTCATCTTTATAATTTGTTCACCCCAGGAATAAAGATATAGTATAGTATAATATAGGAAAATTTATCATTGACAATAAGTGCACGTTTTGCTAAAAAAAAAAAAAATATATGTTACAGTCTTGACTTATCAACTAAGAATGATTTATCTCAATTTCAGAACATCTTGATATATTTTTCCTTTTGTAAAATAAAGATTTTGAACTTTCATTTACTGTGTAGCTTTTGAATAATTTTTTGCCTTATTATATTATAGACTGAGAGTAAGATGATGGATTTAAATTTTAGAAGACATTGGGTTAAAGTCCCGATGCACCATGATAGTAAAATATTGGGTTTAAGTCCCATCGATTTATGTCTAAGACACCTTTATATGGATAAGACGTTGAGTTTGAATCTCAATGCACCATATTGATATTGATGATAAAATGATGGCTAAGGCAAAATAATAAGTTTTTGATGAAAAGTCAAGAAACTTGTTCATTGAATATATGTCTGAAAGAAGACAAGTGATGATATTTTTCACACACTGAGACTGTGGGAGGTAGTCTAACATCCTGGATTCTAAAGAACTATCTGAGTTCTTTTACTGAGACTGATACTGAGACTGTGTGAGGTAGTCATCTAACCGACATGCCCCAAATGATGCATCATAGCTGAATTGGGGTCCAATCTATGCCCTAATTGTAAAAGCGTCAATACCGCACCACTGGTAAGGACAACATGTGAGTGACCCTAATATAACAGGTAACTCTAATGAGAACGGTGGGAACCCTCATATAGCAGGTTAAGCCACATCATTTACCCTCATATAACAGGCTATGATGTCTCAACCTATGTTGGCTACATAGTTCTGGAACGCAAGAATTGCTTCTAAGAATCACTCCCTAATATAACAGGTGAGCTCCCACCCTTAGGTTCGCTCGGTGCTAATTTCTACTCCCATCTGAATAGACACTGAACATGATTTACTGAACTAAACATGGACTGATTTACTGAATTCCATTAACTGACGGAATATTACTGATATCTGACAATTGACTAAGTTCATGAGATCATGGAGATTTCCTAAGTCATAAGATTGTCTGAAGTCTAAGGATTCATAGCTTGACTGAGCGTATCGTGGAAACATGACATGGCTCTAGGCACACAGCTAATATTTTGGGTACAAGTACCCCCAGGACTCGATGGAAGGAAAACTGACCAAGCATAACTTACTTGAACATATAACTAACATCATAATCCATAATACATTTATAGAAGTATTCCATCAAAACATGTGATAGGCATAACTTGTACATACATGGGGATTTCATGATATCATACTAGTTGGGCATTGTTCCTTCATCTAGGCATTTAATCAAACACATGGTAGGCATAGCACATGTATACAACATTATACAATAATTAATCATCATGATTCATCTCTAATTTCATCATCTAGGGTTTATTCATAGGTTCACATGAATATACATCTATACAAATCAATTCCATATAAAATTGATCACCCAACATTGATTTGAATTCAATTAATCATTCTCAACATAAACAAAATGAACCCAACATGAAATTCATTAAGAAATCCATAAACTTAAACTTAAAAAAAGAGATTCTTGGGCTTCATGGATTAAAGGAGTTCATGAATGAACACTACGCATACCTTAGTTCATGATTTTTTGAAGATTGATGGAGGAAATTCTTGATTCTAAATCTTCTATGAAAAGCCCTAGGTTGTTCTTGAGAGAAACTAGTATATTTTGGGTGAAGAATGGCTAAATCACATGTTAAAGGGCTTAAATAGGGGTGAAAAATTAACCCTTTTAACCCTGGATGCGTCATTTAATTTTAGTAAAAATTTCCCGAATTGAACCCCTAGCGTGACGCGGCGCTATCGCACCGTGTCACTGGAATTTGACAATTGGAAAACTGAGGGATGGCACTACGCGAAGCCATCGCGTTGCCCCTTCTTTTGCGACCTGAAACTTTGGTGCAACACAGAGGAAATCACGCTGAGACACTGGAAAAGGACAATTGCCATTTTAGCTTGTGGCGCGGTGCGCCACTGACCAATATGGCGCTGTTTTACGACGAGAACTTAAAATAGTCGTAATTTCTGACCCGGGTATCAGATTTGGGCGAATTTTATATCGATGAAAATCTTATTGAATTTCCCACATGACAAAAAGTAAAAATCTTGAAAATTCCTCATGAAATAACCATCATTCAATTTAGAAGATAATACTAAACATTCTTAGGATGAAATTAGCTAGGAAAAAGTACGGGGTATTACACATGTCATGGTAAACTTAGAGTTTACTAGTATAAAAGTTCATAAATTTACATGAACGATTGCTACATTCCAAAAATGTGCATATTGAGTATTTGACATTTGTTGAAGAAATTGAAGATTCTTCAAGAATTGTTTATGTCGCTTGTTCTCATGACAAGTTGGTTGGACCAACTAATGTTGGGATTTGATCCCTTAAAATCTGAAAAATATAAAAGGTGAATAAGGGCCCGTTCACCTATCATGTGATATGTTGAAACGATGCATCAATAAGATGATCACATGTACATTTATTGTCAACCTACGTTTGACATTCATAAAGTTACTTGCTCAATATAAATTGAGCATAATTTTCAGATTGTGTAATCAAGATAATTCATCTTGATGGTGATGGTTTAGCATTGAATGCCTTCCTAAATAACTGAACCATTACTGATGAGAACAAATTTTCATGTGTTGGTCTGAAATATGATATGTTACATACAATAACACATGAGCATGAAACTACATACCAAGTTTGTGATAAACACTGAATATGAAACTGAGTAAGCTTAAGGAGAACTATTAGCTTAAGCTTGATCTGAGTTGGTAAAGAAGAGGTGAGGATACTTTGTACGCATGTCTGCCTCTGCTTCCCAAGTAGCTCCCTCGACGGACTGATTTCGCCAAAGAACTTTAACTAGAGGGACTTCTTTGTTCCTATATCTATGAGTCTGATAGTCTAAGATTTCGACTAGAATCTCTTCATAAGAGAGAGTGTTCTGAACACCAATGCTCTGAAGAGGGACTACAACTGATGGGTCACCTATGCACTTATTGATCAAAGAGACATGAAAGACTAGATGAACTGAGGCTAGATCTGAAGGCAATTCAAGCTCATAGGCTACCTTGCCAAAGCAACTATGAATCTTGAAGGGACCGACATATCGGGGACTGAGCTTTCCCTTCTTTCCGAATCTCTTCACTCTCTTCATGGGAGAGATCTTTAGATAGACATAGTCACCAATCTCAAACTCGAGATCTTTTCTACGTACATCTGCATAAGACTTTTGTTGGCTCTGATCAGCCCGGAGTCTTTCTCTGATCAACTGGACTTTTTTTAAGGCGTATAATACTAAGTCAGGCCCTATGATTGAGGCCTCACTAACTTCGAACCAACCAATTGGAGATCTACATCTCCTACTATAGAGAGCTTCTAATGGAGCCATCCGAATACTGGAATGATAGTTGTTGTATGCAAACTCAATCAAAGGTAAGTGGTCATCCCAACTTCCCTTAAAATCGATTGCACACACCCTTAGCATATCTTCTAACGTCTGAATGGTCCTTTCTTCTTGACCATCTGTCTGAGGATGAAAGGTTGTACTGAGATGAACTTGGGTACCAAGACCCTTTTGGAACACTTTCCAAAAATGAGAGGTAAACTGGGTACCTCTGTCTAAGATAATATATAGAGGAATACCGTGAAATCTTACCAACTCTTTGATGTGGAGTTTGGTGTAATCCTCGGTTGAATAAGAGGTATAAACTGAAAGGAAATAAGCTGATTTGGTCATTCTGTCTACAATGACCTAGACTAAATCATCTTGATGATGAGTTCGAGGAAAACCCATCACGAAGTCTATGTTCACAACTTCCCACTTCCAAGTAGGAATACTGAACTCCTATATAAACCCACTAGGCTTCTGATGCTCTATCTTAACCTGCTGACATATAGAGCACATTGCCACAAACTCTGCAATGTCTCTCTCCATCCCACTCCACCAATAGATTTCTCGCAAGTCATGGTACATCTTTGTGGCCTCTGTATGAATAGAGTAGCGCGCACCATGCGCTTCTGCAAGAATTCCCTGCCTTAAGTCATCTACACCTGGAACACAAAGACGACCCTGGCAAGGAAAAACACCATCTTCCCCTTGGGAGAAAACCTCTACTTTCTGATCCTGAACTAACTCTTTCAACTTGACAAGGCTGGGATGTCTATCTTGCTTTTCTTTAACCTCAGAAACTAGAGATGATTCTGACCTACTCTGAACCCATATATCACCCTCATCTATATCGACTAAGCGAACGCCTAATCTAGAAAGTTGATGGACTTCCTGAGCTAACTTCTTCTTACTGTCCTCAACATGAGAAACACTACCCATGGATAGTCTACTGAGAGCATCGGCCACTATGTTGGCCTTGCCCGAATGATAGAGGACACTCATGTCGTAATCTTTCAAGAGCTCTAACCACCTTCTCTAACAAAGATTAAGATCTTTCTGAGAAAATACATACTGAAGACTCTTATGATCTGTGAACACATATACATGAACATAGTATAGAAAAATGCCTCCAAATCTTCAAGGCAAAGACTACGGCGGCTAACTCAAGATCATGGGTAGGATAATTTTTCTCATGGGGTTTAAGCTGTCTGGAGGCGTAGGATATGACCTTACCATGCTGGATGAGGACACAACCCAAACCTACTCTGGATGTATCACAATACACTACAAACCCATCTGAACCATTTGGAAGAGCTAGAACTGGAGCTGAGGTGAGTCGAGTCTTCAACTCCTGAAAACTCTTCTCGCAAGGATCTAACCACTGAAACTTGACTTTCTTCTGAGTTAATCTGTACATAGGGGATGCAATAGAAGAAAATCCCTCAACAAACCGTCTGTAATAGCCAGTCAAACCCAAGAAACTCCTAATATCTGATGGAGAGATAGGTTTCGGCCAATTTCTTACTGCTTTGGTCTTTTGAGGATCAACTCTAATGCCATCACCGGAAATGATGTGACCAAGGAATGCTACTGACTTTAGTCAAAATTCGCACTTACTAAATTTGTCAAATAGTTGATGATCTCTGAAAGTCCAAAGTACTGTCCTGAGATAGTATGCATGATCGCGCTCACTGCGAGAATAGACCAGAATATCATCTATGAAAACTATGACAAACATGTCGAAGTACTGCTTGAACACACGGTTTATCAAGTCCATGAAAGCGGCTTGGGCATTGGTAAGACCAAATAACATAACTAAGAATTCAAAATGACCATACCGAGTACGGAAAGTTATTTTTGGAATGTCACATTCTCTAACTCTGAGTTAATGATAGCCGGATCTGAGGTTTATCTTAGAGAAATAACTGGCATCCTGAAGTTGATCAAACAAGTCATCGATTCTGGGAAAAGAATACTTGTTCTTGACCGTGACCTTATTGAGTTGACGGTAGTCTACACACATCCTAAGAAAACCATCTTTCTTGCGCACGAATAATACTGGAGTGCCCCACAGGGAAACGCTGGGCCTGATGAATCTCTTATCTAAGAGATCCTTCAATTGTTCTTTTAGTTCTCTGAGTTCTACTGGTGCCACTCTGTATGGCGGGATAGAGATAGGCTGAGTATCCGAAAGAAGATTAATATCTAAGTCTATTTCCCTTTCGGGAGGAATTCCTAGAAGATCTTCGGGAAAGACATTTGAATATTCACCTACAACTGGAACTGATTCAAGTCTGGGAGTTTTGAAACTAGTGTCCTTAACTCGAACAAAATGATATACATATCCTTTGGTTATTATTTTCCTGGCTCGAAGGTAGAAAACAAGTTGACCCCTAAAAGCAGATACACTACCCTTCCACTCAAGGACGGGTTCATTTGGGAACTGAAACTGGACTATTCAATTTCTACAGTTTACTGTGGCATAGCAGGAATGAAGCCAATCCATGTCAAGAATGACGTCAAAATCAGTCATCTCTAATTCGACTAAGTCTGCTGAAGTGACTTTCTGAAATATCATAACCGGGAAGTTCCTGTATACCTGTCGGGCTATGATGGTTTTATCCACTGGGGTAGAGACTGAAAAGGGCTCTACTAGGATTTTGGGACTGATTCCGAAATCACCTGCTATATAGGGAGTAACAAAAGACAAAGAAGCTCCTGGATCTAGCAAAGTGTAAACATGCACATGAAAGATCTGTAACGTACCAATAACTACATCAAGAGAATTTTCCTGATCTTTTTGGGACTGAAGATCATAGAGACGATTTGGGCGTTACCCACTAGAAGTACTGGAGGTGGCACCCTGCTGATTTGGGCGACCAGACTGAGCTGAGGAGCGATTCTGTTGACCCTGAGGACCTGGCTGAGGAAATTCTCTGACTTTGCGGCCTGGCTTGCCACGTCTGAAATAAATACCACTGCAAGCTCTGTAAATACCCTGATGGCGCTTGTCATAAGTCTAGAAAAGAAGATAGGTGCGGGCAATGCTAACACTGCCCTGGGACTTAGAGCCTGGCGCTCTATCTTTGTTACCTTCTCTGAACTTAGGAACTGGAACACAGGCTGAAGAAGAAGCTTGAACTAATGACTTAGGACGAAACTGAGAACGGTTTCCTCCTTCTGACTTAGGCTAAACAAAGTTGAAACTACCTATCTTCGTTCTCTTATTTTGCTTCTCCCTCATCTTAATAGTTTGCTCCTCAATCTGCTAAGCATGAGTCATAAGTCTGGCTAAAGTTATGTCACTATCCAGCATGGCGGATCTACACTCATTAACCATGCTATCATTCGCCTCTGAAATGAACTTACTCATGTTTTCCCTACTATCTGCAATCACATGAGGGGCATATCTGGCTAATTGAGTAAACTTAAAAGAATACTCTTTCACTGTCATATTGCACTGCCTGAGGTTGATGAATTCTAGCACCTTAGCTTTTCTAAGCTCTAGGGGAAAGAATCTATCAAGGAACGCTGAAGCAAACTCCTCCCACTCAACTGACCCTGCATCGTCTGCCCTCTTTGACTTCCATTGCTTGAACCAAGTATGAGCCACATCCTGCAACTGATACGCAGCTAGTTCAGCACTCTCACTAGAAGTAACCCTCATTATGTCTGTAACCTTCTGCACCTGATCTAGGAATTCCTGATAGTCCTCATCTGTCTTAGACCCGAGAAAGGATGGAGGATTCATTCGGGTGAAATCCTGAATCCTGGATGTAGCTGAATTGGACGCTGGATTGGCCAGAATAACAGTTGGTCGTTCATTCTAAGAAGAAACTGAGTTAGCAAGAGTAGTGAATGCAGCTCAAAACTTTGCATGAGAAATATGTTCGCCCAAAGGATCTTCGGGTGAGGGGCTAACTGATTTCCATTTCTTCTTTTAGGAGGCATGTCCTGTAGAAGAAAGGGAGAATAAATTAGACTAAGAGATTGATTTGAGATTATGCTCACTGGCACGACATGAATACTAAAAGGGGGGAAACTGTTCCTAAAACATCTTATAGCCTCCTGTACATAAATGTGGAGCACAACAAACCTATATACAAGACTCTACTAGATACGGATTTCAGACTTCCTAGGACTCTATTGAACCTTAGGCTCTAATACTAAGTTTGTAACGCCCCAAATATGGTACCCAAAACGTTACACGGTACTTATGATCTAGAAGGACCACAAGCTAACCCATGACTGATATCTGTACTTGTATACTGCATAATATACTAAATAATACGGAAACATGAAATGAAAGGCCATAAGGTTCGCATAACTGAAGTAAAACATAACATCTAAACGGGGTATGTAATACCCAAAAAAAACTGAAAATACTAAAGTCTGAAACATGATAGTCTAGAAAGCCTCTAACTGACTAACTGTCTGAGTAAGGAGTTGATGGGACATGTACCCAACTAACTCCAACTAATAAACAAATTAATGAGATAATAGAGAAATGATCATGTCCTCAAATGATAAAGACTTACTTCTAACTCTGACAGCTGAAACTGGAATCTAATGTTGATCTGGAGATCGTGTTTCTAAACCTATGGTATAAGACACCATAGCGCAAATGCATCATTACTTTGAATGTACTGGTATGCATGTGGGGTAGGTTGAATGCATGGGGTTCATATGCATGAACAATATTGGCTAACTGGCTAGTATGAACATGAGAATACATGTATGCATACATAGTAACTATATCTGAAATCGTGATAACATGAGTACTGAATCTGAATACTGATAACTGATATAATTGATAACATGAGTGACTGTATCTGACAGTCCTGAATCTGGTGGAACTATCTGAGTTTTATTTTGTATCTGAGTTGACTGTATCTGACAGTCCTGAATTCTAAAGAACTATCTGAGTTCTTTTACTGAGACTGTGGGAGGTAGTCATCTAATCGACATGCCCTAAATAATGCATTATAGCTGAATTGGGGTCCAATCTAATCCCTAATTGTAAAGGTGTCAATACCGCGCCACTGGTCAGGACAATATGTGAGTGACCCTAATATAACAGGTAACTCTAATGAGAACAGTGGGAACCCTCATATAGCAGGTTAATCCACCTCATCTACCCTCATATAGCAGGCTATGAAGTCTCAACCTATATTGGCTACATAGTTCTGGAACGCAAGGATTGCTTCTAAGAATCACACCCTCATATAATAGCTGAGTTCCCACCCTTGGGTTTGCTCGGTGCTAATTTCTACTCCCATCTGAATAGACACTGAACATGATTTATTGAACTGAATATGAACTAAGTTACTGAATTCCGTTGACTGACGGAATATACTGATATCTGACAACTGACTGAGTTCATGAGATCATGGAGATTTTCTGAGTCATAAGGCTGTCTGAAGTCTAAGGATTCATAGCTTGACTGAGAGTATTGTGGAAACATGATATGGCTCTAGGCACACAGCTAATATTTTGGGTACAAGTACCCCCAGGACTCGATGGAAGGAAAACTGACCAAGCATAACTTACTTGAACATATAACTAACATCATAATCCATAATACATTTATAGAAGCATTCCATCAAAACATGTGATAGGCATAACTTGTACATACATGGGGATTTCATGATATCATACTAGTTGGGCATTGTTCCTTCATCTAGGCATTTAATCAAACACATGGTAGGCATAGCACATGTAGACACCATTATACAATAATTAATCACCATGATTCATCTCTAATTTCATCATCTAGGGTTTATTCATAGGTTCACATGAATATACATCTATACAAATCAATTCCATATAAAATTGATCACCCAACATGGATTTGAATTCAATTGATCATTCTAAACATAAACAAAACGAACCCAACATAAAATTCATAAAGAAATCCATAAACTTAAACTTAGAAAAGAGATTCTTGGGCTTCATGGATGAAAGAAGCCCATGAATGAACACTACGCATACCTTAGTTCATGATTTTGTGAAGATTGACGAAGGAAATTCTTGATTCTGAATCTTCTATGAAAAGTCTTAGGTTGTTCTTGAGAGAAACTAGTATATTTTGGGTGAAGAATGGCTAAATCACGTGTTAAAGGGCTTAAATAGGGGTGGAAAGTTGACCCTTTTAACCCTAGATGCATTATTTAATTTCAGTAAAAATTTCTCGAATTGAACCCCTAGCGTGACGCGGTGCTATCGCGCTATGTCACTGGAATTTTACATTTGGGAAACTGAGGGATGGCGTGATGCGGAGCCATCGCGTTGCCCCTTTTTTTGCGACCTGGAACTTTGGCACAACGCGGAGGGAATTCCGCTGAGACACTGAAAAGGAAAATTGCCATTTTAGCTTGTGGCGCGGCGCGCCACTGACCAATATGGCGTTGTTTTACGATGGGAACTTGAAATAGTCGTAACTTCTAACTCGGGTATCGGATTTGGGCGAATTTTATATCGATGGAAAGCTTATTGAATTTACCATATGACAAAAAGTGAAAATCTTAAAAATTCCTTATGAAATAACCATCATTCAATTTAGAAGCTAATACTAGACATTCTTGGGACGAAATTAGCTAGGAAAAAGTACGGGGTATTACACATGTCATGGTAAACTTAGAGTTTACTAGTATAAAAGTTCATAAATTGACATGAACGATTGCTACATTCTAAAAATGTGCATATTGAGTAGTTGACATTTGTTGAAGAAATTAAAGATTCTTCAAGAATTGTTTATGTCGCTTGTTCTCATGACAAGTTGGTTGGACCAACTAATGTTGGAATTTGATCCCTTAAAATCTAAAAAGAATAAAAAGTGAATAAGGGCCCGTTCACCTATCATGTGATATATTGAAAAGATGCATCAATAAGATGATCACATGTACATTCATTGTCAACCTACGTTTTACATTCATAAAGTTACTTGCTCAATATAAATTGAGCATAATTTTCAGATTGTGTAATCAAGATAATTCATCTTGATGATGATGGTTTAGAATTGAATGCCTTCCTAAATAACTGAACCATTACTGATAAGAACAAAGCTTCATGTGTTGGTATGAAATATGATATGTTACATACAATAGCACTTGTATGCATTAGACCAATAAATTATGATTATTTCTTCCCTCTCAATTGGTTCAAGGTCAGGAACCAACTATTCCATATAATAATTTTAATGTGCGGTATACGATTAATGAATATACCATGATGCACAACGATGGATTCCTCAAAAAAAATGGAGGATGAATATTAGTTTTTCTAACATAAGGGGGAGATTATAAGTACCTATGAAATATATTAGGAATATCATCAGATCCTCATTCAAAAGATGATTCAAGTCAAATGTCGGAAGTATCTGTTGACTCAAATTTAGTATCATATTTAAGCTACAAGTGCTCCTTTTTTGCGTTCTTAAAGGACAAAGTCTATGCATGCATTAAGTGTGGTAGACTAATCGGTTCCAAATGAAATAATCCTTGAAAAATAAGGAGCAAATAATTATAATAAGAAGGAAATATTCTCTTGAAAAGCCTACGACATAACACTTCATGAAACCTTAAGAGAGGTTTAGGTACCTGATAATAATGAAGTGATGAGATCTCAAAATGTTATGTCAAACTGTGAATCAATACGAAGTGATATATCATCAATATCTTTGATACAGTATTGGCGCAATATTGTGAAAGATTATGAGGATCCGAATTCTACGTTTATTTAAGCATGCTGATATAGAAACATTTATCAAGTGAAATGAAAGGATGCATCTTGGTAAGCATAACACTTCTTTGATTTGCAGTCCAGGCACTTGAAAATGTGACACATATTTATATTGACACTTGACAAAAATCCATATGAAAATCCCTAAAGGATTCAAAATGCCTGAAGAATATAAAGTTTATGGAAAACTTGTTTATTATCCTTATGAGGGATAAATTGATGGTTTAAAAATCATTGAAACTCTTGGAGAGTTTTCAAAAGCAATAAGATTATTTGCTGAAATGCGAAACATACCGAATTCGATTGGTCCTGAAGTACCATATATTACTCCAATTGGTGTACTAATGTATCTTGCAAATACTACAAGGCCTAATATAGCCATTTCAATTAATTTGTTTGAAAGATATAGTTCTGATCCTATTAGGAGACATAGAAATGAGATCAAACACATGATTTTATTTTATTCTAAAGATTGCAGTCCCAATCTTATTGGTCATGCTGATGTTGGGTACTTATTTGACCCGTATAAATCTTGGTCTCAAATAGGCTATGTGTTCATATGTGGTGATACTACTATATCTTGGATATATACAAAGCAGTCTATCGTAGCCACTTCATCGAATCATGCTAAAATAATAGTTATTCCTGAAGCAAGCCGATAATGTGTATGGTTGAGGTCCATGATACATCTCATTCAAGAATATGACAATATACCTATATTTTTATACAAAGATAATGCAGCATACATAGCACATCTTAAGGGAGGATTCATAAAAGGAGAAAGAACGAAGCACACTTCATAAAAGTTTTTATATATACATGAGCTCCAAAAGAATCGTAAAATTAATGTGCAACAGATTCGTTCAAGTAACAATGTGGCTGATTTATTCACCAAGTCTCCTCCAATTACAACTTTCAAGAAGATGGTTGTAATACCCCGTACTTCTACCTAGCTTGAAATCGTCCCAAGGATGTTAGAAACTTACTTTAAAAGATGAATCCACTTTTTTACACGTGGAATTTTTAAGATTTTAACTTTTTGTCATGTGAAAAATTGAATTAGTTTTCCAACGATACCAATTTCGTCCAAATTCGGTATCGGGGTAGAAAGTTATGATCGTTTTACAGAAAGCAATCAAAACTATCAGGTGTGACGATGAGGGTCGACGAACTGTTGAGCTAGTGACGGACCATCGCCCAAATTGTCGTAGCGGAGGCAGTGAGACCACATTCTACCTGAGGGCAACAGCTCAGTCCGACGGACCGTCGACCTAGCGACGGACTGTCGCCCAAGCCATCGCAGCAGAGGCAGTGAACCCCTATTCTGCCCAGGTGCAATGGTCAGGACTGACGGACCGTCGACCCAGCGATGGACCATCGTACCCACTGTCGCATAGTTCATTAGGTTATTTTAAAGTCATTTTTAAAAGGGTATTTGGGTTTTTTTCCACCCGTTTTAACCCCTAATTATATCAGACCAAGGCTCATCCCTAATTATATCAGACCAAGGATCATAAGTTCTTTATCCATCTACATATCAAACTAGGGTTTTCTCTCAAATATAATCCCCAAGAACAAGATCCAAATCATTCTTCAAGAAACTAAGAGATTCCAAGTTATTCAAGTCCAGGAACTTCAAGAAACTCACAACCCAGGTATGTCATGTGTTGATTAATGGGTCCCTTTCACCCATGAAACTCAAGAATCTCTTTTCAAAATCCAAGATTTGTGTATTTATAAATGTTCATGATGTTGTGGGGTTTTGATTATTGTTTGAAATTACATATTCCAATAATTGACCCTAGGATGTGATGATTTGTATAATAATCATGATAAAACCTTAAATTTACACGTTGATGGATGTATCCATGATTATTAGATGTGTTGATGATTGTATAACCAAAGCATGTTTCCCATGTGTTTGATTAAATGTCTATGTGAAGGAAAAGTGTCATACTAGTATGATAACATAAAATGCCCATTCATGTACAAGTTCATGCATGTTAAGTGTTTGATGAAATGTCTTAGTCAATGAATTATGGATATATGTGTAGCTATTGTGGTGCTTTAGCACTTGTACTTCATGAAATCCCCATCTTATTATATTATGGATTGTCGATGTTGGTCATGTATTCAAGAAAGTCATGCTTTGTCAGTTTCATGCTATCGAGTCCTAGGGGTACTTGTACCCGACAATTAGTTGTGTGCCTAGAGCCAATGTCATGTTTTCAAGATACTCTCAATCGAGCCATGTTCATAGAAATTCAGTCAGTCATGTGACTCAGGAAAACTCAGTAAACTCAGTAATCTCAAAAATCTCAGAAATACAGTAATCTCAGTAGTATTTCATCAGTCAGCGAAACTCAGTTAATTCAGTCCAGTTCAGTAATCCATGTTCAGTTTCTATTCAGATGGGAGTAGGAATTAGCACCGAGGGAACCCAAGGATGGGAACACACACTGTCAGATGAGGGTGTGATTCTTAGAAGTCATCCTTGCATTCCAGAACTATGTAGCCAGCATAGGTTGAGACATCAACACTATCAGATGAGGGTTGATAAGGTTGAAAAATACTGTCAGATGAGGGTTCCACAATTCTCTTTTAGGGACACTGTCAGATGAGGGTCACCCACAGCTTGTCCTTACCAGTGACGTGGTATTGACACCCTTCCAATTGGGGCTATAGATTGGACCCCAACTCAACTATAATGCATTATTTAGGGCATGTAGTTAGATGACTACTTCCCACAGTTTTAATACAGAATCAGGACTGTCAGATACAGTCATTTAGTCTCAGTAATAGAACTCGAATAGTTCTACAGAATTCAGGACTGTCAGATACAGTTAACTCAGAATAGTACGGAACTCAACTAGTTCCATCAGAACCTAGACTGTCAGATACAGTCGCGCAGTATCAGTTATTTCAGTTATACATATATCAGTATCTCATGTTATTAGTACTCAAACTCAGTAATCATGTTATCACGAACTCAGTTACAGTTATTATGTATTCATGCATGTATTCTCACGTTCATGTTATGCAGTCAGTTAGTATAGTTCATGCATGTGAAACCTTTTGCATTCAGCCTACCTCACATGCATACCAGTACATTCAAATGTACTGACGCATTTGGGCTATGGTGTTTTATACCATAGGTTCAGAAGCACGAGCTCCAGAGCATCAGTAGCATTCCAGTCTCAGCAGTCAGAGTTAGCAGTGAGTCCTCATCCTTTGAGGAGATGGTCATTACTTTATTATCTCATTAATTAATTAATTTCAGTAGTTGGAGTTAGTTGGGGACATGTCCCATCAACTCCTTATTTAGACAGTTCAATTAGTTAGAGGCTTTTCAGACTATCATGTTCAGACAGTTTATTTTAGGTTTTGTTTTAGTATTGTGATACCATATTATTCAGAGATTATTTTATCAATTTTGAACCTTATTGTAACACCCCATATTAAAGTACGTGTATTGGCGTATTCAAGTACGTGTATTGGTCTTATTTATATGGAATTAATTTATTTTTTTATATCGGAATTTGCCCGTCGATGGTTCCATGCGAAGGTTATTGAATAAGCTTTCCAACGATATAAAGATTTCCAAAAACGGATAGATTTTGGATATAATCGAGCACGTTTGAAACTATAAAACGGTGGCCGAGATATTTGGGAATAGTAAATATGCAGGAAAATTTCCTGCAGACAAACTACTGAGGCCAGCTGAATTTTTGGGTTAAATTCGAATGATCATCACTCCCTTAATATAATGAACTGGGAGATCTGTGACCTATTAAAAGAAAGATCTTTGAGTTTTCTTTCCAATGCAATTGGTTTCATCCAAATCCAACGTCTGAGTAAGGAGTTATACTCGTTTAACTTCAGCCTATCAAAACATATTTTTAGGGTCAACTTCAAACGACCATAACTCATTGTACAGGACGAACTGGGTGGCCTACTTTATATGAAATGAAAGACCTTTGAATTATCCTTCCAACGATACCAATTTCACCCAAATCCAAAATCGTAGAAAAGATTTATGGTCGATCTACTTTAGCTTATCAAAATAGTCCACCAAAGGACAGATTTGACATTATTTAAATTTTAAAGGCATTTTGGTCATTTCCTATTATATTATGGACTGGAATATGTGTATATATACATGTATATGAGTTCAAAAGCTCATTTTCATCATCAATCATTGAGAAAGAACAAACCCTAGCCAAATTTGACCTTTAAATTACTTTTGATTCAACCGTAGAAATTCCAAAGTAATTCGATAACTGCGTTTGTCATCTCGAGAGCTTCGAACGGCACCTATTATTTGTGCAAACAGGATTGCATAATCAAGAGGTGAATTCTAAGGTATGAATATTATTTGCCTTTGTTCTTTTCCATATGTATATGTGTGATAGAGGATTATATGTATTGGTTGTTAGTGAAAGCTGATGGAAATAGGGTTATGGACTATTTTGCATGGTTTGGTTGTATTGAATTGTGGAAGGTGGATATGGTAATTGAGTTATGGAAGGTGAATATGGTGATATACTATTGAATTGATAATTATTCATGTCTATGGCTCAATTTGGTTTAATGGATTGGTTGGAAGGATAAATGAATCCAAACTTGATATTGGAGGATGTTGTATGAATATGCATGGCATGTGAATGTAATTGGAGTATAAGAGGGTTAAAGTGACACCCTTTATGGTGTAGTTAAGGTTTACTACTTAACCACTAGTTTGGTGAATTCAAATAATTGAATTGTGACGTTTGGTTACTAATACTAGATTGCTATATATGTTCATTGTAGATAAGTAATTCGAAAAGACGGGAAGTCCATTTGGGACTAGTATTGAAGGTTGACAGTCAGGTATGTAAAGCATACTCTATACCATATCTTTGGCATGAAAGTGAACAATTGTTCTATTAAGAAAGTTTCCAAAGTTATTCAATAACATGTGATCCATAATAGTTTTGTATGATGTCCTACGTTACCAATGAACTTGTTTCCACCCTACAAGATGTCAAGACATTCCAATACTTACTTGTTTTCCAAATCTTACATGTTTATTGCACTAATGAATGTCAGAAGGTATCCGGTTACTCAAACAAGATCCATGTGCTATTAATGACTCCAAAACATTTCATTGATATACCAATAAGTTCCTACTTCATTGTTATGGCATTGATGACTCCAAAACACTTCATTGATGTGCCAATGAGTTCTTACTTCATTGTTATTGCATTGATGGTCTATTTATATGTCTCTTATTGATGTATCATTATTTCAAAGTATCAAAAATGCGGTGGTGACCGAAATAACAATCTCAAAGATTAATTGAACTAAGTGATGGAAGTTCTCTCTTATCGGGTGGTATCCAGGGGCATAAGCCTATCATGGGTCGATCCCTATTTATGTGTTTATGGGTGGTATCCCAGAGGCATAAGCCTAGCATGGGTCGATCCCAGTTGATATGTACTGGAGGCAGCCTAATGGTCACAGTACAGTACAGTAATGATTACAAAGATGATAAGAACAAAGGTAAAGTGATTGAATAAATACAATGTAAAGGTTGTCACAAGTTCTAGTAAGTGTGGTCCACTCCTATTATGATTTATTCACTTGTTTCTGATTTCTATTGAGCTCCTATATCATATGTAATTATCTACAGCTTTACATACTCAGTACATATTTCGTACTGACGTCCCCTACGGGGGACCTGCATTTTATGCTGCAGGCACAGGTACCTCAGCTCATACACCGCACAAGTAGGAGCCACGATATCCAGCTGCTTTTGGTGAGCTCCGGTTTTCTTCGGGGCTTTCCATGTCATATCCAGTCACTTTTGATATTGTATAGAAGTTAGTTATATGGCGGGGTGTGTCCCGACCTTAGTTAAACTCTGTGTATTGTCTAGAGGCTTTGTAGACCTAATGTACAGTCAAGGTGGTGTTTTGTTAATAGACGTGATGGCTCCAACAGCCAAGTATTATATATACATATATATGTGTGCTCGAGCTTATACAAGTGATTATTTCCTTTTATATGCGACATGATGTTGTTCGAATTTCGGGTTGTCATAGAGGTATGCATGGGAAGTATAAGGTTATGAGCTGGTTCTCCCGAGCCTCCTCGGTTACGGGTGTCAGTCCTCCCCAATAGGATTTGAGGCGTGACACTTATGGCCTTACAGCCTTTATTTCCAAAATTATACAGTATATTATGCAGTGTTCAGGTACAGATATCGGTTATGGGTTAGCTTATGGTCCTTCAGGGTCATGAGCATCGTGTAGCATTTCGAGTACCAGATTTGGGGCGTTACAATAGTGCACAAGATCGGGATGTAAAAGTTCATTGATGTTCTCGTCAAGGGGAGCAAATACACGCTATACTTTTTTTCCATTTCAAGGTTTTGTCCCACTGGGTTTTTTTTGTAAGGTTTTTAATGAGGCAATCGAAATGCGTATTATTAGAGATGTGTACTCTTTTTCTTTCACTAAAATTTTTTCCACTGGATTTTTTCTAATAAGGTTTTAATGAGGCACATTATCTATCAATTAGACATTTAAGGGGGAGTGTTATAAATATATTTACATTGTAGTGAATATCTATCAAGAATATAGATAAGATCTATCAAGATCTAGTTGATATCTATCAGGATTTGAAGTATTTGTCTTTTAGTCAGAAACTAGGAGTATTTTCCCCTATAAATAGAGGGATTTTGTTCATTGTATTCTTAATCTTATGACCTCTCATCCCTCAAGAGAAATAAAGAACTCTCTCATATTCTCTCTATTTATTCTTCTTCTTTATTCTTTATTGTTTCGTAACAAAAGAAAACTAATCATAATATTAAATTTATCATTAATTTAATTTATTGATTAGTATCTATAATCTTAACATGGGAAAATACATAAATATTAAATGAGAAATTTCAAAATAAAAATAAAGAAGTGTAATTACGAATTTTTAATGGAATGATTTGTGATTTATTATGGTAAGAATAATTCAAATTAGTATTTTAAATGATTTTCATAACAAGGAGCCGGTAATTAATTTTGTGGTTCCTACAATGCCCACATTAAATCAAAACTCAAAATCTTATTTTCTATGGGAAAATGAGAAGTCACCGTCTTTTCTTGTTTAAGTAGAAATAGGTGTGTGTTTTTCTTTCCTCCTTGGATTGGGAGAGTATATCTATAAAAAGGAATTCTACTAGCCTAAGAATTAATTTTTCGATTCAGTACTTTCCCACTCAAGTATTGAGAGAGTTCGACTATGATTTGGGATCACTGTAGAAGACCGCAATTCAAAGACGGATTCGCTTTGAAATATCTGCTCACGCTTTAAGAGGTATTCATTAATTTTAAACATTCTTTGCGTGAACAATGTATTGATGTTGGTTGTCTATAATTTTTAGTAGCAATATGATTATGGTATGCTTCCACTCCATATGCCTGTTTCCCGACAGTTTCTGTCGAAGAGAATGGTATGGGAAGAAGACTGTGGGAGGTGCTCCTGCCCAAAAAAAAAAATTAAGTGGTCAAATTCATTATTTAATTAATTGGATAAAAATGCACATGTCATTGATTAATTTGCCAGTTTGTCATGTTTTGGCCAATACTTTTTCTCCTTAATTTGTTTGGGTGTACATATAATGATGTGGATAATTAAAATGAGTTGGCATGATTTAATTTTTCAGTTAATCTACATAGAAAATAGTTGGTAATCACACGTCTGAAATGTTGAAAATTTGGTGCGACAAGTGCCACATTGACAAAACGGGAGCCTAGTTTAGTTGTTTAAAGTGAACAAGAGCTAATTAATGTACCAAACTAAAAGTTTATGATAATTTTAAGGGTGTGGTAATGTGTTTGACCTTAAAAAAATTATCACGTGAATTTTGTGTGAAAAAGTAATTCCACTGTTGCAAAAAGTTAGAAAATTAAAAATTTACGTGGAAATTTTTTTTCCCCATTTCTTCCCCTGAATTGCTGGAGAAATGAATTGAAACAATAAGTTCTTAGGAAAATAAGTTATTTTTGTTGATACAATAAGATTAAAATAATAATTTATTTCTCTTTAAGACTTCTCAATTTTGTTAGTACAGATGATTTTGTCACATTGAACTTTTAGTCGTCCGAGCAATACAAAGGTGATTGCTAAAAAAATTCTCCATTTCTTCCTAGAAAATGGAAAAAGGGACAACATACGAATAAATTGAATTAGCTTTATATAAGAAGAAAATGAAGAATAAATAAAGAAGGATGTTAAGAAATGAAAAAAAAAAAATATTCAATAGAGAAAAAGAAATGAAGAAAAATGGTTGAGAAATAATGATGAAGAAAAAAGGGAGAGTTTAGGATTTTAAAATCAACCCTATATATATTTGTGTGTGCGTGTGTTTATGGTAAATAATTGTATTACTAAAAGTGAGAATTGAAGTACAACCGATGAACAAGCTACTAGACAATCGACCCAGTAATCAGTTCAAGCTTAAAACCGAGCCTAGCTTACAGTTGCTCAGAAGGCATTACACTGGATAAGTACTAAAATTTTCCAACCATCTTACTATTTTGGTCTTGCTGCTAGCTCTAAAGTGAATCTCTTGGATGATATTTCTTATCAGGATCTTTGGTTGTTATTTTTTCTGCTAGAATATTTGCATATTCCTCTCCCTCCAAATGTAGTACACAGCCTCGACAAGCATCATTTTATATACTTAATCTCTTGAACTTTTTCCCCTTGCATATTTCTCAGCCCATGATAGTTTTGCATTCCACAGCATAGGACCTTTGTTGATACTCAAGCATTACATTAGCATCCTTCATATGTATGCTGACATATCACATTCAATGAATAAGTCTGCAATACTCGTATTTACCTGCTCACAAAGAGGACAGACCAGACTTGCTGAGACATTCCATTTATGTAATCTATCTCGAGTAGTAAGTCTCTTATGGGTCACTAGTTACAATATAAAGATCTATCTAGGAAGTCTCAAGTCATTACAGGTGAATTTTTTCCATGGTACCTTTTGATAATGGTCTAGTAACCTGACATAGAAGAATAGTGGGATATTTTATACGTTGCTGATACATATAGTGCTCTAACAAAGTATATAACTTGTAAAATCTTCTGAGTGGCCCATGATGCCGACTTTGGCATTTCTTCCCGCGGTTCTTTTTTCCTCCATAGTAGCAGTTAATTCATTTTATCTATAGTTTATTCTCTTTATGTAAATGTTCCAGAGGTGTTTTGTTATCGTTGCCTTATTCCAATCAGAAATATCAAGAATGTTCAGGTCTCCAGCTGATTTGGGATAGCATACCCTATCCCAAACTAGTAGTGTTTTCTTAGACATGTCAGTTTCACATATCCATAAGAAGTTTTTGCATGTAGCTTCAATTACTTTTACCACTCTCTTAGGCAAGATAAATATTTGGGCTCAAAATACTTGGAATAAAAAACAATATAGATTTGATAAGTTGGGTCCCTACCTGCATAGGATAGAAATCTAATAGTCAAGAATGTAATTCTTCTGAGGATTTTGTCTAGGAGAGGTTGGCACTGGGACAATAGACATTCTTTTAGAACTCAAAGGGACACCTAGGTATCTGAAAAGAAGACCACCCATATTGAAATACAAGACACTCTGAATGTTTTTAATTTTAGAATGTTTTTAATTTTTGGAATTAAAGAACTAATTTTAGAATGTTTTTAATTCAACAAATATAGATATGTTAATGAAAAGAGCATACATACATCATATGTTAGACGATAAGAGTATATATGCACCACTTTATTAACAAGGAGTATATATTTTCTAAATTGCGGAGTTGCAGGGTATATTTACCCCTTTCCCTATTAAAAATGAGAGACCGAACGTCAAGTACAATCTTTCTTTGATTCCAGCCCCTGGTTACACCAAAGCAATTCATTGTCAATAATGCACTATAGCACTTCAACAACAACAACAACAGACTCAGTATACTTCCACAAAGTGGGGTCTGGGGGGGTAAGATGTACGCAGTTCACACCGCTACCTCCGAAGAAGTATAGAGGTTGTTTCTGATAGACCTCCGGTTCAAGATAAAGAATAGTAGACATGGGATGGATGACATAACAGAAATAGAAATAACAGAGATAATGTGTAAGGAATAATACAACATAAATCAGAGAAATACGCACTACGAGATATAAGGCAACACGCAATAAGAAAATAGGAACTGATAAATTATGAAAGGGACAGCCGCGTAGAAGTAACTAACACTCACAAACCATAGGCACATATGCGCACATTCCTAATAGTACTAGCCCGCTAGCCTTCTACCCTTATCCGCGACCTCCACACCTTCATATCTAGGGTCATGTCATCAGTAAGTTGCAGTTGCTTTATGTCATGTCTGATCACCTCCCTCCAGTATTTCTTCGGCCTATATCTACTCCTCTTGAAGTCATCCAACGCTAGCCTCTCACACCTATGAACTGGGGCACCCGCGTCCCTCCTCATCACATGTCCAAACCATCTCAGCCTTCCTTCCCGCATCTTGTCCTCCACCGAAGCCACTCTCATCTTCTCTCAAATAATCTCATTCCTAACCCTGTCCCCTCTAGTAAGACCACACATCCAACGCAACATCCTCATTTCCGCCACCCTCAACTTTTAGATGTGGGAATGCTTGACTGGCCAACACTCCACTCCATACAACATGGCCATGGACTGCCACTCTATAGAATTTGTCTTTAAGCTTAAGGGGCGCCTTCTTATCACACAACACTCCCGAGGCGAGTCTCCACTTCATCCAACCTGCTCCAATACGATTAGTGACATCCTTATCAATCTCACCATTCGCCTGGATCATAGACCCAAAATACTTAAAACTATCCCTCTTACAAACCTCCTGGGAGTCCAACCTCACCACCACATACGTATGAATTGACAAAATAATATAATATGTCTGCTTCTGCTATTCCCAAAGGACAAGTTGATTTGTTGGACTTCGTGGACTGGTCTGGTGTGAAATGCCTAAATCAAAGTGGCAGCCACACTATCTCCAATGCCCTCAAACAGGGTTACAGAGAAGATGAGGGCTTGAACCTAGTGAATGATGCAGATGAGCAGCTATTGATTTACATACCTTTTAATCAAGTCATCAAATTGCATTCAATTGTTATCAAAGGACCTGAGGAGGAAGGTCCTAAAACTGTGAAACTGTTTTCTAACAAGGAGCACATGGGATTTAGTAATGTTAATGATTACCCTCCAAGTGACACAGTCGTTTTATCTGAAGATAATCTCAAGGGAAAACCAGTTATCCTGAAGTATGTCAAGTTTCAAAATGTTCGCAGCGTGACCATTTTTATCGAGGACAATCAACTTGATGGGGAAACTACAAAAGTTGAAAAAATTGTCTTGTATAATATAATATGTTAATAAAATACTTGAGTTAACTAAATAAATATTTTCTCCTTTTTAAAAAGAATGACCTACTTTCCTTTTTAGTTCGTTTAAAAAAGAATGATCTTTTTCCTTTTTTGGCAATACTTTAATTTCAACTTTCCACATGGCATGTTTAGAATCACAAGATTAAAGGGCATTTTGGTACATTTGACACAACTTTAATTTAAAGCCACAAGATTTAAAAATCTTCTTTATTTTCTTAAGTTTTGTGTCAAATCAAAATAGGTTATTCTTTTTTAAACGAAGGGAGTAATTTTTTTTAAAAGGAAAAACTTGAACACTTCCCAATTGTTTAGGTACGATGTCAAAAGTCCTATGTACTCCCTCCGTTTAAAAAAAAATATTCTACTTTGATTTGACACAAAGTTTAAGAAAATAAAGAAAGTTTTGAATCTTGTGGCCTTAGATTAAAGTTGTGTCAAATGTACCAAAATATCCTTTAATCTTTTGGTCTTAAACATGTTATATGAAAAGTTGAAATTAAAATATTATCAAAAAAAAAAAAAATCATTCTTTTTTAAAACGAATTAAAAAAAAGATAGCTCATTCTTTTTTTAACAATGGAGTGTTATTTAAGGGCAACCTCTCAAAGAGAGATGACTGACATAAAATGATTTTAAGAAAACTAAAATTATCAAACCTAGTCTATTACATCCTCAGCTACCCAAAAAAAGATCTTGGTTACTGTACTAACCTATGCCACATCAAAGACAACTACAACATTAATTTAGACACCTTACCTCAGTTACATCAAAATGGTCTTTTACATGACCAATTTAGCCTCAATCAAATCATCTCGACGTGTGCAAAATTGGGTTCTTTTTCAGTTGGAATTCAAACCCATTGTCAAATTATCAAAATGGGGTTTGATTCAAATGTATTTATAAACACTTCTCTTATTGATATGTATGGAAAATGTGGTAGTGTAATATTAGCAGAGCAAGTGTTCGATGAAATGCCCGAAAGAAATGTTGTATCACGGAATGCTTTGATTTCTTGTTATTTGGACACCCATTACGCTGAAAAGGCGATTTATTTGTTTCTTGAAATGCTAAGAGAGGGGATTGGACCGACCCCAGCGAGCGTTTCGGCTGCATTGGTTGGTTGTGCTCAGTTAGAAGCATGTGGAGTTGGTGCCCAGTTGCATGGTTTTTGTTGGAAAGTTGGTTTTTCTTTGAATATTGTTGTAGGGACTGTTTTGATTGATATGTATTCGAAATGTCTTGATCTTGAGAATTCGAGGAGAGTTTTCGATCGAATGCATGAAAGGAATGTTATTACTTGGACCTCAATGATTACTGGTTATGCACAAAATCGATGCCCTTTTCAAGGTTTGGTTTTATTCAAGGAAATGTTGAAGTTGGGAGTTAGAGCTAATTGTGTTACGTATACGAGTTTGTTGAGCTCGTTCTCTTGTTCAGATTACTTGAGTAGTTGTGAGCAGGTGCACAGTCATGTAATACAGCAATGTTTTAAGACCAACCATTACTTGGTTGTATCGCTGTTGTCAGCTTACTCGGAGTGTGGTTGTAGCTTAATGGATTTCCATAAGTTGTGCTCTGACATTGTGAAATGGGATGAAATATCGTGGAATGCAGTTATTTCCGGTTTCTCTAATTTAGGAGTTGGTGGAGAAGCGTTCTCCTGCTTTTCAAGAATGAGGGGGGCTGGTTTTACTGTTGATCACTATACTTTTGCGAGCATTTTGAAAGCAATAGGGAGCATTTCGGGCCTGGAGGAGGGAATACTGATCCATTGCCTAGCGTTGAAAACAGGATGTTCTTCCGAAGTTGTCATACAAAACGGGCTTCTTTCCATGTATACGAGATGTGGTAAACTTGACGAGGCTGAGAAAATATTCTCATCCATGGAGGAACGTGACCTCATATCGTGGAACTCACTTCTTACAGGGTGTGCACATCATGGTTATGGTGGGGATGTGATTGTAATGTTTGAAGAAATGAGGAGATGTGGTATTAAACCAGATCTAACCACATTCCTGGCTGTGCTTTCGGCATGTAGACATGCTGGCCTGCTCGAGGAAGGGCTTAAATATTTTGATCTTATGAAAAATGACAATTCTCTACCACCACCTAAACTAGAGCATTATGCTTGCATAGTCGACCTGTATGGCCGTGCTGGTCATCTACATGAAGCAGAGGCCTTCGTCAACAACATGCCAGTAGAGCCAGGACCTTCGGTTTATAAAAGTCTACTTAATGCTTGTCAACTTCACAGTAATAAGGGACTCGCTGTGATTTCTGCGAAGAAGCTTGTTGAACTTTGCCCTAATGATCCTGTAACGTACGTATTGCTAGCAAATGTGCTAGCATTGGGAGGGAATTGGAATGGCGCAGAGGGACAGCGCAAGCTTATGTCGGATAGAGGATTGAGTAAGGTACCTGGTTATAGCTGGCTATAATTCACAATAGGGTAGTACTGTTACCAACTGACATGGTTCGAACTCTGCCGCAAACAAAAGCCTGGTATTTAAGTGGACAAAGATAAAGGGCCGGGCCTTTTATCCATGGAGTTTCTAATTGTGCACTATTGGCTCTAAGAGATTTCTCGATTATCCTTTCTCATTGACATAACATGGAACTATGACAAGTGAAGTCTTTAAGTCTCAACAATTTTAGTAGGCTACTAAAATTGGAACCAATCTGTACAATACTAGACTCTCATTTTGAATTCTGTAGGTACACACTGATTAGGCTGACAATGAGAGAAAAGGGTGGGTTTCCCATACCAAGTGCTTTAACTTGTCTTGGATAAGGTATGTATACGCTCTATCCTTCCCACTCTACATGTGGGATTACATAGGTTAGGTTGTTGTTGTACTTTAATTGGTTTAAGCACAACCATTCCCTCAATATATAGATGAACATGACCTTTCTTGATCTAACACACCTTTTAAAAAAGCTTAAATTCAAGGTGTATTTTATTGAACTAACCTTATTAACTGCTTTGAAATTTTAGTTTGATGGTTGTTTTATATATAGTTATTTAATATTAAGAATAACATATTAAAATAGACAAGTAAAATGAAACATTTGTTATTAAAGAATAGGCAAAATAGTTCGGTGGATCCTTATACTTGATTCGATTTGTAAAGTGATACTCCTACTTACATGTTTGTTATCTGGACTCTTTAACCCATTAAAAAGTAATATTTTAAATACTTTTTCTGACCTGACATACTATGTGGCTGGGACCACATAGGAGCGTGTATTGCAGGCTCCAACCGCGCGTAGGCCATCAAAAATAGGGCCCCAACGGTCTTAATAAGCCCTTTTCATACTCCTTCCTCATTTGCTTCCAACACCATTGTTGGAGTAATTTGAGTTTTTTTCTTCCTTCTTCTCTAATTTCTCTCTCTAAGTTTGTGTTCCTTAATTTTTTTTCCTGCTTTGTTCGTAATTATTTCGTAATAATTTAAAAAAAAAAATTAAAAAGCCCCCCCGCTGCATGGCAGCCCCAAGTACAGTATAACCTCGATAAATTAATACTGTTGGGACCGTCAAATTTTATTAATTTAGCGAGGTATTAATTAATCGTATAAATTAATAATTATTAATTTATAAATTATATACTTTTTGGGTCCATATTATGAATGTACCTAGGTGTACGTGAAAACTAATTTCTACATTGACTATTAATTATGCATACTTAACCAAATTCATGTATTTTTGCTGATACATTTTCAATATTCTATGTATATCTTAATAAAATATATAAATCTACTTAATTATTAATGTAGTTACATGTACCTACATTCATTAAAATGTATAAATCCACTCAATTATTAATGTAGTTACACGTACATACATTAACTAAGTTACTATATAAATAGATGTATTATGCAAGTCTTCAAATCAAAAAACAAAAAAAATGGCTTCTCATCTCAAAGGTGTTAAAAAATCAACCATGACTAATGGTATACGTAGAGAACTGTGTGAGTATAAACAACAAAATCTAGCATGCACTCAAAAGCAATTGCAACAATGGGTGTTAGAGAAGTTTAATTTGCAAGTGAGTCAAGCCACAATATCAAACACGATCAAGAGGTCAGCAGAGTATCTATCAGCAGCCGACATTCCAGAAGATGTGGCTAAAAGACATAAAGCTGCCAAATTTCCAGAATTAGAGAAGGCTCTGTTCGAGTGGTTTATTCATTACCAAGAGCGTGTTAATATGAATGGGGAACTAATTGTAACGAAGGGAAAAGAGCTTCTAAAAAAGATGTATCCCATCGATACACCTGATTTTCATTTTTCTTAAGGCTGGCTAGAGCGTTTCAAATCAAGACACGGTATCAAACAATATCGTCGTTTTGGAGAAAGTGGATCAGTTAATATGGAGGCCATGGAGAGCAATTTACAATCCATCAGAGAGAAACTTGATCAGTTTGCTAAGAAAGATGTTTTCAATATGGATGAAACTGGATTGTTCTTTAGGCTACAACCAGATCATTCTCTTGCAACGAAACAACTTGAAGGTAAGAAACAAGATAAAGAAAGACTTACAGTTGTTATTTGCTGTAATGAGGATGGTTCTGAGAAAATTCCTTTATGGATCATTGGGAAGTATTTAAAACCACGTTGTTTCAAGAATGTGAATTTGGGAAGCATGGATTGTGAATATCGAGCCAATAAAAGAGCATGGATGACTGAGATTCTATTCCAAGAATATGTTCAACAACTTGATGCAAAAATGGACGGCAGGAAAATTCTTTTAATTGTTGATAATTGTCCTGCTCATCCAAAAAATGTCGAAGGTTTGAGAAATGTTGAATTGTTTTTTTACCACCTAACACAACATCAAAGATTCAGCCTTGTGATGCAGGGATCATAAGAGCTTTTAAGATGCATTATCGTAGGCGATTTTATCGAAATCTTTTGGAGGGTTATGAAATTGGGATCTCAAATTCAGAAAAGATTAATGTTTTAGATGCAATGAATCTTGCAATCTCGGCATGGAAAATAGATGTCAACTCAAGTACAATTGCAAATTGTTTTAAGCATTGTAAACTTAGGTTGTTAGATGATGAATCCTCGGAAAATCAAGAACAGTTGAATAATGATGGCTTACAACAATTGCAGAATCTAATCAATGGATTGAAGTATCGAAATGCAATGAATGCTGAAGATGTTTTGAATTATCCGGGAGAAAATGATACGAGTTTTGAGCTACCTACGGATGAACAAATAATTGAGAGTATTATGGAAACACATAAAGAAGATGAAGTGGAAGATGATAGTGTGGAATTAGAACAAGTTTCGCGCAAAGATGCTCTGAAAGCAACAATCACCTTACATCACTTCCTTTTGCAATATGAGAAGACTACACCTGATATTCTTAATGCAGTAAGAAGGGTTAGAGATGAGATTCAAGGTGATATTGATTTCAAGAAGAAACAAACAACATTAGATTCATATTTTCAGAAACCTGTTTAGTTTACTTATGTATTATGTATGAAATATTTTGATACAGATGAATTATTAATTTATATATCAAATGGGACCTATATGAATTTTTTTTTGTATTATCTTATAAATTTAGCGAATTATTAATTTACCACGTTGATCCCGACTCGGGACCGAAGAAAATTATTATTTTAGCGAGGTTATTAATTTATCGAGTATTAATTTATGCTTGACCCTAATCCCATAAATCTTTCTTCTTCGCTGGCTACAGCCCCTCCACCCCCACCCCCAACCACCCGGAACCTTTCTTCTTCGCACAAGAATAAAAAACATTAAGAGAAAAGTGTAAGACTTTAAAGTAAAAATCTCCCGTGGGGATTCCCTTAGTTGAAAGGAAAATAAGTAAATGTATTTCTCTATAAAGAAAGCTAAAAGCTTTAGTTACACCTGCAAACTATAAACAAAGCACGGATGACCAAAAAAAAAAAGGGAAAATAGCAAGATTTTAAGAGAAAATCATGCTCATGGTAGGAATTCAAGATTTGAGTATAAACAATTAAAGGGTAAATTGGGTGATTTGAAGGTAAAGTCATGCTCCTTGTAGGAATTCAAGATTTGGGTATAAGTAATTTTTCTTTCTCCATAAAAATTGCTTCTTGATACAACAAAGATTTAATCTTTTTTTTTTGTTTTCTAAAATGGATATTGAACATCAAGAAGATATTTTAGTGACTATTGGATCTGATTTCGTTGGACACACACAGTGATGCAGTTACAGAATGAAGGTGTTGAACATCAATAATATTTTTCTGAAAAAAAATGGTGTGTGCGCGAGTGAAATTTGTATATTTATGAACTTGACAATGGTGTGTGTGTTTGGAGGTGGGGATGAAAGAATAGTGTGAGTTCATATGAATGAAGTGAAGAAGAAGAAGAAGCAAAGGAAGAATTGCCAATTTTGCCTTTATTTTTTAATTCTAAATTTAATTTTTTTATATTTTTAATATTTAATTTCTTATGTGACATTTTAAAAATGATGTAGAATTTAATATAGCATTTAAAATGGTGTGGAAATTGATGTGGCAGCAAGCGTGTTACACACATTAAAAAAATATTTAAAATATTATTTTTTAATGAATTCAATGGTTCAGATGATAAATATATAAATAAAAGTATTCACATTACAAAATGGATATAGGCATGTTGAGCCATTTTGACTAAAGAATAAGACTAGAACAACAAAAATGGGGAGAGAAGAGAACTTACAAGACTATAACAAGAGAAAAAACAATACGTCTCATTTCTCTTGAAGGGTAAGTATAACGAATAAACTTGGAAAAGTTATTGAACTTTTCTCTGAAAAATAGACCTTAATTATATTTTGATAGACATTCATCATAACTTAAATTAAATGAGCCGAATAAAATAAAACAGAACTTGTATTTTTCTACTCCATTGGATTGAAGGCTTCTTTTATCTTTGCGCCTAATTTATAACTAAAAGATCTTGGTATAAATCCATATAAATGTCCCTATTTTGGTTATTTTACTATAGGTGAGGTTTTTTTTAAGGACAAAATCATTATCATGCTCAAAGTTCAATCACTTTCTGCATATTTATTTTCAACAGATATTTGGTTATAGATATTATCTGTTACAGAAACAGCTGGATCACATGTTTAAGGGGTAAGGGTCAACTACCAGAATAAATGGCACCAAAAAACCTTAAAACTCTGCCAAGTATTTTAAGATTATTTATTTTGTCATATTAATTTTAGAAAAATTGTCATTTAAAGTATATTGTTTCATATAGCTAGATAAGTATGTCCGTGCTTAGCACGGGCCTAATATGAAGGATTTTGAAATAAATTTTTATTTTCTATGAGAACTTTGAGGTGTAAACATAAAATCAAATTAAAATTATTTACTTGATAATTTTTCTGACATCAATAAATAGTTCTCTTAATTCAAAATAAAAATAAAAAGCATTAGAAAAAAAACTCTGTATGATAAATTTGAAGTATAAACTACGCATCCACACAATGCTTATGAAAATTCAAATTTGTCAATATAGTATATCAATAAAATTTATTATAAAAGAACTTATGTCCTCCCTCGTTTTGAGACAAAAGACTGTATGGTAGTATAATGAATTAGTTGGTAATTTGAGAAACTCAAGCAATGTGATAAAACTTTAATTTGATTAATTTTAAATGTTAAATGATTAGATTATCAGTGATATAAATTGGATCCAAATTCACCTTTTCTCTATTAAATTTTAATTACATTAAGTTTGAAAATAAATCAAATTTATTTTAGTTTACATATATAAATTAAATTTTAATATTTAAATGAAATGAATTTCAAATTAGATATAATTTCTATTTGAAATCATTTCCCTCATTCCATTCAAGTATATTATTTTTCTTTTTAAAAGAATGACTATTTTTATTTTTTGCATTTTTTTTTCAAATTCCGCATGACATGTTTAACACCATAAAATATAGGCTCAACCTCAAGTTCTAATAAAGTAATTTAGTCTAACACTTTTGATTCAAATTTTGAAAAAAATTTGTTTACACATTTTTATTCGTCTATTAGATAATTAAGTTAATCATATAAAATATTTTATCTTCTTAATTATATTTATCAACCTCAAATTGAAATGTTATGAATTTTAAGACTTATTGAGGCGAATGCGTATAATTGAAAAAGATATGTTTTATGCGGTTAACTTAACTACCTAATGAATGATGAGAAGAAATATAAAAAAAAAATATTAATTTGAACCGAAAGTGTATAACTAAAACATTTATTAGAAGTTTAATTGTTCGGTTGAAACAAGAATTATAGTTTGAGAATGTAAATGGAATGCCTAGTAAATTTAAGGAGTTAATTATGTATTAATATTAAAATTTAAAGAACATTTAATACCTTACACAATTTTTAGTTTAAGATCATAAAATTTCATTTTGCATTCCATGCTTAATCTAGTTATAACACTAAATTGAAACTGAGGAAATACTTTTTTTCCGGTGGATCTCTTACGTGGCATTTGTAGGAGGTGTAAGGTGATTTTATGAATACGTGATAAATTTATATTATCAACCAAACATGATATAAAGCTAACATCAAATTTAGTCTTATCGACTATCTCATTTTATTTTATTTTTACTTTTACTTCTCCTTTACACTCTTTATTTCACTTTGACCGAGTATTCATGAAGAGCAAATTTAGTAGCTAGAAATAATGAATTTTTTCATGCATATTTGTCAAATTTTCTTGACTGATTGCAAAAATAAAATTGAATTAAAATTATTTAATTGATAATTTTCCTGACATCAATAAACAGTTCTTTTAATTCAAAAAAAAAAATTATTAGACAAAAAAAATTTGCATGATAAATTTGAAGTATAAACTATGCATGAACACAAAGCTTATGAAAATTTAAATTTGTCATTATATAAATAAAATTTATTAAAAATATAAATAAAACTTATTATAAAAAAAAAAAAGAATTGTCCTCTTTCCTCTTGAGATAAAAGAATGTATAGTAATATAATGAATTAGTTGGTAATTTAAGAAATTCAAGCAATCTACTCAAGTGATAAAATTTTAATTTGATTAATTTTAAATGTTAAATGATTATATTGTCAGTGATGTAAATTGGACCAAATATACGTTTTTTCTATCAAATTTTAATTAGGTTAAGTTTGAAAATAAATCAAATTTATTTTAGTTTACATATATAAATTAAATTTTAATATTTAAATAAAATAAATTCCAATATAATTTTTATTTAAGATTATTCCCTTCATTCCATCCAAGTATATTATTTTTCTTTTTTAAAGAATGATTATCTTTTATTTTTGCATTTTTTTTTTAAATTCTGCATGAACGTTCAACACCATAAAATATAGGCTCAACCTCAACTTTTAATAAAGTATTTCAGTCTGACACTTTTTATTCGAATTTTGAAAAAACTTTTGTTTACACATGTCTTCATTCGTTTATAAGATAGTTAAGTTAATCATATAAAATATTTTATTTCCTTAATCATACATATCAACCTCAAATTGAAATGTTATGTATTTTAAGACTTATTAACGCGAATGCATATAATTAAAGAAGATGACAAGTTTTATCCGATTAACTTAACTATCTAATGGATGATGAGAACACACACAATTTTTTTTATTAATTGTTCAATTGAAAAATGACTTATAATTTGAGAATCTAAATGAAATACCTTGATAAATTTAAGGTCTTAATTGTGTATTAATTTTAAAATTTAAAAGATATTTAATATCTTACACAAATTTTAATTTAAGATCATACAATTTCATTTTACATTCCATGCTTAATCTAGTTAAAACGCTAAATTAAAATTGAGAAAATATTTTTTTTTCCAGTAAATATTCTTAGGGGTCATTTGATAGGTGTAAGGTGGGATATCTCATGGATACGCGATAAATTTATATTATCAATCAAACATGATATAAAGCTAATATCAAATTTGATCTTGGTATAACCCATGTGATTTTATCAATCGTTGAATTATTCTATATCACCTCACATATGATATAATAATCTAAAAATTAAGATAATAATTACAAAATAATTTAGTGTACCTACTAAGCAAAATAAAATAAAAAGAGAACAAAATGAAATTGAATGTTAAGGGTGAGTATTTTAATAAATGTGGTTGCAAGGAGGAGGGCCCATATTTTCACAATTGTGAAGGGATTTTGATGGAGTGAAATGGCACATCAATAATTATATGAAAGTTAGCTGGGTTTTTTTGTCATTTGCTGTTCTTGATGCATAATGTGCATCCATTTTAAGCTGAAACTTTTGCTTTTGGACTAAATTGCCCTTGGTTATCCTCCTAGTGGCTTTTCTATACAGTAGAAATTTTCAAATATTTTAATTTTAATTATAAGATATTAAATTAATTCAATCAATTTTATTTCGAAGTTTAATTAAATTAACTCTACTCAATTCAGATACCACTCTAAAAGAGCTTGAATTCTAACCTTATGTTAGAACCCAGGGGGAGCAATTCCAGCTAGAGATAAATGTTTTTTGACTACAAATCTATGTTTAATTTTCTGGTCAAAACATGTAGATATTAGCTTATCACTTAGTAATAGCATTATACATAAATATGCCATTTTAATTTGCATTAGTGGACATCTATTTCTTTTGGTGTACACAAGTATGCACTTAAATTTGTATAAAGATAACAAGTATATACACGCAACTTCCATAATAATTTGCAATTAAAATACACTCAAACTTATTTGTATTATGTTGTGTGGGATGTTCATTCCTATTTATTCAACTTTATACATATTTAAGCGTTGTTTTTGCAAACAAAAAAAAAAATAAAGGGCATAAGTATTAGTTGAATCCAAGTTAAAAAAAATACACGTTTATATATTATGACATTAATAATTATCTTAGAAATTTACTTAAAATTACCTAGACAAGTGATATGATTATAAAATATATTTTTACATATACTTCATCGACCATAAACAATTGAGATATATATTTATACAATCAAGTCATTACTAGATAACTACCGGTAAATCTAGAGGTGAGTGGTAGATAAGTTCAGACTGTTAGGGTTTTTGTCCTGATTTTCTTACCAAATTTAAATTTATTTTTCTTAGAAGGAAAATAAAAGTAATATCTTAATTACTTTTACTTTTTCTAAAAGGAAAATATATAACTTTTCCATATTTGGCAAACCTCTTTCTTAGATGAAAGGTTTTGAAACTCTATAAATAGAAAATTTCCTTCTCATACCATAACGCAATAGCATCCACAATGTAGTCTTTAAAGAGTCTTGTTTAGAAAGGGATTTTCTCTCAATTGATAAAAAAAAAAAAAAAAAAAAAAAAGGTGGTATCAGAACTTATCACTACAAGAAAAACAGCTAGTCCCAGAAAGTCCAAATCTTGTCCCAATTGGTTTTTAGGACCAGAAAAATCCGGTCGCGTCCCGTCCTAACAGGCTCCGTCGCTAAAGGTCATTACCGACAAGTCCAATAAACCGATCCTTAAAACCCTTTTGCGACAGCAAAAAAGCTGGTCGTAATTGCCTTTTAGCGACGGTATATCTTGTCCCAATTGACTAACTACCTGGTCTTAATTATTCTTTTGCGACGAGCAATCTCATCCCAAATAGACTAACTACCTTGTCCTAATTATCTTTTAGCGACGGTATTTCTTGTCTCAAATAGACTAACTACCTCATCGTAATTATCTTTTTGCGATGGTATTTCTCGTCTCGAATATTCTTTAGCGACGAGCAAAATTCTTTTCCTAGGACGAACAACATCCTGGTCGTAGATCAACTTTTAAAGACGAGCGATATTCTAGTCCTAAATCAACCTTTAAAGACGAGTCGTAGATAAACATTTAAAGACTAGCAATATTTTTAGTCTCTAATTGACCACAAATGAGCCTAATATATATCACAAAATAATAAATTTCATCAATTTATATCAAATTGCTATCGAGAATTAAATCCAGTATACATAATCTTTGACAATTTTGTCTATTGTGAAGATTTTTAATAAAATGCAAAAAGTTCAAATCACTTCTCAAAGATCCTTCACACTTTAGTATAATAATGCAAATATAACATATACCACCAAAAGTTTCAAGCGGTTAATGGATTGTCACTTTTGCATATGTCATGAAGTACACCTTTTTCTTGCTACTAGAGGTTGAGAGAGACATCAATTTGAACCATATTTGTAGTACGATTATTTTTATTATTTTCTTCTACATTTATAATCTTTTCTTTTTTAAAAGTTAAATATTTAGAAAATCTATGATTACTTACTTAAAACATTTTAAAATTTGGGACTTCCTATAATTTTTCTTATTCTAATGCTTTCATATTTATTTTTAGATATTTCAAATCTATAATATATTAAAAGTGTGAAGACTCTTAGAAAAGTGATTTGAACTTTTTATCGCATCGCCTTCATATGTATAACCATCCGCTGCTATATGTGGATTTTCCATGACATCCTAAAAGTGTTCACGTCAAAGATAAAAGCATCAATCATACAGGATACACACAGTACACCAGATACGAAGTATCAGCTACCACAAATTAGCACGCTCCACGTCCAATGTTATAACGTGTTTCATATTCAGTTAGCCACAAGCACGCTCAACCCCAACCTCCAAAGATAAATGACTAACATACAAACAAAGAAAATAAAAGGAAGGTGACACGAAGGAGCCAAACAGATCAGTGAGAAAAGAAAAGGCGACATCAGGTGCAGAAAGATAAAATCAGGGGAAAGAAGCAGGCAAGACCTTGTTAGAGATATGAGCTCCATGGAATTTAAAGCCTGAAAACACATCATCCTTTAGCAACCAGAACACAGTTTCCATCAAACTTCACTTCAGAAACCGAGTCCACTTCAGAAACCGAGTCAATGGCTGGTTCATTTACAGTATGTTCCACAGACGCTCCTGCGTTGTTAATCTATTAGAAAAGAAGATTTAAAGGCCAATGATTTCTCAGTCTTACACTTCTCCCTTAGGCATGTGAAACCAGGAAGGATATTTTGTGGATCTATTCAGTTTAACCAAGGAAAGAACTTAACCGCACACAACATTAAAAAGGAGGGTCAAAAATTAGAAGAAAACAGAGCTAGAACTAATAAAGAACATAGCAAAAGGAGATCCCATTTCACTTCCATCAAGCTTATTGAATCAATAAGAATATATCAATATTCAATGAAAAGACCAAAACGAAGTCAAAAGCAAAAGGAGATACAACTGTATTGTTGACAGTATGAATGTTGATTGTTTCACTGGCTCCAAATGAGTCAAACAAGCATTAGGCATTAGAGTAAAGTCCAGACTAAAAGGATATAGCAGTATTGGTGGTCATGTCTGGTCAGCAGAAATCAATTATCAATTCTATGTAGTTTCCTGTATACAACTTTATTTTTGACGAGTCGTTTCACATACAGCAATTACCTTGTCCATCAAAGCAATGCTTTCTAACTAACCCACTACTTGCAGAAGATTTTATTATCAGCACAAAAGCAGAAAAAAGAAAAAAGGAAAGTAGTCAGAGGTACCAAGGAAGTATTTCCATACATAATTGACAAGAAACTAAAAAGGTTACTAATCAAAAAGAGGAAACACTGTGCTAATTGAGGGAGAAAAAATTGTACCGTAAAGGGGAAATTAGCATCATAAAACAACCAACAAGAAGATATACCAGTCTAAATACTAGGGAAGACATACCATTTGATACTGCTGGAAGTGCTGCATTAGAATTTATTTCGTCAAAACCAGGAATAGTACCTTCTTGTGACTCAATAGAGTAAGTTGAACAAGTTAATGATGGGACATTCGAAGTGTTAAAACCAAGATCCATGAAATCTATAGTTTTTCCCTCTTGCATAGAAGGGTCAAATTCTAGGGATTCAACTGATGATGCACTTGATGAAGATTTGGCAGGACCTTCAGCTCCTTTATCACCCTCACAAGATGGTAATGTCATTTTTAAAGTTTCCTCAGTAGAAGCAACTAATGCTGAACTTTTACCAGAAAAAGAGAGTGTCTTTTCCAAATTACCTTCAACAGACATCTTCATCGCCTTATCTACTTGTGGCGGAAGTGATGAATCAACATGTGTTCCTTCCATATTTTCCACAGCTAGCTCGAGACAGGACGAGTTTGGACGGGAAAGTTCATCCTTATTATCTTCTTGCACACTGATGTTCAACAACTCAGAAGCTGGATGTTGTTCTTCTGTATTTTATTCTAAAGATAAATTACTGGTCTCCACCTCGGCATATGACAAAGATGCAGGGAGTATTTCTTGAATAAACTCTGAACAAAATTGTTTCAGATTTGCACCCGTCATCTGCAATTGGCTTTCGACAAAACCAAAGTGTTCCTTCCAACACACAATTAACAAACTAATCAAAAGAATATCAAGGAACACCGAAGCTGGCAGAAACTTAATTTTAATATCCAGAACTCAAACAAAAACTAGAGGTTCACTCTTTTTACATGATACCACAATTAATAGTTGTAGTCTACCCTTTTCCATAGATCCATTATTGTAGCAGGAACAAAAAAACTAATAGGGACATCAAAGAGGTGGTCCTTTGGATGAAATTTATGCCAGTTTATTCTGTGTGTATATTTGCATGAGAGAACCAATTGCAATGTCCCACAACATGAAACGATCTGAATATTCCAATTTGATAACAAGCAAAGAATAAAACAAAGTCGAGAAAAAGGAAAGCTAAAAGAAGTAACAAGCTAACAGCCAAAGAAAGAAAATGGCACTTGAAGTATATGGAAGGCCAGCTAATGATACCTGAGATCTAGCATCAACTTCGGAACACAGACTTTCCAGCTTTTTACCAATTTTTTCGATCCAGGCTCTGCCTCTACTTGTAAAGTCCATTATGAACATATGTATCTAAATGATTAGAATGGTCAGTAAACGAACACAATTCCTACTCAAAGGCCAAAGAGCCGTAACCTTCAATCCAAATCAACAAGTAGGAACAATAGTTAACTGAACCACATTGAGTAACAAGCTGAGCAACTCTTTGATGAATAAAATGCATATGTGGATGTTCAGAGAACTTTATCCATGTTAATACTAGTCATGTTGCACCCTGCTTGGTGTTTTTACTCTCCCAAGAGAGAAACCAAGTAATAGTCAAACAGAAAGATAATAATGTGCTCTAGCATGTCATTGCACTCGAAAAGGGATGCATCTTCAAGTGCAACAACATACCTAACGTAATCCCACAACTGGGGTCTGGGGAGGATAAGATGTGCGCAGACCTTACCCTAGAGAGGTAGTTTAGGTAGTTTCTGATAGCCCCACGGCTGAAAAGAGAAGTATTTAGACAAAGGTTGCAAGAAGAAAATTGTCCTAAGCAGCCAACATTCTCTCCTTTTCATCATCCCATCAGGCTTTCTGTATGAAGCATTACTTTCAGCTGTGTTGCTCGAACTCTCCAAAAGTGATATCACATAGATGTCAAATCCTTCAAAAATGCACTACTTTTGGAGATGTCAAATCCTTCAAAAATGCACTACTTTTGGAGGGATCCGACACGCCACCGTCGACAATTTTGAAGACTTCATGCAACATATACTTTCAGGATGTTAAACACTCCATATCTTACCTTGTCATACGCTTGGTTTGGAACAAACTTCCCGTAAATAGTTTAATTTTTTCAATGTTTATCCACGATATGCTTTAATTATATAAGTAGACAATTAGTAGTCATAACTGTAAGATAAAATTTTATAAGTGGTCGACAGTGCAAACGCACCAAATTGCATGAAAGGTGAGACAATATACCTCGGCATTCTTGATATCCGGAAGCAAATGACGGTTCACTAGTATATACCACAAAGAATCTGCAGCTCGAGGAAGAACATACAACGCAAGTTCTCTACGTCTAGCTTTCTTCTCCAGCAACACAGAGAGGCCTGAGAGAGCCCCAGCTACCCAATATACAAGCTTATGGTCCTTTGATGCCACCTTCTGGTGGGCACATACGGCAGCCTTTTATTGAGATAGAGAAATTAATCAGTAAAGCTAAGCAAGTCAACAAGCAGCATAAAAAAAAGAGCCTAGGGACTCCCATATGTATGAGGCATCAAAAACATAAACTACCTGAAAGATTCCAACAAAAGTGGACAAGAAGGTTGTAGAGCGAATAGCCCCTGCAAGAGCATACCAACAGGTGCGTGTAGGAGCATCCATAAACTGGGATAAGATTTACATAAGATCAGCAAGTGTTCTTAAAAGAATTACTTCACAAGAAACTCCTTTTTTGTTTTTTAAGAAAGGAAACAACATTACATATTCTCAGCAGAAAGTCTGTGCTGGGATCCATATGGCATTTCAAAAAACAAAACAAAAGTGAATCCTTTCTTACAAGGACTATAATGTGAATCTGCTTCTTCTAAAAGTTCTTTACATCAAAAGTTGAATAAAAATACACAGCTCATCTTAATTTTCTGAATAGAGCTACTTTTCTCTCCAAAATATCTTGCATTCCCTTCCTTCTATATAGACCACCAAATACATTCGGGAATTGTCTTCCACCATTTCTTCTGTCTCACATTTCCGCCAATGTTGTTTCAGGAAGCAACCGATTCTCCAGGAAGCTTTAGCATGATTCTTCTGATATCTTTCATGTTAAAAATAGTTACCACAGCTGATAAGATGATTCTTCTGATATCTTTCATGTTACATGTTAAAAATAGTTACCACAGCTGATAAGTCACTACACAAGGCAAAAATAAATGGTTGATGCTCTCCGATTCCTTCTCATATAAATAATACTAAGAACATAGTTGGATCCCCTTTCACTTCAGCTGCTTAAAAAGATTCTCCCCGGGGAATTCTGCTCATACACATAAACCACTAAAGCAAAATGCGCATTCCTGCTCGAACAACAGGAACAGTTAATAGGATCAAGATCATAATGTGCTAAAACTCTGACAATTTATCCACACCCACATCTTAGACAACAACAATAACCGATAGAGTGGGTTCGGGTTCCACATTAGTTAGGGAAGGACTGGTGGTCTGCTTAATTATACTTGTACAATCCCTCCGTCACAAACTTAACTTTTGGGATTGAGGTAGGCTCAACTGGAATATCTTTACATCGCTCATTTTGATTTGGATTCCCTGTCCCATAGCTTGGGAAATGGACTTGGTGATCTGCTCATATGGACTTAGGCAATCCTTCCCTTAGTTATACCTAAACCACATGTCTACAACAACATACTCGATGTAATCCCATACATGGGGTCCGGAAAGAATCAGATATACACAGACTACACTCCCTCTACCTTTGCCCCCACATCTTAGACACAATCAAGTTATTTGATGAAACAACACAGAACCCAAAACTAACAGTACACAAAAGTATAGTAGGAAAAAAAAGCCCTTTAACTCCGTAAACCCATGTGTTTGGTTGACCAATCCCATCAAACAACAACAAAAATCAAGAAAATCAGAAACGCCCATATCCGAAAGAACCCTAATGGTCACCACCCAACCATCAAAATCATAACAAAATCCAAGTTCAAACTCATTATCTAAAGGGTTAACATAACAAGAAACAAATAAAGATAAGGGAAAATAAAAAAAAGTAAGAACCCTATAACGTAATATACTGCAATTCCACCATTAAACATAATCAAGAAGAGCTTTATAGTGCAACTCCACAGTGAAAAATTGAGTATTTTGAAAAGGGTGTGAACCAAAAGTAAGAAACAAGAAGCCCAATTCAGGTTTACCTCTGCAATTGGTTGGTCCAGCCGGCGTCGTCGACGATCGATGTTGGTTGCGTATGGCTGCTATAGAGAGGATTCAACGATGAGCAATTATAATTAATTTGCTACCTTAGTTTAATTTTCAGAATGTTAATTAATTAAAAGCTAAGTAAAAAAAATTAGCGCCTTAGTGAAATAGAATAAACGGAAAAGGTTGTTAATCTATTGAAGTTCAAAAATACCGCTCCATCTACTTTTATGATTCAAAAATACTCTTGCAACTAACGGTTTTTAAAAATCATAATTAAAAAATTAAAAAAGGATCAGAAATACCTTTTAAGTATTAAAATTGGTTCAAAAATATCATTCATCCACCTTTATGACTTAAAAATACCCCTATAACTAACGATTTTCTTAAATCATAAATAATTTTTTTTAATATACGTGGCAAATTTTACTTGGTTGAAACTAAATTAATTTAAGTGTTATATTCAATCCGACCTCAACTCAAGCTTTGGGGGTGGAGTGGGTGATTTTGAGTGGTATAAGTTTTGTAATTTATTTTTCCTACTTTGATTAGAGAAGTTATTTTTCTTAGTTTGAAATTTAGAATAAATATGTTTTTTAGGAAAAATATTTATCAAAATTTTTAGTCAAACGAACATTTCCGTTCGCACCGAACCCATCCTTAAAAGCTTGTAATGGTGAGGTGATGCTTTTTCTGGTAGTTCTAGCGTCGACACAAGAAAACACTCCAAGGTTCATGATTAATCAAAGTTTTACATCAAAATCTCTTACCTATTTTTTTCTACAAATGGCCTTAAATAATTAATTATCATTTAACTCGTGTGGAATTGGTATATATTATATTCTTTGTTATACAATTTTCTATTATTTTAACTCTCACCTGAAATATTATACTAGTAGATTGCGATGATTCTTTATAAAAGGAAGAGAATGTACTCCATAGTTATATTCCCTGCCCCAGAAAAAGTAACATGCATCTTTAAGGTTAGATTTTGACCATATTATAGAACAATAATGTTAAATATCCTCCGTTTTAATTTATTTATTTTAATTATTATTTACATAAAATATTTTAAATTATTAATTATATTAAATCTTTTAATAGTGCAATTATTTTATGAACATAATTTTTAATGTATAATTTTATTATAAAAAAATAAAAAATTTATATCCAAATTCACATAAAATATTAATTAGCTTGATCATTATACTTCGATAAACAAAGAAACAGAGGAATGGATAATAGTTACAAGATTCGACGTTTGCATGAAAGAGTAAAATTACTGAAAGTACTGGTATTTTATTTACTATAGATATTCTCCACAAGCACGGATTAAAAAATGCTTTCACAAAGTTTATATTGTCTCGTTTTGCCGCTATATTAAAGCCTAGCATTATTGACGTTGGGGCAACCTTTATACGGTTTGAATCGGGTAGCTTGAGTTGGGGTTGGATTGGATATAACATTTTAATTAATTTAGTTTCAACCAAGTGAAAGGTGCCACGTATTTTAAAAAAAATAATTATTTATGATTTAAGAAAATCGTTCGGTGCAAGGGTATTTTTGAGTCATAAAGGTGGATAGATGGTATTTTTGAACCAATTTCAATACTTAAAGGGTATTTTTGACCCTTTTTGAATTTTTAATTATGATTTTTAAAAACCGTTAGTTGCAAGGGTATTTTTGAGCCATAAAGGTGGATGGAGGGGTATTTTTGAACCATTTTCAATACTTAAAGGGTATTTTTGGCCCAATAGGTTAACGAAGGATATTTTTGACCCAATTTCAATACTTGAAGGATATTTCTGACCCTTTTCCGTAGAATAAATTATTAAAATTTTAATATTTTATTTTGGTGTTATTTTTCCCGCTCAAAGAATTAGGGACCAATTAAAAAAAATATTAGGGATCGGATTTTGTATCTTCACAATAAAGTATAATAGTAAGGACCGAAATTTAATCTCATCCTAATAAGTATACTTTTAGCGATCAAATTATTGGCTCGTCCCTAAATGTTGGTCTTAAATAGACCTTTTCTTGTAGTGTATGGTTCAAATTCAATGGTCCAATGGTGTGGTGAGACGAGATTAAACAAGTTCAAAGAGGTTTCATAATCATGCTGCAACAGTTTAGCGATAATGAAGATTTTTTTGTCCAACTACATGTGGAAAATAAATTTCAAACAAATTTTCAACAATCCTGTTTTTTTTTTTGGTGGTAAGGATACATACTAATTAGAAACACAAAGAAATAGTAGCACAAGGGCACAGGGTTCAGCCCGGGTTAATTACAAAAGAGTAACTGAATTGCTCAGCTAAGGATTGAGCATTTGAATTTATAGATCTTTCAAAATAAGTTCCTCTCATGTCTGCTCCCAAGTGTGGATGAACATACATAGGTGGAACTAGCAAAAGATGGGCTTCTTCAAGGTAGTTTGAGGCCGCCCCATGTTGGGCGAGCTTATCCGCGACCTGATTCTGTTCCCTAAATCAATGGTGGACTGCTGGGCAGCCCGCCTCTCTTAGCTTTGACCTGCAAAGATTAATGATGCCATCATAGTGATCATTTCCATCTCTAAGCATATACAAGATTTCAAGAGAATCAGTATTGATTTCAATAGGAGAGAGGTTGTGTTGAATGGCTAGAGAAATGCCTACCTTGTTAATCCATCCTTAAAACCAAAAATTATTTTTCAACCCATGTTTATGGGCTCCAATTTTCAGCCCATACTTGCTTTAACGCTTGGCCTCCTTTCAACTCGTGCATTTACTTTTAACGTATGAACTTCACTCTTAACATGTGCTCACTTTCAATGCACAAGGCTCCAATAATATTAACACATGCTTTTATTTTCAATGCATAGGGCTCTAATTTTCAACTCATATCAACTTTTAATCATGATAAGCACCAGTGATATACGAAGATTATGCAAAGAGCCAAAATTATGCATATGACATGAAGAAGGCGGTTAAGTCAAGAAAATCAAGTCAAAAATGGGAGATTTGTTAGAATTTTTGCTCTGATTTTCTTACCAAATTTAAGTTTATTTTTCGTAGAAGGAAAATAAAAGTAATACCTTAATTACTTTTACTTTTTCTAAAAGGAAAATATAAAACTTTTTTCAATTTTGGAAAACCTCTTTCTTAGAGGAAATGTTTTGAAACTCTATAAATAGAAAATCCTCTTCTCATACCATAACATAATAGCATCCACAATGTAGTCTTTAAAGAGTCTTATTTAGAGAGAGATTTTCTCTCAACTGATTAAAAAAAAAAAAGAAACAAGCATAATAATTTGCAATTAAAATACACTCGAACTTATTTGTATTATGTTGTGTCGGATGCTCATTCCTATTTATTCAACTTTATACATATTTAAGCGCCATTTTTGCAAACAAAAAAAAAAATAAAGGACATAAATATTAGTTGAGTCTAAGTTAAAAAAAATTACACATTTATGTATTATGACATTAATCATTATCTTAGAAATTTACTTATAATTACCTAGACAAGTGATATGATTATAAAATATATTTTTATATATACTGCATAGACCATAAACAATTGAGATATATATTTACACAATCAAGTCATTACTAGATAACTACAGATAAATCTAGGGGTGGGTGGTAGAGAAGTTCAGACTGGATATTAGTCGGTTTTCGAATTTAAGAATTAAAATCAAAATTCAATTCAAATAAGTTTGAATTGGATGACTTTCTTGAGTTTGATTTCAATTAATAAATTTAGTTATTTTATATTTTCAATTTTGAGCCTATAAGTTGAATGTCTTCTTCATACAAAAATGAATATCATAACAAAGTATTCATGTTAATTTGTCTTAATAATTATTTACCCCGCCATAACCATCCAAATAAAATATTCATTCAAGTAATAAAATCATGATCAAGGAAATTCTTGATCTAAATAAAGTAAAATTATGTCTACATAAATCATATTACTAAGTACTAACCATTCATATTCAAATCAATTACATATTATTCAATCCTTATAAACTCTATGCGATCTAAACATCAACTGATTTGCTTCCTTAGGGATCCAATGTTACAGATCTTCAAATGACAATAAAATATATGGTCAGTTACATCTCAATATTAAGGTAATCAATATATATATATATATATATATATATATATATATATATATAAAAGAGGATTAGAGATATGCCTATGTGGCACTGGCACCTCTCTATGGCCTTCTTTTACATTTTTTTCTCCTTATTTTGGATATTTTTTCTCATTTTTTTCAATTAATTTATTTTACAAAATCATGTCTTTAATTCACACATTCAATTAACATTATGATTTCATGTGAGTTACAATTTTTTCACCTCCTACATCTTTTCATATTCTCGTTAATCAACATTAAATCTTCTATAAGTACCAATACTAATGGGTGAATACCAAATCATATTGTCCATCTTCACTTATTAATTTTTTCTTTCTTATTGTGTCTCTAATTTTTTCTCTCTTGTCGTTATTCTGCTATATAATTGGTTCCTGTTTTTATTTTTATTGTATATATATACATAAAAATTTCTCTCAATTTTTGGCAGAATGTTGTGTTATTACAATATAGTTATTTTTCTCTTCTTCATCATCAGATTCTTGCTTAAACTTATTCTCCTTATATATCTGATTTTAATTATAGATATGAATGACAAAAAGATAAAAATGACTAATGTATTTAATAGTAATAAGAAGTTATAAGCATTCTATCTCTATGACATATTTGCTTTCCTATTTTTTTGTATTATTTTTGGTTATATTACAGTTTGTAATTTGTAGATTTTCTAAGCAGGAACAGAAGGAGACGGAGACTGGAATGATGTAGGATAAAAAAAAAGTGTGAAACTGTAGAATTACTCATACTCAAGCCCAAGTAGTATTTTTCGTACGGAGTATCATATTGTGCAAAATAATTCTTTAAATCAATGAGAAATCAATGTGGCAAATCTCAATGACAGTTTATCTATTTTCTCTTTTTTTCCTTCCTCATTCCTTTAAATTAAACTGTCTAAATATTGATTATTTTTCATGAATGTTCAGATAAATATTATTTAGGCTTCTATTTATACATTAATATTAATAAATTATTATTTTAGCTATTTTGATGTTATATTTAATTAGGTTGATGAATGAAGAAGAAAATGGGCATAGTGAAAAGGAGAAAGAAGCGGGAATATAAAATATTATCATGAAAAATCAAATAAATTTGTATTTTTTATCAATTTTTTTTATTTAGTTGGATAGTTTGTCTGTATTTGTTTATTATTATTTTTATTTTCTTTGATGAAAATCTAATGATTTGGAGCATTTTTCTTAATTAATTTTTTATTCTTTCGTAGCATTCCTAATTATGAAATAAATTTGTCATCGTTGTGATAATTTTATGAATCCATAAAATAAAGAGGAGGGGAAGGGGGCAAAACTCAAATTGAGTGCTTATATTTAAACAAAAAATGCATAAAATCAAACTGTAGGTAGTTTTTGTCTTTATTTTTCATTTTATCTTAATTTTTTTTCCTAACTTTCTTTTCTTCCCCATATGATGTTATATAAGAAGGAATCGATGTTGATTATTTTGAAAATCAGAGTAGCAAAGTGGATTAAAAAATTGTATAATAGTATCTTTTAAAAATTTGTTAGATTTCTAATCAATTTCTTTTTTATTAATTAAGTTTATCTATTAAGTTTATAGCTTATGTTATTTTGTGGGGATTATATAAAAATATTTTTGAGCATACTATAAAATTTTGATCATTATTCTTGAATAATCTTGAGGGTTCCTTCTACTTGCATTCTTGAACATGAAATTGCATGATATATACTTTCGTAATCTTTTAATTTGAAGTTTCAGTTTTCTTTAGTAAAATTAATTAGCATTTGTTAGAAGATTTTTTTTTGTGAGAATATCACTCCAAAATTAGTATGATGATAGACAATATTAATGAAAATGCGACTTATGGCTTATGTGACAGAATTGGAAAAAAAATACAAATTTGATTTGGAAGAGTTTATAAATGCTCATATCTCAAAGCCATATTTAGTATCAAAGGAGGTGATAAGATTCACAGTGAAAGAATTAATAAAATAGAATTCTGTTCTTATTGATATTATAATGAGGATTATAAATTGATATACTCCCTCCATTTTTTTTAAGTACATGCTTCATTTTTTGAGTTAATTTAATTAATTTTTAAAGTTAAATTTGATTAGATTAATCTATATTTTTAAAATTAAAATTTGAATATTCAAAAATTATATGAAAAGTACTCTATATTGCAATTTTTGTTTTTTAATTTGATTAAAAAATACATCTTAAAATGTTAATCAAAATTTATATTATTTGACTATAACAAAGGAACCATGCAAAAAATATCAAGATGGAACGAAAGAAAATAAAAGGAGACCATGAGTACTTCATACATCCCATATTAGTTGGTCATTTTACTAAAAGTAGTTATTTATATTAGTTGATCACTTTATTAAATCAAGAAAGTATTAATAATTTTTTTTCATAGTCTATTATCTTACAATTAATTTTTTTTGTAAGTGTTCACACTTGTTTATAAAGTTTGCAAAATATTTTTTAAAAGGGAGAATTAGTAAAATTACCTTCCTATTTAAAATTTCTTAAAATGTGTATAAAAAAATTAATTAATATGGGACAGAGTATTTTCTTCTATTTTGTACCATAAAAACGAAGATAACCCAATAATATTATTGAATGAGTTATAGGTCGGAAAATTATTACTCTAGAAATAAATACCCTAGCTTATTAGTGGAGTATTTTTTTTATTTAACATTAATTGCTTAGTTTATTTTGTAGTTGTAACGGTATGGGAATGTAGTTAATTACATTCAATTTTTTCTCAAAATTCACTCCTAATCTAAGAGGGTTCTTAATGAATATTCTTAAATTCTTTCTCTTACTTTTTATTTTCCAGTTTCATCTCAATCTTTCAAATTTACTATAATTCTTTTTTTCATTGTACACCATCAATTGAAAAAAATAATTAAAAAAAAGATATCTTTGAATTAATTAAGTCAGAAAAAATGAAAAGTATTTTTCCGTTTGGGCGAAAGAGAGATCAAACTTTTCTTATAAAAAGTATGACTCTCTATTGGACGAAAAGAAAGTGTTAATTAAAAAAACATGTTAAAACTCCAACCTTAATATATATAAATTTGTGTATTAAAAATAACTTAAATTTTTAAAAAATTATACAGAGCATGAGATATTTAGAATAGCGCGAAGCGCAAACTATTTTACTAGTAGATAATAGAACGGACAGTCAAATGAGGTAGCTCTAGTGCTGCACAAAAATCTATAAGGAAATGGGTCAAATATATCTTTTTATTTTGAAAAATTAATTAAATATGTTATTTGTCATATTTTGAGGTCAAATTTATCCTTGTTGTCATATTTTAGGATCAAATTTATCCTTTTACTTTGAAAAATTGACTAAAGTATACCCTTCATCATACTTTAGGACCAAATTTACCTTTGATATCATATTTTGGGATTAAATTCACCCTCGTTGTTAAAAAACTTTTCACATGTATCATTCCTTTAACAAAAAAGCCCAAAATAAACGTTAAATGATTCATTTTTAAAAAATTAAAATACACCATAATCTAACTTGCTCGATCCAACCCACAAAAAGTACACAAATAAATTTACCCCTTCCTCAGTTCTTTTGATCGAATTTTTCTAATGAACAAATATACTTTTTTCAACGTATTGCATCGGTAGGTTGTTTACAAATGAACAAAAAGTAAAATAGAATGGAATAACGCAGAAGCATGGAACTAGAGAAAATATATATTACAAGCTATGATCATATTCCAATTATGTTTAAATTTCAAAAATTGGTATGCAATTCTATGTGTATATAGATTCTAGAATCAGTGGATAAGTTTTCTAAGAAAATGATATAACGAAAAATTTGTGTAGATCCATATTGTATATAAAGACATAAGAATGAAGAGATGTCACGATTGTCACATAAAGAGACATCTTAACTCAATCATGCAGAGAAATATTCAGTGGGCCTACCCTGTTGCATTTGACTGCTAAGTGTCATTTTTCATGAGCTCTATACTGATGCAGATTCATGAACTGAGGGAGGGGTATATTTGTTTGTGTTTGCACTGATGCAAATTCATCTTTCATGAGCTATGCATTGATAAATATCCAATGGCTTAATCTCGTTGAAAAAATTTAATCAACATAACTGAGAGGGGTATATTTATTTGGGTTCTTTTTGTGGCTCGAGTCGGGTCAGGCGAGTTATATTAAAGTGTATTTTATTTTTCAAAAATAAAGCATTTAACGTGATTTGGGCTTTTATATTAAAGGAAGAGTACATGTGAAAAGTCTCTTAACAACGAGGGTGAATTTGACCCAAAACATGACATCGAGGGTAAATTTGATCCCAAAGTATGACATCAAGGGTAAATTTGATCCCAAAATATGATACCGATGGTAAATTTGGCCCCAAAGTATGACGAAGGATATATTTAACTAATTTTTAAAAGTAGAGGAGTAAATTTGACCCTTTTTCCAAATCTATAGTAAGTTTTACTCACTCACATTTAGAATTTTTTTATTTTATCACAACCAAGACCAAAATAAAATATTGAAAAAGGGGTCAAAATATTCCTTTACTTTCAATTATTAGTTAAGTTTGTGTTATCATTTCTTGATCTCCAATGGTTTATAGTAGTAGTTGGTTGCAATAAGCTAGTCATTTTTTCAGTAATTTTCTTTTTATGGTAGTTATTTACAGTTTCTACTAATTATTTCTTCGTAGTAGTTTGTAGTTTCTCATTCATTAATGTTAGGAAGTCATCTCCTAGTCTCTAGGGATAGTTATCTTATTATTATTGTATTTAAACTCCAAATTTATTCAAGTAAAGCTAAACAATTTTTTTTTTAATTTTTGAATACTTCAAACACAAGAAATTGCAGGTTCTCTCTTAATGAACCAGCACTATAGGTCGTAGAAAGAAAACATCAGATTTCGTACTTCAGAGTCCCAGAAATGGATTCATACTCGAGAACCATAACAACTTGGTATCAGATTTGGAAGTTATTGAAAATCTTATCCAGCAACAATTAGCACAAAGTTGACTTTGTTCCAAGAAGAACGTGCAAATAACTTAGCAAAGCAAGAAGACATAAATGCTCGCTTGGATGCACTCACGAAGGATTTAGTAAATGTCACGACCCGAATTAGGGTCTGATCGTGACGGGTATCTCAAGTCCCACATAGATCGGATATCACCCCCTTCACCTAACCAAACCAACACATTATTCCCAATGTCAGATGAGTTTCGAACATATAACAAGATAACATAAAGGTAAGCTCAAAGCTAACTAAAACATGCCTATAGTCTATCGATCAAAAACCGGCCAAAACATCCCACCAACGTAACTCAAATCCACAGTAATTCAAACAAAGCCTTCAAAATCAAGAACCAAAACTGAATATCAATAAAGTGTCGGGACATGCCCCCAACGATAGCCAAAACTAGTCTAGTAATCTGAAACATAAGGAACCAAAACATGAAATGTTGACTTCCAATGTAAGAAAGCTCACCACTTCAATGTCAACTCACGAGCCGAATCCTGAATCTGAATCACTGAGCAGGAGAGGCAGAAGTATGGTCGGTTCCTGCATCGCGTGGGGATACAGCGTCCGAAGAAGGTTAGTGGTTGGAGCGCTAGCATGTAACTCAGGGATAAGGCTAACATAATGTCATGATTAACAGTTCAAAATCATTTAAAATCCAATGCATAATAAAACCATAGGAAAATGGTTAATTGACCGTTCATGTCAAAACCCTCAATCATGTCAAAATCCTTACTTTAAATCACATAAACAACCATGTATTTTCATACAATAGAGATATTAAGTTTAAGGGTAGAATCACATGCCTTAAATACCCAGAAATTTGGAGAGAAATCGACTCTTGAACCCTTAGATGATCAACTTGATAAAACCTTAGCTTGACTTGCTTGAGGGAATTTAGATAGCCTTTTGGAGTGTTTGAGAAGTTACTTGGATTGGTTTATGAGTGTTAATGACACCCTAAAAGGGTTATAAGATGTGGGTTTTAATTTGGGTAAGAGGAAAAATGTCCAGAATGCCCTTAACTTAAAAGCTGATTTTTTTTTTGCCTTCATTGACTATGGGTCAACCATTGACTCGTAGCCACTCTTTACGACTCGTCACCACGAGTCGTAACCATGACAGCCTCAAGGATCCCCACACACTATTGACCCTACGATTCAAAGACACGACTCGTAATGGGACCCTACAACTCATAGGGTTCAGTTGTAGCCAACACAGAATGCAAATTGGGGTGTATACTGGATACCCTACGATTACACCCAACGACTCATAACAAATTCTTATGGCTCATAGTGATCCACTCGTACTCAGAGAAGAATTATGCCACAAAATTACATAATTTGGTTACGACACATCATGAGTCTTTACGACCCTTACCCTTAAGTTGTACCCAGGACAGTAACTCCAACATTATTCTCTGGAAACCTTACGACTAGGGTCACAGGACCCATCAAGACACCTTACGACTCGTAGGGCGAGTCATAATCAAGCCAGTGAGCTCAGACTCGAGAAAATTTCAAGGACCCAAAAACCTAGGGCGTTACATTCTCCCATTCTTAGGATCATTCATCCTCGAATGATAGGACAAGGCATCTACTAGAACGATTAGACCCCAACTATAACCACTCTTACCATTAAGACAGAAAACAAAGATACCAAGGAATTTACAATTTTTCTTTAACAAAGACAGAAAACAAAATTTTAAGAAATACACGTACCTCAAGCACGATTGTCGGGAATGAGAAATAAAACTGGATATTTGGACTTCATGTCCTCCTCGTCTTTCCAAGTAGCTTCCTCAACCTTTTGGTTCCGCCAAAGAACCTTTACCGAAGCCACGTCCTTTGTTCGCAACCGACAGACTTACCAATCCAAAATCTCAATCTGGACTTCCTCGTAAGACAAGGAATCTGAAACACCTACACTTTCCAAAGGAACAACTGTTGAAGGATCACCCACACACTTTCTCAACATTGAAACGTGAAACACCGGGTGAATGAAGCTCAAGCCAGAAGGCAACTCCAATTCATATGAAACATTGCCAGCCTTTTTCGCAACCAAGTACGGACCAATATAACGAGGGTTGAGCTTCCCTTTCTTCCCAAACCACATCACTCTCTTCATGGGAGACACCTTTAGGAAAACCCAATCTCTAATGTCAAATTCCATGTCCCTTCACCTCCCGTCCGCATAAGACTTTTGGAGACTTTGGGCGGCCTTGAGTCTATCTCGAATCACCTTCATCTTCTCCATGATTTGGTGAACCAAATCAGGACCAATGAACTTATTTTCACCAACCTCAAACCACCCAATATGAGATCTACACCTCCTACCATACAAGGCCTCAAATAGAGCCATACTAATGCTAAAGTGATAACTGTTGTTATAGGCAAATTCAATGAGAGACAAGTGGTCAACCCAATTATCACCAAAATCAAACGCATAAGCCCAAAACATATCTTCCAAAACCGAAATCATCATTTTCACTTGCCCATCCATTTATGGGTGGAAAGCAGTTCTACGGGTCACCTAAGTCCCCAAACCTCGCTGAAAAGACTTCTAAAAGTGAGATAAGAGATGAGCACCCTGATCAGATATGATGGAAACTAGAGCACCATGCAACCTCATAATCTCCTCAATGAACAACTTAGTATAATCCTCAGAGAGAAATTAGCCTTCACTGGCAAGAAGTGAGCAGACTTAGTCATCCTATCCACGATGACCCAACTCGAATCAAACTGCTCAAAATACTGCAGAAGAACAACAACAAAATCCATATTAATCACTTCCCATTTCCACACTGTCAACTCAATCTCTTGAGACAATCCGTCGAGCCTCAAGTGTTCCAGCTTCATTTGTTGACATACCATGCACTTAGCCACAAAATTGGCCACATCCCGTTTCATATTATTCCATCAATAAATTTTCTTAAGATCATGATATATTTTTGTCGAACCAGAGTAAATAGTATAGCACGACTCTTGGGCTTCTGCCAAGATTCTACCTCGCAACCTATCAACGTCAAGAATGCACAGTCTACCTTGGTACCTCAAGATACAATCACCACCAATATCAAAAGCCTTCACTTTATGCCTACCTACATCATCCTTCAGTTGCATCGAGATAGGATCTAACATCTACTTCAGTTTGACCTCATTTCCAAGAGATGACTTTGCCACTTCTTAAACAATCACGCTACCATTCTCGAAATCCAAGAGACGACCTCCGAGATTAGAAAAATGATGAATATCCTTCACTAATTTCTTCTTCTCCTCATCCACATGAGATAAGCTTCCTACGAAAAACCTGCTAAGAGCATTAGCAACCCCGTTAGCTTTACCTGGATAATAGGAAAGACTCATGTAATAATCCTTGAGCAACTAAGTCATCTCATCTGCCTGAGATTTAGCTTTTTCTGAGTGAAAACATACTGTAGGCTTTTATGATCAGAATAAATATCAACATGAACTTCATATAAATAATGCCGCCAAATCTTTAAAGAAAACACCACAGCTAACAACTCCAAATCAGGAGTCGGATAATTCTTCTCATTAACCTTCAACTGCCTAGAAGCATATGCAACCACCTTGCCCTATTGTATTAATATACAACCCAGTCCCACCCAGGACGCATCACAATAGACCACAAACCATCAGTACTCTTGGACAGGGTCAAGACTAGAGTCGAAGTCAACTTGTTTTCAACTTCTCAAAACTAACCTCACAAGCATCAGACCATAAAAACTTCACCTTTTTTTTAGTCAACTTGGTCAATGGGGCAACTATCAAAGAGAAGCTTTCCACAAACCTCTTGTATTAATCGGCTAAACCCAAGAAGCTCTGAATATCGGTTGGGGTGGTGGGTCTAGGCCACTTCTTAACTACCATAACCTTTTGTGGATCCACCATGATATATTAACTAGATACAATATGACCCAGATAAGTCATAACATTCAACCAAAACTCACACTTAAAGAAGGGTATGAAACACAAGGTGGAGGTGATCGGCATGATCCGCCTCACTCTTGGAGTACACCAAAATATCATTGATGAAGACAATTATAAACAAATCCAAGAACTGATGGAAAACTCGATTCATAAGATCCATAAATGTTACTTGGGCATTAGTCAAGCCAAAAGACATCACCAAAAACTCAAAGTGACCATACCGGGTTTAGAAGGCTATCTTAGGGATATCTGTTTCCCTAATCTTTAACTAATGGTAGCTAGACCAAAGATCAATCTTGGAAAAGAACTTAGACCCTTATAACTGATCGAATAGATCATCAATCCTCGGAAGAGGGTACTTATTCTTTACTGTTACCTTATTCAATTGGCAGTAATCAGTACACATTCGAAGGAAACTTTTTTTCTTATGCACGAAGAGCACGAGAGAACCCTACGGAGACACTCTAGGGCGAATAAAACCCTTATCTAGAAGATCTTGCAACTGCTCTTTGAGTTCCTTCAACTGAGTCGGAGCCATTCTGTAAGAAGAAATAGAGATAGGACGAGTGTCCGGAAGAAGATCAATCCCAAAATCAATTTTTCTATCAGGAAAAATACCAGGAAGATCATCAGGAAATACCTCAAAAAATTCACAGACCATAGGGACAGTTTGTAAAGAAGGACCTTCAGATATAGAATCCTTGACATACACTAAGTGATAGAGGCACCCTTTAGAAACCAATTTCTGGGCCCTAAGATACAATATGAACCTTTCCTTAGGCGCTAGGGAATTCCCCTCCCACTCAATAGTTGACTCATTTAGGAATTTAAAAATAACCTTTTGGGTCCGATAGACTAAGGAAGCATAACACGAATACAACTAATCCATCACCAAGATCACACCAAAGTCTACCATGTCTGACTCTATTAGATCTACTAAGGTCTCCCTACCATGGATTGACATCACACAACCCCTATAGACCCTTATAGCTATAATGGAGTCACCACCGGGGTGGACACAGAAAAAGGGTTTGAAATACACTCCAGATCAAAACCAAGGTGAACAACAACATAAGGAGTCACATAAGAAAGAGTAGATTAGGGATCAAGTAAGCAATATGCATCACGAGAAAAGAGTCGGAGCATACCAGTGACAACATCGGGGGATGCCTCAGAGTCCTAATGGGTGGCAAGAACATACAAACAGTTCCGACCACGCCGGATCCAGAAACAAAAGTAGAACCCTTTAGCGCAGGAGCGGATAAAGTAGCAACAGGTATCTTATTCACCCCAGAAGCAACCTTAGTAGGATAATCCCTCTGCAGATGACCAATCTAACCACACTTAAAGCACTTGTTCCTTCCCTCTTCGCTAAAACCACGATGCACCTGACCACAAAATCTACAAGAAGGATATAATAGAGCCGACTGAGCCCTACTAGTCTGTGATTGGCCACCCTGTACTACATATAGAGATCACCTGACGGCTTAGGGTAAAGAGCACTAGCCGTAGAGTTAAGAACTCGAATTTTCCCACTTCTTCTTGGACTACTTTTCACTATCTCTACCACCATGTTGCTGACCTCCACTCTAATTCAAATAATAAAACTTCTTACTCTACCTTTCATTCTCCTTAGCCTGCTTTTTTTTTCTTTTACCTGCTGCATATATACCACAAGTTTGGAGATATCTATGTCCTTATTCAACAAGGAAGCCTTGCTCTTTAAGATTAACTTACGGGATAGCCCAAAAGTAAGTTTCCTCATTCTAGCCCTCATGCTAGACACCAACTCAGGAGCATATCGAGATAATTGATAAAACTTTAAGGCATACTCCTCGACTGACATCTTGCCTTGCTTAAGGTTTACAAACTCCTTCGCTTTTGACTCCCTCAACTCCTGGGAAAGAAATGGTCCAGAAAAGTACTAGAGAAATCATCCCACAGGGCTGACTCAGCATTATCACCCCTAGACTAGTCCCACTCCTCATATCACTGATACGTCACATCTTTTAATTGGTAAGCAGCGGACTCTACACCCTTCACATTAGTGGCATGCATTATACGAAAAATATTTTTTATCTCATCAATGAAACCTTGAAGATATTCATCAACCTTAGAACCAGTGAAAACACAAGGACTTAATCTCATAAATTGGCCAACTCTAGTGGCCTCGGAGGATGGAGTAACAGAATCAACCCACTCATTTTGAGAGGCCACCAACTGGGTAAGTAAGTGAATTGACTGGTGAAACTCAACATTAGACACATTAGCTCGAGGTTCCTGGGAAGGGATAGGGGGAACAGGCGGAGATCCATCAGGGCAATTAAAAGCAGCGACCCTAGACCTGGTCTGAACTCCTGGAGTAGGACGAGCTCCGTCTATATTGTCCTAGACTAGATAAAAAAGTTCCCATGGATATTAGATCTTCTTAGAGGCATGATCTGAAAGGTGAACAAATGAAAATTAGAAATATTAAAGACCTTAGACTTTGTAGCTCGAAATTGAACAACAAGAAAGGGGAACATTTCCTAAATGTCTCGTAGCCTCTCCATTATAAGTATGGTGCGCTACACACCATAAAAAAGACTCTACTCGACATGACTTTATTTCCCACCAATGACACCAAACCCAGGCTATGATACCACTTTTGTCATGATCCAAATTAGGGCCTGGTCGTGACGGATATCACAAGACCCACGTGGATCGGATATCACCTCCTTCGCCTAACCAAACTAATAAAATATCCTCAATTTTGGATGAATTCCGAACATATAAAAAGATAACATAAAAGTAAGCTCAAAGCTAATTAAAACATGCCTATAGTCTATCGATAGAAAACCAGCCAAAACATTCAATGTAACCCAAATCCACAGTAGTCCAAACAAAGCCTTCAAAACTAAGAATCGAAATTGAATATCAATAAAGTGTCGGGACATGCCCCCGATGATAGCCAAAACAAGTCTAGTAATCCAAAACACAAAGAACTAAAACATGAAATATTGACTTCCGGTGTAAGAAAGCTCACCACTTCAATGTCAACTCACGAGCCGAATCTCGAATTTGAATCACTGAACATGAGAGGTAGAAGTATGGCCAGTTTTTGCATCGCGTGGGGATACAATGTCTGAAGACGGTTAGGGGTTGGAGCACTAACATGTAACTCAGAGATAAGGATAATATAATATCATGATTAACAGTTCAAACAAATTTAAAATCCAATGCATAATAAAATCATGGGAAAACAGTGACCGTTCATGTCAAAACCCTCAATCATGTGAAAACCCTTACTTTCGATCACATAAAAAACCATGTATTTTCATGCAATAGAGATATTAAGTTTAATGGTAGAATCAAATGCCTTAAATACTAAGAAATTTGGAGAGAAATCAACTCTTGAACCCTTAGATGATCAACTTGATAAAACACTAGCTTGACTTGCTTGAGGAAATTTAAATAGCCTTGGAGTGTTTGAGAAGTTACTTCGAATTGTTTCTGAGTGTTAATGACACCCTAAAGAGGTTATAAGATGTGGGTTTTAATTTGGGTAAGAGAGAAAATATCCAGAATGCCCTTAAATTAAAAGCTAAAAAAAGTCCCGCCATTTACTACGGGTCAACCATTAACTCGTAGCCACTCCTTATGACTCGTAACCACTAGTCGTAACCATGATAGCCTCAAAGCCCCCCCTCCACACTGTTGACCCTAAGATTTAAAGACATGACTCGTAGGATCCAATTGTAGTCAACACAGAATCTAAATTGGGGTATACACTGGACACCCTACGATTACACCCAACGACTCATAACAAATCCTTACGGCTCATAGTGAGCCACCCGTACTCAGAGAAGAATCATGCCATAAACTTACATTATTTAGTTACAACTCATCTCAATGACTCATCATGAGTCTTTACGACCCGTACCCTCAAGTCGTACCTAGGATAGTAACTCCAACATCATTCTTTGGACACCTTACGACTAGGGTCACATGACCCGTCAAGACACCCTACGACTCGTAGGACGAGTTGTAATCAAGGTAGTGAGCTCATACTAGGGAAAATTTCAAGGACCAAAAACCCAAGGTATTGTAGTAAATTCAAAGGCAAATATTAAAGCAACTGAAAATGATTGTCATAATCGAGGTCGAAAAAGTAAAACAGTGACTACGAGTTTAGAATCAACAATTAGTGAGAATTTCAGGATTTCTAGATATACAGAGTTAAAATTTCCATGAATATGGCCATGAAGACCTCTTGGAATGAATGAATAGATGTGAACATTTATTTCGACACTAACAAACATCAGAAGAAAAAAGAATTGAAGTTGCTTCTTTTTATTTGGAAGTAATTACACAATGTTGATTTTTTCAATTAGATAAAGATATGCTCGATACACTTGGGATGAGTTCAAACGTCAATGCATCTTTATTTTGTACCATCAATTAGAAGTCAAAAATCGAGATAATTGGCTAAGTTACTTCAAGCTGGATTTATGACAGATTACTAAGAAAAGCTTGTGCAATTGGTTTCAAGGGTTGGTACTCTAACACAAGTACAGAAAATTAAACTTATATTAGTGATCTTGCGGATTATATACCAATTGTGATAGAGTTGCATAATCCTCTAGATTCGTCTACGATGATGAGTTTATTTGGCTTTATGAACATACGAAATAACCCATTTGTTCGCAACTGTTAGATGCCGATAGAGCAAAGAGAACAAATTTCTCACATCAATAATAAGTCATATTTGTGAAGAAACTAACCCGATCTAAAATGGAGGAAAGATGACTTAAGTGGCTTTGTTTCAACTGTGATGAACGATTTAACCGAGGTCATTAATGTAAGAAATTATTCTAAATTGACTTGATAGACAATGAGGAAGAATTTGTTGAAAAAGAGAAATACTAATACTTTTCATACTTAGTGCTTGAGGACAAGTGCGGATGAAAGAGAGGAGTAATATTATCATTCCTTTGTCTCTAATGATTTACAGTAGTAGTTAGTTGCAGTAGACTTGTAATTATTTCAGTAGTTATCTCTTTGTAGTAGTTATTTACAGTTTCCACTAGTTATTTCTTTGTTTTAGTTTGCAGCTTCTCATTCAGTAATGTTAGAAAGTCACGTCCTAGTCTTTCGGGATAGTTATCTTATTAGTATTATATTTAAACTCCAGGTTTATTCAATAAAAGCTTGATAGAAAGTTTGTAAGTTTTTGAGTACTTTAAACTCAAGAGATTACATGTTTCTGTCTTAAAAACCAACAATCATAGGCCGTACAAAGAAAACATCTTAATTCATACTTTAGTGCCTCATAACTAGATCCATTTTTTAAAATCATAACAGTTTGTCTCCATTATATTATTGGGTCAAATATATCCCTACGGTTATGAAAGTATTCAAATATGCCCTTTTTAGATAAAATCCCTTAAATTAAAGATATCTAATTTTCCTAAATAAGTCGGTCATCTATTTTAACTCCGACCATGAAACTAAATAATTCATGTCAAATTAAACCTTAATTATAAACACTTTGATCCAACTTAGATACAGGTTTATAATAATGTTGTGTATGTTGTGGAGATAGTACTTCGAGCTGAAGTTGTAGTACTTAATCGTTAAGTGTTTAATGATGAGGCCATAGGGTTGAATGAACCTTCTATAGTATCCGGCCCGACCTATAAACCCTCTAATCTACTTGATGGTAAAAGAAATAGGCCAGTCTTTCACAACAGCTATTTTCATTGGGTCAGTTGCCACTCCTTCTGCATAAATGATATGCCCCAAGTACTCAATTCTATCAGTGACAAAGGAGCACTTAGACTTCCTGACAAACAACTGGTGCTCCTTTAGTATCTCAAATGTAAGTCTAAGACGCATTAGATGATCCTCTAAATTCTGACTAAACACTAGAATGTCATAAAAAAGACTAAAATAAACTTCCTCAAGTGATCTTTGAATACGAAATTCAGTGAACTCTGGAAATATGAGGGAGCATTGGTGAGGTCAAAGGGCATCACCAGGTATTCGTAATGACCTGAATGGATCTTGAAAGTTATTTTGACAACATCAGATTCATCAACTCTGATTTGGTGATAACTTGCCCTTAGGTCCAACTTAGTGTAGATTTTAGATCCGCCTAGTTCATCTAGCAATTCCTCTATGACTAGTATGGAGAGTTTATAGTTGATGGTTATCTTATTGAGGAAACTATAATCCACACAAAGTCTCCAAGAGCCATTTTTTTTACTAACCAAAACCATAGGGCTAGCATATGGCCTTGAAGTAGGTTGCATAATGCCCAGTTCCAATAGTTCCTCCACCAACCTTTCTATAATATTTTTATGAGCAGATGGGTATCTATAGGGCCTAATGTTGATAGGATTAACACATGTTACCAGTGAAATTCTATGATCAAAGGGCCCTTTAGTAGGTGGTAGATTAGTAGGTTCTGCAAATAAGGGTTTATATTCATCTAGTAATTGTTGAATTCCTAGTACCAGTAACTGATTAAGTCTAACTTCTGCCTTAATAGGTACATCCAATCAGAAAAATCTGAGTACTATACCGGACCACCTTGTTTAAGGACTTTGCATTAATATTTTTGAACTTAGATACCTCATTTTTCAATAAGTGTTCTCTACCCCCATAACTAAACTTCATAGTCTACTTACTAAAATTCATGACAATATCCCCAATGGTGATAAGCCACTGAACCCCTAGTACTACATCACAAGAACCGAAGGGTAATACCAACATATTAGAAGTGAAGGTAGTGCCTCTCATTAACCGTTGAAACTGGTGGCAGAGAAAGTCAGTGGCTACAGTGCTACCATCTGCCACCTTAACTGATTGAGAAGTCACATTTTTCAGCTGGAAAGTCCATTTTTCTACCACCTTGGAGTCAATAAAGTTGTGTGTGCTATCAAAATCTATGAGCACACTAATAAGCTGGTTCTCAATATAACCAGTTACTCTCAAGGTTTGGTAATCAGAAATTCCATTCAGAGGATTGAATGAAATGGCACATGTGTTTTCAGCTTGCCTCTCCTAGCCAGTTACAACTTCCAACCCCTCTATTTTCTGCACTTCAACCTCTTTGTCCTTTATTTTGATCATACGTAGTTGTTGGGAATTCTCTTGGATATCATGTTTGACATTAGTGCTTCCCCCATCTTTATCCAACTCCATCATATAAAAAGTTGTTTGGTTGTCTTACACTTGTGGCCAGGGGAAAACTTCTCATCATAAAAGTAGCAAAACCCTTTTGAGCCTTTTATCATTAAGCTCGATAGAGGTGAGTTTTTTCTCTTTATTCCTTTCGATCTGGTTATAGTTTTCTGATGGATTTCTATAAGTAATAGGTTTTAAAAAAGGTTTAAGTGGGATATTGGTGGGACTTTTCGAATTGAAGAAAGTGACTGGAGAATGATTGTTGATATTTTTTAAGTATTTTTGTTGGGATAGAAAGGCTGAATTATAGAGTCTGCCTAGTTGATAGACGTGGGAGAGAGAGTATGGTCTATGAGCTTTTATTAGATCCCTTATTTTGGCCCTGAGGCCAGTAATATGACAACTAGTGATGTTTCAGCCGCTAATGAGAGACTTGACATAGCTCTGTCAAATTTATCTTGGTATTCCTAAATATCGCCATTTTGAGTGAGAAGTTTGATTTTTGTGATAGGGTTTTCATATTCCGCGCCAAACCTATCAATCACAGCATACATGTATTCGTCTCAACTAGGAGGGGGCATATTTAATTACTCTTGAGATGGACCTGATGCCATTAAATTGCAACCCCGTCAAGATATATTGAAACTATTCTAACATATTAGGAGGGATGAATATTATCAATCAAAAAAATTGCTCTATCTTGTAAAGCCACGTCCTCAACTCAGTTCCATCAAATTGGGGAAAATCAAGCTTACCAACCTTAGACAACAAATTGTGGGTGTTTGGAACAGGGGCCTGGGCTCTTCCCCCTCTTCCATAAGGTGGGTTAGGGTGACTCCCAGTAGGCGCACTACCCATGACATAACCAGCATGTCCCGAGGTCCCTAGAGTATGAATTCTAGCTTCGAAAGAGCCCGAGGTGGGAGTGTAATTTTCATATGCAACATTTTTATCCTTATCACTCCATCTGCTATTAGTTGCAATGAACCCTCTTAGCTCCTCCAGAGCCTTGTCTCTCGCCTCCTCCATCTGATCTTGCCTCACAGTGACGTTGGCTATATCCAGGGAAATCCGGGCCAGAGCATCCGAGATTTTTTAAAAATCAGAGGCCATGATCATAGTGCGAGAATCACTACTCTGATACCAGATGTTGGGGTTCACAACACCTTAGTAGAAAATTGAAGAAGAACAAGCTAAAAACTACTACTAAGCTATACTAATTTGGGATAATATTTTATTACTTGATAACAAAGGAATTACATGGTATATAATGACTTATGAGCTATTGCTTCGCTCACTCAGAAAAGGACAAACAACCCTCTTCCACTAATTAACTTGTCAGAGCACAAAATCTATGTTTCTATTTAAATCTCATAGACCTAATTGCAATAAATAAAACAACAGAAATCAAAACATAAGGGACTAAAGTGACACCTAACAATAACTCGGTTGTCCCTCTAATTTCAAGTACTACAGCTTCAGCTCAAAGTACTATCTTCACAGCATACGCGACAAATTGGGTTCAATTTGATATGAGTTATTTAGTTTTATGGATCAAGCTAAAATAGGTGAGTGGATTGTTTAGGGAAATCAAATGTTATTGTTTGATATGGGGATTTCGTTCAAAATAGGGACATATTTAAATACTTTCAGAATGATAGCTGACAGGAATATATTTAGTCCGATAATATAACAAATAACAAACTTAACTAATAAATGAAAGTAGAGACCTATTGTTGCTCTTTTTCCCCAGAATATAATAGTAACACGAAGTTTTGGAAAATTTCCACTATTTCCCAACCAATTTAAAACGACTGGTTTAAAATTTTCTTTTGTAGATAAAATTTGACGTGGCATTATCTCATTGGATAGCCACCTTATTCCCCATCCAAATGGACAAATTTGTTCAATCCGAAAACACACTATGTTCTGAGACTAGAATCAAATGCCACAAATATGGAATTTCATTAAACAAAATAACAGTGCATGCAAAATATAGTAACTAAATAAGGAAGAGTAGCAATTCATCTGCTATCTCTTTCCAAAAAGAATCATTAATTCATTCATGGCTCCAACTCTTACTTATTCATACTCATTTCTACTTCCAACTACACCACATCCAAGATTATCATTCAAGAATCCAAGATTTACTGTTTCTGCTAAGAAATCTGGACAAAATCAAGAAACTACAAGCAATTCTAACAACCCCTTCAACTTTGATTTTGGTATTGTTCGAAATTGCGTGATCATCTCATCTAATGTTTGATCTCCCTTGAGTTTTGTGTGATCATTTCATTTGAATTTACTTACTTTAGTGCCTGTAAAAGTTTTTTTTTTTTTTTTATGATAATGATTAATGGTTGACGGTGAGACTTGAACGCAAGACTTATCTGTTGTAGTGCCATACTAATATCATATTGAATTGTGTGACCGTTTCATCATAATTTACTTGATTATGCAGAGGTGTTCTTTATTTTTTATAATGCGTGACAGTGAGGAATGCAAAATTTATGTTAGCTCTAGTGACATATTGAGACTTGAACACTAGACGTCTGTTTGTTCTGATATCATATTGAATTGTGTGACCATTGCATCTAAATTTACTTAATTATCGCAAGATTTATGTTTACTTTAGTGCCATCTTGAGACTTGAACACGAGACATCTGTTTGTTTTGATACCATATTGAATTGGGTGACCATTAACTATTATTTTTTTGTTGACAGAGATTTGAAGTTTTTTTTGTTTGTTTTGATACCATATTGAATTGGGTGACCATTAACTATGTCTGTTGAAGTTTTTTTTTTTTTTTTTGTTTGACAGTGAGATTTGAGCATAAGATTTATGTTATAAACCAAACGGGAGAGCCCAAACCAAAAGACTAGTCTAATAGGTGAGAGAACCCATTTGAGTTATAATCCCCTTAGCATTTTTCTATTTTTCCAATGTGGGACAATTGGTTCATAACAATTTATGTTTGCTCTAGTGCCATATTGAGACTTTAACACAAGACGTCTACTTTCTCTAATATTATCTTGAATGTTTGCGGGCATTTCATCTAAATTTACTTAGTTATGTCTGTAAAAGTTTTTTTTTTTTATTGATAATGGATGATAGTGAGACTTGAATTTTTTCTTATGTTTGCTCTATTGTCATATTGAGAACACTAGACCTCTATTTGCTCTAATATAATATTGAATTGTGTGTCTGTCTTATTATAAAATTAGAAAATTAAGTTGTTAGAGGGAATACACTTTTAATTACAAAATAATATACTGTGTCTTCAGCAGGTAAGTTACCTGATGTGACGTCTTTGATACCTGCTAGCCCGAACACATCTTCTGGTTTGTCGTTTGGAAGGCAAAGGGCAAAGGATCCTAGAACGGTGTTTGTTGCTGGTGCCACTGGACAAGCTGGTATCCGCATTGCTCAGATACTGCTGCGTGAAGGTTATAGTGTAAGAGCTGGAGTTTCTGACCTTGGTGCAGCACAAGAACTAGCTAGTCTAGCCGTTAGCTACAAGGTTGGTTTCTTTGTCCTTGGAAATACAGAACTTGTTAGAGTATATGGAATTGGTTGCTTATGAACTATTGGTCTTATATGTTTTTTTGCAGTATTTATTCATTAGCTTGCGTTTCGGTTGAATTTGGTTCGAGGTCCATTTTTCTCTATCAGATCATCTATGTTGTGTTTTACATTATTGAGCCTGGATGTTATATCGTCACAATCTAGATGTCCAGCCTTTTGTGGTGGGAGGGGAGGAGTGTTAGAATGTCTCACATTGGTAGAGGGAATTAATTGTTGTATGCTTATATGGTTTCAGACATTCCTCGCCTTATAAGTTAACTTGTGCAATTAAGTTGGGCCCAACGTCCATTTAAGAACTCATGTTGAAGTTTTTGGTATATTCAATTTTTGCATATGACGTAAAATTTTACTGAACGTCTTGAAAACTAGCAGTATAAGATAATGCTCTTGATGGTTATTGGCTGTATTAGAGGAGTCTTAAATCAATAATATGTAACTGCTTTGGTACTGAGGTGTTTTAGTGCATAAGGAATTGCGTGAGATGACTGATGTTTGTAGTAATAGTAGGATTAAAGCAGTGCATCATTATAAACTGCTCAACAATCATGAAAGTTGCAAAAGTTCAACCAAGAACTGGAATATGATTTAGTATACCATTACTTTGAGAGCAAACTGCAAAGTATTTTACAAATAGATTGAAATAATCTGTTGTTGTTTTTTCTGACTATACATGTTGCATCATTATTGCAGGTAATCTCTAATGATGAGTCGACACGCCTGAATGCAGTTGCATCAACATTTCAAGATGCAGAATCGATTGCAAAAGCAATCGGAAATGCTAGCAAAGTTGTGGTTACTATTGGTAAGGGAGAGGACGGTCCTACAACTGATGTCACCACAACAGATGCTGTACAAGTTATACAAGCTGCACAATTAGCTGGTGTTGGGCATGTGGCCATAATCTATGATGAATCTTCTTCAGTAGGTTCTACATACAATGTGCTCAATGGGATTACATCTTTCTTCAACAATCTATTCTCAAAATCTCAACCGTTGACAATAGCAGAGTTTCTGCAGAAGATAGTGGAGACAGATCTAAGCTATACACTCATAAAAACTAGCTTAGCAGAGGATTTCTCACCTGAGAGCTCATACAAAATCGTCGTTTCAGCTGAAGGGAGTGCCAGTGCTGACGCCTATAAAGTAATGTAATGTATGCAATTTCTTTTAATGTTGAACATGTTCATACATATATTCTGTTCTGGATTTAGTTACATGGCATACACTTCAGTTATTGTTTCCTTTTTTCGCTCTCAAGCCCCCTTTATGAAGCATGTTAAATAGATTGAAATAAGCTAGCCATCACTTATGATCTCTTGTTTTATGGGAATCATCAGGTAGGGAAGTCTCAGATAGCTAAGCTGGTGGTGGATGTTTTCTCCAACACGGCGGTGGCAGAAAATAAGGTAGTGACTGCTCCTCCTTTTAAGTAAAGCTTCTTGTAATACATTAAGCCTGTAATAAAACATTACAACAATAATAATAACTACACGTTGGGGTCGGCTATATGAAGTTCACTCTCATGTTGATCCATTTAATCCCGTCTAGGTCCTATGTTATAACATTATCTGCAGTAAACGTTGATTACCGGATCTAATGACAAGTTACTAAGATAAGGAAGAGTTCAAGTGAAATGAATTTATACAAAAAGTGAAGGCTCAAAAACACACTTTTAAGTATGCCGATTCTTTCAAGTTTCATAGCTGAACTATCGTACCTGAACTAAATCCAACTTTATCAAAACACACCACAACTGTCAATTGTTCACTTCTCCTATCTGAACGATGGTGATATTTTTGGTAGGAAATTGATAGTCAAGGTTTGTTTTGATAAATAGTTGGTGATAGTTCAAGTAGGAAACTCATACACCTGATAGTTCAAGTATGAAACTAAAAAAATTGAGATACTTTAGGTGTATTTTTTACCATTAACTCATACAAATGAACCTTTTGTCGTCTTTTTTATGTAATCTGGATGTTCAACAACTGGAATTATTTCCTTGTACAGGTTGTGGAAGTGTTTACCAGTCCATCAGCAACAGCAAAGACTGTAGATGAACTTTTTAGGTAGCCTCTTTTCCTTAATTGTTGCATTTCCTAATTAGGGTGATACTGGTACTTGCAAGAATTATTTTTCTAGGAGGTTAACTTACATGTACTGGTTGTATAAAAGAATTTAGGCTTAAGTCATCGATAGGACCCTAAACTTGTTTCGAAATTTCACTTGAACCCCTCAACTCAGACTTGTACCTACCAGACCCCTAACCCACCCGAAATTTGATCCACCTAAGCCTTTTTTGCCTACATGGCACGGCGCGTGATAATCACTCAAAGTGGGCGCGTGAGAGGTGATTTTTTTGCCAAATCACGAATAAAAAGATGCCAAATGGCATTGAGGGCCCCCAAATGCCACATGTCCTTCTTTAATTGGTCTTTTTTGCCACGTCACGCGAGTGTGATACACACATTTTATATTTGTGGCTGATTATTAAAATAGTGTCTAGTTGGTACACATTTGAGTGGTTTAAGTGTTCAATAGGTATAAGACTGAGTTGGGGTGTCTAAGTGAAATTTCAAAACAACTTAGGGGGATATCGATGACTTGAGCCAAAAATTTACACCATCATATTATCTAAAATATAACTATAGGTAAACGCCCATAAAATGAGATTAGCTACCTGCTACAATAAGTGAAAATACACAAGCTAGTTAAATCCATTTTCTACAAGTTGTGACCTCCATATAATCTAAATGAAATGAACGAATATATACAGCGTGATTCCTGAGGATGGTCGGAGAAAGGCTTATGCAGAAGCCCTTGAAAAATCGAAAGCTGAGGAAGAAGCTCGAGGAGCTGCTGAAGCAGCCAAGAGGCTGGAACAAGAAGCAAAGAAGCTCGAAAAGAAAGAAGCAAAGGCTGCTGCTAACTTTACAAAAAAAGCTGAAGAGACAGCGTCATCAGCTGACATTCCTTCTGTTGAAAGCTTACTGGAAAAAGCAAAAGGTTTAAGTACAGGATTTTCATTCGAAAAATTCAGCTCACAACTCAAATCAGCTGTTGAAAAGGACAACGGGGAATCAGATGTGCAAGTTGCTACCATTAAGGGACAAGCCAAGGCCAAAAATTTGCCTGCTCAGAAAGCAGTTGTCAAAACACCTCCAAGGAATCCATTTGCTTCGAAAACAAAGGAGGCACCAAAACCAGCTAAACAAACAGAAACTACTTCAACAGAGAAAAGGCAGATTTTTGGTGGGCTGTTTCAGCAAGAAACCATCTATGTTGATGACTAAGATGAATGAATCAATCAATGAATAAGAGAATGCTAAATATTAATTTTCTTTTATATCATTTTAGCCTAATTATGAGTTTAAAACAATGGTTTAACTGAGGCTGAGTGAGAAAGCATGTAAATCCCTGCACATTTTCTGTGGATCTTAGATTGTATATTTGCCTGAAATTGTAACATTTAAGGCACTTGTTCATATTTGTTTTTTGCTTCCAAATAATATTTACTACGTTGATCGAAGCATACAACTTTAAACTCATGGTAGGTAAGTACTCTATTTAATTAACAATCATTGGTAACTTAGAACAAATAGTAACCTATTATAACAAGTTAAATTATACTGATCAATGGAAGCAACAGAGTGTACTAGTCATGCTCAAGCCCCCATTGTCTTTTACCAAGAATATTTTTAATATTGAAAAATAATATTATCATACAAATAGATTGAGAGAGCACCCACCCTTCTATGATATTGTTAGTGATATTTTTATTTGAAGCATTGAATTTGAGCCCTCGGTAGGGAGAGTATTTGGTAGGGAGCATTTTTTCAGAGTCATATCTAGAATTTTAAGAAAATGGTGCACCATTACAAAGAAATGAATCAGTATATAGATTCAATGGGTTCAACCTTTTGGCATGAACTCATTACACTTTCAAATTATATGTTCAAAATTTATATTTTTGCAATTTTAGTAAGTTCTGAAATATACTATGTCAAATAAATTTTAGGGTCCATTGAACCCAGGGGCGGATCTATGTGTATGGGTGAGGGTGCCACGACACCCGGTAACCTCGACTGAAACTTTGTATATATATGTATATACACAGAAGAAATGAGATATAGATTAAGCTTGCCACCCTTAAGATCAAGCATTTAGATAGCACTAGTGGCAAAGGGAGTTCCCTGCCATCCAGATGATCCGAGTTTGAATCCCTCCTAGTGCACGTTGTTGTATTTTTTTTATGTTTTTCCTTGCTTAGGAAGGGCTTCAGCCCTCTTTCTTCACTCATTCACTGTTTCGTCTTTTTCATTGATTTTTCTTTTTTAGTTCTATTCTATACTAATCCAAATTGTTGCGTTAATTAATTCTTAATTTTTTAACTTTCTCTTTTGTTAATTACTATTAATCTCTTGTTACGAGTATTAAGTGTATCCCATATCAATGAACAAATAAAAATATATATAAATAGTAAATTGTTTTAAAAATTTAAGTTTTTAAAAATGATTTATTATCATGCTAAAGTTTTTTTAAATTTAAAGATCTGTTTAATCTTTCATCAAAGTTCACGCTAAGTGAAGATAACTATATTGAAACTATAATTTTTACTCCTTCTCAATTATATATCTGTAACAACATATAAAGATAATGGAATATGAATATGTTGAAGCAATGATATTAGATGGTTTGTACAAAGTTCGATGTTTTAACATTATTTTTTTTCTTTCTATTTTAGAGTTAATTAATTTCTCTTATTCGTAAAAAGAAGTTGGGCTAATTAGGTATCTTGAATCTCAGATATCTTGAAAGAGAATATAACTAAATATCCATATTCGACTAATTTGTATATAAAAAGATAAATAGTTCGAAATGTAACTCAAAATTTTAAAAAATTGACCCATTTATCTTCGTGGACAATTTGGCACCCGAAACTTAGGAATCCTGGATCCGCCTCTGATTGAACCTATGGACTATATGTCACATCCTGCACAAACTGCTAACTTTAATATAAACATTCAATTTAATTATACAAAATTTAAAGATGATGACATAAGGAGAACATGGATTTCAATATGTTAGATTAGAGGATTTTGAAAGAACAAACCAAAAAAAAAAAACCTTGACGAAATGTAAGAGGGTGCACAAGACTTAAACATCCCATGCTTGGACCCAGTTCTAGAAAAGGGAAGGGAAAACAGAAAGAAAGATGTGAGATTTGAACTTCGGAATTAAATCTAGAAAAATAAAGGAAAAAATTAACAAGATATACGTGGGATTTGAAACCTCGATTTCATCTGTAAAGGTGCATCACTCAATAAATATTGCACCATAGGGGACTCTTTTGTGCTTGGGTACACACATAATTTTTTAAAAAGTATGGATGATTGTTAAATTTTAGCTATTGCACTGTAATGGTGGAATTAGTAATGGAGGTAAATAGAGTAAGAGGAGTAAAGAGAGAAACTGAAGCTGTATTTCATTGCTAATGTTCAATGATAGAATGAGTTACTTGTCAAAATATCTACATCTTCCACCTATATATACAATGACTGATAACCGTCTAACATAATTAAAATGCTCTTTTCCTAACTAACTAACTAACCAATTACATCTAGCACTAAGCTGCTAGCTCAGCACCAGCTGTAGCATTATCAGGGCACTGCAGTGCAAGTTGTTATTTCCTCAACACTCCCCCCAGCCCCCCCTCAAGCTAGGGGAGATGAATATGTTCTTCATCCCTAGCTTGGACATTAGGAGCCTGTGTTGAAGGATAGTAAGAACCTTAGTCAAGATATCAGCAGGTTGTGCTGACGAGGGAAAATACTGGGTGTGCACCAGACCCTGTTGGAGCTTTTCCCTAATGAAATGACAGTCAATGTCAATATGTTTGGTGCGTTCATGAAAGACCGGATTAGTAGCAATTTGAAGGGCTGATTTGCTATCACAATACATGGGAACTGGTAGAGTAAGATGAACATCTAACTCCTTAAACAAACCAACAAGCGACACAACCTCAGCTACTGTGGAGGCAAGGCTCCTATATTCAGCCTCAGCTGAACTTCTGGACACTGTGGACTGCTTCTTTGATTTCCAAGAAATCAATGAGGATCCAAACTTGATCAAATACCCAGTAATGGACTTTCTAGAAGTAAGGCATGATGCCCAGGGGCGGATCTATTAAGGCCCGTGGGGGTGGCACGCCACCCGCAAACTTCGACGGAAACTCTATATATATAGCTGTATATATAGAGAGATATAGTTAAATATTAAACATGGCACTCAAAATAACAAAGTGTTGTCTAGTGCAGTTGGCAAAGTGTTTTGCACTTGTAGACCAAAGGTTGCGTGTTCGAACTTGGCCAGCAACATTTGTTTTTTTAAAATCATTTTGGCAGCAAACCAACAGGCGTAATAATTCTCAATTAAACAGGGCACATCCGCACAAAGCCACACTATTACCAATTTTGTATAAAAGTAATCTTATTTTTTGACCCTTTTTTTTAATTTAATTATTTAAAAGGTACTTATCTTTCATTAAAATTAAAACAAAAACCCTATTTCCAAAGGAAAGGACCAAATCAAAACATCTATATTCTTGAGCTTTGTTGCTGCTGGTTGCTCCTTCTCTCTGCACTCTTACTTGTTGCTTGCTCTCTTTGTAAGTTATTTTGAAAAATTATTTTGTTTCTTTTTCTTGAACCTAGAAATTCAAATTTGAAATTATCTTGATTTAGGAGAAAGTGTTCTAATTTTGTGAATTGAGATGGAGAATTTTTTCAAGAAGGTTAATTATTCTCAATCTAGTTCTAGTAATGTCAATGTCAATCGTTCTTGTCTTATAACTGACCTCGATTTGGGTTCACTTAAAGCCGATCCGGGAGAAAGAAGACCTATTTCTGATTATGATCCTCGAATACGAGATGAAGTGAGGAAATATTATATTGAAAAAGGGCATTGTCAACCTATCTTGAGACCATATCCTTCAAGTAAAATAGGAGGTAGAATGCGTCAATTTGCTTCAAGTTGGTTTAAAGGTTCACATTCGACTTGGTTGGAGTATAGTGTGGAGAAAGATGCTGCATATTGTCTTTGTTGTTATTTATTCAAAAATGAATTTGTTCATGAAACTACGGGTGATTTTTATGCATCGAAGGGTTTTAGGGGTTGGAATAAGGCTCTTGAAAGATTTCGTTTGCATGTTGGTAAAGTTAATAGTGTTCACCACAAATGTTACAATAAGATGCTAGATTTATCAAATCGTCGTCAATCAATTCAAGTTGTTCTTCACAAACATTCTGAAAAGTAAAAAAGTGAGTAGCGAATGCGTTTGGAAGCTTCAATTAATGTAGCAAGACTTATTTTGTATTATGGATTGCCTTTTCGAGGTCATGACGAAAGTGAATCTTCAAGTAATCAAGGCTACTTTTTAGGATTTTTGCGGTGGCATGGAGACAACCATCCGGATGTGGGAAAAGTGATATTAGAAAAAGCTCCACAAAATGATACTTTGACTTGTCCTATGATCCAAAAGGATATTGTCAATGCTTGTGCTAAAGAAACATTGAAAGTTATAATTGCGGACTTGAATGGACTTTATTTTGGTATATTAGTGGATGAATCCAAAGACATCTCACACAAAGAACAAATGGTTCTTGTTTTGAGATATGTTGATAAAAAGGGTGAAGTAGTGGAACGATTTATCGGTCTTGTCCATGTTAGTGATACATCGGCTTGCTCATTGAAGAAATAAATTTATTCTTTGTTTTCCGATCATTCACTAAGTCCATCCAAAATATGTGGACAAGGTTATGATGGAGCTAGTAATATGAAGGGAGAGATAAATGGTCTCAAAACTTTAATTATGAAAGATAATCCTTTGGCGTACTATATTCATTGTTTTGCACATCAATTGCAACTAACACTTGTAGCTATTGCTAAAAAACATGTGGAAGTTGAAGACTTTTTTTATCATGTTACTAATGTGTTGAATGTTGTTGGAGGATCTTTTAAACGTCGAGATTTACTTCGTCATCACCAAGCCGAAAATTTGAAGCAATTACTTGAGTCCGGTAAAGCTCATACCGGACAAAGATTAAATCAAGAGCGTGGGCTTCAAAGACCGGGTGATACTCGTTGGGGATCATATTTCAAAACATTGGATAACTTTCTTGTTATTTTTTCATCCATTGTTCATGTGCTTGGAGTGATTGAAATTTAAGGTTCTACTTCAAGTGATAGAAATCAAGTGGAATATCTTTTGACAAAAGTTAGAACATTCAAATTTGTTTTTATGCTTCACTTGATGTTGAAAGTGTTGGCCATGTCAAATGAGTTGAGCAAGATTTTACAAAAAAAAGATCAGGATATTGTTAATGCTGTGGAGTTTCTTAACATCTCAAAGAAAAAATTACAAGATATGAGAGAGAATGGGTGGGAATCTTTGTTGAATGATGTTTCTTCATTTTGTAATTCATATGATATCTTGATTCCCAAATTAAATGAGCCTTATTTTCCCGGAAAGTCAAAGCGTAAGTGTTTAGATGTCTGTTATTCGCACCACTTGCGTGTTAAAATCTTTTGTGCGGTCATTGATGTGCAACTTCAAGAGCTTAATGAGCGTTTTGATGTAGTGAGTAATGATTTGCTTCTTGGGATGGGTAGCTTGAATCCTGTCAATTCTTTTTCTAACTTTGACAAAGGTAGAATCATAACTTTAGCAAAGTGTTATCCAAATGAGTTTGATGATGGAAAGCTTTGAGATTTGAGTTACCAACTTGATACCTTCATAATTCATATGTGAGGTAGTAATTCTAAGTTCTCCAACTTGCAAGAAATTCGTGATTTGGCAAAGGCATTAGTTGAGGCAAATCTTGTGGAGACTTATTCATTTGTTTATTTACTTGTGAAGTTGATTTTGATTTTACCCTTCGCTACGACAACTGTTGAAAGAGTATTCTCTTCCATGAAGCACATAAAAAATAAAGTGCGAAATAGTATTGGTGATCAATATTTAAATGATCGTTTAGTATATTACATAGAGCGTGATGTATTTGCAAATATAAGTAATGATGTCATCGTTGATCATTTTCAGAATATGAAAACTCATCGTGGGCAATTGTAATGAATTATGGATATTATGATATTAGTAATATTATTAAAAAAATTAAGTTTGGTCATTTTATTATTGTTCTTTTATTATTGATTGATTTGTTAATTGTCATATAGACCGAAAAGATGAATAAGCCGATTGAATTACTTGGCACCCGGTGAGTTCGGATCCTGGATCCGCCTCTGATGCCCAGTCAACGTCACAAAATGGAGTCAGAGTATCTGTAGATTGAGCTGCCATGAGAAGACCAAGTCCAGGAGCATGCTTCACATACCTAACTACCCTCATAGCAGCTTCCATATGGGATAGTTTGGGAGCATGCATGAATTGGCTTAGACTTTGGACAACAAATGACAAATCAGGTCTAGTAACTATAAAATATAAAAGTCTGCCTACTAGTCTTTGGTATCCACTAGGGTCGGGGATGAACGGATCTTCAGGGAGACCAAAATGTGCATCATACTTTGTAGAAGTAAGCTTGGTGTTCAGCTCAATAGGAGATCCTGCAGGTTTAGAACCTGCTAGTACAACATCAGAGATTAGCTCCAAGGCATATTTCCTTTGGTATCAATATACCATCAGCATTTCTAGCAAATTCTACTCCAAAAAAATAACTGAGTTCACCTAGATCTTTAATTTTGAAAGTTTTCAGTAAGAGTTCCTTGGCATCAAAAATTAGTTGAGGATCATTTCCTGTGATCAAAAGATCATCAACATAAACCAAGACTATGACAATCTGATTTCTTATTTTTTTTATAAGTAGAGAATGATCGAAAAGACTCTGTGTAAAACCAAAGCTGGTCAAGGCAGTAATTAGTTTAATGTTTCACTGTCTGGAGTCTTGTTTAAGCCCATACAGTAATTTCTTCAACTTGCAGACTGGTTGTACTGTAATGTTAGTAGAAAAATCTTGAGGAAGAGTCATGAAGACTTCTTCATTTAAATCACCCTATAAGAAAGCATTGTAGACATCCATTTGTTATATTTGCCAACCTCTTGCTGCAGCTACAGAAATCACAGCCCTGACAGTAACCATCTTTACTACAAGAGAAAATGTTTCCTGGTAATCAATTCCCTCCTTCTAATTATAACCTTTGGCAACCAATCTTTCCTTATACCTTTCAATCTCACCATTTGATTTATATTTAATCTTGAATACCCACTTGCAACCAATTGCTTTCTTGCCTTGTGGAAGTGAAACTATTTCCCAAGTGTTATTTTCTTCTAATGCTTGAATTTCCTTTTTCATAGCCTCTATTCATTTAGGATTTGCAGTTGCTTCAATATATATTTGAGGCTCAGTCTCCACTGAGACATTATGAATATAGGCTTGATAACCAGGGGAGAGATGATTGTATGCCAGTACATCTAAAAGAGGATAGGTGCAATTACCAACTATTTTTGATGTTGTAACAAAATCTTTCAGCCATATTGGAGGTTTTCTACCTCTAGTGGACTTTCTTCTATAATTAGGGGGCTGTGTAGGAGGAGGAAGTACATCATCTGCAGCTTCAGAAGACCCGACAAGAGGATGGGAATGTGCATGTTCAATGACATGCAGATGCTCAGCAATACCAGATGCTGAATGTAAGGGACTTTCCAAGGGGTATTGTGCAATAGGTTCAACCAGTACAATGGGTTTTATATCAGGATGTGTATCTTTAGTAAACATATCAACTTGGAGGGAATCATTTGTGGGCTCTTGCTGAGAAAAAAAATACATTTTCAAAGAAAATGGCATCTCTACTGATGAAGAATGTTCTGGCATCACAATCATATAGAAGATACCCCTTTTGACCAACTCCATAACCCATAAAAATTAATTTGATGGACCTGGGTGCAAACTTGTCTTTAGGCTTGAGATTTGTTGCATAACAAAGGCAACCAAGAACCCTTCAATACTGCAGATAAGGTGTTGTCCATAGAGTATTTCATAAGGTGATTTGTTTTGCAGGATAGTAGAAGGTGTTCTATTTATAATGTAAGTAGTTGCAGTAATACACTCTCCCCAAAATCTGATAGGGATATGCCCTTGGAACCTGATTGCTCTTGTTGTTTCTAGGATGTGTCTATGCCTCCTTCCAACCACTCTATTCTGTTATGGAGTATATGGACAAGAGCTTTGATACACAATCCCACTACCATAAAATAATTCTTTGCAACTGTTGTTGAAAAATTATGTCCCATTATCTGATCTAAAGATTTAATCCTTTTTCCAAACTGAGTTTCAACTAAAACCAAAAAATTCTTAAGTATGAAAATAACATCTGACTTCAATTGCATCAAGTAAGTCCAAGTCCATCTAGAATGATCATCTACTATGGTAAGAAAGAACTTTATTCCTTTATGAGTTGAAACTTTATATGGAGCCCAGACATTCAGGTGTAACAGATCAAAAACACAAGTTGCTTTACTATTACTAATAGGAAATGGTATCCTTTTTTGCCTTGCTAATGGGCTTATATCACAATGATCAAGTTTAAAACTACTGACATGATAAAAAACAGTTATTTTCTTAAGTACTGACATAGGAATGTGACCTATTCTTTTATGTAACAAAGAACCAGAAAATACTTTCACTGTTGTCAAAGATAGACTATCAACATGCTTCTTCTTTGTCAGCAGGGTGTAGAATCCATCCTCCTCCTTACCATTCTCCTTCACCTTCCCAGCGAAGAGATCCTGAAAGATACAAAATCTAGGAAAGAATGTGACACAATATTTGAGTTCTTTTTTCAATTTAGATACTGACAATAAATTGAACTTAAAAACTGGAACACATAATACACCATTGACAATCTCACCCTTAGACAAGTCACACTTCCCAACTTGTGATACTGCAGTAGATTCACCATTGGGAAATTGCACTCCTCCTAAACTGTCAACTGACATACCATCCTTGATTAATTCATCACTTCCCACTATGTGATTTGTTGCTCCACTATCAATTATCCACTTTATGTAATTTTGTTGGGAGTCAATAAGAGAATTACCTGTCATGTTCACATTTGCATCTCCAAGTTGGGGTTTGTTCAGAATATTCATGAGTTGCCAATATTGCTCTTGTGTCATACCTGCCAAGCTAGTACTTATGTTTCCCAAATTACAGTTATTTAGCCATTGCATCACCTGGATTTTTTGTTCTTGACTGAGTCCAGCAGATGAATCTCCAACTGTCAAGTTAGCCTTCTTTTTCCCTTTCCAATCAGATGGATAGCCAATAAGCTGAAAACAGGCATATGCAGTGTGACCAATTTTATGACAGTGATCACAGGTCTGCAATTTGTTACAAATTTATCTTGTGTGTCCTTTCATTTTACAAAAGTCAGAATACATCCCAGCTGGTTGTTTTGTGTATTTGTTCCCGTATCCAGAACCACTTCCTCGACCATAACTGTTGGTGCCATTATTGTTTCCACCTTGAGTATTAGTTCGTCCAAAATTTCCTCCACTAAGCCCATGATAATTTTCCTTTCCGAAGCTTGGAACTTTAGTTCGACCACCAAAGCCAGAACTACTAACTCTATATCCTTAAAAATGTTTTCCAGAGAATAAAGCAGTCGGTTCAACACATTCCCCTCCTACGTAACTGCCTGCAGTTGTGGCCTATTGGCTTTCATCCTGAATCAACATCGCGTATGCTTGATTAACAGTAGGAGTAGGAGTCATCATAAGAATTTGGCTCCGAGCCTGACTATATCCTTCATTAAGCCATAACAGGAATTGTAACAATCGCTAGTTCAACAAGTGACTTGTGTAGTCCCTTGACTTTTCACAATTGTATGAAGGAGGTTGTAAAGAATTCGTGCCCTACTGATTTTCTTATTTTCGCCTAACTTTTGCTTATCGATGGAACGTGTTGCCTGATGTGTTTCACTGACGTGTTTCAAGGAAGCAGTAAACATAAATTAAAGAACACAATCATTTTTACGTGGAAAACACCCGGCTCAAAAGGTGTAAAAAACCACGACCTGCACCTCTACAGGATTTAACCCCAACTTCACTAAAAAACTCTGAGCCTCAACAACGACTGATTACAAAACTCTTGTAACCAACAAATAGGAATTATAAACTCTAATTACTATAACTCAACAACTAGGAATTATAAACTCTAATCCCTATAACTCAATAACTAGGAATTATAAACTCTAATTCCTAACTACACACACACCTCCCAAGGTATGTGTTCCCAAAGTCTCTGAGTTTTCCCCAACTCGAAGACTAGCTCCTAATTCAGTTTATAACACACTGAAACTAATATTACATGAATAACTCAAACACAATGAACAACTCTAAAAATCAACGCTAAAACTCTTAGATGGATTCTGTACTGAGGACCAGGTTCTTCAACGTGGTTCTTCAGTAATTGAGTAGCACTTCGTGAAGTCAATCTGTCGATTGAGCTTTTTTGCTTTTTTAAGTGTGTGAATTATTCTGACTGTTGCATCTTGTATTTAAGCATATCTCTCTAAGGAGTCATTCTTTATTTCAAACTCCTCCTTTAATTAGAACTCTCATTGCATAGAGTTCTACTTCAAGTGAGACTCTTTCTTTAATTCCAACTCTTGTTTCCTTAGTGTTGTAGTAAAACTTCAACTCTTTTAAATCAGCACATGTTTATTTATCAGAATATTTCTCCTCCCACACATAGGACTCTTCAAGATATACTCAGAAGTGAAACTCTTTTTTCACGTAGGACTCCTTTTTCAACTCAAATTATTTTCCCTTATCATTAAGTGTTTGAATCAAATTCAACTTGTTATATTCCCCGCATGATCAGTAGCTTGAGTATATCATAATTAGGCTTTCTTATTCGTTCTTGTCTTTAAGCAATCTTGTCTGCATCTATCAGTGAAACTGGAAATCTGCTTTCCTATGCGGAGACCAACTCAAGTAACATGTTTCATTCATGTGTCAGTTTGTCAATCATCAAAACTACATAGTACCCAACAAATTCCCCCTTTTTTATGATGACAAACCTCTTGTTTTGTGCGTTCAACTATCTTCAACTGTAGGCACTAAAGTATAAAACACTAGAATGAAACAAGCTAGTCAATGGGTTATAAATATTGCACAACCCTATTATCTTTCCCCTTTTGGCATCATCAAAAAAATATTTTAATGCAATAATATACTAGCCAAAGTGGTTTGTTATGCTATCCATGGCCACTGGGACTATCACCAAAACAATCAGACAAAGACTCTAGCCAACATAGTAATGTATTAAAGAGAGCAAAAATGAGTTAATTTAGCAAAGATAACCATTCCATTTAACTGACAGAGCACGTTCCACATTAACCTAAGCTAGTACTGAACAAAGCAAAACAACTGAGCATTAATAAAAAAAATGGTATAAAAGTGGGACATGACTAAGGATACAAATAGTGAAGAGCTGATGAGGAAGGTGGAAGAGGTGATATCAACTGTGTCAATTGGCGAATGTCTTCAACATTTTCATCCCTCCATCAATCAAGGTCAAGATTAAAAGTCATGATCCTCGCCTTACAAACCTCTTATTACACTTCATGACTGTCTTATGCAGCTTCTAGTTCAGATTTTTGTCAGCTAAATCCTCTTTTTTTTAAATGAGTATTATCCCTCCTTATTGAAACAGGTAGAGCAACATAATTCATTTGTTCAAGAACATCCATTATTTTTTTGTATATAAGTCAAACCTGAACTAGGACTGAGAAGTCCCCAAAAATAGCCAATTAGGAACTAAAAGAGAGAACATGTCCCTTTTCATTCTTCAGAAACATATGCTGCATGTGATTGATGATCAACTTTGGCAAATACATGATCCAAAAACTAATATTTTGGTTGAGAGAGAAGAAGGAATTTCTGATGTAGAATTAAAACATTTGTGCACAATCATTTGCAGAGAATCAAAGAAAGTTTGGTCAACCAACTCATTAGTTTTATTAGACAATGAGAGAATGAACTGCATGGAATTGAACAGGTGTGCTCAACTATTTCAACTTAGACATCCTATGCTTATGTTAGTGTAGAACATACCTGATAAGAAAAACTTTGTGGTAACAATTGCTTGCTTGTACCTATTTTTCTGCACAATCTAATACAAAATTAGGTTAGAAAAGTCAAAAATCTGGAATTGGGACACACAACTAAATGTTCAAGACTGAATAGAATAATTTTTTAGCTAATAAGATAAAAAGAAAAATGGTTATTCTAGTCAATCATTGAGGGGAGTTCATGCAATTTTAATCATCCCCAAGTCTAACCTATTATTTTTAAATGCTATCTACTTAGTGATAATGGTGCATTTTCAGTCAATTAAGTAATCCACATAATTAACATCTTTATAGACCTCAAGAGTGAAATTACTTTTATTTAAATACCATAGTCTTAAGCCATTGATTCCCATGAGATATCTCAAGATTCTTGTGACAACACCAATTCTTATGAATTACCAACAAAACTATCATTAGCTTGTGTTGGTGTTATTGATGCATCAATTTCTTGATTTATTATTCCCCCAGTCAATATGCCCTCAGTCTGTACAACAGTTGAACCAAGTGGTAAAACATGTTCCCCCTGTCAATATGCCCTCAGTCTATACAACAGTTGAACCAGGTGGTACAACATGTTCCTGTGCATGTACATCAGTTTCATTCTTTTTTTTTTAAACCTCTTTTCCTTCCCCCTTACACGAGCACTATAAATCTGGCCATCTTTCAAATGATCCATTCCCTCTTTAAATGTGGTGAGTGAAAGAAACTTTATTTTCTTTTAGTCTTATGCCTTGAGCAAGCCTTATCCATGTATAAATTTTGATTGCCTCCTTTCACTCTCACCTGCAAAACAAATTAGGGGTTAAATTTAGGCACCCAGACAAGCTTGGGTCCTTTCTTATGAGTAAATGGATGAATCATATTTCTTCTAGCCCATGCAGGCAACAGGTTACGTGACTTGTTTCTCTGACCAGGTTTACTTATCCTTTTCTTGGTCTGAGATAGTTTATTTGCCAGATTTAGACTGCTAGATCTGCTTTTGGCAGCAACTGGGTTGTCCAAGGTTACCACAAATATAACATAAATCTTTAGGAACATCAAAATTTTTTGTGGAATCCTAATCCTGCCTTTTCACTGTAATTTCTTTCCCCCAATTTGTGAACAATTCTTGAGGAGTTTGTCCACCTATTTTCCCTTTTAAGATCAAGTTTTAGTTTAGAAACTTCTTGACTCAACTTATTCATTTTTCCAGTTAGATCATGACATTCTTATTTGTATCTAACTAACTCAAGTTTAGCATTTTCTTGATCTTTACTCATGGCTTTTTTTCTCTTTTTAGAGAGTGTCAGTTTTAGAACTTCAGACTTAAGACCATTGTTTGAAGAATCAAGTTGCTCAACCTTTTTCTTGAGAGTGCAGTTTTCCTGTTCGACAATGTTCTTGCAAGCTTCTAAATCAATAAAATCAAATTTGATGCTTGCAAGACTGTTGAATAGCTCATCCCTATCAGAAGTTTATTCTTGGAAGTCATCAATTAGTGCACTCATCAATGAAATAAGTTTTGTTTTAGAAAACAAATGCAACTTTTCTTTAAGTTCAAGTATACTTACCTCAGAAGCATCATCTTCTTCCTCCAAGTATGAATCTCCAAGAGACATGAGTGCTGCTTCATCAACTTCATCATCATCTGAGTCAAATCCCCAAGATGCTAACATTGCATATTCTTCCCTCTTTTTGTTTTTTACTTTCAATTCCTTTTCAGCCATTTTCTTTCTCCATTCTATTTCCCAGAATGGACAATCTTTGATCATGTGATCTATCTTCTCACACTTGAAGCAACTACCTTAAGACTTATTATTGGAACAACATCTTCTACTTGTTCCTTTCTTGTTCTGACTCTTGTCTTTCTTAAATTATTTTTTAAAGTTCTTGAAAAGCTTTTTATCATCCATATCTGATTCTTCTTTATCAGACGCCTTTAATGCTGGTGACTTATTCTTGGTTTCCTCGTTCTTTTGAAGTTCTCCATATTCTTCTCATATCTATCCATAAGAGTATCCCAAAATTGTTTTGCGGAGGTACAACCTGAGATCCTATTGTATTCATCTATTCCAAGTCCACAAGTAAGAATATACTTGGCTTTAGCATTCTTTCCAAGCATCTTAAAGTCAGCCTTATCATACTCGTTCTTGTCCTTTAATACTTCCTTCTTTTCAACATCCTTCTTCATGGGGTATTGAGGTCCATCGATAATTATATTCCATAGTTCTTAGTCCACAGCCTGAAGGAAATCTTTCATCCTTTCTTTCCATCCTAAGTAGTATTGTCCCTTGAACAACGAAGGCCTATTGATGTCTTGTCCTTCGTAGTATCCACTAGGTGGTGTAGAATTTATCTTGGATCTTATCTTAAGGTGTTAGCCTTCACAAGATAACCCGCTCTGATACCACTTGTTAAGAATTTGTGCCCTACTGATTTTCTTATTTTCGCCTAACTTTTGCTTATCGATGGAACGTGTTGCCTGACGTGTTTCAAAGAAGCAGTAAACAGAAAGTAAAGAACATAATGATTTTTACGTGGAAAACACCCGGCTCAAAAGGTGTTAAAAACCGCAACCTGCACCTCTACAGGATTTAACCCCAACTTCACTAAAAAACTCTGAGCCTCAACAACGACTAATTACAAAACTCTTGTAACCAACAAATAGGAATTATAAACTCTAATTCCTATAACTCAACAACTAGGAATTATAAACTCTAATCCCTATAACTCAATAACTAGGAATTATAAACTCTAATTCCTAACTACACACACACCTCCCAAGGTATGTGTTCCCAAAGTCTCTGAGTTTTCCCCAACTCGAAGACTAGCTCCTAATTCAGTTTATAACACACTGAAACTAATATTACATGAATAGCTCAAACACAATGAACAACTCTAAAAATCAACGCTAAAACTCTTAGCTGGATTCTGTACTGAGGACCAGGTTCTTCAACGTGGTTCTTCAGTGATTGAGTAGCACTTCGTGAAGTCAATCTGTCGATTGAGCTTTTCTGCTTTTTTAAGTGCGTGAATTATTCTGACTGTTGCATCTTCTATTTAAGCACAACTCTCCAAAGAGTCATTCTTTATTTCAAACTCCTCCTTTAATTAGAACTCTCATTGCATAGAGTTCTACTTCAAGTGATACTCTTTCTTTAATTCCGACTCTTGTTTCCTCAGTGTTGTAGTAAAACTCCAACTCTTTTAAATCAGCACATGTTTATTTATCAGAATATTTCTCCTCCCACACATAGGGCTCTTCAAGATATACTCAGAAGTGAAACTCCTTCTTCACGTAGAACTCCTTTTTCAACTCAAATTATTTTCCCTTATCATTAAGTGTTTGAATCAAATTCAACTTGTTATATTCCCCACATGATCAGTAGCTTGAGTATATCAGAATTAGGCTTTCTTATTCGTTCTTGTCTTTAAGCAATCTTGTCTGCATCTATCAGTGAAACTGAAAATCTGTTTTCCTATGCGGGGACCAACTCAAGTAACATGTTTCATTCATGTGTCAGTTTGTCAATCATCAAAACTACATAGTACCCAACAGAGGTGATACAATCGAATCAAATTCATCCCAAAGATTTTTGAGTTTTGAGAAATATGTAGATATAGTAGAAACACCTTGCGTTAAAGTACAAATTTCACGATGCAAGTGATATATCCTAGTGAGATCCACCTTATCGAACCTTTCCTTCAAATCAGTCCAAACTTGAAATGCATTTGAGAAAAACAAAATTTCACTAAGGAGATGCTTACTCACATTACTTGTTAACCACGAAATCACCATAGCATTGCAACGATCCCATTTCTTGGCCATTTTCCCTGTATAATCATCTCGTTTCATTGTTCCATCAATGAAACCCTGTTTATTCTTCACAAGGAACCCTAATTTCATTGCACGACTCCAGAGAGCATAGTTCTCCATGCCCGTAAGCTGCATCCCTATCTGCACTGCCCCGGGAGTGTCAGAAGCTCCGAGATACAGAGGGTGATTGTAGCTCAAGGTATCAACAGTTCGTGGTACTTGCGTCTGTGAGTCCGCCATTCTTTCTTCTCAATTTGTGCTTCAAATCGCAGCTGCGCGTACAAATAAAGAAGGAAATTGTTCGATTTCGAACTTATTTGCAACACGAAAACCCGCAGAATCACACCTATGGCTTTGATACCATGTTAAATTTTAGCTATTACACTGTAATAGTGGAACTAGTAATGGAGGAAAATAGACTAAGAGGAATAAAGAGAGAAACTGAAGCTGTATTTCATTGCTAATGTTCAATGATAGAATGAGTTACATGTCAAAATATCTACATCTTCCACCTATATATACAATGACTGATAACCGTCTAACATAATTAAAATGCTCTTTTCCTAACTAACTAACTAACTAACCAATTACATCTAGCACTAAGCTGCTAGCTCAGCACCAGCTGTAGCATTATCAGGGCACTGCAGTGCAAGTTGTTATTTCCTCAACAATGATCTAAGGAGAGGAGCAGTTGAGGTGAACCCATGCCCCAACCTTTAGATACTCCCTGTGCTTTACCCCTACAGTAGGATTTTTCTGTATGAATTTGAATTAATTGAACCTCAAAATAAATATTGTATAACTCGTGCATTGACTTAAGGGGCACGAGAAAAACTGAACTACTTTTACCGCCCATCTCTTTTGTTACCTTTACACATTCAATTCACCAACTTAATAACTTTACTACATGGTTTACACGAAAAAAAATAACATGTCTTGTTATTAACATGCACCTTGTGTTATCCTTCTGACCAAAACCCATAAAAATTCACTTTAGTTTTTCAAGCTGCCACTCATCACATATAATTACATCAAATACTTGCTATAAATAAAGAATCCCATCAATTAGAAAAAAAATCACATTATTTTTTCAAGAAATTGGTATCCCTTCAATATATATATATATATATATATATATTTTTTTCCTTAAAATTTTTGTGTTTCTCGTCTTTCATGGTTTTCACAAACTTGATTTCTCTAATTCGACGTACAATTATGCAATTATCCAGTTCATTAAGTGGAAAATTATGCAAATCATTGTTAATTTTAGGACTAATCCTATATAGTATCTACATTTTTCTCTCTAATCATCCATGTTGCTACTCAATCACTACATTCAATAACTTGATGAGGTTCAAAGGTGACAATATTCAAGATGATTCTCCCACCAATGTTAGCCATCTTGTATTCGGAATAACAAGTTCATCAAGAACCTGGAAGAACAGAATAACATACATTGAGTCCTGGTGGAGACCAAACGTAACACGAGGATTCGTGTTCCTCCAAAATTTCACCAAGTATCAATTGCTTCCATGGCCTTACTCTTCTTGTCCTCCTTTCAAGGTCTCGGAAGACACGTTGAAAGGAGGACAAGTCATAGGAATGGCTCGCGTTGTAGCCGAGACATTCAAGATGGAGAACAAGAGTGTTAGATGGTACATTATGGCTCATGATGACACAATTTTTTTACTAGATAATCTGGTTGAGGTTTTGTCTAAGTATGATCATAGGAAGTATTTTTATATGGGAATGACTTCAGAAACTCATGCATCAAATGTTGCACACTCATTTAATATGGCTTTTGGTGGAGGTGGATATGCTTTAAGTTATACACTTGTGGAGGCAATGGTTGAGAATTTGGATGTTTGTATAAAAAGATATCAAACTTTTTATGTTGCAGTCATGTGTGGCTGATTTTGGTGTCTCTCTCACTCAAGAAAAGGGCTTCCATCAGGTATTTTTTTCTGAAATTTTGGGCATGAGTATTTTTAAGAAGCTTAAGTTATATACATTGTTATTAGTATAATTTTGCTCCACACTATTAGGTAACTTAAACTTTTTTTAAAAAAATAAAAAATAAAATTTAAGTTATATATACTGATAGTGAAACGATTTTTATATTATTCAATGAATTTTAAGAGATGGTAGCATGTTAGTTAATATTTTTGCAAGGTTTACCAATTAATGCCTAATTATTATAAGAGTTTAAGTTTGGTGGTGCACCGTTGGTGTATTTTTTTTTTTACATTAGGTGACTTTTATCTTCTGTAGCAGGTCATTCATTTTTACATTTTTACGTGAGAAATGAATGACCTACAACAGGTAAAATTACCTGATGGTGTAAAAAAAAAAAGTATACCAACGGTGCACCAAACTTAAATTCTTATTATAAAACATTGAAATCTCATTTTGTGACAAAGCACTTCCTACACTACACCCAAAAAGATATTTAGCAACATATAGTTAATTTCAATAGCTTAATTTCCGTTAAATTATATATTCAGAAGCAATTACATTTTAGTATTCTTTGTCAATGCCCCTAAAAATTTTAGAACCCTTTGAATGCAATGACGATTAACTAATGTCGGTAAAAATTTTAGCACTCTTTGTTAAAGTGTATATTTATTTTGGCTAAAAACTTTTATTTTTATAGTGCTACCAAAGACGACTTCAATTCAAAAATTCAAACTCGAGGCCTTAGTTAAAAATGAAGGGTTACTTACCATTCCACCACAATCTTTCATGGTTTTAGACTTTGAATATACTGTTTAATTAAGGTTAATAAATAACATAAATATTACTCCGTATTTTATTTGGCAAATTCATATAATTTTCATGTTATATCCTTGTTATTGCAGATAGACCTACATGGTGACATATCTGGCTTTCTCTCAGCACATCCACAATCTCCATTAATTTCCCTTCACCACCTTGATTATGTAGACCCTATATTTCCCTTCATGAACCGTTCTCAATCATTAAGCCATCTCATGAAAGTTGCAAAAAATGGGCAAGTATCTCAATCAAGACTCCTACAACAAAGTATTTGTTATCATAAGCCCAAAAATTGGACATTTTTAATATCATGGGGTTACTCTATTCAAATTCATGAGTCCATTTTTCCACCAAGTTTTATACAAATACCTCTACAAACTTTTATTCCATGGAGCAAATTGTTTAAGCCTTTCTTTCTTTTAAACACTAGGTTGCCTAATAATAATTCTTGTGAAGCACCACACGTGTTTTTCTTTGAGTCCATTATGAAAATGAGGAGTGGAAATTATCATTTACTTACAAATTATACAAGGAGATATTCAAGAAAATTGCCTCCTTGTTCATCAAATGGCAATCACTCTGCAGATCACTTATCAGAAATTCATGTCCTTTCTCCCATGAAGAAGCTTGATTGGGTGAGTGAGTACTGATAATTTCTTTTTTTTTGAGTTTTCGATTTAAATATTGATCTCTTAAGAAGTATTTACACTATCGCGTTACTTATAGGACAATAACAGATGAATCTATATGATAAATATTAAAGAACTTTTGGAGGGTGGAAAAAATTACCTGCGTAACCTTTAGTTTTACAAAATTTTCCAATTAAATAGTTACAAATCACAATTTTGTATTTCACATAACTGTCTGGATTCACATAATAATATACTCCGAAGATGTACAACAATTGAAATAGCTGAATCATATAGTTGATTATTAGTAAGGTATACGTCGTGTTAATTGTATACTTTGAAGGTATGTAATACATACATATTGGTATTTTTAAATATTTTTTCCTAATTAGGTATGAAATATAATGTTTTTTAGACTGGGTAATTTTTTGGGGTAATTTCTCAATTATTAATCGGTAACGTCATAAGAATGGTACTATGTGATAATAGGATAAAGTTATGAAAGTATATTAAAGGGAAACTAACTACAACTATTCACATTTATATAATTGAGTGTCTTTTGAGATTTTTACTCATATTTTATATGATGCTTAAGCAAAATTGAAACTTGTTTATTAAAGAAATTATATAGTGACTTATTCACACTCTTAGGCAAAATTTAATAAACTTGTTTGGTACAAAAACTAGTTCAATATATAGCTATGGATGGATGATGCTCGAAAAAAATTGAGTGACTTTTGTACTGTACTAATATTATTTTACGATCATTTTCATTTTTCAGGAGGGTGGTAGAAGAGAGTGTTGTGATGTTAATTACGAGGCGAAAATGAATGTTACAGAAATCAAACTTAGAGATTGCATGCTGGATGAAATAATTCCATAATTTTTATTTTTTTTATATTCCATGATTGTCAAACTATGGAAGAGTTTTTTCCAATATACATTTTTGGAGATAATTCTAAATGTACCCAGTTCTTAAGTTTATCATAGTATATAATGAGGATTAATTTGCTAATGTTTTATGAAAAGAACTAGGATTAATTAACCCAATTTATTAGTCTCATTACACCATGTTTAGAGAATCACGTTTGTTTTGATTATTTCTTAAAATGTATGGTATGATATGATTTCATTTCATGGTTTACTAACCATGAAAACCATGTGTAACCACCAATTTGGTGGTATCCCACGGTTTACTTTTTTTTTTTTCCAATTATGTTCTTACTTAATATTATATAATCTTATTTTATTCTTCACCTGATATTACTTAACTCCACCTCCTGTCCCGACCTCCACCCCCAGCCCCCCTTCTCCCAATTTTTTAAAATTTTCTTTTTTAGAAAATTTCAAATGTTTTGCTTATTCCATCCCCTACCTCGACCCGGCTACACCCACACCAAACCCCCATCCCAAATTCTTTTTAAAAAAGTTTATTTTTTTAAAACTTTTTTCTTACCCTATTCTCACCCCTCAGCCCCCCCCCCCCCCTAGCGCCCCTTCTCCAACCAATTTTTTTTTTAAAACTTTCAAGAAAATTTTCTTACACCACCCTTACCCCCTACCAGCTCTTCCCCCCACCCCCAAAAAATATATATATATTTTTCTTACCCCACCCCCTACTCCACTACCCCCACCCCAAATATTTTCTTTTTAAAAAAATAATTTTTTACTAACTCCGGCCCCTTTATCATATTCATTTTCATTATTAATTTTGTATTAAATCTATATAAATGCTTTTTGAGAATAATTTTTCTACTTTCGTAATGAATACAAGAAAATAAGTAAGAAATAATTTATTTTTCTAGAAAATATGTTTTGGATTCAATACCAAACACACTCATAGCATACACAAAAGACACATTCAAACTCTATACTTATCGTTGGTGTCATGTCTCAAAACACCAAAGAGAAATGAGCTTTGTTACTATAAAAAATGAATACAGTTATATTTATTTTGATCTACTCTTTTATTGACTTTTTTAGAATTTACATGAATTTAATAACTTAATATATCTACATGGCATAATTTATGATAAATTAATAGGAAGAAGATTTATTTTGTTAATAATTATTGATAAATTTAACATTTATAATAATTAAGAGCATTTTAATAAACTTACCAGTTATCGTATAGTACCATACTGTCAAACCTAATAATAAACTGTTATTAAATAACAATGAATGATACAGTCAATCCAAACATTATATTATACTATACTTTACAATACAATATCATACCATACAGTACCGTACATTATGAAACCATGGTAAATCACCATCCAAACAAAGTGTTAGAAGTATAAATCCAAATAAGTGTAGCTTCGACTTGGTGCTTTAACCATGAATATGTCAATCTCTCTTTCTCTCGTTCTTGTCTGATTAATTTTGGATTTGCGCCGAAAAAATCTATATAGATGCTACAATTTTTTGAAATCTCAGTGCATTGGCGAGATGAATCTTTGATTACTAATTAGTGTATGGCAAACTTCAGACAACAGTTCGTCATCCTCCTTGGGTATACAATTCCTTTTTCTTGTTGTACAATTGAGTAAGTAAGCGTTTGATCATGTTTCATTGTGAAAATACAAAAAAATAGTTTTTGTTTTCAATGTGTAAAAGATATTTGAAAGTTGGAGTTGTGTTGGACCAAAAAATAAATTAAAGTTTTTTTTGACTTTCATGAATAATTTGGAATGAAGACAACTTTTTGTTGTTTATGAAACGGAGGTTCGAGAGTTTTGTGTGATAAGAAGGTGTCTCCCAAGCTTGAAGGCAAATATAGAGTGACAATCTGTTCAGCCATACTGTATGGGTCGGAGTGTTGGCCAGTCAAGAACTCTCACATCCAAAAATTGAAGGTGACGAAAATAAGAATGTCGCGTTGGATGTGTGGACTTACTAGGGGAGATAGGGTTAGCAATGAGACTATTCGTGAGAAGGTGACAATGGTTTTAGTGGAGGACAAGATGCGTTAAGTGAGGTTGAGGTAGTTTGAGCATGTGATGAGGAAGGACACGAATGCCCCAATTTGATGGTGTGAGAGGTTAACTTTGGATGATTTCAGGCGGGATAGAGGTGGACCGAAGAAATACTAGAGGGAGGTGATTAGACATGACATGAAGCAATTATAATTTACGGAGGACATAACCCTAGATAAGAAGGTTTGGAGGATGCGAATTAGGTTAGAGGGCTAGTGCATGTGGGTGAGACGTAGTCAGAAGATAGGTGTGCTTTGGTGTAGGCTTGCTAGTAGGCATAGGGCTTTGCACATGGGTTGGAGTCTCTAGTTAGGAGGGTTGGGTGAGGTGGGTGCTTGCGATTTGATAATGTATAGTACTACTTTGTAGGTGCCTTGTTTCTGTTATTTCATCTTGTTTCATGTTTTATTATGACTTTATTTACTGTCTTTTTGTCCTAAGTCGATGGTCTATCGAAAACAACCTCTCTACTTTTTCGGAGGTAGTGGTATGAACTGCGTATATTTTACCTTCCTAAATCTCACTAAATGGGAATACACTGAGTATGTTGTTGTTGTTGAAAATAGAAATTTCAGAATTTATTGCCCTAAGTATTTTGAGGAGTTCAACTCCAGAGAAAGTGTAAAGAGTAACTTACATAAATCGTTGATAGTTTAAGTAATATTACATAAAATCTCCTTTTTTTGCTAATTACATCTTATCCCAAAATTTTGAAATGGTGATACATATGTTAAGCAGTGATACATATTAAAAAGTGATACATATGTAACAGATCAGGTAATTATTTTAGAAAGCAATGGATTTTCTCTGATTTTAACAATGTAAATCTCGCCTAAACTGTTACAAGCGTTAAAAACGCAATTCCATTTGACAACAGTTCTACATTGAAGCAAACCACATTAGAAGCTCAAAGTATTTTTTATTTTGGAACAAAAAAATCGATATTCAATATATTTTTTTTCTGAATTTCTTCAATAAATCTCGTCACTGTGTTGTTATGTCATTCTGGAGAATGAGTTTATGAAATAAGGTACGATAACTATCGAGTCGAGGGTATTGTAATTCATGAAAAAATGTCGTACCGCGATTTAATGGACGCCATATCAATTCAATTGAAAATTGGCGTATCTCTGAAAAGAATTTATGCCAAATACGTTGTTCAAGGCAATTCATCAGCGTTGGAGACTCATAATGATATGGCTGTGAAACTTTTTATTCAAATTTTAAAAGCTGAAACTATATTCGGGAAGTATTCACTATGTATTACAACGAGTGATATTGTAATTGACAGTGATGATGTTGACGTGGATGATATGACGATTGAGCGCTATAATTTGGTTGAGCCGTCTGAACTTGCAGTTGTTGTAGTTGGTAACGTTGAATCTCTGCCAGTTGTTAATGTGGGTGGTGAAGAGCTGATAAATGATTGTTATAATAGTGTTGTAAAGGTGAACCAAAAGTATAAAAATAAAGCTACACTTGTCTCAGTAATGCGTAACTATGCAATCAAGCACAGGTTCAATTTCAGAGCTGAGAGATCTGACAAGCAGAGGTTTGGTTTTAATTTTTTAATGACAATTTTTTATTTAATTCGCGATTTGATACATCTGAAAGCTGTAGTGATTGATACAAGAAAACCAAGGAACACCCGGAATTAGCTCAAAACAGTCCAAACACACTCCAAAAACATTCCACTAATTCAAAGAATCGAGGACACTTTTGAAAACCACTCTCGGATTCAAGAATAAAATACAAAAAGGACAATATAACTAGGTGTTTGACACCTTTTGCAGTCAATAACAAAATAAGTTAACAACAAGATGAAACAACAATGAGAAGAAAACAACAACAATAAAAACGGCTTCACAATACAAGATACAAAACGGATACAAGATTATAAAAGAAAAAGGATAGATAGATAGACCACATGAAGGTATAATGTTAAGAACCCAATAATGGTAACTCTTGGACCCTTAACACTACACACAATAATAAATCTATGTCTTACAAAGACACAAGATCGGAATCCACCTCCCAAGCATCAATGTTTCCAAGCAAATGCAAACACAAGTGATTCTACACTTGTCTAAGCCCTAATTTCGGTTTTGGGTGCCTCAAAGAAATAGGACTTGTATTTCTTTGTCTTGTAAGACTTACAATTTCATTCATAAACTAAGTCTAAAACCCTACAATGTTCCTTTTATAACTATTACAAAATATAAGTTAAAATGACCAAAAGGCCCTTCAAAGAGTGGGCACCCATTTAGTGTAATTTATGGGCTAATTTGGGCCTCTTTTACAATTCAATTGCACATGCCAAGGCTCGGGTCTAACATGCACTCACCTAAGTCCATATCCGTGATTATTCTTATATCATCATCTCCATCTTGAGAAGAATTTGTCCATAAATTCACGGCTTTACCTCATTCAATTGGTCCACTTCAAAGGAAACCTACTCAAAACAATCCGCAAACAAGTCAAAAAAATAAGTCAAAACAGTCCACAAAATCATGAAGAATCTGAGGGCTCAATAACAACAAGTCTCGGCCAACATCTTCATTTTGAACCTCGGCTTCCTCTCCATCTTGAGCCTTGTTTTCAATCTCATCCGAAACAAGTCTCCTACCATCATACAAGTATTGTAGAAGTATCTATATCCTTCATGTTCCTTTCTACCATACTCCTCTACATGGATATATCGGTTTTGGTGAAGTGGAGTTTTGATTGAGAGGAATGATTTGGTAAGGGGGGCTTCGGTTGTGGAGTTTGGCTGGGAGGAAATTGGCTTCTATGTCTCTCCTGTTGGACTTGATTGAATTGAGGGGGAAGTGACTCATTTAGGTCTCGGGTTTGAGGATATTTGTTGGCTTGGCTTATGTCTATGTCATTTAGTGGTGGTCTTGGAGGGTTAATCGTTTGAGGTAAAGCTTTGGGAGTAGAAACATGAGAGTTCCTTTGACTCTCCACTCGATCCAACCTCTCAAGTATAGTAGACATATCCGAGCCCAATTTGTCAAGACCCGCATTCGCCTTAGCTATTTCTTGGGCAATAGCATCAATGTGGGCCACAATGGTGTCCATTATGGAAAAGGAGTTACCTACAAAATAGAAAACACATTAGTTATACATAAACATCCTCACTCTCTCTTTTATTTCTTGTCTCTCGGATCCCCCACACTCAATCTCACAAGTGCTGTAAGTTTGCTTGTACTCTTAGAGTTGTTGAGAGGTGAATCAAGTGTGTACAACGACTCAAAAGAAAGAAACACACAAAGGAACGTAAACACACACATAAAAAAAATACGGTTTCGAGCTAACTAACAATCTAGTAATTGATCACTAGCTTGTAAGTTAGTATGGGAATCAACAAACGAAACTAAAGACACAAAATGAAACTAAAAGATCAAAATTTGATATTAAAATTTATCGGTGAACAGTAATTGGTGATGTGGCAGTCCATGATTGGCCTCGGTTCTCAATAATTTTATTTCCAAATTTGGAAGTCTTGATCAATTCTATAATTTTTTTACTTTGGTGAAAATTGTTCAATGAAGGGAAATACAAACTAGTCTTTGGAATTCAAATTTTAAGACTCAAAAGTCTTTGACTAGACTTGTACTTTTCCTTAAAACATGGACCCTTGTTTTATGGAAAAGTGGTGGAGATGTAATGTAAAGTCTTTTGGTGGTTGGGGGTCTTTCAAGACTTAACAAGTACTACACCTTGTCTTTCACCTTTTTAAGATCTAAGTTGACTTTAATATTAATAAGGTGATGAATATGGTGAAGAACTTCAATAACACAACAACCACAACAAGAACAACCAACAATAATCTCCCAAGAACAACAAGTCCACCAAAACAAGGTCAACAATCTCGCAGCTAAGACCACAAGGATTGCAACAACAATCGACTAAGTCCCCTTCGTGTTGTGTTTTCGATTTTACAAAAGGTGAAGGGTGTGATGAACAACAAGAATACAACAACAACCTTTCAAGATCTACAACACCACCACAACACAAGGCCTTCAACTCGTTCAAGGCTAGAACAACAACAACATCCAATCGGCCACACTTTGTTCACAACAACAATATTAGCAATTCAAGCTCAAGTTTGGATCGACTCAAAGTGTTAGTGAGGAACAAAACTAACACTACAAACACACAAGACAAGTAAAATACTCATAGACCTAGACTCAAGAACAAATCTCGGCCAAGAACACCACAAGAACACAATTTCGGCCAAGACAACAACAATGGACAGATTGCAATTTTTCTGAAATTTTCAGCTTTTCAACAATTTTTTTTTTCTAACAAGCAAGCCCAAGATTGATCTTGTAGGAACAATATCAAGTCATTCTTTGATACCAAATGATACAAGAAAACCAAGGAACACACGGAATTGGCTCAAAACAGTCCAAACACACTCCAAAAAAAGTCCACTAATTCAAAGAATCGAGAATCTTTTGAAGACCACTCTCGGATTCAAGAATAAAATACAAGAAGGACAATATAACTAGGTGTTTGACACCTTTTGCAGCCAATAACAAAATAAGTTAACAACAATGAGAACAACAACAACAACAACAAAAACGGCTTCACAATATAAGATACAAAATGGATACAAGATTACAAAAAAAAAAGGATAGATAGATAACCCACATGAAGGTATAATGTTAAGAACCCAATAATGGTAACTCTTGGACCCTTAACACTACACACAACAATAAATCTATCTCTTACAAAGACACAAGATCGGAATCCACCTCCCAAGCATCAATATTTCCAAGCAAATGCAAACACAAGTGATTCTACACTTGTCTAAGCCCTAATTTCGGTTTTGGGTGCCTCAAGGAAAGAGGACTTATGTTTTTTTGTCTTGTAAGACTTAAAATTTCATTCATAAACTAAGTCTAAAACCCTACAATGTTCCTTTTATAGCTATTACAAAATATAAGTTAAAATGACCAAAATGCCCTTCAAAGAGTGGGCACCCATCTAGTGTAATTTATGGGCTGATTTGGGCCTCTTTTACAATTCAATTGCACATGCCAAGGCTCAGGTACAACACGCACTCTCCTAAGTCCATATCCGTGATTATTCCCATTTCATCCTCTCCATCTTGAAAGTAATTTGTCAACAAATTTACGGCTTCACCTCGTTCAATTGGTCACTTCAAAGGAAACCTACTCAAAAACAATCCGTAAACAAGTCAAAATAGTCCACAAAATCATGAAGAATCTGAGGGCTCAATAACAACAAGTCTCGGCCAACATCTTCATTTTGAACCTCGACTTCCTCTCTATCTTTAGCCTTGTCTTCAATCTCATCCGAAACAAGTCTCCTACCATCATAAAAGTATTGTAGTAGTCTCCATATCTTTCATGTTCCTTTCTACCATACTCCTCTACATAGATATATTGGTTTTGGTGAAGTGGAGTTTCAATTGAGAGGAATGATTTGGTAAGGGGGGCTTCGGTTGTGGAGCTTGGCTGGGAGGAAATTGGCTTCTAAGTCTCTCTTGTTGGACTTAATTGAATTGAGGGGGAAGTGACTCATTTAGGTCTCGGGTTTGAGGATATTTGTTGGCTTGGCTTATGTCTATGTCATTTAGTGGTGGTCTTGGAGGGTTGATCGTTTGAGGTAAAGCTTTGGGAGTAGAAACATGAGAGTTCCTTCGACTCTCCACTCGATCCAACCTCTCAAGTATAGTAGACATATCCGAGCCCAATTTGGTAAGACCCGCATTCGCCTTAGCTATTTCTCGAGCAATAGCATCAAGGTGGGCCAAAATGGTGTCCATTATGGAAAAGGAGTTACCTACAAAATAGAAAATACATTAGTTGTACATAAATATCCTCACTCTCTCTTTTATTTCTTGTCTCTCGGATCCCTCACACTCAATCTCACAAGTGTTGTAAGTTTGTTTGTACTCTGAGAGTTGTTGAGAGGTGAATCAAGTGTGTACAACGACTCAAAAGAATGAAACACACAAAGAAACATAAACACACACATAAAAAAAAATACGGTTTCGAACTAACTCACAATCTAGTAATTGATCACTAGCTTGTAAGTTAGTATGGGAATCAACAAACGAAACTAAAGACACAAAATGAAACTAAAAGATCAAAAATTGATATTAAAATTTATCGGTGAACAGTAATTGGTGATGTGGCAGTCCATGATTGGACTCAGTTCTCAACAATTTTATTTTCCAAATTTAGAAGTCTTGATAAATTCTATAATTTTTTTACTTTGGTGAAAATTGTTCAATGAAGGGAAAAACAAACTAGTCTTTAGAATTCAAATTTTAAGACTCAAAAGTCTTTGACTAGACTTGTACTTTTTCTTAAAACATGGACCCTTGTTTTATGGAAAAGTGGTGGAGATGTAATGTAAAGTCTTTTGGTGGTTGGGGGTCTTTCAAAACTTAACAAGTACTACACCTTGTCTTTCACCTTTTTAAGATCTAAGTTCACTTTAATATTAACAAGGTGATGAATATGGTGAAGAACTTCAAGAACACAACAACCACAACAAGAACAACCAACAAAAATCTCCCAAGAACAACAAGTCCACCAAAACAAGGTCAACAATCTCGCGGCTAAGACCACGAGGATAGCAACAACAATCGACTAAGTCCCCTTCATGTTGTGTTTTCGATTTTACAAAAGGTGAAGGGTGTGATGAACAACAAGAATACAACAACAAACTTTCAAGATCTACAACACAAGGCCTTCAACTCGTTCAAGGCTAGAACAACAACAACATCCGATCGGCCACACTTTGTTCACAACAACAATATTAACAATTCAAGCTCAAGTTTGGATCGACTCAAAGTGTCAGTGAGGAACAAAACTAACACTACAAACACACAAGACAAGTAAAATACTCCTAGACCTAGACTCAAGAACAAATCTCGGCCAAGAACACCACAAGAACACAATTTCGGCCAAGACAACAACAATGGATAGATTGCAATTTTTCTGAAATTTTCAGCTTTTCAATAAATTTTTTTTTCTAACAAGCAAGCCCAAGATTGATCTTTTAGGAACAATATCAAGCCATTCTTTGATACCAAATGATACAATAAAACCAAGGAACACACGGAATTGGCTCAAAACAGTTCAAACACACTCCAAAAATAGTCCACTAATTCAAAGAATCGAGGACTCTTTTGAAGACCACTCTCGGATTCAAGAATGAAATACAAGAAGGACAATATAACTAGGTGTTTAACACCTTTTGCAGCCAATAAAAAATAAGTTAACAGCAAGATGAAACAATAATGAGAACAACAACAACAACAACAACAAAAACGGCTTCACAATATAAGATATAAAATGGATACAAGATTACAAAAGAAAAAGGATAGATAGATAGCCCACATGAAGGTATAATGTTAAAATCCAATAATGGTAACTCTTGGACCCTTAACACTACACACAATAATAAATCTATCTCTTACAAAGACACAAGATCGGAATCCACCTCCCAAGCATCAATGTTTCCAAGCAAATGCAAACACAAGTGATTCTACACTTGTCTAAGCCCTAATTTCGGTTTTGGGTGCCTCAAGGAAAGAGGACTTGTATTTCTTTGTCTTGTAAGACTTACAATTTCATTCATAAACTAAGTCTAAAACTCTACAATGTTCCTTTTATAGCTATTACAAAATATAAGTTAAAATGACCAAAATGCCCTTCAAAGAGTGGGCACCGATCTAGTGTAATTTATGGGCTGATTTGGGCCTCTTTTACACTTCAATTGCACATGCCAAGGCTCGGGTCCAACAAACACTCTCCTAAGTCCATATCCTTGATTATTCCCATATCATCCTCTCTATCTTGAGAGGAATTTGTCCATAAATTCACGGCTTCACCTCGTTCAATTGGTCACTTCAAAGGAAATATACTCAAAATAATCCGCAAACAAGTCACAAAAATAAGTCAAAATAGTCCACAAAATCATGAAAAATCCGAGGGATCAATAACAACAAGTCTCGGCCAACATCTTTATTTTGAACCTCGACTTCCTCTCCATCTTGAGCCTTGTTTTCAATCTCATCCGAAACAAGTCTCCTACCATCATACAAGTATTGTAGTAGTCTCCATATCCTTCATGTTCCTTTCTACCATTCTCCTCTACATGGATATATCGATTTTGGTGAAGTGGAGTTTCGATTGAGAGAAATGATTTGGTAAGGAGGGGCTTCAGTTGTGGAGCTTGGCTGGGAGAAAATTGGCTTCTAAGTCTCTCTTGTTGGACTTGATTGAATTGGGGGAGAAGTGACTCATTTAGGTCTCGGGTTTGAGGATATTTGTTAGCTTGGCTTATGTCTGTGTCATTTAGTGGTTGTCTTGGAGGGTTGATCGTTTGAGGTAAAGCTTTGGGAGTAGAAACATGAGAGTTCCTTTGACTCTCCACTCGATCCAACCTCTCAAGTATAGTAGACATATCCGAGCCCAATTTGTCAAGACCCGCATTCGCCTTAGCTATTTCTCGGGCAATAGCATCAAGGTGGGCCAAAATGTTGTCCATTATGGAAAAGGAGTTACCTACAAAATAGAAAACATATTAGTTGTACATAAACATCCTCACTCTCTCTTTTATTTCTTGTCTCTCGGATCCCTCACACTTAATCTCACAAGTGTTGTAAGTTTGCTTGTACTCTGAGAGTTTTTGAGAGGTGAATCAAGTGTGTACAATGACTCAAAGAATGAAACACACAAAGGATCGTAAACACACACATAAAAAAAATACGATTTCGAACTAACTCACAATCTAGTAATTGATCACTAGCTTGTAAGTTAGTATGGGAATCAACAAACAAAACTAAAGACACAAAATGAAACTAAAAGATCAAAATTTGATCTTAAAATTTATCGGTGAACAATAATTGGTGATGTGGCAGTCCATGATTGGACTCGGTTCTCAACAATTTTATTTTTCAAATTTGGAAGTCTTGATAAATTCTATAATTTTTTTACTTTGGTGAAAATTGTTCAATGAAGGAAAATACAAACTAGTTCACTAATTCAAAGAATCGAGGACTCTTTTGAAGACCACTCTCGGATTCAAGATTGAAATACAAGAAGGACAATATAACTAGGTGTTTGACACCTTTTGCATCCAACAATAAAATAAGTTAACTATAAGATGAAACAACAATGAGAAGAACAACAACAACAATAAAAACGGCTTCACAATACAAGATACAAAACGGATACAAGATTACAAAAGAAAAAGGATAGATAGATAGATAGACCAAGTGAATGTATAATGTTAAGAACCCACTAATGGTAACTCTTGTACCCTTAACACTACAAACAATAATAAATCTATCTCTTACAAAGCCACAAGATCGAAATCCACCTCCCAAGCATCAATGTTTCCAAGCAAATGCAAACACAAGTGATTCTACACTTGTCTAAGCCCTAATTTTGGTTTTGGGTGCCTCAAGGAAAGAGGACTTGTGTTTCTTTGTCTTTTAAGACTTACAATTTCATTCATAAACTAAGTCTAAAACCCTACAATGTTCCTTTTATAGCTATTACAAAATATAAGTTAAAATGACCAAAAGGCCATTCAAAGAGTGGGCACCGATCTAGTGTAATTTATGGGCTGATTTGGACCTCTTTTACACTTCAATTGCACATGCCAAGGCTCGGGTCCAACACACACTCTCCTAAGTCCATATCTGTGATTATTCCCATATCAGTGATACATTTGTATATTAGTTAATTGTTGATTCATATAGTAGATTATTCATATAACTGATTTTTATGTTGGTGATTAATGTAAGTGTTGTTGCAAATAACAAGTGATTCATATAACTGGTGATTCATATAAGTGTTGATTCATATAGTAGATTATTCATATAACTTATTTTTTATGTTGGTGATTAATGTAACTGGTGTTACAAATAACAAGTGATTCATATAAGTGATACAAATAACTAATTATTATTGTAAGTGGATAATTATATATATGGTGATTCATATTAGTGATTAATATAACTAGTTATTCATGTAATTGGATTTCCATATAAATGGTAATTCATATAAACAAATTGGAAAAACAGGTTATTCATATGACTGGTGATTCATATAACTGGTTTTTTAGGTTGGTGATTAATGTAACTAGTGATTCATATAACTGGTTTTTTTTATGTTGGTGATTAATGTAACTAGTGTTGTAAATAACAAGTGATTCATATAACTGGTGATTCATATTAGTGTTGATTCATATAGTAGATTATTCATATAACTTGTTTTTTATGTTAGTGATTAATGTAACTGGTGTTGCAAATAACAAGTGATTCATATAACTAGTGATTCATATACGTGATACAAATAACTAATTATTATTGTAAGTGGATATTTATATATATGGTGATTCATATTGGTGATTAATATAACTGGTTATTCATGTAATTGGATATTTATATAAATGGTGATTCATATTGGTGATTCATATAAACAGATTGGAAAAATAGGTTATTCATATGACTGGCGATTCATATAACTGGTGATTCATTTAATAAAAAAGAATAATAGATTAAGTTCATATTTGTGATACATATTAATTGTTTATTCATTGGTTAATTGGCTCATTTTTTATTGAATTTGTGATTCATATGGTATATGGTGATTCATATATAAACAAATTAACTTAACTTCATATTAGTGATATATTTTTTTGACGTATATTTCAGTTATGTCTTGTTGTACAAATCGCTGGAATGTAGTTGGGTATTCAAGGTGTCCTGTAAGCATGGTACTGATACATTTATAGTGCGTACCTTCAATGATGAACACACGTATTCAATAATAGACAGAGTGTTTGAGCAGCAGCAAGCAACCATTGCCTTTATAGCTGGAACAACAGCTCCAAAGTTGGTGAATTACAAAAGAATAATCACCCCAAGTGACATTATTAAAGATATAAAAAGGAAACTTGGTTTGGACATAGATTACATGAAGGCGTGGCATGCTAAAAAACATGCTTTAAACATATTGAGAGGGCGACCAGCTGGAGGATATAAGAAAATGCCTACCTACGTATATATGTTGAATTCTTTTTATCCCAATTCATATATAAGGATGCATAAGTTTCCGGATAATCAGTTCATTTATCTATTTGTAGCACTACAGCCTTTTATTAGGGGATTTGGGTATTGTAGGCCTGTTGTGGTAGTAGACGGTAGTCACATGAGAGGACCATAACAGGAAACATTCGTTTTAGCTAGCACACTTGATTGAGCAGGTATTGCACGTAGTGATTTATTTTTTTCTTAAAAATGATGGTAATTGTTATATAACTTGACATAATCATTGTTTGATATTATGTATCAGGACATATATTGCAACTTGCGTATGGGGTTGTAGATTCTGATAATGATTCATCCTAGACGTGGTTTTCCAGCAATTCAAGTGTGCTTTCGGTGAGTGTGATAATATGTGCATTGTCTCTGATAGATATGAAAGCATAATCTAGGTGGTTAATGTGGTCTATCCATGTATACCACATTTTGCATGTATTTGGCATCTTTGGAATAATGTCTGCACGAATTATAGAAAGAGTAAGGACAAGCTAACCGGCGATTTTTTTGCCATGGCTAAAGCGTACAAGTTGGATGATTTTGATGAGCTTATGTGTAAAGTAGAAAAGATTGACAATAGAGTTAAGGTATATTTGGAAAATATTGGATTTGAAAAGTGGTCACGAGTTCATGCTCCAATAAATAGGGAGAGGATGGTGACTTTCAACATTGCAGAATGTATTAATTCTCGTCTTGTTGAGGCTCGTGAACTGCCAATTTTAGATTTTCTTGAACAAGTCAGAATCTTATTTGGTGCGTGGAACCACAAAAATAGAGACCGATCTAGCTTTCTTTCTAAAAAGTCATTGGGAGGTCGGTTTCAACAAATTCTTCAATTTAACGAGGCAAAGTCATCCATATGATGGTAAGTTAAAATAATAATCAGTATACTTTAACTAAGTTGGTTTGCTGTTTTTTTTAACATTCTGATAACAAATGTATCAAAGTGATACATCTGGGAGTCATATGTATCATTTTGATACATCTGTTGAAATATGCTTCCAGTTGAATTTTTGTTCTTTATATTTAATTAATGTGGGTCTTTTATGGTTCATATATTATGTTGACTTACATAAAACTTTATGGAATAATATTTTCAGATTAGAGAATCAACTAACTACATATACGGTGTGTATGAAGAAGGAAGAAAATACATTGTTCGGTTGGATAATAGAACTTGTAACTGTGGTAGATTTCAGATTGATGAGATACTATGTATGCACGCTATTGCTATTTTGAAAAGCAAACATGTAAAGGAAATGAAGCCATGCTGCTCAGATTGCTACAAGAAGGAGGCACTAGTGAAGACTTATGAAATGCCGCTTTGTCCAATGCCCGATAAACGAGACTGGCATGTACCACTGGAGGTGTTAGAAGATGTGGTTTTGGCTCCAAAATATAAACGCCCACCAGGAAGATCCAAGAAAGGTAGAAAAAAAAAGTAGTTAAAAGTTTTCATCAACATCAAATCATTGTGGCAAGTGTGGGTATGAAGGCTACAACAGACGTACTTGCAACTACTTTTCAAAAGAGATGTGACATTTTCTCCTTAAAGTTTAATCAGACATGTTTACTTAGTTCAAAGTTTTGAATTCAATAATTTGAGTCAATTACTCAAAAAATCATTGCTTGATATATTTTGTTTACAATTGAAAAAGATATGTGTTTTTAAGATCATCTTTATAATTCATTAGTACTATTATCTTATGCAGATATGTTAGAGTTAATGAGGAATGCAAGTGACACATTTCTTAAACGAAATTATAAAGTGTTACATATTACTATTTAATCTCAACAGATTAATTGGTGATACATTTTAATCATATTGTTTTTAATTGATACATATTAAAAAACTTAATATTGTTATGTGATTCATATAAACCATTCGTGTAAAATTACTTGATTCATATTAGAAATTAAAATTAACATGTTAATTGGTGATCCATTTTCAACATATTGGTTACAGTTTATTCAGTTCTAATCATTTTTAACTGGTGATTCATTTTAACCATTTAAAAAATAGTGATTCATATAATTAGTGAATTATTTAACTGGTTATTCATAAAACTGGAGATTATATGATTATAGACTATAAATGGCGATAATAGAATATAACTTAACATATTAAGTTGTATTTGGTGATTCATATAAAAACAGGTTAATAATACAAATGGTGATTCAGATGGTATTTGGTGATACATATTTAAAAACTTTATATTGTTATGTGATTCATATAAACCATTCGGGTAAAATTAGTTGATTCATATTAGAAATTAAAATTAACATGTTAATTAGTGATCCATTTTCAACATATTTATTACATTTTATTTAGGTTTAATCATTTTTAACTGGTGATTCATTTTAACCATTTGAAAAATGGTGATTCGTATAATTAGGGATTTATTTAACTGATTATTCATGAAGGTGGAGATTCATATAATTACAGATTATAAATGGTGATAACAGAATACAACGTAACATATTAAGTTGTATTTGATGATTCATGTAAAAACTGGTTAGTAATATAAATGGTGATTCATATGGTATTTGGTGATACATATTAGATCATTTCTGATTGTTAATAAAATATTGATACAACATATCAAGAGATAAAACAGAAAATTTGTGATAGATTATGTAAGTTAAACTGCCCACAAAAGTACTAATACCAATCTGCTTCTAAGATAAAATGTCATGACATTTTATACAAAAAAACACGTTGTCATGATATATCCAGAAATTCCCAAACATAAAAAATCTGAAAAACCAGAATTCCACAAACATAAGAAACTAATATCCTTTTGTCACACAATAAATGCTAGAAAACTACGGTTCAACATCAATCATCTCTGTATCCTCATATCAAATGAAGGTGCGTTTAGGCCTAGGCGGATCCTAGTTATCACTAACATATCCAGTGCATGCCTTGTTCACACCATAGTCCCATAACAAGGATATGTATCTTGTACGATGCTTTTTCGGATCAAACTCTGAAGATGGTATTTGATGTCGGTCACTTAAAAATTCAGCATATGCTGCAACAAACAAGCCACAATCCCTGGAAAATATAAAAGTAGGTATTTTATGTGTTGCCGTGAGCTCTTACTTAAAATAATGTATTCAAAAGAATAAATGATACTTACAACGTGCCACTTAATTGTTGCACAATTCCATCAACAATGTGAACATCGAATGCATGCTGGTCCATCTTTTCCCTGTATGCGTCTAGAAGTGACCAGTCTATGCGATCTTTTTTCTCAAAAAAATTAGATATTGCCAAATAAGTTGACAACATTTCAGCAAGCTCTTTTATCTCATCAGCATGACCTCTATGACATTTTATTGAGTCGTACACACGAATGGATCTTTCCTTGAGTACTATGACTTCCAACACCTAGTGAAATGACCCTTTACAATTAATTGGAACATACACCTCATCAATCAAATGACATGAAATACCAGCTGGAATGCATAGTCCTTGCATAATCTCACAAATTGATCTCTCCACAGAAGCCACTTTCATTGAGCGAACGTTTTCGTCATGCGAGCTAAGATCAATCTCAGAATGACTTCGATGATAATGAGTGTATGTATCATGGATGCAGTTCATAAACACGCAATTCACAGTGGTATATCTATATTCACTGGTTGTATCCAGTTTTTCTTTCTTTCTAAGATAGTAAAATACCACATCGATATGCTGTAATAAAAAAACTAAGATGTGTAAGAACAAGTGATTCATATAAGGCATACACAAGACATGGAATATTAATTACTATAAAGAAAGATATAGTAATCACAACTTCACATGATATGTAGAGACAAGCTAAATCCACAACAAATGTATCGAGTTGCACATCGCTCATAACAGGATGTAACATAGAAATTAAATCTTGCTCATAAAAAAGTGCAGCAAAATGTAGTTCAAAAGTTTTAAGCATTGAATATGAAGATCAAATCTTGTGCAAGAATAACCAAAACAATCGTCATAGCCAAAGGAATAAAGAATGACAATGTTAACTGATAAAATCTATACTTCAACCAGACTAGTCGGGGTTCGCTAGTACAAATCATCAACATTCAATTACTTCAATCATCAACAAATAATAATAATCAGTTGTTCAAATGATGTCACGAACCCATGCTTCCTTATTAAATTTTCAAGTTAAATTCAATTTAGACATTATATGTATCACAGTGATACACATGAGACCCAGATGTATCACTATGATACATCTGCTACCAGAAAAGCTATATTCATACTGCAAACATTAATTTTTTGGGGTCATGTTGTAAAATCAGCTTGTGCTTTAATAATAAAAATTAATGAAAAGGTTAATTGCTATATATATTTCTTTGAGGCATATCTCATCATTCCAACAATTACTTGATTGCGCCATGTAATAAAATTAATTTTTTCACCGGGTGTGCAACTACAAAATCAAGACTTGGTTTTAGATCAGCGTATTTGTCCGTGTAGTACTCATCCTTTCCTTTCCTGAAATTAAATTATAATTTCTATAAGTATTGAAAGTAGTACATATATATGATATTGTGAAAGGTGATTCATCAATCTTACTTAGTAGTATGTGGATTGTACAGTCTAGTTGACATCTAAGCAGAGAACTTAGAGAAGAGATCTTCAGCATATGGTCTATTAATGTTGTGACCTTCAAACAAATATTTTAACTTTTTATGCGACAGGATGACTTCTTTATCTTTTGACCCAGAATCAAACACACTGACAAATGGTGACTGATATACTTTTGATGGCTACCTATTTCTCTTGGAAGGAATTTTCCTGACATATTTCAGATTAGTCTTGCACACAGGGACCTGAAAAATAGCTGTAATAGCGTTGTCGCTAATATAACACTGACTATCAATGTTGCCTTGCCGATCATATGTGTTAATAGCAGCAATATCTATATAATTGATCCCTGTTGGATAGGCAGCATGCGATGGTGGTACGTACAAGGTAATAGCTTTAGACAAATCTTCATCTGTATTATGAAGGGCTTCTTCAGATTCCTGTGTGACGTATGTAAAAAGAGAACTTAGTGTTATAATGAAGTTTAGAATTGAAGTGCCTAAATTATCTATATGTATCATAATGATACATATGGATCATTATGTATCACTGTGATACATCTAAAAAACTTACATAACAGATAACCAACTTTAGGTACTTGAAACATTAATCATCTATAAATAAGATTAAACATTGTTACTGAAAAATTATTATGCACAGAAAAACTTAAAATAAGGTTGTGACCATTATAATGAGCTACTTCAAATTACAAAATAAAATTCGTTATAAGTAAATCGATATTACCATTACACGTTCTTTCCTTATAGATCCATCTACTTCAGCATTTGTACTATACCTATCATCTTCTTGCAGCTTGTCTGTGTACGAAATCTTAGCTTCCTATTTGATTTATTTCAAATTTAATTTTGTATTGTGATCTAACTTCTGATATGAATTGAATTAATTAATTGTGCGTATGAAAATTGAAACAGTTTGATACAAATATATCAAAGTGATACATTTTGAAAACTTAAGGAACACATATTCAAAAAAATAATATTGTTATATGATTCATATTAACCGTAGGAGAAAAATTATTTAATTCATATTAGTAATTAAACTTAACATGTTAATATGAATCAATTGAACACATAACAAATGTTTCTTACTGGAAGTTTGTTTAAATTGTCTATATGTATCAAAGTGATACATATGATGTCAGATGTATCAAAGTGATACATATGATATCAGATGTATCACAGTGATACATATGAGTAAATTAATAAATACATACACACCATTATATTAACAGTTCCAGCAATTCAAAAAATAGCATCTAAACTGTTAGAGGGGAATATTTTGAGCAAGTTGTAACAAAACGATAATATAATTAAGTCAATTTAATTACCTTCAAGGATTTCCTAGCTGCTCCTTCATTGCCACCTGATTTAGATGATTGACCAGCATCCTCTACAATATTATCACTTTTAGCATCCATTTTGTGCTCATTAAGAGATTGAGGAGGATCCTCTTCTATATTCGAGTTGCCTTTAACACTTTTATGTACTGGATATTGAGCAAACTACAAGATAAGAAATTAGAATAATACAGTAACATAGTGATATTAATGATAAACTATGAATACCTTGCCATATGAAGCAAAACCTTCTTTCACAACTCCCAAAAGTCTTGTATAATGGTCGACCAACAACTTTTGAAGATCATTGAATTTCATGTCAACCTATATTGTGAATAACATTTTGGATTTCATGTTAACCTATAAAATGTTTTAACATTAACAGAACAAAAACAACAAAATATTATACTTACATAAGTCCTAACATAAGACTTTATCTCGTCCAAATCAGACTTGGATAGTGATAGATTTTCCACTGCAGCAACATATTCTTTATCGGCATCCCTCATCTCAACATTAGGCACAACTTTGTCTTAATCCAAGGAAACTCGAGGCTCTGAACGATCTTTTGAAGAACCTGCCAAATGTTTATCTTTGGACAACTTCTCTGACTATTTTTTTGACTTTGCTACTCTTGAGCTAACCTTTTCTGACTCCTTAACTACTTTGCAGGAGGATGTGAAGATTGACCAGCATCAAGCCTCATCTTTTTTAGAAGGTCTGCACTAGGAGGTGTACTAAAATCATCAAATTCATCTCAAAATTCAGTCGAAGCAGTCCTTACCTGTGCTACATTTTCAGTAGCATCTGTTGAACTAAACATCAATGGGTTGGGCAAATCAAGATGGTTCAATTCCTGTGGTGACGGGGTTAGATTCTTGTATACAAACTGCAAAAAAGTAACTCAAAATACCAAAAATTAAAAGTACCTTAAAAATTAAAAATAAACATACAAAAGTATCATAGTGAAATAAACACTACCTTACTAAACATATCGTCCATAAGATCCTCGTATCTAGGCTTGGGTTTTACCACTTTCCAATTCACCATCCTTGGAATTAAATTGTAAACACGAATGAGAAGTGATTCATCAACTTTGGCACAACATTCGTACCACCAAATCTGAAATGCGTATGGCAGGCCACTCATACGGTAAAACTTTTGGACCTCATTCATCGACCGGCTAATAGAAGTCATCAATTTCTCAAAGACTACTGTAGCACTCCGAGAATTTCAACTAATAGTAGAACCCTGCTTCAAGCTATTTAGAATCAAAGTTAGTGATTTTGTAGTTACATGATCAAGTTTGATGAGTATTAAGGCCTCAAAAGTGTCCTAGCTGTTAGACGAATCAAAACATTCCTTACCAATTGAATTCTTGAGAAGGATATTGGTATAGTCAACTTCAAACAAGCATATCTCTCGTTATACTATGAATTTATAATATCATGACCCACCAACAGATATATAATTGAATTAGCTTTCCATCAATACCAATTTCACCTAAATCCGATACCGGGACAAAAAGTTATGCCCATTTTACTCCAGCATGTCAGCCTGAAAAACTGAGTAACGACATTCGTGATAACTTATCACAAGTGTGACGACTTATCACGAATGTCGTCAGCCTTAGGAAGAATTCATCCCCCAATGACGATATTTCTGATAAGTTATCACAAATGTGATGACTTATCATGAATGTCGTCGGCCTTAGGCAGAAATCCATCAATTCAAGCCCCCCGTGACGACATTTGTGGTGACTTATCATAAGTCTGACGGCCTATCACAAATGTCGTCAGCCTTAGATTTTTAGCAATTGGGAAGCGGTTTAGTAAGGGTATTTTGATCTTTTTTCTTCACTTTTCACGACTTATAACCCTCAAGGAGCGTATTATCTTCCATTCTCTTTAGTTAAACATCTCAAAATTCTCTGCACACCTTCAACCACAAGGTTAGGATTTCAACATAAAAACCCCATTATCTAGAGATTCAACCGTGAGAATTCGATAATTCTTGCATATTTGAATTCCTCGTTAAGAGGGCTACGAGAGACACCCAATAGTTCGCGAATAACCTTCCAAAATTTTTGAAGTCATCCAAAAGCTCCAAGTTTAAGGTATGTGGTTTTGAACAAGAACACCCTTTTGTTCTTGTGCCCAAAAGTTACATATTTTCGTAAAGTATTTCGTAAATTCATGGAGAATTCCTATCATGTTATTATATTGTGAGTTTTATGAAACTATGTCTTACCCAAGCTTTGAGTTGTAATATTATTATGCATATTAATGTTTTAAATTGTCAATTTATGATTTAAGTTGCATAATTCAACGTCTATATCATGTTTTGAGAATTTCAAGTCCTATTGTTGTGAATTGAACCTTATGGTTAAAGCATGAGTTTGAGAATGAGATGTTAGTGATTTTTAAAGAATATCAAAAAGTGATTTTTGATTGTAAGTTAAGATAGAAATCCACATTCTTGAGTTTGAAGTAAAGGGGATGCATTTTGGCTCCCATTATATATATATATATTGTTGAATTGTTTTAAGGTGGATTTTCTAAAGTTCTGAGCTAAGTAAGGGAGTAGTATTTAGCACCGAGTTGGGCTTGATTCTGAGGCCTCATGCCCCAGAACTATGTGCCCCCGTAGGTTCTTGATAGACCCCAAGTGGGTTAAGATAGTGATCACTAAAGTTAAGGTTTAATCTGATGGTATCAGAGCCTACGGTTTAGAGAATCCTAGGGAGTCTGACAAGCCATGTTAAGTAGAGTCTTGATTATCGGTGTGTAGCGCACCACATCTATGAGAAAGAGGCTACGAAATATTTTACGAACAAGTCGTTTCTTCCTTTCAAGTCCATCGTGCCCAAAGTTGTCTCTCTCAGCTATTAATTTGTGATCTCTTATTTTAGAATATACCTCCCCGTCGAGCTCAAAGAAATAACAACGACCATCAACCTCAGCCCACTGATCCTCTGAATGAAAACGTGTCCCATGCTGAATTCAAGGTAGCTTTCCGGGCACTGGCCCAAGCTGTCACTGTCCAGGCCAATCAGGCCACAGCTCCTTAGCAGCAGGGAGGTGACTTAGCTGCTGCCAGAATTCATGATTTTATGCGGATGAGTTCGCTAGAGTTTTATGGGTCAAAGGTAGGGGAAGACCCGCAGTTATATCTTGAGGAGATAAGAAAGATCACATAGGTAATGCGTGTGTCTAAAGAAGAGTGTGTGGAGTTATCATCTTACAGGTTGAAGGACATTGCGTATGACTGGGTGGTTTCTTGGAGGAAGGGTAGAGAGGAGGATGATGCTCCCATTACTTGGCAGATATTCCAAGATGCATTCTTGGATAGGTTCTTTCTTTTGGAGTTAAGGGAGGCTAAGATTGAAGAGTTTATAAACTTGAGGCAGGGCTCCATGATTGTTAAGGAGTACTGCTTAAAGTTAAATCAGCTAGCAAAATATGCACCTGGCATGATCTCTGATGCTCGAACTGGTATGAGAAAGTTTATGACAGGTGTGTCGGGCTTAGTACTGAAAGAATGCCGAACTGCTATGTTGAACAATGAGATAGATTTATCTAGGATAATTATCTATGCGCAGCAAATAAAGGAGGATAAGATAAGGGAAAGAGATAGAGCGAGAGGTAACAAGAGAGCCAGGTCTGAACATCACGAGTACGGTCAGGCTAGATCCCAGAGAGGGAACCTCCCTCAGTTCCAGAGTCGTTATTCTATGCCATCACCCTCATCTGCTAGTTCCCCAGCACCTAGAGGTAGGCCAGAATAGGGAAACAAGTCTTCTATGTCCAGGCCTCAGGAGAGTGTGAGCAGCAAGCCCAACTTCCCTCTTTGTGCCAAGTGTGGTAGGACCCATCCGGGTGAGTGTTTGGCTGAACAGTGTGGTTGTTTTGGGTGTGGCAAGATAGTCCACAGGCTTAGAGAGTGCCCACATGCCAGGCAGGGAAGCATAGATACCCGACCCCAGACCCAAGCCACTAGTGCACCAGCTCCCGCAGCCGCCTAGCTCCTCCTCAGGACGCTTCTTCTAGTACTACTGGCGGTCAGTGCCAAAATAGGTTTTATGCCCTACCTTCCCGTCATGAGCAGAAGAACTCTCCCGATATTGTTACTGGTATGCTTCATGTATTTCACTTTGATGTTTATGTGCTATTGGACCCCAGGTCAAGTTTTTCTTATGTGACCCCACTGGTTGCTGTGAATTTTGAGAAGAGTCCTGAAAGTATTTCTGAGCCGATTCTAGTTTCTACTCCAGTAGGGGAGTCTGTTGTTGCTAATAAAGTATACAAGAATTGTCCTGTTATAGTCCTTCAGAGAGTCACATTTGCTGATTTGATAAAGTTAGAGATAGTTGATTTTGGTGTTATCCTGGGTATGGACTGGCTTCACTCCTTCTATGCATCTATAAATTGTCGTACTCGTGTAGTCAAATTTTAGTTTCCTGATGAAACAGTTTTCGAGTGGTCAGGGAGTTCAGTACCTCCCAAGAGTCATTTTATTTCTTATCTCAAATCCAGGAAACTTATATCTAAGGGTTGCTTTTATCACTTGGTTAGAGTTAAGGACACTAAGTCTGAAACCCCAAGTATCTATTCAGTCAACATTGTCAATGATTTTCCTGATGTCTTTTCAGAAAATCTCCCAGGGGTATCTCCCAATAGAGAGATAGAATTCGGGATCGATCTTCTTTCCGACACTCAGCCTATTTCCATTCCTCCCTACCGTATGTCACCTACAGAGCTTAAGGAGTTGAAAAAACAACTCAAAGATCTCTTAGACAAAGGTTTTATAAGGCCCAGTGTATCTTCTTGGGGCGCACCTGTCCTTTTCGTGTGAAAGAAAAATAGTTCTTTGCGTATGTGCATTGACTATCGTCATCTTAATAAGGTCACAGTCAAGAACAAGTACCCTCTTCCGATAATAGATGATTTGTTTGATCAGTTGCAAGGTGCGAGTTATTTCTCCAAGATAGACCTTTGATCTGACTATCACCAACTTAAAGTAAGGGAGTGTGATATCCCAAAAACAGAATTATGAACTCGCTATGGTCATTTTGAGTTTCTTGTCATATCTTTCGGGCTAACTAACGCCCCAACAGCTTTCATGGACCTTATAAATCGAGTGTTCAAGCCATATCTTGATATGTTCGTCATTGTGTTTATCGACATCCTTGTGTATTCCCGAAGTGAGGGTGATCACGCAGACCATCTTAGAATTGTCTTACAAACTCTTAGAGATCATAAGTTATTCGCCAAATTCAGTAAGTGTGAGGTTTGGCTAAGGTCTGTAGCATTTTTGGGTCATATTATTTCAGCCGAAGGTAATAGAGTTGATCCTCAAAAGACAGAGGTTGTAAGAAATTGGCCTAGGCCTATCTCTCCGTCTGATATTAGAAGTTTCTTAGGTCTAGTTGGCTATTACCGCCGTTTCATTGAAGGGTTCTCTTCCATTGCATCTCTCATGACTCGGTTGACCCAAAAGAAAGTTAAGTTCCTCTGGTCGGATTCCTGTGAGAAGAGTTTTCAGGAGTTGAAGACTCGACTCACTTTCGCCCCTGTGTTGACTTTGCTTGATTGTGTAGATGGTTTTGTGGTATACTATGATGCTTCGAGAGTTGGTTTGGGTTATGTGTTGATGCAGAGGGGTAAATTTATAGCCTATGCTTCTAGACAGTTGAAACCTCATGAGAAGCATTACCCAACCCATGACTTAGAGTTGGCTGTTGTAGTGTTTGCTCTGAAAATCTGGAGACATTATTTGTATGGTGTACATGTTGATGTTTTTACTGATCACAAAAGCCTGCAGTATGTGTTGACTCAGAATGAGTTGAATCTTAGGCAGCGAAAGTGGTTAGAATTGTTAAAATACTATGATATGAGCATTTTGTATCATCCGAGCAAGGCCAATGTTGTGGCAGATGCCCTTAGCAGGATGTCTATGGTTAGTGTTTCACATGTGGAGGAAGGTAAGAAAGAGTTGGCTCATGATGTGCATCATCTGGCTAGAATGGGTGTTAAGTTGCTTGATTTCACTGAGGGAAATATGTTGGTGCAGAGTAGTTCCGAATCCTGTTTGGTTTCGAAAGTGAAGGAGAAGCAAGACTTAGATGCTAGCTTGGTCAGACTGAAGGAGTCAGTCAAGGACCAAAAGGTAGAGGTTTTCTCTCAAGGGGGAGATGGTGTGTTGAGGTTGCAGGGTAGATTATGTATTCCTGATGTTAGTGATCTGAGGCAGAGAATTATGGCTGAAGTGCATGGTGCGCGGTATTCTATTCATCCTAGCACTACCAAGATGTACCGCGACTTGCGGGAAATCTATTGGTGGTGTGGTATGAAGAAGGATATAGCTAATTTTGTGGCGAAGTGTGCAACATGTCAACAGGTTAAGGTTGAGCACCAAATACCTGGTGGTATGATGTAAGAGTTTGGTATCCCAACTTGGAAGTTGGAAAAGATAAATATGGATTTTGTGATTGGCTTACCTCTTTCCCGATGCCATCATGATTCCATCTGGGTTGTTGTCGACAGGCTGACTAAGTCAACGTATTTCTTGCCTATGCACACATCTTATATAGCTGAGGACTATGCTAAATTGTATATTCGAGAGTTAGTCAGGTTGCATAGAGTTCCCTTGTCTATCATTTTGGATAGGGGTACTCAGTTCACTTCTCAGTTCTGGAGAGCGATTCAGAAGGGTCTTGGTACCAAAGTTCATATGAGTTCTTCTTTTCATCCACGGACAGATGGTCAGGCTAAGAGGACTATCCAAACTTTGAAGGACATATTGAGAGCGTGTGCCCTTGATTTCAAAGGTAGTTGGGATGAACATTTGTCGTTGATAGAGTTTACTTACAACAATAGTTACCATGCTAGTATCAAGATGGCACCATTTGAGGCTTTATATGGTAGGAGATGTAGATCACCCATAGGTTGGTTCGAAGTGGGTGAAGCTACTTTGGTTGGACCTAATGCAGTATTTGAGGTAGTGGAGAAGGTGAAGTTGATTAGAGAAAGGTTAAAGATAGCTCAGAGTCGTCAAAAGTCATATGCAGATGTAAGATGAAAATACCCTAAGTTCGAAGTTAATGATTTGGTGTATCTAAAAATTTCGCCTATGAAAGAGGTGAAAAGGTGTGGGAAAAAGGGGAAACTTAGTTGTAATACCATGATCGTTTCTTAAGCCTAAATCCGTCTTTTGAGTGGATATGTATGGCTTCCAAAGTGATTGATGTTTAAAATATGTTGTATTTCTCTAATTTCTACTTTTTGTCATGTAGAGCATTTAATAAGCTTTCCATCGATACCAATTTCATCAAAATCCGACATCGAACGAGGGAGTTATGGCCATTTTACTAAACTGTATCGGATCGCCCATGTCTGACGGTCGACCTGGTGGACCATCAGGTCCTTGGTGTCCCATCAAGTGTCTCGTCAAGCCAAGGCAGTGACCCCTCTTCCTGTTCACCGTGTGACGGCCAAGTTGACGGACCGTCAAAAAGTTGACGGACCGTCAAGGGGTCCGTCTGGTCGAGACAGAATGTCTCGTTTTTGGCCCTCGAGTGACGGACGACTAGGTGGTCCGTCAGTTTCCTGACGGACCTTCACTTCGACCGTCACGTTGAGGCAAGATGTTCCAGTTTTGGCACTTGAGTGACGGATGATCTGGTGGACCGTCAGGAGACTTGACGGACCGTCAGATCGACCGTCACAGGCCCTGATCAGTGAATTTCAGTTTTTTTTTCAAAAAGGGAATTTTGGTCATTTTCGCCCCATAAGGTCTTATATATATATATCCTAGTAGAGAATAACCCTTCATTTTCTCCTTTCCTCTTCCAAGAAACATCTAGAAATTAGGGTTTCTTCCAAAACCCAAATTTTTTTTATCTTCTTCCAAGAAATTCAAGGATCTTCCATGGATTTCTCCAAGTTGTTCGAGAATTAAGTTCCCCAAGTCAAAGGCATCAAGAATCTTGGTCTAAAAGTGTGATAAAGAAGTTCCAAACAAGTTTCTACATCTCCAAAATCATAATCCAAGGTATGTGGGGTTTGAACAAGAACACTCCTTTCGTTCTTGTGCCTAAAGATTTACTTTCTATTATTGATTTACATGATTTTTCAAGTGGGTTTACACCCAAATTTCTTTATTTATGATTTATGAGATTTGAGTTGAATAAGTTTGATATTTATGATTATTTCACCATCATGTTTCTTAAATTGAGAATTTATTCCATGAGTTGTATATTGTCATTATGTATTGATGATTTCTAAGCGATTTAAGACAAGTGTCATGAGTTATGCCTTTCCATGAGAAATTTGACTATTGAATATATATCGATACTTGAGATTGAAAGTCAAGAATGAATCCTATGATATTTTCTTGAAGCTTTTGATATTTGAAAATGATTCGAAAAGCAAGTGTACTTGATGTTGAGAAAAATTATTTTGATTCTAATTCGAGTTAGGAATCCACAGTTGTTCATGATTTACAGATGAGATATATTTATGTTTTGGTCTCTATGATAGACCCATGAGCTGATATTGATTAAGGTGGATTTCCTAACGCGTTCTGAGCTGAGTCTGGGAAGAGTATTTAGCACCGAGCGGGAAATGTGGTATTTTCTCGAAACTACGTGCCACCGTAGGATTGATGCTGATAATTGTAGGCAATAGGTCGAGTATGGGATTGTGATAATGAGATTGAGGTTTTACTCCCTGGCAAGAGTACAACACCCCCGCTAATGTGGGGTTCTCTTCTTAGGAGGGCAAAACGTTGGACTCCATGCAGCTCACATGGTCTAGTTAGGTCGGTTATAAGAAACTCCCACGTCCATAATAATCTAAGTACCATGAGATACCGAGTCACTCTAAGTCATGATTCAAAGAGTTTGAGTTGAGTTAAATGATTTATGAGATTTATGAAGCATATGTTATTACTGATGACTTACGGAAATGATGTTTTAGATAATCCAAGCGAAGAGAGTTATTATTGTCAGCATGCATGATTTTCTTATACATTTATGATATTATTTAAAATGTTGCATCCACCCCCACATACTCAGTACATTCCCAAGTACTGACTCTCATACTCTTTTGTATTATATATTTCCTCATGATATAGGGTCAGGTGCTTAGTCTCAGCAGCGACAGTGATCTTTAAGTACCTTCATATACATTTCTGCGGTTGGTGAGACCTCATGGTTCGAGGACCTGTGTCTCCGATTTTGTCTTATTAATAGATGGTTGTTTATATTTAGTTCAGTATGAGTCAGTTGAGGATCTATCCCAATGGCTCCTCAGTCCTATGTAGTAGAGGCTTTGTCAGACTAGTGTACTAACGTGTACAGAAATTTCAATATTTTGTTTTTACATGGCAGTATTACTTCATGTTTCAGTATGTTCATGACATGGTTATTCCTCTTTATCTTAGCATGATTTGCGCTATAATGAGTTCTGAAAGTGATGACAAACTTAGAGGGTTAGCTTGAGGCCACGTGTGGCCTTGAGCACCATGTGACATCTCGGGATAGGTTCTTGGAGCGTTACATTAGTCCCCGTTACGTTGGCCCTTACAGAATTCTCAGCCGTGTTGGGAAAGTAGCCTATGTAGTTGAGTTGCCTACAGAGTTGTCAGTTGTTCATCCTATTTTCCATATTTCCATGCTTAAGAAGCATATTGGTGATTCTATCGTTGTTTATTCTTCATATAGCTTAGATGTTCAGAATAACCTTTCGTTTGATGAGGTTCCAGTTGAGATCCTAGATTACCAAGTCCGTAGACTAAGGAACAAAGAAGTTCCATTGGTCAAAGTTTTATGGTGGAACCAATCAGTTGAGGGTGCTACTTGGGAAGCCGAAACAGATATGCGATCCAAGTACCCACACCTCTTCTTCACAAGTTTAGAGCAAGCCGAAGGTATTACTTTTTCTTAATTCAGCCACTATCTAACCAAAGATTCAGCTATATAGCTATTTTGTTGCAAATTTGTGCACTCTCAGAAATACTCGAAAGTGTAGAATGACATAGATTCAATTTAAAGAACTATTCCAATTGTGCATCCTCAGTTTCTTTGCACTCCTAGATTAACTAGTGGCATTCGAGGACGAATGTTTCCATAGATATTGTAATACCCCGAGAATTTTAACTAATTGTAGAAACCTTCTTCAAGATCTTTAGAAATAAAGTTAGTGATTTGGTAGTTACATGATCTGGTTTGATGAGTATTAAGGCCTCAAAAGTGTCCTAGCTGTTAGACGAATCAAAACATTCCTTGCCGATTGAATTCTTGAGAAGGATATTGGTATAGTCAACTTCAAACGAGCATATCTCTCTTTATACTATGAATTTCTGAGTTCATGACCCACCAACAGATAGATAATTGAATTAGCTTTCCAACAATACCAATTTTGCCTAAATTCGATACCGGAGCAAAAAGTTATACCCATTTTACTCCAGCATGTCAGCCTGGAAAACTGAGTGATGACATTCGTAATAACTTATCACAAGTGTGACGACTTATCACGAATGTTGTCAGCCTTAGGCAGAATCCAGACCCCAGTGACGATATTTCTGATAAGTTATCACAAGTGTGATGACTTATCACAAATGTCATCAGCCTTAGGCAGAAATTCATCAATTCCATCCCCCCCGTGACGACATTTCTGATGACTTATCACAAGTCTGACGGCCTATCACAGATATCATCAGCCTTAGATTTTCAGCAACTGGGAAGCGGTTTAGTAAGGGTATTTTGATCTTTTTCCTTCACTTCCCACGACTTATAACCCTCAAGGAGCGTATTATCTTCCATTCTCTTTAGTTAAACATCTCAAAATTCTCTGCACACCTTCAACCACAAGGTTAGGGTTTCAACATAAAAATCCCATTATCTAGAGATTCAACCGTGAGAATTCGATAATTCTTGTATATTTGAATTCCCCATTAAGAGGGCTACGAGAGACACCCAATAGTTCGCGAATAACCTTCCAAAATTTTTGAAGTCATCCAAAAGCTCTAAGTTTAAGGTATGTGGTTTTGAACAAGAACACCCTTTTGTTCTTGTGCCCAAAAGTTACATATTTTCGTAAAGTATTTCATAAATTCATGGAGAATTCCTATCATGTTATTATATTGTGAGTTTTATGAAACTATGTCTTACCCAAGCTTTGAGTTGTAATATTATTATGCATATTAATGTTTTAAATTGTCAATTTATGATTTAAGTTGCATAATTCAACGTCTATATCATGTTTTGAGAATTTCAAGTCCTATTATTGTGAATTGAACCTTATGGTTAAAGCATGAGTTTGAGAATGAGATGTTAGTGATTTTTAAAGAATATCAAAAAGTGAGTTTTGATTGTAAGTTAAGATAGAAATCCACATTCATGAGTTTGAAGTAAAGGGGATGCATTTTGGCTCCCATTATATATATATATATATATATATATATATATATATTGTTGAATTGTTTTAAGGTGGATTTTCTAAAGTTTTGAGCTAAGTAAGGAAGTAGTATTTAGCACCGAGTTGGGCTTGATTCCGAGGTCTCATGCCTCATAACTACGTGCCCCCGTAGGTTCTTGATATACCCCAAGTGGGTTAAGATAGCGATCTCTAAAGTTAAGATTTTATCTGATGGAAAGGATAGAACAACTCTCCCCAATATGGGTAAGACGTTGGACTCCATGTAGCTCACATGGTTTATGTCGGTTAAGAGAAACTCCCTAAGTTCCTAAAGTTCTCTAAGTTCTAAAGTCTTCCAAGTTTCAAAGAGTTTTAGTCTTAAAGTTACAAAGTTTTGAAAGTATGAGTGTTTTCAAAGCTATGGTCCTAATAATTTGAGGTGTCATGATAATTTGAGATTTTAAGTAAAAGCATGATGATTTATGAGTCTTGTGGCATATATTTATTTCAAGCTATGTGAGTATGTTTTACACCATGCAGGTTTTCTATAAAAGCTTATGATATTGATTATTTTAATTACATACTCCCCCATATGCTCAGTAGATTCCCAAAGTACTGACCCATATATTTTGTCTGCGTGCCATATATTCTCGTAATGTAGGTTCAGGTGCTCAGTCTCAGCCTCACCAGTGATCCTTTCGAGCACTCATATCTACATATCAGCCGTGGTGAGTCCTCTTATTTCGGAGTCTGGTTATTCTCAGACTTACAGTTTTATTTAGTAGCTGTTTAATTCTTGTCAGTTGAGTATGAGTCAGTTGGGGACCCATCCTAATGGCTCTCTAGTTTGGAGTAGTAGATGTTTGTCAGACTAGTCATCAGATTATCAGCACTTCGAGATTTTCTTTGAGTTGTAGTTTGTTCAGACCAAGTATTTCATTCATATTTCTCATTTTATGATGTCATAGTGTTAAGTTCATGGATTATATCTCTATGTAAGCTAATATATGAAGTAGAAGGCTCAAAGGGTTAGCTTGGGGCTACTTGTAGCCTTAAGCACCGTGTGATATTCCGAAACCCGGTTACAGGGCGTTACAACTATTTTTCCCCATGAAAAATGACTATAACTTCCATCATCCACCATGTGAAAGTCTCGGGCAGGGATATTAGTTTTATCTAATTGGGAGAACACAAATGTGTGTATAAAGTACAATATCCCAATTTTTACCGCATCTTTCATATTTTTCCCCAGTTTTTAGTCAAAAAAAGATTGACCAACTCACCCTTTTTCACATATGATGTCGAATTCAAAAAATATTTTTTTTATAGTCGACATGGTGGAAGGTCTGAATAATTAAAATCATCAACGCTGCCTATGAATTTCAAGTCAGTAACGATAACAAACTCGTACAGTGAAAACCGAAGAATTGTATTGTTGACCAACACCCTTAGTTTATCTTGACAGAAGTGTTGGACCTCTAAGGTCATCAAGCACCTTGCTATCGATCCTTGAAAGTTACAATTAGGTAGGTCCAGAAATGACCCAAAACAAGTGCTTCTGAACACTCTAATTCCTTCATCATTCAAAACTTCGTTAAGCTTATCTACTACATTGATGTTACGTGCACTACCAATCCTTACATTGTGGGAAGGTCGTTTTTTCACAAGCAAACTAGCATTCTGTCAACAACACAAATCAGAAGATGATTCATAAGTCAAATAAATCACATATTTATAAATTACAACAACAAAAAAATGATATGGATAAATAAAAAAAATTATCCACAGAGAATAAAAGTAACAAGCATATGAATAACACAATATATGTATCACTAATTAAAATATCATTTTAGTATAACACCCATATGAATCACTTATATGAATCACCAGAAAAATATGAGTCACCAAGTAACTAGTTAATCTGTTAATCTGCAATTAAATGAATCACTCATATGAATCACCTGTTAAAAGAATCAGTTATATGAATCACCAGCTCCATATATATATCACCAATTAAAAAAAATTATTTTAGTGTTTCACACATATGAATCACCCGTATGAATCACCAAAAAAATATAAATCACCAAATAACCAGTTAATATGTTAATATGCAGTTATATGAATCACCCATATGAATCACCAGTTAAAAGAATCAGTTATATTAATCACTATCTTTGAATCACCAGCACAATATATGTATCACCAATTAAAATATCATTTTATTATTTCACCTATATGAATCACCAAAAAAAAATATGAATCACCAAGTAATCAGTTAATCTATAATTATATGAATCACCCATATGAATCACTAGTTAAAAGAACCAGTTATATGAATCATCATTTATGAATTAGTTGCGAAAATAAAACATACTCCGACGGGGATTTGGGAATTTGTTCAATTTCATCCCGATCTTCCATTTGCTTGTTGGAAACTTGATTTATTGCAGCAAAAGCTTCTCTTAAAATCTTTAATTTTTTAGGATCGTTCCGCTGCTTTGATCGATTTTCACTAAAACCTAATTTGGTGTAATCAAAATTGCTCGGAGTAAAATCCATGACTTGATTACTATCACGAACAACTTTTTATGTTTCAATTTATGAAATTCCCAAGCTGAATGAGGGTGAATCTTCATTAGCCATTGAAGATAAAATAAATTAACACAAAAGGATTTTAAAGCATAAATCAAAAGCTAACCTCTTTGAAGAAGTTGTCAATTTTTGAAATTAAAGGATGAACAATTACGGTTGAAATCAGTTGAAGTATTGGAGAATGAAGTTGACTCAAAATCTACTAAAATTGGAGAGATTTTAGGGGAGTAATTTGTGAGGAAAAAAAAAGATGATGCATAAAAGGATGAGAGAGATGGCGTGAAAAGAGGAGATAAAATAAGGTGTGCAAGTTATAGCATATGTATCACCAGTAAATATGCAAATAGAGATTTTATGTAATTTTTAAAATATTAAGGAATATTAGGTAATATGGTGTCTTAAATATGGGATTTGTGTAATTTTTCCAAGATGTTGTATGGAGCAGAGTGTTGGCCAGTTAAGAATTCCCACATCCAAAAAATGAAGGTGGCAGAAATGCGGATGTTGCGCTGGATGTGTGGGCTGACTAGAGGGGATGGAGTTCGGAATGAGACTATCAGGGAGAAGGTTGGTGTGACTCCAGTGGAGTGCAAGATGCGGGAAGTCCGATTGAGATGCTTCGGACACGTGAAGAGGAGGGTCATGGATGCCCCGGTTCGTAGGTGTGAGAGGCTAGCGTTGGATGATTTTAGGCGGGGTAGGGGTAGGCCGAAGAAGTACTGGGGTGAGGTGATTAGGCGGGACATAGAGCAGTTACAGCTCACCGAGGACATGACCCTAGATAGGAAGGTCTGGAGGACGCGAATTAGGGCAGAGGACTAGGGCCAGTTTGGGTCGCTAGTGTAGGGAATTACTTGGTGGGGGTAGTATCCTTGTTATGATTTCGTGTTCCTTGTTTTAGTACGAATCTGGGTTCTTTCCTCTGTTTTCTTTTACTTATGGGTGCCGTATTTATGTTATGTAATCTTGTAATCTTGTTCTGTGCTTTACTATGTATTTGTGTGGTATCTTGTGTCTTGAGCCGGGGGTCTATCGGAAACAACCTTTCTACTTCTTTAGAGGTAGAGGTATGGACTGCGTACATCTTACCCCCCCCCCCCAAGACCCCACCAGGTGGGAATTCACTGGGTTTGTTGTTGTTGTTGTTGAAAAATCTTCATGGCCAATGGGGCCTTAAATATCTCAAAATGTAATTTATATACAATTTTTATTATTTAGTAAAGTGATTAAAAAAATTGTGTCGAATTAAATTATTCAGCTTAAGAATTTTCTCTTATAAAATCACTCAGCCAAAACTGTCATAAAAAAGAAAGTTGTACCTCAAGAAAGTTATATCAAACTCATGAAATAGATTTTAAAAAATAGCAAAAAACGTATTTAAAAAATGTAATTTCGAATGAGTTCCTGTTAGATATTTTGTGTTTCTACATCTCGCATTAATTTTAACAATTAAAGTGTTGTAAATATTTGATGAAGACCAAAAGCGCTCACTTTTGATTAACTCAAAGAGGTCGAAAACTGCTTAAATAATACTTAATGAACTGTTTTGAACATATCTACTACTAATATATAAGTGAGGATAAGTTGCTGAAGCAGGCAACTTGTGGACGACATGCCTGCATCAGTAGCCTCAACAGTGATTTTACGATATCATCCTTAATTAATTATTATAAGCCATTTTCGTACTAGAAAATTAATAATATTTAATTTAAAAAGAAAAGTAGAAAGTTATGACGTGTTTGCTTCATCTGTTTCAACCATGATTTTACCGTATCATTCTTAATTAATTATTATAAGTTATTTACGTATTAGAAAATTAATAATACACAATTAGAAACAAAAGTAAATGGATATTTATGACATGTTTGCTTCAGCTACTTCAACCGTGATTTTACTATATCATTCCTAATTAATTGTTATAAGTCATTTATGTATTAAAAAATTAATAATATTTTAAGTGAGGATAAGTTGCTGAAGCAGACAACTTGTGGGTGACATTCATGACATGTCTGCTTCAATTGCTTCAATCGTGATTTTATTATATCACCTCTAATTAATTATTATAAATCATCTAAGCATTAAAAAATTGATAATATTTCATAAAAAAAAAAAGATAAAATAAACACAAAATTCTAAGTTAAATCTTGATGTTTTAAATTAATTTGACGACTTATACGTAGTCCACTTAAAAAAAAATTCACAAGTGCTTTTTATAGTAATTTTATTATATCGCTTCTAATTAGTTAGCCGTTGATGTTTTAAATTAATTTGACGACTTATACGGGGTCCACTTTACAAAAATCACAAGTAACTTTTATAGTAATTTTATTATATAACTTCTAGATAGTTATTATAAGTTACTGAAGTATTAGATAATTAATTATTATAAGTCATTTACGTATTAGAAAACTAATATTATTTAATTAAAAAAAGTAAAATAGATATTTATGACATATTTGCTTCAGGTGCTTCAGTTGTGATTTTACTATATCATTCCTAATTAATTATATAAGTCGTTTACATATTAGAAAATTAATAATATATAATGAACAAAGTAAAATAAATATTTATGACATGTCTGCTTCAGCTGGTTCAACCGTGATTTTACTATATCATTCCTAATTAATTGTCATAAGTCATTTATGTATTAGAAAAATAATAATATTTAATTAAAAATACAATAGACATTTTGCTTCGGCTACTTCAATCGTGATTTTACTATATCACACCTAATTAATTATTATAGATCATCTAAGCATTAGAAAATTGATAATATTTCATTAAAAAGATAAAATAGACACAAAATTATAAGTTAACACTTGATGTTTTAAATTAACTGGACTACTTATATGGAGTCCACTTAAATTTTTTCCCACAAATACTTTTTATAGTAATTTTGTTATATCGCTTCTAATTAGTTAACCATTGATGTTTTAAATTAACTTGACGCCTTATACGGGGTTCACTTAAAAATATTTTACAAGTAACTTTTATAGTAATTTTTTATATCAGTTCTAAATAGTCATTATAAGTCATTTAAGTATTAGATTATAAATAATATTTAATAATAAGGATAAAATAGATAAAAAAATAAAAATTAAAAATAATCGAATAAAGTACTTTGCAATAGTAATATTTGTGTTAAAAAAAAGGTATGAAAGTAGTACACCTATTGAGATCTAAATAATTAGATTCAAACAAGAAATTAAATACATAGTTACGATGTAGATCTGAGTGATTAAAATATCAATTTTATTAGGTACAATTAAATGAAGCATAAAATACATAAACAAGGAAATTACATCTTAATTTTTTTAACAACCTCTTCATTTCGGTGATACATGCTTGTTGACCACTATTTGCTCCGTAATTTTACTATATCACCCTTAATTATTATATGTCATTTACGTATTAGAAAATTAATAATAATTAATAAAATAAATAAGTAAAATAAACATTTATAACATGTTTGCTTTAGCTGCTTCAACCAGAATTTACTACATCACCTCTAATTATAAATCATTTAAGTATTAAAAAGTTAATAAATTTGATAGAAAAAGTAAAATAGACATTAAATAATTAATTAACTCTTTATGTTTTACATTGACTTGACATATTATATGAGGCTCACTTAAATTATTTTTACAAGTATTTTTATAGCAATTTTATTATATCACTTCTAATTAGTTATTATAAGTCATTTAAGACATATCTGCTTTGCTACTTCAATCGTGATATTTGCTTAATTCTCAAAATTATATCGGTGTCACTTAAAATAGAATAAAAGAAAAATGTTATAAATTAAAATAATTAAAAGCCTTAATTATTTAAAATTATTTAATAATAACAATTTATTTCGCTACTTTTATAATAATTTTAAAAATTGAAGCTTAGCATGTTGGGCCCGTGCTCAACACGGGCCTATCACCACTAGTTGTCAAAGATAAGTGATCCTTTTTATCATTGTCCTTCTTCACTGTATTTGCAAGGGAAAAGTTTCAGATTTATCCTTTTTATTTTGAAAAATTAATTAAATATACCATTTGTCATACTTTGAGGTTAATTTTATCCTTATTATCACTAGGATACATACCCGCGCGATGCGCGGATGAAATGTTTGATATAGAATGCCTCTTTCGAGTGGTAAATCATATTACCTTAAACATTCAACAACGACTTTATAAAAAAAAATCAACTATCATATTATATCTCAATTATGAAATACAAAAAAAAAAAAAATCTACCCTCCACCCCTACCCTCACCTCCATCTACACCCTTTACCCCCCCCCCCCTCCCTTTAATCTCTCCCCCATCTCTAATCAAATCTATATGAAAAATAATCACATAATTGTAAAAACAACTTTTATGTTTCATATTTTTTTTTTAAGAATATTGTTCACAATTTAAAATTCTTAAATTCCCCCCCCCCCCCCAATCCCATCTTTCCCCATCTTTAATTAAATCTTATATGAGTAAAAATAATATGTAATTGCAAAAAACTTTTATGTTTCATGTTTTTCTTTATTATATTGTTTATTCATTTGTCCCTCGTCTTTTCTGTTTAAGATTTACAAATAGTTTTTTATTATATTTGATAATTTTTTAAATATTTATTTCACACTTTTGTGATGTTTATATACAACAAATTTTCAAAAACTTCATATTTGTTAATTTTTTTAAATATTCATTTACATTTGTGATGTTTATATACATCAGATCTTCGAAAACTTTAGATTCTTTAGTTACATTTCTGACAAAAGATAAATGTAATGTTAGTTGTAAATAATAAAAATTTAATTAATAAATCAAATCAAGTACAAAACAACATACCTTGATAATTATTTTTAAAAAATTTATGTGCATCATCTATAGCCTCTTTGTCCATGATAGAAATTCCATATAACAAAAAATAAAATAAATTGTTACAATAATAACAAAATAATCTAAAATCAAACTTTAGATAATATACAAATTATGTACAGATCTATTAATGTAAGCATATTGCCAACCACAAATGTGGTATAAGCAATAAATGAATTTGATTGAATAATTAAAGAGTAAGTTCAAAAGAATTTAAAGAATGAAATGAGAAGTTTGATTGAAAATTTAGTTTATATAGAAAGAGTTAATTCAAATTCAACTTTATCTAGTATGGAGTTTGTTTTCAATTCAAAAGCTAAAAGAATCCTAAATTCCATTAATTCAAAATTCAAAAATTTAAGACCAATTCAACAAACTAATTTTCAGCAAACTTATCTTTATCTAAAGACTACTGCTTTAAATATTTTTTATCTCTAAAAATAATATTTATCCTTTTATAGTTTCAATTTAAAAATATAAAAAATGTTATAAAAAATTTCAAACTAAATATTTTTTTAGCAAACTTTATCTAAATCTTTAAACTAATTAAAATAAACTTTATATTTTTGTATATGCAATTAAAACTATAAAAAAAATATAGAATACTCTCAAAAGAAGTCATACCTCAAAATATGTAGAATTGATTTATTTTGAAATCTTTATCTTTATCTTTAAATTTAGATAAATAGTACAATAATTTTAAATAAATTTATAGTTAATTACTTCAAATTATTTTACTTTTAAATTTGTAGATTCTCACGTATATACTACTAAATTTTACTACAATGCACTATTATTTATTTATCGATTGTTATGATTATGAAATAATTATAGTTTATTTAAGACTCTTCAATTGTGGTTATGAAATAGTTAGATTATGAAATAGTTAGAGTTTATGTACTGATATTATGACTTCTATTATTTATTTATTTGTTATTATTATTCTTATTAAATGAAATAGTTAGAATTTATTTGGTACTTTTCAACTATGCATTCTTAGCTTTAAGATAATAATTTTTTTTAATGCATCTACAATCTTAATATTTTCAAATACAAATATTTAATATCCTTTAATTAAATTCTTTTATTACAATACTATCAAGTTTTGTCCTAAAAATTGCCACATTTTTTTAAACTAAAAAGCAATACAACTTGTGTATTACTACTACTATTATTTACTGCTTATTATTATTATATTATTAAAATAAACCCCCTCTCCCCCCCCCCCTCCTTCTCTCTCTATCTATATATATAATATTTAAATTATAAAAGAGATAAGTTTGAAAGGGTAATAGTCTATTAGAACTCTTCAATTATGAGTTTCTAGTTATTAAAATAATATATTTCAAATTTTAATTTTGTCCTAAAATTTGTCAGGTGGTTATTTTAATATGTTGCCACTTGACATCTTGTCTTGTTTTAGTTTTGTTTATATGTATATATATAACTAAAAAGAGCGATTGAGAATCTCGAGAACCTTTTCGAGTGTCTGTCTTCGCGGGGCGACTGGAAAAGAAAAGAGTATTCCATTCTTTTACAGCCTTCCATTCCACTATTCTGATCGAATTAATTGCTCTTCTGAACGACCAAGTCATAATGAGATTAATAAACGATGCTTCCTTGGCCGTGTGGAACATGGATTAGCATTATGTCATTCCTACAAGTAATGACCCACCCAGGATTGCTATGTAAGGACTTAGAGATCAAATATAAGAAATTTTTTATTTGTACCTTTTCTATAATAAAAAAACTTAAATCAACGTTAAATACCTTATTTTTTAAAATAAAAAAAACATGAACGAATATACTGCTCTCTTAATTTTGTTTACCGAATTTTTCTAAGGACAAATATACTTCTCTTTCAGGGGTCGTTTGGTTGGGAATGTAGTTATGTTGAGATTAGTTATGCTGGGATAAGTTATGATGGGATAAGTTATACTGGATTAGTTATGTTGAAATTATTTTTTATTGAGTGTTTGATTTGTTGTATTCAAAATAATATGCATGGTATAATTTCTAAGAATAAATTAATTGATTACCAAACTACCCTCCATCTTTTAAAACTTTTATATATATATATTTCTTTTCAAGTTTTAAATATTTATTCTTAAAAATAAATTTTTCATCTTATTTAGATTAATTTTTTTTATGTGTGCATTTTCATGATTATATCGTGTGTATTTTAAAAATAAAACTTTCAGCTTATTTAGCTTTAATTTTTTTGCGTGTGCCTTCCCATGATTATGCCGTGTGTGTTTTAAAAAAATGTTACTACATCTTATTTAGTTTAAAATAAAAAATTTCAACTTATGTTTGTTAAAGTAAAAGAGGATTTGTTGTTTATGTCATTCATTTAAACACAAATCACTCATATAATATAGAATATTAAAATTCATTTTAAGTGATATATACAATATCAATTTTCAAGTGATTAAACACTATTTAATTTAAAATATGTAATTCAACAATGTAGTCGACATTTTTATTATTTTTTAGACAAATTAAAATATATAAATAAACATAATAATTATTCAAATAAATTTAACGTATAATATATTCATAAATAAAAAATATATATATGTGTGAAATGAAATGAAGTATATATTGAACTGAAATAATACCTTGATCTATCATTTCTTTCTTTGAATTGAAATATACTCGGACTGCAAGCATATTTATATGTATGTGTGTGTGAAATGAAAATCATAAGGTTTGAGGGTATTTTTGTTATTTTATAATTTTATACCAAAGATAAATTATGTTGGGATAGTAGGGGCTTTGAGCAGTAGGTGACAAAAGAGTTTGAAAATGAAGTGTAGGTGACTCAAGTCTTAATAATTGAGTGGAGGTGATAATTACTTTATTATAGATAAAGAAAGTTGGAGAAATTTCAAAATAATCCACGAGTTTTTAAATTTATACTTTGATCCAAATGTTAGTTAATATAAGGGGAAACAAAGGAAAAAAGATGTGTTTCTCTCTCTTTTTGTTCGTTGTTGTTTTCTCTCTCTTCACGATTGTTGTTGTTCATTGTTGTTGCTGCTTTATTCATCATCTTCTGCTTCATTATCATCATCTTCTACTTCATTATTATCTTCATCTTCTTCTTGTCGACCATTGTTGTTGTTGTTTTTACCATTACTACTGCTAATTGACCAATTTTTTAGGTGAAATTTTGTTTCGTACATCACTCCACTTCGACATTACTTCATAGGTGACTTTGGTAAGTAAAATTTTGATTTTTAGTCGAATTTGTCATCTCGGTATACAACTACTGTTGTTTTTTCCAACAATGGATAGAACTCGATCATGAATCCAACATAAGAGCCCACAATTTAAACAGATTACTCGTCTGTTGCATTAGATGAGTAATGTGTTGCAACGGAAGACTCATATGTTGGATTCATGTTTATGGTTTTATAGTGCCCATAACATGAATTGAGCAGATGGGTAATCTGTTGCAACAGAAGAGTTATCTGTTGTAATAGACTAGTTATCTGTTGCAACAGACTTATTATCTGTTGCATCAAACTGATTATCTGTTGCATCAGACTGATTATCTATTGCAACAGACTATTTATCTGTTGCAACGGATGAGTAATCTGCTAGAAACAACACAAATCAACTCCCACCACAAACCCAACAGATAACCAATATGTTTCAACTCTTGCTATTGCTACTGGATTCAAAATTATTCCTTACGTCCAATCGTCGACATGTTTGTTGAGAAGATAATAGACAGAATGAAAATTAAATATGAATTAAAACGTTAAAGTCGATCAAATATATTTTTTTATTAAATAAAAAGAAATAAAAAACATAGACTAAAAGAAAAAAATAATCTTATTATTATTATTATTATTATTGTCAGCCGGCCAATCTTCAACCGACAGCAGCAGGGCCCTCCTCAGCCTGCGAATCTCCCGGAGCATCCTTGCTCTCACTGCTCTCAACTCCCACTGCAGGTCACGAACCTGCATCCGAAGTTCATTCACAACGTCTTGCAAAAAAGCAACGTCCCACACTAGATCAATCATATCTAGAACACACATGAATTGACAAAAAATGTAAAAACAAAAGGAAATAAAAGAATTCAAATGTAATACAATGTATACTACAAATTGGGTATATTTACACACAAAGCAAAAAAAAAAAAAACTTACCTAAGTTAGGAAAGAGAAAGTGGTGGAAGGTGTAATATGAAAGACAAGATGTAATAAATAAATAAAGTGTAGTAGAATGAACGATTGAGTAAGGAGGGACCTATTTATAGAAGATTGAATTTGAATGAATTAGGCAAAAAGGCGCGACTGTTCACCTCTATTTATTAATTACATGTTTTATTACTGTAAAAAGTTATGACTTAATCAAATTAAGCAATATTGTGATAAGTCATGACTTTTCAACTTATTATTATTAATTAGTTCTTTTTAAGAACCATTTTTATTGAGTTGTGACAACAGATTCTATATCTGTTGCATCAAATAACTCATCTGTGACAACTGATATATCATCTGTTGCAACAAATAGACAACCTTTTGCATCTAATAATCTATCTGTTGCAACAGATAATCTATCTTTTTTTTAATAATCATCATATCATTAATCCAAATTTGGTGACCTTTTTATTATGTAAATTTAAAAAATAGATTTAAAGATAAAAATGGCGAAAAGTCACTACTTGTCGCCTATTTAATATTAACGTCAATTATTTAAATTAAATAATATTTTTTTATGGTTATAAATTGTGTTTATCATTTATTTCCTTATTGTTTTTGTGAAAAAAATGACTTAATTAAATCAAGTTGGTGATTTTTTTTATTATTGTGACAAGTCATGACTTTTCAGCTTATTATTATTAATTAGTTCTTAAATTTAAATAATCTTTTTCTAAATTTAAAAATCGAAGACACATTTTCAATAAACCGTTTCTTTAATAACATTATAACCATTTTTATTGAGTTGTGGCAACAGATTGTATATCTGTTGCATCAGATAACCCATCTGTTGCAACAAATATACCATCTATTGCAACAAATCGACCATCTATTTTAGGAGCTTTTTTATTTTTTCTAACAGCTGATTCATCAGTCGCAACAAATAGGGAATTTGATGCATCAACAACATTGTTGAATGTGTTTAGACAAAAAGTAACGACTGTTCACCTTTTTTTTTAACAATCATCATATAACTTAATTAATCCAATATTGTGACTTTTTTATTAAATAAATAATTAAAAAATAGATTTAAAAACAAAAATGGTGAAAAGTCACGATCAGTTATTAAAATTAATAACCGTTCTTTTACGATAATAAATTGTGTTTATCATTTATTTCCTTATTATTTATTTGCGAACCATTTTTCATATTAAATAATCGAAAATTTATGACTTTTCACCCTCTCAATAACAACAATAACCCTTTTTTTATTAATAACTACCTGTAGCAACATATGATCCATCTGTCGCATCAGACTAACCATCTTTTGCAACATATGGTTCATCGATTGCCACAAACGCTCAATCCCTACCTCCAACCGTCGATATGTTGAGAATAAGGAATAGGTAGAATGATAATTAAATATTAAATAAGAATTAAAAATCCAAAAACGACCAAACATAGATTTTTGAATCCATAGTATACAAATATATATATAAAAAAAACATACCCTTGGGTAGATCCGATATAAAAAAAAGAAAATACATACGCTACAAGAAAAAACCTAACCTAATTATTAGTATTAGTATTAGTATTATTGTCAATCGGTTAATCGTCATCCGACAGCTGCAGGGCCCTCCTTAGCCTTGCTCTGAAGTTATCCAACTCCCTCTGAAGTTCATGAATCTGCCTTTCAAGTTCCTGCAAAGACTCGAGATGAATCACCTTGTACAAATCTGGATCAATCATATCTAGAAGTGGAGTAGAATGAACGAGTAAGGAGGGACCTATTATAAAGGATTGAATTCGAATGGGTTAGTCAAAAAGCCAGGACTATTCACCTCTTTTTAAATAAAACTGGTGACTTTTAAAGCTTATGTAAACTAAAAAAATGGATCTAAATACAACATTTTATCTTTATTGTATTTCGGAAAGAAAAGAAAATTGCTTTAAAATAAATCTAACAGATGGGTAATCTGTTGCAAAATATATTTCATCTGTTAGATAATTTATAATATATTGACAATTTGTTGCAACAGATGGATATATCTGTTTGATTTTTCCAACAGATAAGTCATATGTTGCAACAGATTGATCATCTGTCGTTACAGATGTCTATAATTATTTGATAATTTAAACAGATGTGGTATCTGTTGCAACTGGTAAGTCATTTATTTATTCAATTTAAGCCATAGATGGGCTAGGAAGAATAAGGTGGGTGTAGATGGATGGATCCACTTTCATGTGTGGGAGTTAAGTATTACTGATAAGGTCATCAAGACGACACAAAGTACAATATTTCTATGAATGTAGTTTTTAATCGATTAGGCACTGATCATTCAAACAAGATCCTGCATTATACAATTAAGTTTGATAGGTTCGAATTGATAAGGCCGAGGGCCCCATGAAAATGGTGTTGATACCGTGTTATGAATTACTGAAAGTTGTTGCTCATGTTTATGTGTGTCAAGTTTTGAGAAGGGATCAATTCTTGGTATCATTACAAATATCTAATAGCAATTGGACTTAACTTTAAGTGTACATTGGACTCTGAGAAGGCCTTCAAAGACTCACACTGCATCAAACAAGAATGAAAAAACAATAGAAATTCCCCTGGCCTAAATTTATATGGAAAGGTTGTTCGAGAAGATGATTATACGCTAGAAGGAGCCAAAGGAGAATGCCTGTGAGAGAAAGGGGAGTTGATGAAACACTATATCATCTGAGAGATAATTGAAGAGGAAACATAGGGTAGCAAGGAACTTCTACCGAATCTGGCCGATGAAACCACATTAAAACATGAGAAATCTGAATCAAGTGCAAATATGAAAGTGTATCCAGTATTGAAAATTCATCTGTTGTTTCTCTGAAAGAAAAATAATGCAGATGTACACTTTTCTAGGGAGCTGCGATAAGGTAGTGTGGTCGGGATGATAACCTATATAGAAAATAGCAGAACACCAAGAAAATAGCTTTATAGGCACCTAGGGTTGAAATGAGTTACAGTAAGTCGAGAAAACTTGCATCAATAACAACTGTAGTTAAAATAAGGAATCTAAGCAAAGACGGCTTTAAATTGCATCCCATGCCTTCTTGTTTGTGGTTCCGATTAGGTCCACTGTTATTGACCTAATCGAAAACACAAACAAGATTGAAAGACAAATTGATTATCATTACTTCCTTAGCAAAATGGATTAATTGATTATGTTTTCTTGATTTAGCGTGATTTTAACATATCTTGGAGAATATCAGAGGTTTGTTGTAGTATGTGAATCCCGATAATTTTCAAGCTTGCCTCCAACTTGCTGATTCAGTATTCAAGCTGGTCGTTGCTATCTTTGAGGTCATTATAGAGTTCCTAGTCTTTTGTGAGCTCGTCAATGAGGAACACTTTCTTCGAAGTTGTGTCATTGTAAAAAGCCTTCAGAAGGCTTCTAGAACGCTTTCTTCGGTAGGCTTAAATGATACATGGAGGGTTTGCTATATTTGTTTTAGGTCAAAATTTATTGATGCACACTCAAGTAGTGGTCCCAACAGTTGAACAACTCACTTTTATCGAGCATTGTTCAATGCAACTTGCTCAATAAACCTTTAAGGGATTTGATAAATTAATTAGCCTGGAATTACGTAACGTTTGATCTTGATTCCACTAATCCTATCAAACGTTACGTAACTTCATGCTCATTAACCTATCAAAACCTTTGCCCGAGTTAGGGCATAAATTAAATAAGCTCAATCTCTTAGCTCTTAGAACAAGAGTGATTAGCAGAAAAGCTAAGAGATTGAGCTCGTTTGATTTGTGCACTAACTCGGACAAAGGTTTTGATACGGTTAATGAGCATGAAGTTATGCAACGTTTGATAGGATTAGTGGAATCAAGATCAAACGTCACATAATTCTAGGCTAATTAATCTATCAAATCCTTTGAAGGTTTGTTGAGCAAGCTGCATTGAACAACACTCGATAAAAGTGAGTTGTTCAACTGTTGGAACCACTGCTTGAGTGTGCATCAACACATTTTAACCTAAAATAAGCATAGCAAACCCTTCATGTATCATTTAAGCCTTATGAAGAAAGTATTCTGGAAACCTTCTGAAGGCCTTTTACAATGCCACAACTTCAAAGAAAGTGTTCCTTATTGATTAGCTCACAAAAGACTAGGAACTCTAGACCAACCTCAAAGACTTCAACGACAAGCTTGAATACCGAATCAGCAAGCTGGAGGTAAGCTTAAAAATTATCGGGATTCACATACCACAACAAGCCTATGGTCTTTTCCAAGATATGTTAAAAGCATGCTCAAGCTAGAAAACACAATCAATTATATACATATTGCTAAGGAAGTAATGATACTCAATCTGCCTTTTAATCTTGTTTGTAGTTTCGATCAGGTCACTCGAAGTGGACCTAATCGGAACCACAAATAAGAAGGCATGGTATGCAATTTAAAATTCAGAAATTGCCGCCTTCACTTAGATTTCTTATTTTAACTGCAGTTGTTACTTGTGCAAGTTTTCTCGACTTATTGTACATCATTTCAACCCTCGGTGCCTATAAAGCTGCTTTCTTGATGTTCTGCTATTTTCTATAAAGGTGATCATCCCGACCATGCTACCTAGTCGCAGCTCCCTAGCAAAGTGGCCATTTAAATTATTTTTCTTTCAGAAAAACAACAGACGAATTTTCATTATTGGATACACTTTTATATTTGCACTTGATTCAGATTTCTTATGTTTTAATTCAGTTTCATCGGCCAGATTCCCTAGAAGTTCCTTTCTACCCTATGTTTCCTCTTCAGTTAGCTCTCAGATGATATAGTCTTTCATCAACCCCCCATTTTCCCTCGCAGGCATTCTCCTACCGCACCTTATGGAGTATAATCATTACCCCGAGCAACCCAACCGTATAAATTTGGGCTAGGGCAATAACTATATTAATTTTCGTTCTTGGTTGAAGCAGTGTGAGGCTTTGAAGGCCCTCTCAGAGTCCAATGCACCCTAAAGTTAGTCTAATCGTTATTGAATCGCTTTACAATACCACCAAAACTTGATCCCTTCACAATGCTTGGCACATAAACATGAGCAACAACCGACATTAAATCTTAACAGGGTGTCAAAATCATATTCAAGGTCCCTCAACCTTATTAGCTTGGACCTATCAAACTTAACTGTAAAATTACAGATATCTTATTTGGACGATCAATGACTAATCGGTAAAAAAAACATTCACAAAATCAATGTACTCTATGTGTGTTTTCACGATAACATTATTAGTATTACATACCTCCCACATATGGAGTTATTTTATCTGCAAACAGTTTATTCCTTCGAACCCTTTTTTACTGTAGCCTCTTGTGTTGGTTAGGCAAAAGTTGATCAACTTTCAGTTCCTTATATCTACAAAGAAGAGGAAAAAATTAATGTCAACCAAAAGAAGAATAGAAAAAACATTATTCATTTGTTGCAACAGATGCGGAGTCTGTTGTAACAGACATGTAGTCTATTGCAATAGATGTGGAGTCTGTTACAACAAATATGGAGTAATTTGAAACAGATGTGGAGTCTATTGGAATACATCAAACCTACCTTACTAGTGGTTTGATTTGTTCCAACAGTTGCTCCATCTGTTGCAACATCAACAACAGTATAAACTACAAAGAAACAACATCAATAACAAAGAAACAACATTATTTATTTCAACACCATCAACAACAGCATCAACAATAAAAAAGCAACATCCTTTGTTCCAACACCTTCAACACCACAACGCCACAAGTTCCAACAGTATTAACCCCACCAACAACATTAATAACAACATCAACAATAAAGAAACAAATAAAATACATATAAAAAAATAATACTGCCAACGAGGCTTTTAAACTTCTCCCAACAGATGAATTTTTTTGCATATTATAATAAAAATAACGGTTCATTCATTCAAGACTTAAAAGTTTTTTAAAATTTTTAAAATAAATATGATGTGGGTAAATGGTAATTAAATAAAAAACAGATGTAAATAACTTGCAAAGAAGAATACGAGAATGAAAGAGCAATAGTAAACCATACCTGTAATGTCAAAAGCAAGGGGATCAAAATAATAATTTTATTCGAAGAAAGATATGGATCAGTTTAGATCCAAAAGGATCTTTATGAGAAAGAGGAGAGAAAAAAGAGACGGTTGTAATAACCCTAAAGAGGAGAGAAAAAAAAAGATAAGAGTTAAATAAATTTAGGAGATATAATTCTAGACATAGGTTTAAATATTCATTAATAACTTGAGGGGCACGGGGAAGACGGGTGACATTGAAAAGACAAGACTAGACTACTTAATGAGATTTTTGAGTTATCCAAGAAATATTTTTTACCGCCTTTAGTAGTACTATTTTACTATCTTTCTTCTTCTTCTTCTTTCGAACAGAAGATTGCTTAAAGTTTTTTTTTTTTAAAATAATTCATACAGATATGTCATCTGTTGCAACAGATATAAATATCTGTTTGAAATTTTCCAACAGCTCAGTCATGTGTCAAAACAGATGCAAATGTCTATTTGATAATTAAATTAGATATGTCATCTGTTGCAACAGATATCAATATCTGTTTGAAATTTTCCAACAGCTCAGTCATTTGTCAAAACAGATGTAAATGTCTATTTGATAATTAAATCAGATATGTCATCTGTTGCAACAAATATCAATATATTTGTTTAAAAATTTCCAACAGCTCAGTCGTCTGTTGCAATAGATTTATTTGCAATAATTAGGGTGAAATACAACTTTAATTGAGTCTTTGCGATTGCATGATATTGGTATTACGTTCCTACCGATCCAAGTCGAAGTCGTCGATCGATTATTCTGAGTCAAAACATTTTGTATTAATTTATTGGTGAGGTAATACCTAAATTGATTTAGATAGAACTATGGATGAGTACATTAGGGTGAACTACAACTTCAATTGAATCTTTGTGTTTGCATGATATTGGTATTGCGTTCCTACCGACCTGAGTCGGAGTCATTGATCGATCACTCTAGTTAAAATATTTCGTATTAACTTATTATTGAGGTAATACCTAAATTGATTTAGATAGAACTAGGGATGAGTATATTAGGGTGAACTGCAACTTCAATTGAGTCTTTGCGATTGCATGATGTTGGTATTGCGTTCCTACTGACTCGAGTCGGAGTCGTTGATCGATCACTCTAATTCAAAATATTTCGTATTAACTTATTATTGAGGTAATACCTAAATTGATTTATATAGAACTAGGGATGAGTACATTAGTGTGAACTACAACTTTAATTGAGTTTTTACGATTGCATGATATTGGTACTACGTTCCTACCAACTCAAGTCAAAGTCGTCGATTGATCACTCTGAGTCAAAATATTTCGTATTAAGTTATTATTGAGGTAGTACCTAAATTGATTTAGATTGAACTAAGGATGAGTAAATTAGGGTGAACTACAACTTCAATTGAGTCTTTGCGATTGTATGATGTTGGTATTGCGTTCCTACCGACCCGAGTCGGAGTCGTTGATCGATCACTCTGAGTTGAAATATTTCATATTAACTTATTATTGAGGTAATACCTAAATTGATTTAGCTAGAACTAGGGATGAGTACATTAGGGTGAACTACATTTTCAATTGAGTCTTTGCGATTGCATGATGTTGGTATTGCATTCCTACCGACCCAAGTCAGAGTCATCAATTGATCACTCTGAGTCAAAATATTTTGTATTAACTTATTATTGAGGTAATACCTAAATTGATTTAGATAGAACTAGGGATGAGTACATTAGGACGAACTACAACTTCAATTGAGTCTTTACGATTGTATGATATTGGTATTGCGTTATTACCGACCCGAGTCAGAGTCGTCGATCAATCACTCTGAGTCAAAACATTTCGTATTAACTTATTATTGAGGTAATACCTAAATTGATTTAGATAGAACTAGATATGAGTGTATTAGGGTGAACTACAACTTTAATTGAGTCTTTACGATTGCATGATGTTGGTATTGCATTTCTACCGACCCGAGTCGGAGTCGTCTATCAATCATTCTGAGTTGAAACATTTTGTATTAACTTTTTATTGAGGAAATACCTGAATTGATTTAGATAAAACTAGGGATGAGTACATTAGGGTAAACTACAACTTCAATTGAGTCTTTGCGATTGCATGATGTTGGTATTATGTTCCTACCTACCCGAGTCGGAGCCGTCGATCGATCACTCTGAATTGAAACGTTTTGTATTAACTTATTATTGAGGTAATACCTAAATTGGTTTAGATAGAACTAGGGATGAGTACATTAGGGTGAACTACAACTTTAATTGAGTATTTTCAATTGCATAATATTGGTATTGCGTTCCTATCGACCCGAGTTGGAGTCGTCAATCGATCACTTTGAGTCGAAACATTTCGTATTAACTTATTATTAAGGTAATACCTAAATTGATTTAGATAGAACTAGGGATGAGTACATTAGGGTGAACTACAACTTCAATTGAGTCTTTGCAATTACATGATATTGGTATTGCATTCCTACCGACCCAAATCGGAGTCGTCGATCGATCACTCTGAGTCGAAACATTTCGTATCTTTTAAAATCTTAAAAAATAATTAACATCAATTCAGACCAAATTAACATTTTCAAAACTTATCATTCTTTTCCAAAACACAAATCAGCCCATAGAAATCATCCATTTGGGAAAAAAATATTTCACAATTTCAAATCTCAATTTTCTCACTCTTTTCTCTCTCTCAATAATACAGACAACAACTACTCAACAAATTGCTCAATCCTTGACAACAAATTGATTTTTTCCTATTTCATACCACATATGTGTTATTTTTGACTCCATTCTTGCTTGTATTCGGCCTTTTCTCTGTATTCGTAGGTAACAGAGTTTGAGAAGAGTTCTATACTTGTCATTTTTTCTAAAAAATAGGGATTTTTAATTAATAAATAAAAAAAAAGACTTTTAGTTGTATTATCTTTGAGAATGGGTTAGCAATTTTGAGTTTTGATGTTAAGAACGTAGGAAGAACTCGAGAAAACCCTAATTTTTATCGTAGAGTTTTGTTGACTGTCATGGTATTATTGGATGGTATTTGTGGTGTTATTGGTGGATGTTGTTGCTGGTGTCGGTATTGATGGTCTTAGTGGTGGTGGTTTTGGCGGCCTTGGTGCGGGTATTAGTGGCATTGATAGTGGTATTGGTGGTGGTCTTGGTGGTCTATCTGTTGTAACAGGTGGAACATCTGTTGGGAGATCTTAAATAGGTGTTCAAACAGATTCCCCATTTGTTCCAACTGATGGGTTATCCATTGGAGTATTTATTTGTAATGTGACCTATAATAATTTATTGAAATTTGTCTTAGCTTTTGTTTTTTTAAAAAAAATTATGCAGATATCAAATGTAATGTATTTTTTGTTTTTCTTTTTTTTTTGTAGTTAAAAGATGTCTTCCAAAAGAAAAGAAATTGAAAGTGGATCAACCTCTGACCACTCAACAAAAAAGCCTAGAGTACAGATGGATTCGGAGGAACTTCCTGAACAATCTCAGTCAGGGGAAAATGAGGCTGAGAAAAGTTATGAAAAGGGTGGTGGAGAAGGGTATGTAGAGGCTGGTTAGGAAAATAAAAGTGAGGAGGAAGAAAAAGATAAACAATATGATAATGCCTCACCAATGGGGCGTGAAATAAGATCAAAATTCCAGCATGAGGCTATCAAAACTATTAGTATTGACAGGTTTCAAGTTGTGATGCCGATAGCTGACCTTGCAAAACCAACTACTGATCTTATACTTAAATGTCAGTTTGGAAAACCTTTTGATGAATTTAGGAATATTATGAAGAATGAAAACATTGACAGACTTTTTAAGAAGAGCTTCTTTGGATGCTTTCTTGAGTTGCTTGAGGACCACACTAACCGTTTACAAATGAGCATGGTATATAGTCTTCTCAAGCGCATGATCAAGTACGTGGGGGATGTTAAAGAATTGAAGGAGGGCAAAAAAAATATGGATGAAATCTGGATCAACTACTGTGGCATGCCGGTTTGTTTTGGCTTGAAAAAGTTTTCCATAGAGACAGGCACCAGGTATTGATAGTTTTCCAATAGAGTCTTTCAAAAGTAATTGATCAGTAGTGGGACAAGAGGTCACTAAGGCAATTTTATAATTTTTTGAGAATAGGAGGCTATTGAAGAACATTAATTGTGCAACCATCACCTTTGTCCCTAAAGTAGATAGTCCTAATTTTGTGAAGGAGTATAGGTCAACACTTTATACAAGATTATAGCTAAGATCCTCACTGTAAAATTGAAGCCTATGGTAGATGTTATAGTGGGTCACTATAATGACCCGATTTTCTGGAACCAAAATGTCACACGGTGCTCATGATCCCGAAGGACCACAAGCTAACCCTCTACTGATATCTGTACCTGAACACTGCATAATATAGCTAATAAATATAGTTACTGGCCATAAGGTTCAAAACATCTAAAAAATACTCAAAATTGAAAACTGAATATTGATACATATGTCCGAAAAGCCTTTAAACTGTCTGAATTGTGGAGTTGATGGGACATGCCCCCAACTAACTCCGTCTACTGAAAATAAACTAAGTCTGATACGATAATAATAAGAATAAGGATCATCCTCGACTGAAGAGGACTCACTGCTATGTCTACTGCTGCTGACTGGGACTGAGCTGCTAAGGGTACTCAGGATCTCGTGTCTCTGAACCTGTGGTGTCAAATAAAACACCATAGCGCAAATGCATCAGTACAGAAATATACCGAGTATGAAGATGAGGTAAGGCTAAATGCAAGGGCTTATGAATGAACAATTACTTAACTGAATAATCATAAGAATACTGAATGAGGACATATGCATGAATGTACAAACTATAACTAAAAACATCGCAACTCGAAGTACTGAAACTCGGATACTGCTTTACTATCATCTAAACTCACTACTAACGCCTGAGATACTGAATAACTGAATCTACTCATATCAATGACTGAAAGCTGAGCTTTCTACTCTCGACTAACTGCATTGGAGATCAAACCTCTCTAACGGATGATTCTGGAATCTACTATCAATGATAAGAAAAGATTATATCTGAGATCAAACCTATCTAACGAAAGATCTCTAAATTTGATAATAAGAATACTCAACTGAATCTGAGACTGAGATCAAGCCTATCTAGCAGGTGATCTCTGGATCTGATAATGAGATTACTCAACTGAATCTTAGACTAAGATCAAGCCTATCTATCGGGTGATCTCTGGATCTGATAATGAGATTACTCAACTAAATCTGAGACTGAGATCAAGCCTATCTAGCGGGTGATCTATGGATCTGATAATGAGATTACTCAACTGAATCTGAGACTAAGATCAAGCCTATCTAGCGGGTGATCTCTAAATCTGATAATGAGATTACTCAACTAAATTTGAGACTGAGATCAAGCCTATCTAGCGGGTGATCTCGGGATTTGATAATGAGATTACTCAATAACTTTATGTGGGACCATGCCTATCTAGCGGGTGGCCCATGAATCAATGGAACTATGTGAGTTCCTCACTAAGATAGATGACTGTATCTGACAATTCTGATTTCTAAGTTCTTTTTTGAAAACTAATACTGAAACTGTAACTGTAGGAGTGCTCACTTAACCGACATGCCCCAAATCTAAACTGGTGGGGTCCAACCTATAACCCTAGCTGTAAGGGTATCAATATCGTGCCATGGGTAAAGACCTCTCTGGTCAAGCCTCTCTAACGGGTGACCCTCGCAGGAAGTCAAGCCTAAGGCAGTATAATAGTCAAGCCTATCTAGCGGGTGATAAGCCTTTTCTAACGGGTGACTCCTACATCCTGTGCTGGCTACGCTGTTCTGGAGTTCAGGGATTTCTCCTAACGACTCTGCCTCTCTAACGGGGAGCCGCAATCCCTGTACTCGCTCGGTTCTAGTTCCTACTCCAAACTGAAAAAATCTGAACTAATTCTCAACTTAAACTGAACTGAATCTGATACTGATCATATTTCTCAACTGATCTGACTGAGTTAAGTTGAATTCACTTGGTTCCGTATCTGATGGAATACTACTGAATCTCGTTATCTGACTGATGATACTGAGTTCGGGATAGATTACTCGAATACTACTGAGAACTGAACAGAACACTTGAATACTACTAGATCTGAGTTGAGTACTGAATTGGGGCTAGAATACTAGTGATACTGAGATTACCGAGATTTCTTAGTTTTGTATCTATACAGAGTTCTATAACTCACTGAGTTCTGAGAATCATGGCTTGACTGAGATTATCGTGAAAACTGACACTGACTCTAGACTGCAGCTAAATTGTCGGGTATAAATGCCCCAGGACTCGCTAACATAAAAGTAAGATATAACCATTCTTGAATAATCAAGACCATGGGCATTCATTCATTATCACAATCACTAAAGCATCTCTTCAAGCATTTAGAAATTATAAACATGTGATAGTATAGGGAGGCATGCTATTGGCTCATACTCCATTCAACAAGGTCTTGCATCAAACACTTAGCATGTATTAAAGTCTTAGCATGTATCGAAGAGCACATAATTGGAGAATTTCATGCTATCATGTCACAATTCATTCACTAAGGCTTTTCAACAAACACTTGGCATGCATGGGCTTGTACACAATTGGGGATTTCTAGTCAACATGTTATAATGGCTCTAATTCCTTCACATAAGCATTTTATCAAACATATGGGGAGCATGCTTTGCTTATTCAATAATTTCTTCACTTAATTGACATGAACACATCACTTAACAAGCAACTTGAAGAGGGTTTATCATGAACATCACATGAATATCACATACTAGGGTCAAAGCTTGAAAACCTTGCAAACAAACATGAATCAAAACTCAATAATAGCATGAACATCAATTTTAACACACATGAATCATGAAAATCCATAAACATAAGATCTTTGAATTTTTGAAAAGGGTTCTTAAGCTTCTTGGATGAAAGGGACCCAAGAATCAACATCTACATACCTTAGGGAAACTCTGTCTTGAAGGCTCTTGGAGAGATTCTTGATTTCTTGATTTCTCTTGATTTTTCTTGAAGAAGAAAGAAGGGTTTTGATTTTGTAGAAACCCTAGTTTTTAATGTTGAAGATGAATAATGAAATTGTGAGCCTTTATTGGATATAAATAGGGGCTGAAAAGAGTGGAAAAAGGACCAAAAAACCCTTTTAAAAATTGAGTTAAAATTACCGATTGAGGACTGCGATGGTTAAAGTGACGGTCCGTCGCTCAGTCTGACGGTCCGTTGGATCGTCCGTCGCATATTGACCCAGAAAAGAATACACTGACTCGATGTGATGGTCGAAGTAACGGTCCATTGCAAACCCGACGGTCCGTTGGACCGTCCGTCGCATGTTGGTCAAGATGAGGTCACACTGCCTCAGCGCGACGGTCTCACCGACGATCTGTCGCAGCCTCGATGGTCCATCGTCATGGCCGTCGCACTTGGACCAGGAAATGAAGTCACTGCCTTGGTTGCGATGGGCTGGGCGACGGTCCGTCGCAAGCTCGACGGTCCATCAACCCGGTCGTCGAACCTGGGCGGTTCCAACTGTTTTCAGTAAAAGGGCCATAACTTCCTCGTTCGATGCCGAATTTTGATGAAATTGGTATTGATGGAAAGATTATTCAATGATCTACATGGCAAAAAGTCTACATTAGGAAAATTCTACATGGTTTAAAATATTTCTCACTTAAGAAGGCACTTCTCAATCTTTTAGGACCCGATTTACTCTTCACTTGACACACTTTAAGGCTCAGACTATGAGAGAATTTTGTGGGTCTTACAGTCACTCACAGTCTGCATTTATTGAGGGAAGAAGTATTTTAGATAATGTAATAGTGGCTCATGAACTAATTAGAGGATATGGCCAAAAACATGTTTCCCCAAGATGTTTCATGAAAATAGATATCAGGAAAGCTTATGACTCAGTTGAGTGGGGATTCTTGAGGATGATCCTTGTTGAATATGGCTTCCTTGCAAAAATAATTGAATGGATAATGACTTGTGTAACTACTTAGTTATACTATGCTTATAAATAGGAGCTTAATTGAGAGATTTGCTGCTAAGAAGGGACTTAGACAAGGGGACCCTATGTCTCCATATCTTTTTGTGCTGGTGATGGAGTACTTAAACACATCACTGAAGCAGTTGAGGCATAATCCAAACTTCAACTACCACCACCATCAAGCAGGAGAGCCAAACCACCACCATCAAATAGACGGAAGGCATTACCCAAGCAACCCTCCCACCAAAACTAACAAATACAAGAAAAAAATAGATGAGTTGTTGGACATTGCTGGACGTAGCTACAAAACGGCAAATTTGATAGAAGATCTCAAGGATAAAACCATACCAAAGCAGTACAGGGAATAATTATGCTTAGTTTGGTTTGCCCATACTGTTATATTAGCAAGAGACGTCAACAAAGTCATAGAAGATGATTTGTTGAAGCTTGCTGATGATTTTGAGAATTTCAACAACTATCCCTGGGGATATGACAGCTACTACTTGACTGTCAAATATTTACTGACAAAGTTATCCCCAAAAACGATCACATTATACGACTTTTCTTAGGCTTTCATGGTAAATTTAATCACTATTTGTTTACTCATCCATTAATTTATATTGAACAATTATTATGTTTTTGCTTGATTCCTATTTATGTATTTTAGTCTTGGACATTTGAAGCCATTCCTCTCTTCCGAAAATAGGTCAAGGATTACCCGAATGAGGTTTCCCATCCAAGGATCCTTAGGTGGTTGGTTGCAAAGAGCAACACAAGAATTAAGATGGCTGATCTCTTTAACCCTCCGGATGATGCAGTACGTCTTCTTTCGAGTAAAATAATTTAACTCAAAGAAAGATATTGAAACAGATGTGCCATGTGTTGCAATATATGGGTCGTTTGTTGCAACAGATTACTTGTCTACTGCAACTGGTATAACAGATGGGTAATCTGTTGTGACAGACGATCCATATTTTACATCAGATTAACCATCCGTTGCTCTGGTTCTCTGAACTCGACTCAACAGATTACCCATCTACTGCAAATTATGCAATAGATGAGTAATCTGATGTAACATATTGTTAATTTATTGTGATATACAGATTAGCTATTGCAACAGATAGATCATCTGTTGCATAAGTTGATTGTGTTAACATGTAACCTAACTGACTGCAAATTATTATTATATGATTTAAATGTATCTGTCTTTTTTATAGGTTTTGCATCCTTGGATCGTGCCTACTAAGCAGGAGTTGGGGATGACTTCTTTTATTATACTAGGTCTTGTTGATTTAATAGCAAACCCAATGATGGAGTTAATAAAAAAGGAATTGTCTGGAGCAATAGTCATAAGAAGAGCAGTTAGGCAAGGTCAGCCTAATGTTGAAGCTCTTCATGATCAGCCTACTATAACAGATTCAGGTGTTTTTTCTTGGGGTATTATTGGGGGTGTTGCTGGTGGCAGCCATCCTTCCGCTGCTGCTGCCAGTCGTGATGATGAGCATGTTGATACTCAAGAAAAAATAAATACATTTGAAATCACCCCTTACACAGGTCTCTCTCGCCCATACACCGGTCCCTCTCACCCCTCTCCACCTTCATGTTCTTATTGCAAATGCAATGTGTATAAGGATAGACAGGATAAACTTCTAAAAAAATTAGAGACTATCTCTGAAACTGCGGAGGAGTTGAAATCCAAGAGGGGTGTCATACCATCTACGAAGGTAAGAGAGCCATATACTCCTACAGTGGCAGTTCGGAGGAAGAAATTAAAAAATAGCCAAATACTCTCCATTCTTAAAATAAAAAAGATTGAAACTCCTCCTTCTCCAAAAGTTGTTAAAGTTCCGGAGCCACTGAGGAAGGTAGACATATACACGAAACTTGGCAATGAAGAAAAAAGGAAACTGCAAAATACCAAGTATCCCAAGAAGAAGGAACCTGTAGAAAAATACAACATGCATACGTTTGACTATGAAAACTTCAGGAGTATGACATCTTTGCGTCAATGGTACGTGGATAGGGTAAGTTTATTTTTCCTAACCTAAACTTCTAATCTACTCTATGAAGAATAAGCCACGCAACAGATGTGTCATTTGTTGTAACAGCAGGGTATTCTGGTGCAACTGGTGGTTGTTCTATTATAATAGATTTAACATCTGTTGCATAAGTTGTGTTAGCTGGGTAATCTATGAACTGATTCATAGAACGCTCTGTAATAAATGGACCATCTATTGCATCTTTCCACTATGTTTTTCTTCTTTACAATTACTAACTTATTTAAAAATTATCGTCTTATATCACAATATGTTGATGAAATTCTCTGCCTTATGAGGGGCAGAAAATTAGCGTACTCGGATGCTTATGATGCTGCCGATAGGATAATGGACCTCAACTTCTATAACAATTTCAAGAATAGGTACAATAGGCTCCGTAAGTTAGCGTCAACTCTCGGTGGCATGGGATTTGATATATTAGTTTCTACGTACGAATGAGAGGAAGATATGATTAACTATGTTAGAGGAAAGAGGCCATATCTACACGACAAGAGCTGGACCAAGGCAAAAAGAATTATTGCAATCATGATCGTGGAAGTCAAATATTTTCTCCCCGCTGAGATACTTCTCGAGGAGGGAAAGATTAAGGTTTATGACTGCAACTTACCTGTCTTCAAGGATATCGCTTTTTTTATCCACATGCAACCACTGTTGGAGTTGCTCCCTAGCTTGTTGAGACAGAGTAAATTAATGGATCATTTTCCAGCGGAAGTCTTAATGAAGAAAGCATGAGATTTTGAAGGTCGAAACAAGGGCATGCAGCTTGAAAAAAATAAAACCAGTGCCGCGTGCGGGCCATACTCGCTTGCATACATCGAATATTTGCTGACCAGCAAAAAAATATTCAATTTGTGCGACGCCGTTGTGGAAAAGAGGCAAGAGGTCTAGGCTTATGAGGTACTAACTAAATGGTTAGAGCCTGTGTATAAAGAAGAAGATGTACAAAGACAAATGCCATAATATTTTTTTATGTTTGGCAAAAGTTGATTTTTTTATAATGCAACAGATTGTCTATCTGTTGTAACATATAGTATATCTGTTGTGATATATTGATTATCTGTTGCAATAGGTTGGTCATCTGTTTCATCATGCAGATGTCTCTCAGTCTCTGTCGCAACAGATATACAATCTGTTGCAATATATAGTCTATCTGTTGCAATTGATAGGTAATCTATTGTAACAAATAAAAAAGTAGGAAGACCTGTTTGATAATTTCTAATAGATGAACTACATGTTGCAATATATGTCTAAATCTTTTTGATAATTTTCAACAGATATGTCGTCTGTTGCAACATATGTATTATCTGTTGCGATATTTGAATCTAGTATTCTATTTCAATTAATAAGTTCAAAACTAAGGATTAAATTATATTCACAGACAACATTAAATAAATCGAAGCCTTCATAAATTACATGAAATAACTCAATAAATAAATGAAATGTAAAAAAATCATTATGAGTACAAATGATCTACTTTACAAATAAATCAACAATTTAACCTTTTGTGCCAACAATTATCAAGGAGAGGTTATTACTTTGACAGACTCATGCTATAAAGATCTACTCAATATGGACAAGTTGTTCTTCATCCGATGCTATGGAATTCGGCTTTGGTCGTCGTGGATCTTTAATGTCGCTTGCGTACGATTTCTGAGCTTTCACTTCTCTGTATTTCCATAAAAGAGCAGCATATTTTTTGTGGAGTAATCCGGCATCAAGTCCATCATTTGGTACTTGTAATCCATCGCTCAATACTCGGCGGAAGCGGCAACAAAAAGACCGCAATCCCTGCACTTTAAAAAATAGATAATCCATATCTTGCAGTTCATATAAGCGTTGTGAAATTTATGAAATGAAACTAAATCATGATACTTACAGGGTACCAATGGGTTGTTAAACAATTCCTTCAACATATTCTACATCAGATAGATTACCCATTTTATGCTGTATGTTTCAATTATCGACCAATCAGTATGAACCTTTTGATCCAAAAAGCCACTCATATCAAGGTAAGTAGGTAATATTTTAGCCAGCTTTTGTATCTCTAAAGATGGTGCGGAACATCTCTTTCCCAACATCTAGTCATAAACTTGAATGCGTTTGTCTTTTAGAACGACAACAGCCAACACCCAATGGAATTCATTACTGCAATTGATTGGGATGTACACTTCGTCGACCAAATGCTAAGGTAAGCCAGCTAGAATGCTAAAACCTTTGATGATGTTGATTAAGCATTCCTCAGTTCGGGAAACTTCCGGCTGTTGTTGACAAAACCTATCGTAGGCTTTATTGATGTAAACTTTGTACAAACAATTGCCTGTCGTGTATCTGTATTGTTCTTGTATTTGCAACTTGGCCTTCTTTCGGAGGTAGTAAGAAATGACATCAACGTGCTTCACATATTATCAAATATTTCAGATTACGTAATAATAAAATTAATACACAGATGTAATTAAATAAAATATTAATTAATAGTCATATGTATGTCATTTAAACCTCACCATTCCAGCAAGTTTGGGGCTATGACATCGAATAGAATGAATCCTTTATTCCGGGACGTGCAACAACAAAGTCAAACATATCAAAACCAAGACTCGATTCGTTCACTTTGTAGTGTCCGTCATTTTATTTTCTACATGATTTATATGTGTTAATGTCCTATTTTTACAACAATAATTGTATAGATCAATATCTTTAAGAGCTGATTTATACGTGATGCTTTAACAACCCATCGATAATCTATTCTGAATAGTCGTTGATCAACTTTGTTAGTTTTTTGGAGCCTCATCTGAGATGTTAAACCCTTCAAATGGGTAATTCTTCTATTCTCCCGAACTGACAGACTCCACTTTTTTTTCTTCCATGGAAGCAGTTGATGGATTATCAACTGTGATATTATGCTATTCAGCAGTATCTTTTACTGTACATCCACCTGGAAAGCCAGAATTGTCAATGCTAATAATCACAGATATACAACAGATTATCTATCTATTGCATCAAATGGATCATCTGTTGGGACAAACTCAAACAGGTAAAATAGAGTTGTACGATAATTTCAAATAGATGACTCATCTGTTACAACATATGACTCATATGCTGGTACAAATTAAAACGACCTATTTGATTTTCTGAAATAGATGGAGATATGTTACAACAGATAACACATCTGATGCAACAGGTTATACGATAGTTGCAACAGATGTATATATCTGTTTGATAATTTTCAGCAGATGTATAATCTATTAAAATAGATATGTGTCTGTTTATTTGGTGGAACAAATGATATACATTCACCTTCTTCAGCCCATACTGCTCTTCTGTGGACCTTTTACATTGATCAAAGGTGTAAGATAGAGACAGAGGAGTTGCAATTTTGCTTTTTTCAATGCTTGATGATGCCTTGGAAATTTCTTTCCATCTCCTCCTAGCCACCTTGATCTCTAGCGGAGTATATGGATATGAAATCCTCTTTGATGGAATGACACCCATTTTAGATGTTATTTCCTTTACAAAAGTAGTTAATGCATTAATATCATTAATCACTCCATCATGTTTCTCCTTGGAGTCTTGACATTTGCATGTAGAACATTTGCTAGAAGTGACAAAATCTGTATAACCAGTATGATCATAATCATAATGGTTTATTATTTCAAAAACTGTAAGAGGAGCACAACTATCACTACCACTACCATCATCAACAACAATAAGCCTACCCTTTAAAATTATTTTTCTTGTGATGGTTGTTGCTCCAAACAATTCCTCCTTTATTCTATTAATGATCTTAGGGTCCGATAAAGTTTGCACATACCGTAAAGTAAGAAAAAATGGCATCTTCAACTCTCAATTGGTCGGAAAGAGCCATGGATGGATAATCTAAAATAAACCAGTACATATATTAGAATGATGATGAAATCATTTTTAAAAATCATTAATTAAAATAAAAACTTAATTAGAATTACACTTACTGCTTCCTTCGGGGGGTTGAAGAGATCAAGAATTTTTGTATTTGTATCAGTTTTGGACGACAACTATCTCAGGATTCTTGGACATGAAACTTCTTCCTGGTAGTTCACTTGTTGTCTCAAATAGGGGATGGCTTCAAATGCCCAAGCCTATAAAATAATGTCAATAAATCAAAAACATTATTGAAAAATAAAAAAATGAATCATGTCATGGTAAAAGATATATTTACCATGAAAGCCCATGAAAATCCATATAAGTTGACTGTCCTTGGCGTTAACGGAGTCAATAAATATTTGACAATTATTTTGTAGCTTTCATAACCCCAGAGATAGTTGTTAAATGCCTCAAGATCCTCGGAGGGATTTATCAAATCAAGTGGTATGTTGTTGTTAACGTCTATCGCCCAAAGAACATTATGTATAAACCAAACCAAGCACAATGATTGTTTGTGTTTCTTTGAAAGTCTTTTACCTTTCAACTCTTCTATCAAATTTGTGTTTTTGAAGCTTGGATCAACAAGGGACACCAGGTCATCAATCACGATCACTCGACTTGCCTTTGCCTTTTTTAGGTGTGCGGGATACTTTTTTTGGGTTAGAATAGGTATAACTTGAGACGGAGAAGGAGGATAACATTTTAATCCAGTAACTATGGTAAACTCCTTCCAACCAAAACAAACAGGCATGCCACAATAATTTAGCCATACCTCATCCATCTTATCTTTGTTTTCATACATAAACCTACGTTTGAAAAGATCATATACCATTTTCATTTGAAAACGAGCATTGTTGCTCTCCGGCAAATCAAGATATTGCCTAAAGCAGCTGTCCCTGAAATAAGTATCCAATTTTTATTCTCAAAGTATTTTTCTGAAGACGTCGAAATTTCTTTCCATGGATGACTTAACCACGAAATTATCTGTTAAATCCGTGGCACCATTGCACTGCATTCTCACATGATAACGATTAATGTTGAAGGTTTTGACCAACTCTTCGGTGGAAGGACTATTAGCATTTGGATCATCTCTTTTGAAATATCCCTCCTCCCCATGTTTATCATCTTCTGCTCCTGATTGAGATAACGCTTGTAAAACAAGCTCATAGAGTGGTGGATGTAGCCTAGTTGCTTTACTTGTTCCTTTATTTGGACTTGATTAAGTTTTTTTTCTTTTGGGAGTCATATTATCTAAAATTAACAAGAACATAAAATAGATTATAATTGATTAATGCATCGTTAAAAAGGGTAACAGTAAATCAAACATGTACAACAATAAAATAACAGTTTCAACGGACTACACATCTGTTGCAGTAGGTAAGATATCTGTTGCAACATATAACCAACCTGTTGCAGCGGATGATCAATCTGTTGGAAATAATAAAAACAGGCCACACATCTGTTGTACCAGGTAGGAATCTGTTACAACATATAACCAATATCTGTTGCAACATATAACCAACCTGTTGAAGTGGATGAGTAATCCATTGGAAACAATAAAAATAAATCACTCATTTGTTACACTAGGTAGGTTATCTGTTGCAGCCTATAACCAACCTATTGCAGCGAATGAGTAATTTGTTGGAAATAATAAAAATAGATCACTCATCTGTTGCATCAGGTAGGTTATCTGTTGCAGCCTATAACCAACCTATTGCAGCGGATGAGTAATCCGTTGGAAATAATAAAAATAGATCACTCATCTGTTGCATCAGGTAGGTTATTTGTTGCATCTTATAACCAATCGGTTGCAGTGGATGACTAATCTATTGGAAACAATAAAAACAGATCACTCATCTATTGAAATAAATCACTCATCTGTTGCTAAATAAGTTATCTGTTGGATCAATATTATTTAGATTTCTTCCAAACAGAAGAGTCGTCTGTCGAAACAGATGAATGATCTGTTAGATTATTCATCTGTTGCATCAAATTTTCATTATTGCATCAAATTTCCATCTGTTGCATAAGATGTTTAATCTGTTGTATCAGATGTTTAATTGATTGCATCAGATGTTTCATCTGTTGCAATATATGTTTAATCTGTTGATCAGATGGTTCATCTGTTGCATCAGATGATTCATCTGTTGCATAAGATGGTTTATTTGTTGCAACACTATTTTTACCAAGAAAAATAACAAATCAACCCAGCAACACCAACACAACACACACACACCAAGAACATCAACAGTGACAAAAAATCACCAACGAATCGAATCAACAGTTCGACAACAAGAACTACAATAACAACAAAAAATTATATTTCACACTGGAAAGGGTAGAGAAGAAATGTCAGAAATTAAGATTTTATTCAGTCCACATTTTAAATTTAAGCCAAAAATATTAAAATTGTTAACCAATACAAGAAGAGAAGTTGGCTCATGTTAAGTTCCTCTGTTTCTTCATAACTAAAAAGAAATATTTTTTACCTGTGAAAGAAGAAATGGGACGACGAAGAACTCGAAATTGTTGTCGTCGGAGAACACTGCTTGTCCTGTCGATTGACGGTTGAAAGTCGAAAAGGAACTCGCCCAACTATTTGTCGTCGAAGCTTGAAGTTGCCGGGGATTGAAGGGAGAAATTTTTCAGAACCGTTGGTTGGGAGAGAGTTGAGAGAAACTGTCGAGAGAGAGAGGAGAGAGACAGTTGATTTAGAAAGGAGAGGGGTGTGAATTGATTTGTATTTTTAAAAAGATTCGAAAGTTTTGAAAATATTTTTAAAAAGATTAGAAAGTTGAAAATATTAATCAAGTCTACAATTAACTTAATCAAGTTTCCTAAATGTTTGACTCTTTAATTTGGTCAATGTCACAATTCCTTCATTCAAGACTTAAAAATACCTTCAATTTTCTCGGGATAGTAATACCACCATATGTGTGGATAACTTATCCCGGTACTATTTATTAGTCCCGGGATAAGTTATCCCGAATATTGACAATCAAATGACAAATTAAATTTTTTATCCCGGGATTATTTACTTTAATATCGCACACCAAACGACCCCTCAATGTGCAACTTTAGTAGGTCGTTTACAAATAAAGCAGATTAGATTAAGATGTATTTTATTTTTAAAAGATAGACATTTAACGTTAGTTTTAGATTTTTCTGTTAAAAAAGGAATATAAGTAAACGATTTCTTAATAATAAGGATAAATTTAACCTTAAAGTATAATAATAAAAGTAAATTTAACTCAAAATAGGATAAAAGGTATATTTAGCAAATTTACAAAAGAGCACTAAATTTGGCCATTATCCCTGTTTACAACAACACTGGAATAAGCAACAAAACAAGGTCGAAATTGGAAAAAGAAAATGTGGGAACCCTTCTTGGTTTTACAAGTTCCTACGCCTTCACAGACTGGTGCTGCTTCTGCTTCTGCTTCTGTCAAGTTCAAATTGCAACTTCCAAAACCAAGAAACTATGTAATAACAAGTTCAGCTCCAGTAAGAATTGGTGCATGTGCTGCTACTAAAACTAATAGATGGTCCCTTAATGGAATGAATGCCCTTGTCACTGGTGGCACTAGAGGGATTGGGTACGTCCTCAACCCCCCTCCCCCCTCCCTTTTCGATTTACTCGTTACTCCCTCTATTTCAATTCAGTTTATTTGCTAGATTTTGACTTGAGACAAAGTTTAAGAAAATAAAGAAATTTTGAATATTGATACACACAAAGTATTCCCTCCATCCCTTTTTAATTGCTCTCTATTCATTTTAGCGTAATTTTCATGTAGTTTTTAAATATATAACTTTTAATTTTAAAAAATTAAATTAATCTAATCTAATTTAACTTTAAAATTTAGTCAAATTGACTCATGAAAAACGAGGAGAGCAATTATTATTAAAAATAAATGGAGGGAGTAACAAATATCTGTTAATCTTGTGATTTTAAATATATTATAAATATATTATGTGAAAATTTATAATTGAAGTGTTGTTGAAAAAAGAAAGAATTCTTTTGAAACTGAACTGAAAAGAAAAATAAGACAAATAAATTGATATGGAGGAAGGCAGGGTGGAGCTACAACATGCTACGAGGGTTCGGGTGAACTCAGTAGCTTTTGCGTAAATCCTACTTTTATATTACTAAATTTTGAATATATGTATATAATTTTATAGTGCAAACCTACAGACAAAGACTATTGCTTGGCCTAGTGATAGATGCATCACTGTTAAGGTCTCTTTTGCCTCAGACGTAGGTTTGAACCCCACCAACAACATATATTTTTCGGTTTTGAATTTTTACGCTTTTACTCAATTTTTTTTCCTTTCCAGTTTTCATTAATTTTAGGCATCTTTCTAGCTTCCCAACGTTTTTTATTAACAAAAAAACATAAAACAATTAAATAAAGAAAAGAAAAAACAAAAAAAATATAAAACAAATAAAGAAAGAAAAGAAAAAAGCGTTTTTTATTAACAAAAAAATATAAAACAATTAAATAAGGAAAATAAAAAATAAAAAAATATAAAACAAATAAATAAAGAAAAAAAACACTAATTATTAAAATAAAATCTTATATGTTTGAGTTTCTCCACATAAACTCAAAAACCCGAAAATTAGTTTCTTCTCTGTTCTTTCTCAGTTTCTCTCTTTCTCTCTTTTCTAGATATTATTAGTTACTAGACACCTTATAATTTGTGTTTTATAATTTTTAGGATCGTTAAGTTGAGTCAATATGGTTACGAAATTTTTCAAACCTAAAACTTCTTCAGCTTCTAGTTTTTCTTTGTCGAGCTCTCCCATTGCCTGTCAGTCTTCCCAAAGAATTGGATACAGACAAAGTATGCACGAATTTAGATCTTAAAGCAGACCCTGCAGAAAGAAAATCAATTTCAGAATATCCTTCAGATGTATGTGATCGGGTAAGAAGATATTATGTACAAAAGAAACCTTGCCAATTAGGTAAATCTGAAAATTTTGAATTTTCCATAAGAGATTTTGGAGGAATACCACATCACTTTTATCCTAAAATGTTTTTACCTCCGTATTCTCAATGGTTAGATGTAGCATTCAAAAAGATGCAACATATTGCTTATGTTGTTACTTGTCTAAAAATGAGTTTGGAGGAAACGGAAAAAACGTATGTGATTCTTTCACAACTAAATGTTTTCGAAGTTGGGACAAGGGTTTAGAGAGGCTTAAAAAACATGTGGGTTTAGTGAATAGTGTTCATAGTCGATGTTTCAAGATGATGCTAGATTTAATGAATAAAAAACAGTCTATTCTAGCCTCACTTGACATGGAATCCAAGAAAATTAAAGGTGAACACCGGGTTCGCTTGAATGCATCGGTTGATGTGATAAGGTATCTTTTGAAAGAAAGATTGCCTTTTTGGGGTCACAATAAATGTGTTACTTCTACAAGAAGAGGTCATTTTTTAGATCTCTTAAAGTGATAAGAAGGAAGAGGTAAAAGAAGTTGTATTAGATAAAGCTCCAAAAAATAGCACTATGACTTCTCCCGATATTCAAAAAGATATTGTAAGTTCTTGTGCAAAAGAAATAATAAAAGCAATTATTGAAGACTTGCATGAGGATTACTTTGGGATATTGGTTGATCTCTAAAGATGTTTCTCATATGAAACAAATGACGCTTGTTTTGTGGTATGTCAACAAGGAGAGTAAGCTTATTGAGAGATTTCTTGGTCTCGTTCATGTTAAAGAACCATCTGCAAAGTCATTGAAAGAAGCGATCCATTCTTTGCTTTTAGATCATTCTTTGAGTCGATCTCAAATACGGGGACAAGGTTATGATGGATCTAGTAACATGCGAGAACTTAATGGTCTTAAAACTTTGATTTTGAAAGATAATTTTTCGTCATATTGCATATTCGTCATATTGCATACATAGTTACAATTGACTCTTGTAGCGGTTGCGAAGAAACATTATGATGTGAATAATTTTTTTGACATTCTTGCTAATGTTTTAAATATTGCTGGAGGTTCTTTTAAGCATAGAGAGATGCTTCGAGATGATCAAGCTGAAAAATTAGAAGAATTACTACTGCCTGGTGAAGTTCATACAGGAAGTGGACTAAATTAAGAACATGGACTTCAAAGGTTTGGTGATACTCATTGGGGGTCTCATTTTATGACAATATGTAATTTTGTTTCCTTATTCTCATCAATTGTTCATCTACTTAGAGTTTTTGAAAATGAGGGTGCGAATTATCATGAGAAAGCAATGGCGAAAAGTCTAGTAGAAGACATTAAATCTTATAAGTTTATCTACATGTTGCATTTTATGTTGAAAATTTTGGCAGTTACATATGATTTAAATATGGCTTTACAATGAAAAGATCAAGAGATTGTTAGTGTTATGAAGCTTGTTGATTTTCTAAAGAGACAATTGCAATCGATGAGAGAATTTGAATGGAATTCTTTGCTAGAAGACATCTCCTCGTGAAAAAAAAAAGATATTGAAATTTTTGAAATGAATGAAAAATATGGTCTTGAAAAGTCAAAGCATTAGAGGTCAAGTGTTACATATTCTTATCATTTGCGTGTGGAATTTTTTTATGTTGTTGTTGATTTGCAACTTTCAGAGCTTAACAGTCAGAGGCGGAGTCAGGATTTGAAGTATGTGGGTTCTGAATTTAAAGACAAGACAACAATTTCAAGCTAGTGTATAATCATATTCAAATTAACTAACAAGTACAGTATTTAACATATTACAAAAACAATGAACTTCTTAAACATTATAAATATAAACACTATCATTACAATTGCACTCGACGAGTTGCCATGTTTTGAAATAATCAATGATCACATCATTAGACACATTTTCAAATACTTACTATCATTCAAAAAGTCATCACCAATTCTACTTCGCAAATCATTTTTAATGAACTTCATTGAGGAAGCTCTTTTCACTGTTGCAATAGCCACAGGTAATATCAAACTTAACGTCACAAGCAAGTAAACAAGTCCCTATGTTTTGTGCATATTTCTTTCAACCAATTTCATTGAAAGATCTCCAGTCCTTTCAAATTTGAGAAAGCATTATCCACATCTCTCACATAATAAATATAATTGTCAAGATCTAAACTCAAATCTTCACGCTTGGGGGCACTAAACTCATTTGGATAATATGTAGCAAGCTTCATGATCTTATTTTTATCATAATTCACAAAAGACTTCTTGGGACTCAAACTAGCCATTCCAAGAAGTAGATCAATATTGACTTTATTAAACCGATTGTCAAGCTCTAAAAGTTGCAAATCAATAATTGCATAAAAAACTTTCACACGCAAATGATGAGAATATGTAACACTTGAGCTCTTACGCTTTCACTTTCCAAGACCATATTTTCATTCATTTCAGGAATCTCAATATCATTTTTTTCACAAAATAAAGAGATGTCTTCTAACAAAGAATTTCATTCAGATTTTCTCATCGATTGCAATTGTCTCTTTGTGAAATCAACAAGCTTCATAGCACTAACAATATCTTGATCTTTTTGTTGTAAAGCCATATTTAAATCATATGTAATTGCCAAAATTTTCAATATCAAATGCAACATGTAGATAAACTCATAAGATCTAATTTCTTCTACTAGACTTTTCACCATTGCTTTCTCATGATAATTTGGACCCTCATTTTCAAGAACTCTAAGTACATGAGAAATTGATGAGAAAAAGGAAATAAAGTTACGTACTATCTCTAAATGAGACCCCCAACGGGTATCACTAGGCCTTTAAAGTCCAAGTTCCTGATTTAGTCCACTTCCAATATGAACTTCAAGACTAGCAATTCCTCTAATTTTTCAGTTTGATCATCTCCCTGCACTTAAAGAACTTTCAACAATATTTAAAACATTAGTAAGAATGTTAAAAAAATTATTTACATCATAATGTTTCTTCCCAACTGCTACAACAGTCAATTGCAACTGATGAGCAAAACAATGTATCCAATATGCCAAGAATTATCTTTCAAAATCAAAGTTTTTTCTCTTTGCATATTACTAGCTCCATCATAACCTTGTCCACGTATTTGAGATCGACTCAAAGAATGATCTAAAAGCAAAGAATAAATCGCTTCTTTCTATGATTTTGCAGATGTGTCTTTAACATGAACAAGACCAAGAAATCTCTCAATAAGCTTACTCTTCTTGTTGACATACCGCAAAACAAGCATCATATGTTCCTTATGAGAAACATCTTTAGACTCATCAACCAATATCCCAAAGTAATCCCCATTCAAGTCTTCAATTATTGCTTTTATTGTTTCTTTTGCATAAGAACTTACAATATCTTTTTGTATATCGGGAGAAGTCATGGTGCTACTTTTTTGGAGCTTTATCTAATACATCTTTTACCTCTTCCTTCTTATCTGCATGCCACTTTAAGAGATCTAGAAAATGATCTCTTCTTGTAGAAGTAACACATTCATTGTAACCCCGAAAAGGCAATCCTCCTTTCAAAAGATACCTTATCACATCAATCAAAACATTCAAGCGAAGCTGGTGTTCACCTTTAATTTTCTCGGATTGCTTCTCAAGAGAGGTTAGAATAGATTGTTTTTGATTCATTAAATCTAGCATCATATCGAAACATTGAAACATCGATTATGAACATTATTCACTCCACTCACATGTTTTTTAAGCCTCTCTCTTGTTCCAACTTCGAAAATCTTTTGTTGTGAAAGAATCACTCACTTTTTCCGTATCCTCCTAGCTCATTTTTTAACAAGTAACAACATAAGCAATATGCTGCATCTTTTTGAATGTTATATTCCAACCATTGAGAATACGGAGGTAAAAACCATTTATAGGATTAAAGTGACGTGGTATTCCTCCAAAATCTCTTATGAAAAATTCAAAATTTTCAGATTTACCTGGTTGACAAGGTTTTTTTGTATATAATATCTTCTCACCCGATCACGTACATCTGAAATTGGTTTTCTTTCTGCATGGTTTGCTTTAAGATCTAAATTCGTGCACACTTTGTCCGTATCCGATTTTTTGGGAAGATTGACATGTAATAGAGAGCTCAACAAAGAAGAACTAGAACTTGAAGGAGTTTTAGGTTTGAAAAATTTCGTAATCATATTGACTCAACTTAAAGATCCTAAAAATTATAAAACACAAATTATAAGGTGTCCAGTAACTAATAATATCGGGAAAAGAGAAGAAACTGAGTTTTTAGGTTTTTGAGTTTATGCGGAGAAACTCAAACGTATAAGGTTTTCTTTTAATAATCAGTGTTTTTTCTTTTCCGGGAAGCTGGAAATATGCCTAAAATTAGTGAAAGTTAGAAAGGAAAATAAATTGGGTAAAGGCGTAAAAAATCAAAAAAGAAAAGTATATGTTGTTGGTGGGGTTCGAACCTAGGTAGAAGAGGCCCTTAACAGTGATGCATCTATCATTGGGCCAAGCGGCAGTCTTTGTCTGTGGGTTTGCACTATGTGGGTTTGCACTCTATAATTATATTCAGAATTTAGTAGTATAAATATAAGGTCTACGCAAGGCTACTGGTTCGCCCGAACCCCCGTAACGTACTGTAGCTCCGCCCTTGTTAACAATCGCTTTAATGAAGTCAGTACTGATCTACTTCTTGGAATGGCTAGTTTGAGTTTCGAGAATTCTTTTGTGAATTATGATAAAAATAAAATCATGAAGCGTTCTACATACTATCCAAATGAGTTCAATGCCTCCAAGTTTGAAGATCTAAGTTTTGATCTTGGCAATTATATTTATTATTGGCAATTATATTTATTATGTGAGAGATGTGGATAATGCTTTCTCAAATTTGAAAGGACTTGGAGATCTCTGATGAAATTGGTTGAAACAAATATGCACAAGACATGGGGACTTGTTTATTTGCTTTTGAAGTTAAGCTTGATATTACCTGTGGCTACTGCAACAGTGAAAAGAGCTTTTTCCTCAATGAAGTATATTAAAAATGATTTGTGAAGTAGGATTGGTGATGATTTTTTGAATGATTGTTTAGTTTGTTATATAGAGGATGAAGTATTTGAAAGTGTATCTAATGATGCGATCATTGATTGTTTTCAATACATGGCAATTCGTATGTTTAAGAAGTTCATTGATTTTTTAATATGTTAAATACTATTACTTGTTAGTTAGTTTGGCAATGATTATACACTAGCTTAAAATTGTTGTCTTGTCTTTAAATTCAGAACCCACATGCTTTCCGCCTCTGGTGGAAGGGAGTATATTGTTTGTCTTTTTTTTTTTTCAGTATATATCTTTATATCTACTAACAAAGTTATTGATTTTTACATAATGAGTTCAATTTTAAATGACATACAATGTTGCTAGCCTTATTTTCAGCTTCCTAGCCCATTTAACTTAGCTTTTGGCTGATTTTTAGCTTTATAATCACTTTGGGTGTTTAATGACTATTTAGATGAGCCAAAAACACTTATAACTCAGTTTGACCAACGTATAAGCTTAATCAAATGCCCTCGTAGGATGTTTCTTTCCTTATTTTCAGCTTCCGAATCCATTTATAATGGATAGTTACACCTTTAATTACTTTACTGTGATTTGTAACATCTTTTTACATTCTCCAGTGTATAAAGAGTTAAAACTCTTTAGTTTTTATTATGACTTTTATATTGTAAGAAATGTGACTTAAAGTAGTTTTTTGTATGATTTTGTAAACACTATTCTTTTTTGAGACAGAGGTAATAATATTTGTTTGATTTTACTGTAAAATATTTGAGGTGGAGATGACTTTTGTGTAGTTTCTAAAAATACATATTTTATTTCAAGAAGTCAAAGATTTCATGTACATTTCACATGATAAAGTTAGGTGATTTGATCTGGTACTTTGACTAATCATTGGTTTTGAGACTGAAGAAATAACCAATATAGCCACAAGTCCAGTGTTTTTATCTAGTTTTCTTGAAAATCCAAATATAACTACGCATTTATATTTGACAATGTGAATTGTTGCATAATTAGGTATGCAATTATGGATGAATTATGTGGACTAGGAGCCACTGTGCATACGTGTGCCCGGAATAAAGATGAGCTTGGGACATGTTTGAGGGGCTGGAAAGATGAGGGCTTTGCAGTGTCTGGTTCTTTGTGTGATGTGTCTTCTCAAGTTGATCGCCAGAAGTTAATGGAGGTTGTTTCGTGTACATTCAATGGGAAGCTCAATATTCTTGTTGGTATCTTTTCTTTTTGATTGTTTATTCTCGTAAGTATCTTATTAGCTTAAGCTCTTCTTAGATACTTTATAGTTCAACGTTATTTGTATGTGGAAGGCTTGGCGCTAAGGGGAAGTTTTCTGTTACAGTCCCGTCCCCTGTTATAGATCTTAGTTATGGGACACTGTAAGACAAAATCAGAGTTAAAGCAAAGTGAATTAGGAGCCTGGAAAGAGGTTTTCTTTTTTCGACCTGTGGTGCTGGTTCGTTAAGAGAGAACCACGATCTGAGTTAAAGTGCTCAAAGAACTGGATAATTTTCTCGATGTCTTTTTATTGAATTAAACACACTATATACAACAATGACGGATTAACCACCCATCTGAAAACAAGGAAATAACTTACTACTTAAACTGAAATGAGAAAGTGGAGTAATAACCTCCTTACTGCAAACAACTGCTACACATAAATAGGAAAAATAAAAAACTGATAAGCTGTAGTAATCTACTTTCTAATTGCCTTAAATCTTCCATGTGTAAACCGTTGGTAGACTAAAGGGGTGCTAGCATTACTCCCCTCCTCCAAATCATGCTTGTCCTCAAGCGGGAAGTGTTGCTGCATAGAAGAAACAGTTTCCCATGATGCCTCAGCTGGAGCAGTATGTTGCCAATTTATCAAGACTTTGGGTATATTATGAACCACCTGACGTTCAAGCACGGTCAAAGGTTGGGGTGAGGGAACTTCTGGCAAACTTGAAGGAACAGTAGCAACTGCTGGAATTTCTCCTCCATGAAAAAGCTTCAAATTAGAGACATGAAAAACTGGATGAAGTTTTGTATCCAGGGGAAATTCCAATTTATAAGCCACAGGCCCAATACACAGCTCCATTTTGTAAGGGCCGTAGAACTTGGGCAATAATTTTTGGTGACAACGAGTAGCCACAGAAAGCTATCTATATGGTTGTAGCTTCAATAGAACTCTATCCCCCACCTGAAATTCAGCATGTCGATGTTTGGAATCAAAAGTAGCCTTCATTCTCTGTTGAGCTTGCAGCAAATTCTGTTTTAAGGACTGAAGAATTTGATCCCGAGAACGTAAAGCCATATCCACTGCATCCAACTCAGAAATTCCAGGAAATAAGGCAAAAAACATGGTGGAGGGCGTCCATACACCACTCAAAGGGTTTCAAGGAAGAATGAAAACTGGTGTTGTATGAATATTCTACCCATGACAATCAGTCCATCCATTTGGTAGGATGTATACTGGTAACACCTCAAGTACATCTATACAGTCCAATAGATAACTTCTGTTTGGCATCAGATTGAGGGTGATATGCGGACCAAAAACACAACTTGGTACCACTCAGGCGGAAGTGTTCTCTCCAAAAAGCACTTGTATAAGTCACATCACAATAACTAACCATGCTTACTGGTAAGACATGTAATTTGAAAATATTGTCAAAGAAGAGTCTGGCAATACTTACCGCAGAGCATGGATGAGCAGTTGACAAGAAGTGGCAATATTTAGAGAAACGATCTACCACCACCAAGATTACGTTTTTCCCACGTGAAGTAGGCAAGCCTTCGACAAAATCCAATGAAATATCTGACCATATTTGCTCCGGGACTAATAAAGGCTGAAGAAGACCAGCAGGCTGTAAAGTTTCTGTTTTATGTCTCTGGAAAACATCACAAGCACGAACAAAGTTGCGAATATGATGCTTCATACTCGTCCAATGGAAATCCCTTGCAATCTGAAAAAGTGATTTTTGGTACCCTATATGTCCCTGGTTATGCAAGGCAGTCATGACTGTGTGAATGGAAGGAGAGTTTGATGCAAAGAATATTCGGTGTTTATACAACAGCAACCCATTCTTGACACTCCATTGATCTGATGCAGTACCATTATGGACAGCGGATATTAACTTCTGGACATCTGGAGAATTTCCATGTTCATTTCTGATATCATCAAAAAGGCTCAATTGAGGCATTGAAATGGCAAGAAGCATGGCTTCATCATTATCTCAATGGGATAAGGCATCGGCTGCCGTGTTGAAACAACCCGCCTTTTATTCAACAGAAAATGTGTAACTGAGAATCTTGGCCAACCAATTTTGTTGTGGAGGAGTTAGTGCCTTTTGTTCCAATAAAAACTTCAAACTGTAAGTGATCAGTACGAACTATGAAGTGTTGCCCCCATAGATAAGAGCGCCAATGCCGAATAGCTTTCACTAGACCTATCAATTCTTTTTCATAAGCGGGCAGCGGCTGGTGTTGTCTTGCCAATACTCTGCTAAAGAATGCAATGGGTTTGTTATTCTGTAATAAAACAGCCCCAATAACCAGATCAGACGCGTCACATTCAATAACAAAAGGTTGAGAGAAATCTGGTAGTGCCAAAACGGGTGTAGTTATCATAGCAACCTTGAGTTTTCGAAATCTTGTGTTGATTGATCTGTCCAGATGAATGAATTCTTGTGGGGCATGGCTGTTAATGGTGCAGCAATAGATCCATAATTTTATGCAAGCTTACGATAAAAAGTTGTAGGTTTTGACCATTCAGTCATGGCTGAAATTTTGACATCAGCGGTGATGAGGTGGCCCAAATAGCAATTTTAGTTTGGGCAAATGAACACTCAATTGCTTCAGGAAAAGATGATGATCTGAGAGTAACTTGAAGACAAGTCGCAGATGATGCATATGTTCGACCCAGGTGCGACCATACACAAGAATATCATCAAAAAACCCCAAAATAAATTTTCTCAAGTGAAGTTGAAATACCTCATTCATTAATGACAGGAAAGTAGATAGAGCATTGGTTAAGCCAAAGGGCATAACCAAAAACTCAAAATGTCCATGGTGAGTACGAGCATCAGTTTTCTCCACATCCTCATCTTTCATCCAAACTTGATAATAACCTTGGCGTGAGTCTAATTAGGAGAAATATTTAGCCCCAAACGGTTCCTCCAACAATTCTTCAATTACTGGAATAGGAAACTTATCTTTGATGGTTTTTGCATTCAACTTGCGATAATCAATGCACATACGCCAGGAACCATCAGATTTAGGAACAAGAAGCACCGGAGAAGAGAATGGAGATTGACTTGGCCGAATCATTCCTTGCTTCAATATCTCTGAAAATTGCCGTTCAATTTCATCTTTTTGATTATGTGGATATCTATATGGTTGAACCACAACAGGTTTTGTCCCTGTTTCAAGAACAATTACGTGGTCACAATCACGTTTAAGAGGGAGCCCTACTAGTTCATGAAAGATGCAAGCAAAATCTTTCAAAATAATCTTCAATTCTTCCCCATTATCTTTGTCGGCCAGCATAACATTGGATTTTGCTTCTTGAGTTGGTTCAGGAGACCTCTCCTAACACCTTGCAACTCCACTTGTTTTCCATTTGTGAAGAATGACATCCACATATCTGTAAGGTCCCATAGTATAGGTCCCAAGGTCTTAAGTCAATTCACACCTAGAACCGTATGAAAGCCACGTAGATTGAGAACCTATAAATTAATATGGAAAGCATAGTTGCCAAACCACATTGTAACTCCTTTGCATTGTCCTGCACTTCTGACCTGCTCTCCATTTGCCACCACTACCCGTAGCCCTTCTCGCTTCTCAACTTGAAGATTGAATTGGGACACAATTTTAGAATTCACAAAACTATGAGTACTTCCAGTATCAACCAATGAGACCACTGGATTTCCTTCCGATTTGCCTTGTAAGCGCATATTTTGTGGAGTTGTGGCACCAATGATGGCTTGCAAAGAAATTTCAGGTTGGTCTGTATTAGGATTTGGCTCTTGTTCCAGAGATTCTTCCTCTTCATCTATGGAATCAATCCAAAATAATTTCTTGCACTGATGGGCCGGAGTGAATAACTTGTCACAATTGTAACAGACCCTTAAGCCGGCTTTCATTCATCTCAGATCTAGTCAATTTTCTCACAAATCTGGTGCGCTGTGGAGGTGAGAAATCTATTGTTTTAGATCTACGGACATCTAAGAGTTGCGAACGAAAAGGTTGCCCCGTACGTTGATTAAGTAGGGATAAACTCATTGCCGTAGCCAAATCTGGAGGATTATGCAACTCAACCTCAATTGCTATATTATCGGCAAGACTGCTGATATGAAGTTCAATTTTTTGAGACTGTGAGTGTACCAGCCCGCGAAACGAACTGCTCAAACTTTTCTTGGTAATCTGCCACAGACCTAATTTGCCATAACTTAGCCAATTCGCCCAACTTCTGACTTCTGATTGGTGGCTCAAAACAAAGGTTATAATGCTGTTTGAATTCACTCCAAGACGGTTGAGGCATATCTATCTCTAGTTGAAGAAACGAAAGTTGTGCATTCCCCTCCAAATGAAAAGAAGCAAGTCCAACTTTTTCTTCCTCTAGAGTTTGTTGGTGTCAAAAGAAGTGTTCACATCCGTTCAACCATCCCAAAGAATCCTGTTGGCCATTAAATCGTGGGAAATCCAACTTTTTATAACGAGGAATGATGGAACTTCCTCCTGTTTCTGATCCTGACCCTCCTACCACTACATTTTTACCCTTCCAACCTCGATTTTGACTGGTGTGTTCAGTGGATTCCTAATCGACCTTCGGATCTTCTAAATCATTTGTAAGTGCGCATCTAAGCGAACATTTATTGCTTCCTGTCTCGCTAAATTGGCTGCATGTTCCTCCTCGAACAGGTTCACCAGTTGTGCCAGTTGATGTTGAATTTGATCTCCCATAACTCCCGGCGCTGATACCAAGTTGTTACGGTCCCCTGTTATAGATCTAGTATGGGACGCTGTAAGACAAAATCAGAGTTAAAGCAACGCGAATTAGGAGTCTGGAAAGAGGTTTTCTTTTTTCAACTTATGGTGCTGGTTCATTAATAGAACCTCCATCTCTTGAGTTAAAGTACTCAAAGAACTGGAAAATTTTCTCGATGTCTTTTTATTGAATTCAAACACACTAAATACAACACTGATGGATTAACCACCCATCTGAAACGAGGAAATAACTTACTACTTAAACTGAAATGAGAAAGTGGAGGAATAACCTCCTTACTGCAAACAACTGCTACACATAAATAGGAAAAATAAAAAACCGCTAAGCTGTAATCATCTACTTTCTAATTGCCTTAAATCTTCTATGTGTAAACCGTTGGTAGACTAAAGGGGTGCAGCCGAATGGATATGATTGATTCATATAATCGGCCTCAACCAATTGGAACAAATAGATGGTTTATTGATTGATCTTAATTTATTACTAAACTAAGCTTGGTGGGGAGCTGTTGGACTTATGATGGTTTTTAATCTGCCTATTTTACTGTTCGAGCAACATCAAGTTGAAATCTATTGGGATATCGGTTTGCTATGGCGTTTGAGATGAAGTCCAAATGTTGATGGGTTCACTCAAACAACGTCCCACAGCTGTTCTTGAATTTATGAAGCAGTAATGAGAGGGGAATAGATGAAAGGAAGGGGAGGAGAAATATGGCTAAACCAATTGGAGAATGGTGAGGAGACCACAGTTTTATAAGACAATTGAGGGTTAGGCAATGGAGAATAAATTGGAGTAAAGGTTGCCAAGGATCTTGAAAGAAGAGAAAAAATGTATCTTCAAAGATTGATAAACAAAATTCTGCCTCCCAATTTCTTATGTCTATCTGTTGTCCTTTGTTAACAACCTAACATCACCGTCAACAATTTTGTAAATTTGTAAGAAATTTCAGTGAAGGCTGCTTTATTTCTTTTGATCATTCTTACTCTTTCTGCTCTTTGCTTTTGCCTTTTAACGTCCACTTCAAACGGTCTCTGACTGGTCTGGCCGGCGACGGCGTAGAAGCGCCGGAAACAGTTGAAGCCTCCCTTTTCTTCCTCATCCCTTCTCTCTCTCTCCCCAAGTCCTTCTCCTTCCCCTCCCCCAGTTACTGTCATCTAGCCACTGCTATCGCCGGCGGATCTAGTGTCTTCGCCGGCTCGACTCTGGCTACGGAGGATTTGTGAAGTATCGGTCAGAACCGGTGTAAAGCAGGAGGTAAGACGTCAACCGGTGACCAGCTTCCGGCAAAACCAGGAAGAAACTCAGGTGACTGTCCGGCGACGTGCAGCCAGCCTATTTCCGGCGACTTTTCTCCAGCAACCAATTTCGAGATCAAAATTTGCCGTGACCGGCATACGCAGGAGTCTTCGGTGACATCCGAACTTTACTACTTAGTTGTTTTACATTCTAGTTTCTTCGTAATTTTATTTTCGATTTTCTGTGATTATTGTTGTGCCTGGTCTGGTTATTGATAGATATTGTTGTGTAGTTTTGTGCGGGCCTGCTACTGTTGACCTACGATTTTCCTACTGTTCCTTTGTTCTGTTGGTGGAGTTTTGTTTGTTTTTATTTTATCACGTATTTTCGGTGTTGATTAATCTGCCTGTTAATTTAGTGCCTACTATTTGTTGTTTGTGTATTTTAGTGATATTCTGTGCTTTGCGGGTGCCTTTACTATTGTGTACCTTTATCTTGTTGTCCGGTATTGAGTAGTGGCTTTGGGGGTAAATGGTGGAATAGGGTCATGTCCTGTGGTGTTGGGGTCCGGTGTTGGGGTCAGGTGGAGAGGCGAAGGTATTAGGGAAGGGGTTTAGAGAGATGATAGGTTGAGGGTAGGGTCGTGGAACATAGGGACCCTTCAGGGTAAGTCGATAGAGCTGGTTAAGATCCTTAGGAAGAGAAGGATCAATATTGCGTGTGTCCAGGAGACTAAGTGGGTAGGTTCTAAGGCTAGGGATGTGGACGGGTACAAGTTGTGGTATTCGGGTAATGAGAGGCGTAGGAATGGTGTAGGTATATTAGTGGATGAAGAGCTTAGGGAGCAGGGAGTGGAGGTTAATAGGGTTAGCGATAGGGTGATGACTATTAAGTTAGTCATTGGGGGGCTTACGGTGAACATCTGTTGTGCTTATGCGCCACAGGTGGGCCTGGACGAAGAGGAGAAGAGATTTTGGGAGGTTTTGGACGAGGTGGTTAGTAGCGTGCCTAGCTCGGAGAAGATTTTCATAGGAGGGGACTTCAATGGGCACATCGGGGCTTTACCGGTAGGATATGGGTAGGTACTTGGAGGCTTTGGTTGAGGATAGGAATGATGCAAGAGCCGCTCTTTTGGATTTTGCGAGGGCCTTTGAGTTGGTGGTAGTGAACTCCTGTTTTCCGAAGGAGGAGCATCTGGTTACTTTCTGTAGTAGGTTAGCCAAGACGCAGATTGACTTTTTGCTGCTTAGGAAGGGGGATAGAGCTTTGTGTAAGGATTGTAAGGTATTTTCGAGTGAGAACCTTTCGACCCAGCATAGACTTCTGGTGATGGACTTGATTATTAAGAAAGGAAAAAAGAGAAGGGGTAGGGAGGGTCGACCTAGAGTTAGGTGGGGTGACCTGACACCGGCTACTGCTTTGGAGATAGGGGCGAGGTTGGAGGGGATGGGGACTTGGGAATGTAGGAGGGACGTGGATAGTATGTGGGATACGGCTGTGAGTTGCATCAAGGAGACAGCTAGAGAGGTTTTGGGTGCCTCGAGGGGTTGGTCTGGCCCGCATCGGGGGGATTGGTAGTGAAATGAAGAAGTTAAGAAGAAGGTGGAGTCGAAGAAGATGGCTTACGTAAAGTTGATTCAGGGTAAGGATGAAGAGGAAAGACGGTTGAGCAGGGAGGAGTACAAGTTAGCTAGGAAGGAGGCTAAGTTAGCGGTAACCGCTGCTAAGACGTTAGCGTTTGAGAGATTGTATGAGGGACTAAAGGAGAAGGGCGGGGAGAAAAGGCTGTATAGGCTTGCCAAAGCTAGGGAGCGTAAGGGTCGGGATCTGGACCAGGTTAAGTTCATTAAGGGGGAGGATGACAGAGTTTTGGTAGATGACGTTCTTATTAAGAAAAGATGGCAGTCGTATTTTCATAGGCTCCTGGATGATAAGGGGACAGAGGCATTGTACTAGGGGAGTTGGAGCACACTGAAGAATATATAGATTTCGGCTATTGTCGGCGTTTTAAGGTGGAGGAGGTCTGTGAGGCTATTCGCAAGACGCGAAGAGACTGGGCGACGGGGCCCGATGAGATTCCGGTGGATTTTTGGAAGTTTGCAAGCGGGACGGGGTTGGGTGGTTGACCGACTTATTCAACAACATTTTTAAGTCCGCTAAGATGCCCGAGGCGTGGAGATGGAGCACGATGATTCCTCTTTATAAGAACAAGGGTGATATTCAGAGTTGCAACTACTACCGAGGTATTAAGTTGTTGAGTCACACGATGAAGATTTGGGAGAGGGTGGTGGAGCGGAGGTTGAGGAAGATAGTGTCAATTTTGGAGAATCAGTTTGGTTTTATGCCTGGTCGCTCGACGACTGAGGCAATTCACCTAGTGCGGAGGCTGGTTGAGCAGTATATAAAGAGGAAGAGGTACCTGCACATGGTGTTTATTGACTTGGAAAAGGCGTATGACAAAGTCCCTAGGGAGGTTCTTTGGAGATTCTTGGGGTGAGGGGGTCCCTGTGAGGTACATTTGTTCGATTAGGGACCTGTACGAGGGGGCAAAGACTCGGGTAAGGACTGTGGGAGGGGATTCCGAGCATTTTTCGGTACTTACTGGGTTGCACCAGGGTTCGACTCTGAGTTCGTTTTTATTCGCCGTGGTAATGGATGTGTTGACACGGAGTATTAAAGGTGAGGTGCCATGGTGTATGCTTTTTGCGGACGATGTAGTCTTGATTGATGAGTCACATCGAGGTGTTAACGATAAGTTGGAGGTTTGGAGACAAACCCTAGAAACTAAAGGTTTCAAGTTGAGTAGGACAAAGACGGAGTACTTGGAGTGTAAGTTTAGTGACAGGAGGCAAGAAGACGAGGTGGTAGTGAAGTTGGAGTCTCAGGTGGTTTGTAAGAGGGATAGTTTTAAGTACCTTGGGTCTATGATTTAGGGGAATGGAGAGATTGACGAGGATGTCTCTCACCGTATTAGGGCGGGTTGGTTGAAATGGCGGCTCGCCTCGGGAATTCTTTGCGATAAGAAGGTGTCTCCCAAGCTTAAAGGCAAATTCTACAGAGTTGCAGTACGGCCGGCTATGCTGTATGGCGCAGAGTGTTGGCCTGTTAAGAATTCTCATGTCCAGAAGTTGAAGGTGGCAGAAATAAGGATGTTGCATTGGATATGTGATATCACGAGGGCTGACAGGGTTAGGAATGAGACTATTCGGGACAAGGTGGGAGTGGCATCGGTGGAGGATAAGATTCGGGAAGGGAGGCTGAGATGGTTTGGGCATGTGATAAGAAGGGGCACGGATGCTTCAGTTCGTAGGTGTGAGAGGTTGGCCTTGGATGGTTTCAAGCGGAGTAGGGGTAGACCGAAGAAATACTGGAGAGAAGTGATTAGACATGACATGGAGCAATTACGGCTCACTGAGGACATGACCCTCGATAGGAAGGTTTGGAGGAAGAGTATTAGGGTAGAGGGCTAAGGGGTGTGGTCAAGTCATAGGCGGGAGTTAGGTGAGTTTCGTGTCGCTTGGTTGGTAGTGCTAGGGTTGGGGGGAGGGTGGTGCCTTTTGTTGGTTAATGTACTTTTTTGGGGTTGTTGTACTGTTGTTATTTTATCATGTTGTATGTTTGCGATGTTTGACTAAGGTCATGGTCCTTTTTCTTGAGCCGTAGGTCTATCGGAAACAACCTCTCCACTTCTTCGGATGTAGTGGTATGGACTGCGTACATTCTACCCTCCCCAAACCCCACTATATGGGAATATACTGGGTTTGTTGTTGTTGTAAGAAATTTCAGTGAACAGGGCCGCAAGCTTCCACAAAATGGTTCTGGCTCATAGGATGTTTCTGGAAAGTTTTTTATCTGTTTGACCAAATTAAGAAGCTCTGGTTGTTGTTATTCTGAAGGGGAGCCTTGGAGTAACTGGTAAAGTTGCTTCCATTTGACCAGGAGTTCATGGGTTCAAGCCTTGGAAACAGCCTCTGGCAGAAATGCAAGGTAAGGCTGCGTACGATACATCCTTGTGGTGGGGCCCTTCCCCGGACACCGCGCATAGCGGTAGCTTTAGTGCACCGGGCTGCCCTTTTTGGTTGTTGTTATTCTCTGTGCTCCTTTTGGCCGCTCCTAAATCATTTTTCCTAATTACTGCTTTCTGTTTTAGCTTATATATGGCTACTCTTTTATAACCGAGAAATCTGTGAGGGCCTGGGGCACGGTTTGAAATTTGTATAATTGGCCTGCCCCAGATTATAAATGACTTTGCCGGTGCATATAGAACTCATATACCAACATTAAATTGCTAATTGGGTTATTCTGCAAGAGATGCAGCTGAATTATTTGTTAGTATTTAACCGTGAGAAAAATTGGCAAACAAGCATTTGCCTAGCAGCATATAGGTAACAACTAAACGGGTAGGAGATTTTGTGGTATTGTGATCATCATTGGTAATAGATTGCGTCATATATCTTTTTGCTCCTTAATTTATACACGTGTGATTTTACTAGTCATTCATAACGTTGACCTGGCATCTCAGTTAATACAAATATCTTTGAACATATGATACATCTAGCTTTATTGACCATGTTGCATGAGCTAATGAACTAATTGGCTTTCTTTCATTGCTCAGTAGATAAACAACGTGGGGACCAATATTCGCAAAGCTATGGTGGATTTTACAGCCGAAGAGTTTTCCACCCTCATGGCAACAAATTTTGAATCTGGTTTTCATCTGTGTCAGCTGGCCTATCCCCTTCTGAAAGCATCTGGGGCTGGAAGTGTTGTGTTCACTTCTTCTGTCTCAGGTTTTGTCTCATTGAAATCTATGTCTGTACATGGAGCAACAAAAGGTAATATCTCTCCATTTAAAAAACTTCAAGGTTGATATGGAGTGTCGTGATGAAATATTAAAATTTCATCATCTTTTTCGATTGAATGTTGTCCACAGGAGCAATTAATCAACTTACAAAATATTTGGCATGTGAGTGGGCTAAAGACAACATCAGGTGTAATGCTGTTGCACCTTGGTACATAAAAACATCCATGGTGGAGCAAGTAATTCCACAATTTCTTTTTTTTTCAGTAATCCAATTATAAATGTCGTTATCATTGATGAACTGTGTTCCGTTAGATATTCGCTGAGGTTTTCTTTGGTCTACAATATATGTATCCTAATCTGTCTAGGATACCAGTATCATGTATTTGAATTTCACATCTTTACACTTGGCAACATTAAATTGTTACATGTTTTTTTTCAATTTTTAAGGAGGTTCGTATGCAAGAGTATTTATATGCTTCTAAATGCCAATCTTTATGCTTTTTCATGCTAAACCCTGACAAATAACTGTGGAGAAAAGGAAACAAAACTGAGTACCGAAAGAGTGCGTTCTTTTTCTTTTTTTTAGAAAAAATCAGGTTAGCTTAACAAAGGGAGTGGGTTCTTGGGGGTGGAGAAATGGTCAACTAAGGTTCTGTGTTACGTCCAAACGCGCATGCAGTGCGTGGTCGTACAAGCAATATAATAGCTCTTTCAAGACAGATATCGAACCCACAAGGACTTGTGATTTAGCGATCTGTCTAATTAATTTGTACTGCGATTTCAAGCAAGTGTATAAGTAATCAAATAAGTTGTTTGATTTTGTAGTTCTAGAACTAATAATAGAATAACAAGTTGATTAAAGATGTTGTAATCAATATTTAGGAGCTATTCCAGGGTTAAGGCATTTCTTGCAATCATATATAACATGTCTTTTTCATAGGTTAAGTAGTCTATCTGGTTGTTGATTTACGGAGTTGATATTATGTTTATCTTCCGATCCTCGAATCATCTACCTAAATTGACTTCACAATTACATCGTTGAGCGAAAATGTGATGACTCAATTTAGATGCATGAAGATATCCTCCTTTGTGGTAATTGAATGAGGCGTTCTAGGTATATTCCTATCCTAGACGCAAATCTACCCTTTCTTTTATTAAAGAAGAGATCTCGCTCCCTAAACTCTTTGTTTTATATTGATGATTCTCCTTCCGGATTCACACAAAGATCATAAATATATTTTCAATTTCGAAAAAAAAAAGATTGTAAATATATTTCAATTCTGGCGAAACACCAAAATAGTAAGAGCAAGAGCATAGGAACAACCAATATGATAGATCTACCAAATCAAAATTATGCTACACAATTATATGCTTAGCCTCAATCCCAGTACAAGGGTTTTTGCCACTCATACTAACAAAAACACAAGAATTCAGTGTTTTCATTTAAAGAAGAGACTAAGAAATTCAAAGAGAAAAGAAACTTAATGGTGAAACTTTGTTCTCTGCTTTGTGCCTCAATAAACAAAGACCAACCGTTGCAAAAACGTGGAGGAAGGGTTTATATTGTAGTGGGAAAATACCCGTCATCCTATTGGGTTTCGGATTACAAAAATAAGACAAAATCCGGGTCGGGGTAGGCCTTGGCACGGCGTGCCAGTGGTAGTGCCGGCTGCCCAAAATTGTTCTTCTTTGGCGTGGCATGTGATACACAAAAATGAGGCATGTCACATTATCAGTTACTGCTGTACATGTCACCAAGTTAGTTAGTCCAGATCAGCAGTTAGTTACCCGAGTTAGTTGGAGTAGTTAGTGGGTATCTCATTCAGTTAGTGTCTAGAAGGTTCTCAAGTCAATATATAGAGAATTGTACACAAATGACCAAGCATTATGATTAATATTCTCAATTATTAATTCAATTTCTATTTCATCTTCTTTTTATCTTCCATTAATGAGCTGATCTACTTGAGTAATCTCGGTAATTACTCCTGTGCAGTTACTGAATTTCGGAATCCATCAGGGTTTCCCTGATTTCAGCTATCAGTGGTATCAGAGCCATTGATTCTCGGCAACAATGGCGAAGGAAGGTCGTGCAAATGGTGATTCGGGGAGTGATTCAACAGGGCATGGAGGTGATTTTAAGGAATTGATGTAGAAATTGGAATTCTCAACTCTGAAGTGGCTAATTTGAAGCAATTGGGTCGAATAGTTACGGAATTGAAGGAGCAAATGGTGACGAATCGCAGGGGTAGTTCACCTGTCGAGGTCGGACTCGGAACTTCGAGGGAAAGACAACCATGGGAGGAGGAATTTAGGGATTCCAATCCAATGGGATTTCAGAAACAGGGTATCTCCAGATATGCTAAACTGGATTTCCCAAAGTTTTCAGGGGATGATGTGAAGTCATGGTTGTTTAAGGTTGAACAACAACTTTTCAGTTTTGATGAAGTTCCGATGGAGAAAAGAATTGGTTTAACTGCCGTGCACCTGGAAGGTGAAGCAATACAATGGCATCAGTCTTTTTGAGGTACAGGCAATACACTTCCCCTCCTACTTGGAATGAATACGTAGTAGCACTGGTGGAAAGATTTGGGTTGGATTTTGATGATCCAATGGAGGAAATTAAAGAAATTAAGCAAACGGGATCAGTAAGAGAGTACCATGCTTTGTTTGAAAGTATGTTAACCAGAGTCAAGTTGTCCCAAGAAAATGCAACCAGCTGCTTCCTTGGAGGGCTTAAGAAAGAGGTAAACATGTTGTAAAATTGACTCATCCCACTTCTTTACCCCAATTGTATAGATCTGCTAGGATGCAAGAAGCATACTTGAGGCTCAAGCTAAACTGTACAAGCATACAACAACTAGTTTTAGCTCATCCTATAGGAAGTTCAATGATCAGAGGTCTCAATCTAAGACATTCTTGAGAATCATGGTTCTGAAAGAACTGAGGGAAAGCCAAATGTTAACAGGAAAAGGCTGAGTTTAGATGAGATCAATGAGAAGAGATCTAAAGGCTTATGTTATTTTTGCAATGAAAAATATGCCCCAGGTCATAAGTGCAAAAACTTGAAACAATTATATCTTCTTGAGGTTGAAGAAGTAGAAGATGGGCAAGACTATGCAGAAGATGAGAATCATGAAGAGAAAGATGAGGCAATACTTCCACAGATGGAGCAAATGGAGATTTCCATTCATGCACTTAATGGTTCTTTAGGCTTTAGAACATTGAGGGTAACCGGATATCATGCAAAAAGGCCCTTACATATTTTAGTGGATACTGGGAGTTCTCACAACTTCATTGATCCTGAAGTTGTGAAGCTGTTAGGCTGTACCACCAAGACAACTGCACCACAGATGGTAGCAACAACTAATGGAAATGGAATGAAGGTGGACAAGGTTTGTCAGATCTCGTGGTTGTAACAAGGGGCACTGCTGAGTTTTTGTTATTACCCTTGGGGTCTTGTGGTGTAGAATTGGGGGTTCAATGGCTTCTAACACTAGGGGGCATCAAGATGAATTTCAGAAAATTGACGATGGAGTTCATGTACAAAGGCAAAAAGCATGTTCTGAGGGGATCAGGCAAGCAGTTGGAAGCTTTAAGTGGTGGGAGAATGGAGAAACACTCGGGCAATGGATCACAACTCTTCATGATTCAGGTGATACCAGCAATGTGTTATACGTTAAAATGTGCTACAGTAGAATCCAAAGAAAATGTCACAGAACAACCTAAGCTAATAGAGTTATTACTTTAAGAAGTTGTTTGATGAACCTACTACACTACCACCTCGTAGGGGTGTATTTGACCACAGAATTGTCTTACACTCTGCTACTGAACCTGTGAATAAAAGGCTTTATAGATATCCATCTGTCAAGAAGGATATAATTGAGGGGTTAGTACAACAGATGCTAGATCAGGTGATAGTGCAACCTAGTTGCAGTCCCTTTGCTTCTTCTGTGGTCTTAGTTAGACTACAACACTATGAAAAACAAATTTCCTATTCCTATTGTTGAGGATTTGCCGGATGAGCTAGGAGGTTCCAAAATATTTTCCAAGATTGATCTAAGATGTGGATATCATCAACTAAGAATGACACTTGAAGATGTTCCAAAGACTGCATTTAGGACTCACTCTGGGCATTTTGAATACTTAGTGGTGCCATTTGGATTGTCCAATGCACCAACAACCTTTCAAGGACTCATGAATACAGTGTTTAAAGCTTTTCTCAGGAAATTTGTGTTAGTATTCTTTGATGACATCCTGATATATAACAAGAGTTTTGATGATCACATAGCCCACTTAAGAGCTGTTTTTCTTACAGTGTAGCAACATCAGTTGTTTGCTAAACAGTCTAAGTGTTTCTTTGGTGTTAAAAGATTGAATACTTAGGCTATTTTATCTCAGAAGAGGGGAGGGGGTATCTACTGATCCTTTAAAGGTTGCAACAGTCAAAAACTGGTCTTACCTACTAATCTCAAGCAGCTAAGGGGTTTCCTTGGTTTAGCAGGATATTACAGGACATTTGTTCAAGGTTTTGGTATTATTAGCAGACCATTAAATGATCTATTAAAGAAAGATTACTTCAAGTGGTCATTTGAAGCTACTTCAGCTATGGAACAACTCAAGGATGCACTCACTCATGCCCCTATTTTAGCTTTACCGAATGCAGGCAAGACCTTTGTTGTGGAGGCTGATGCTAGTGGATCTGGAATTGTTGTGTTGATGGAACAAGGTCACCCCATAGCCTTTATCAGTAGGTCTCTTTCCCCTAGGCATGCTGCGATGTCTGTCTATGATAGAGAACTCTTAGCCATTGTTTATGCAGTAACCAAATGGTCTCAATATTTGTTAGGACAGATTAGAAAGCTCTAAAGTATTTTATAGAGCAAACATTACACACAAACTCGCAGTGGTTGACTAAGCTGATGCCTTTTGATTACAGTATTGAATATAAGAAGGGGGTTGACAATAAAGCAGCTGATGCATTATCAAGAGTCACTGGTGCTGAATTGTTGACACTGGTTATTACTAATACCAATTCTAACTTGTTGCAAGCTATTACTCAATGTTGGGGCTACTGATACTGAGGTGTAGGCTATTATCTCTAAATTGCAGGCTGATCTTACTACTAAAACTCAGTTCTCTTGGAATCACAACCAACTTGGAAGAAAGGGTAAGTTGGTGGTAGGAAATGTTCCTCAGTTGAGGAAAAATATCATAACTTTGTGGCATTCTACTGTCAGTGGGGGTCATTCAAGTGTAGAGGCTACCTTGAAGAGATTGCTTACACTATTCTATTGGAAGGGTATCAAAATGATGTCAAGAAGTTTGTGTTGACATGTGATGTTTGTCAAAGGAGTAAAGCTGATCTTGCAGCTTCACTTGATTTATTACAACCTTCACCTATTCCTGAGGTAGTATGGTCTCAACTCAGCGTGGATTTCATTGATGGACTTCCTAAATCAAATGGTTATGCGGTTATTCTGGTAGTAGTTGATAGACTAAGCAAGTATGCCCACTTTATTCCTCTTAAACACCCATACACTGCTCAATCTGTGGCTAAACCTTTCCTTAAGGAGGTAATAAAATTGCATGGTTTTCCTGACAACATAACTAGTGACAAAGATGATTTCTTAGTACATTTTGGCAGGAACTCTTTTCTTTACAAGGAGCTCAACTTAACACTTCCTCAGCTTACCATCCTCAATTTGATGGACAAACTGAGGTAGTAAACAGGTGTCTGGAAACATATTTGAGGTGTTTTTGTGCTGTTGATGCAACTAATTGGGCTGAATATTTGCCCTTGGCTGAGTATTGGTATAATACCTCTCATCATAGCTCTATTCGGACCACACCCTATGAAGCACTATATGGAAGGCCTCCACCTCTTCATTTACCTTATTTACCTGGTGAGTCTGCTTCTGCAGAGGTGGATAACACTCTCTTAAGTAGAGAACTCAGACTGCAGCTCCTGCAACATCTCTTGGCTTGAGCACAAAATCGGATGACAGGCTGATTCCCATAGGTCTGAGAGGTCTTTTGATGTTGGTGATTGGGTGTATTTCAAGACTCAATCTTATAGACAAACTACTGCGACCAATATACCTTTGCACAAATTGGCTTCTAGATACTATAGGCCTTTTCAAATTGCTAAGAAGGTTGGATCTGTGGCTTATACTTTACTCCTTCCCGCTGGGGTCAAAATTCATCCAACTGGACATGTTTCTCTACTCAAAAAGTGTCATCAAATCCCTGCTCAAATATCTTATCCGCCTGTGACTGATATAGCTAGCCCCTATTGCCCTCAACCTGCTGCTATACTTCAAAGGAGAATGGTAAATAAGGGTAACAAGGCTGTTGCTCAAGCCTTGGTGCAATGGGAAGACCTCCCTGCTGACTGTGCTATTGTTGCTTTACATACTAGATTTCTTCATTTTGATCCGTAACTCGTTTACATCCTTGAGGACAAGGATCTTTTCGACCAAGGGAGTACTGAAACACAAAAATGCAGCATATCACATTATTAGTTACTGCTGTACGTGTCACCAAGTTAGTTAGTCCAGGTCAGCAGTTAGTTTGCCCGAGTTAGTTGGAGTAGTTAGTGGGTATCTCATTCAGTTAGAGTCTAGTAGGTTCTCAAATCAATATATAGAGAATTCTACACAAGTGACCAAGCATTATGAATAATATTCTCAATTGTTAATTCAGTTTCCATTTCATCTTCTTCTTATCTTCCATTAATTGAGCTGGTCTACTCGAGTAATCTCCGTAATGACTCCTGTGCAGTTACTGAATTCTCGGAATCCATCAGTGTTTCGCTGATTTCAGCTATCAACATGCCTTTGGATGCACCAGTTGCTGCCATCTGGAGTTGAGCTCTTGGAGTGGCATGCCTGGCAGTACGCCAACTTGATTTTTCCTGGTACTCATCCCAAGTAGCATTCTTGGTTGCGAGCGCATTAGCGCATAATGCTCTGATGCGATGTGATGCAAGGCTGTGACGCTTCAAGTTATTGATGCGAGGCCACCTGACTGAATCGGGCGCATAACCCTCTATTGCGTGGTGCCCAGCGATGCGAGATGCGAGCCGTGCGCTCACATCTTGTTGTTTTTATTTGTAGGGCTATTTTTAAATTCAAAAAAAGAGTTGGGTTAATTTTTAAAGTTAGAAAGAGATGCGACGTCACTAGTACGATTTTTTATGGTTAGCGACATCACTGAAGCAGCAGCTGCAACTTCTCTTCTTCTTCACTTAAGTTGCAACATCACTACTGCGCCTGCTCTGTTTTGCTATTGCTCTGTTAAGGTAATTTTTCTTCTTCTTCTTCCTTCATTCTTCTCTGTTTTGCTGCTTTGTTTCTGTTCTTTTTTTTTCTTTTTTTCACTTCTGCTCTTTTTCCTTCGTCTTTAGTGTTTTGCTCTTGTTTTTTTTTTGTTACCGATGCTCTGTTTTTCTTCCTTCTTCTTCCTTGTTCTTTTTCTGCATTTTCCTCAATTTTTTCCCTCTGTTTTTTGTTGTTGTTTCTTTCTCTTTTCTTTCTGTTGCGACTTTTGTTTGATTTGTTTGTTATACTTTCTTTACAACAATTTTAAATGTGTGATCTGGCTTGGAAATATGGTAAAAGGGCAAGTGAGATCAATAGGAAGAAAGTTACATGTGTTTTTTGTGGCATGACGTTTAATGGTGGAGCTTTTCGCCATAAACAACATCTTATTGGCAATTGTACTGATGTGTAGCAATGTAAGAAGTGTCCGAATGCTGTGAGAAAAGAAATTAAAGAGTATGTTGAGCGAAAAAAGGACCTAAAATGTCAAATGTTATCTCCACCACAAGTTACTAATCTTGACGATGATGATGAAAGAAAGGAGAAGCTGCTGACAGTGTTCAAGGAAGCATGGTGCGGAAAAAAGTGACAAGGCTTTGCATCATGCACCGCATTATGCGTGGTGCGATGTGACTACATCACTGAAGTGAAGTGCAATTTAATAGAAAAAAGACCTAATAGAGCATTCAAACAGTAAGTTATAACTTATAACTGAAAAGACCACAGCAACTATGTATTAATAATAAAGACAATATATATAAGAAAAAGTTTTAAATGAAACACCAAGATCACAGAAACACCCATTGCAAGAAACAAAACAGTTCAACAAAGCAAAACAAACCAAAAAAAGAAGAAAAAACAAATCTAAATTAATAATGTTTCAATTTAAAGCTCTTTTAGTTCATTAAGATTGTCCAAATCTTTTATTCCTTCAGTATCACCGTAATGCTCATCATTTTCAACTTCCCCATCTCTTGTTGAAGTAGCAATTTCTTTTCCCTTAATTGTATAAGCTTGAAGTACTACCCCTTACACCATACCCACGCTCATCAACTCCATTTGCCTCAGCAACAACGCCCCAAGTGAAGTCAGTATTTCCATAAAAAATTGATTAATCTTCAGCATTCTCAATTCCAGTTAGCCATTCATTGGCATCATCAATGTTGTCCAAGCTAATTGGATCATATCCATTGCGAGTGTTGTAGCGACGCCTTAATGTTCTGTTGTACTTTATGAACAAGTCATTGAGGTGCTTTAGAGTTAGTCTATTCCTCTTTTTGGTATGGATCTACGAATAAATATTGGCAAGTATAAAGTCAAGACATTTGAGATATAATGTACTTATCTCAATATACTAAAACTTTTCTTTAACTCTTACGTGTGCGAACACGCTTCAATTTCTTTCACACCCAGATTCGCTACAAGTTAAGACCAAAAATTCTGATGGCAAACTTTTGTAACTCTGAGTTTCTGAACCATAAAGCCTCTACCATTCAACTATTTAAGTAAAGTAATTATTCAAATTTGCAATTATAAAGAAATAACTTAAAGTGTTAATTTAATAAAAACGTAGAAGGCTAAGTTACTCGGACTCTTCACTTTTGGTGTCGCACCGTGTCGACATGACATGGTTGTGGGTGCGGGATCCGTACCCGATCTGGTGAATCGATTTTGGGTACTTTGACCAACATTGATTGGAAAAGTCCGAACAGATTTAAGAAATTTTGTAATAAAAACAAAAGCTAAGGTGAAATTGAAGAAAATTGAATACCTTGTATATAGAAATTTCTATGTTATTGCTTTTCTTTTTATCTCCTTCCAAGATTTTCTTCTTGAACAACATTTTTTCCTCAAGTTTTTCATATAATATCTCATAATTTATGTTTTATAACTCTATTTTTAGATATTTAAATTATTTTTTGCCGAAATCCCGCACCCGTATCCATTCTAAGATCCAGATCCCCGAATCTTTATATTGAGACCGCGAAGGATCCGACCTCTAGATCCGTACCCGTATCAGACACCTGCACCCGAGTCCGAGCAACTTAGGTAGAAGGAGCCATTTACTTGGTGACTTCTTGTCTCTTTGTCTTATGGTGGTTGGTATTGCAAAAAGTCCCTCAGCATTTTGGTAAGAACTAATCTGATCGGTTATTTTATCTTGCATATCTTTATCACCAATTATCTTTGCAATGCACGTATGGAATTCCATCATCAAACTCTTATTTAGTAAATCATCCTTACGATTATAATAGAGTGATGGGTTTAAGATATTACTAGTTGCATGCAACGGTTTGTGGAGTTGATCACTCCACTTTTTATCAATGATCTCAAAAACATTTGCATATTTATGCTCGGTAAAAAAAAAATTTAATAGCCTCCTTAGCCTTACTCATCGCTTCATAAATGTATAACCCATTGATGGTTTTGCCTCACCATCTACCAAATGAAGAACTGTAATCAAGGAACCACATACTTTAAGAGCATAGGTAACATTGTTCCAAAAGTAGAATGAAAGCATTGTCCGTGCAGCTTCGTTTCCTAACACTTCTTTTGTAAATTTACTATTATTTCATTCTTCTGAAATGAACATGGTTCTCAAATTTGACTTTTGCTTCAACATCCTCTGCAAGGTCAAGAAAGTAGTAGCAAATCTAGTCTTGCCAGGTTTCACCAAGTTTCTTTGATTAATGAATCTTCTCATCATATTCAACAACAAAGACCTTTGAACAATGTAAGAGTGCACCTTAACTGCCTTAATGAAAACACCTTGAAAGGGTCTTTGCTTGAAAATATCTTCGAATATCAAATTCACACAATAGGCTACACATGGAGGCCAATATATGTGCAGGAACACTCCTATTAGCATAGAACCTGCCTTAACATTTTCAGCTGCATTATCTGTAACCACTTGAACAACATTCTTTGGTCCAATCTTCTCTTATGTTATTCTTAAATAAAGAGAGCATTTTGATGGAATCAGTGGATGAGTCGCTGACATCGATTGACTCAAGAAATAAGCTTCCTCTCGGAGAATTCACCAACATATTTATGATCGTTTTTTGGTTTTTGCTGTCCACTTATCCATCATAATGAAACATCCGAACTTGTTCCATTCCACCCGATGCTCCTCCACGATTTTGTCTCTTCCGCTTCTTTATTTAGATAAGTGACACTAACATTATACTAAGTGGGGGTGGCTTCATCCTTGGACCATATTGGACTATGACCTCAATCATGTCTGCAAAAGTGTCGTAATTGACACAATTGAAGGGCAGCCCTGCATCATACAACCATCGTGAAAAGGCCACAATAGCACGATCCCTCAAAATTTCCTTGGCCGTAGCCTGGAAATTCTTACTACTTTTTCCTGAATCATTTCCTGGCTTCAACGGAAAGTAAGTATCTATTGGACCTTTCGTACCGATTGATCTATTACTTGAAGAAACTGATGCATTTTGTGATTGTTTTTGTGATTTTGAAGTGACAAATCAGCAGTTTCTCCTTCCTCTATTTCATCATCATTAAGATTAGTAACTTGTGGTGGAGATAACATTTGACGTTTTAGGTCCTTTTTTCGCTCAATATACTCTTTAATTTCTCTTCTCACAGTATTCGGACACTTACACTGTTGCACATCACTACAATTACCAATAAGATGTTTATGGCAAAAAGCTCCGCCATTAAACGTCAAGCCACAAAAAACACATGTAACTTTGTTCTTATTGGTCTCACTTGCCCTTTTACCATATTTTCAAGCTGGAACAAACATTTAAAATTGATGTAAAGAAAGCATAAGAAACAAATCAAACAAAAGTCTCAACAAAAAGAAAAGAGAAAGAAACAGCAGCAGAAAACAGATGGAAAAAAATTGAGGAAAACAGAGAAAAAGAAGAAGGCAAAAAACAGAGCATAAGTAAAAAAAAAAAACAAAGAAAACAGTAAAGAAGAAGAATAGCAGAAGTGAAAAAAAGAACAGAAATAAAGCAGCAAAACAGAAGGACGAAAGAAGAAAAATTACCTTAATAAAGTAGCATCAAAACAGAGCAGGAGCAGTAGTGATGTCGCAGCTTCAATGAAGACGAAGAGAAGTCGCATCTGCTGCTTCAGTGATGTCGCTAACCCTAAAAAATCGTACTAGTGATGTCGCGTCTCTTTCTAACTTTAAAAATTAACCCGACTTTTTTTTTTTAATTTAAAAATAGCCTTACAAATAAAAACAACAAGATGTGAGCACATCGGCTCGCATCATGCAATAGAGGGTTATGTGCCCAATTCAGTCAGATTGCCTTACATCAATAACTTGAAGTGTCATTGCATCGCATTATCCGCTGATACGAGCGCATCAGAGAACACTGGTTGCTGATTTGTCACTTCAAAATCACAAAATACATCAGTCTCTTCAAGTTATGGATCAACCGGTATGAAACGTCCTACAGATACTTTCTGTTGAAGCTAGGAAATGATTCAGAGAAAAGTGGTAAGAATTTTCAGGCTGTGGCCAAGGGAATTTTGAGGGATCGTGCTTTGCGGCCTTTTCATGGTGGTTGTATGATGCAGGGCTGCCCTTCACTTGTGTCAATTACTACACTTTTGCAGACAAGATCTAGGCCAATATGGTCCAGGGATGAAGCCACCCACTTAGCATGACGTTAGTGTCACTTATCTAAATAAAGAAGTGGAAGAGACAAAAAAATTAAGGAGGAGCATCGGGTGGAATGGAACAAGTTCGGATGTTCCATTGTGATGGATAAGTGGAAAAGCAAGAACCAGAAAAATAATCATAAATGTGTTGGTGAATTCTTTGAGAGGAAGCTTATTTCTTGAGTCAATTGATGCCAACGAATCGTTCGCTGATTCCATCAAAATGTTCTCTTTATTTAAGAGTACCATAGAGAAGATTGGACCAGAGAATATTGTTCAAGTGGTTACAGATAATGCAGCTGAAAATGTTAAGGCAGGTTCTGTGATAATGGGAGTGTTCCCGCACATATATTGAATTCCATGTGCAGCCCATTATGTAAATTTGATATTCGGGGATATTTTCAAGCAAAGACCCTTTCAAGTTTTTTCACCAAGGCAGTTAAAGTGCATTCTTATATTGTTTAAAGGCCTTTGTTGTTGAATATGATGAGAAGATTCATTAATTAAAGAAACTTGGTGAAACCTGGCAAGACTAGATTTGCTACTGCTTTCTTGACCTTGCAGAGGATGTTGAAGCAAAAATCAAATTTGAGAACCATGTTCATTTCAAAAGAATGGAATAGCAGTTAATTTGCAAAAGAAGTGTTAGGAAAAGAAGTTGCACGGATAATGACTTTTGGAACAATGTTGCTTATGCCCTTAAAGTATGTGGTCCCTTGGTTACAATTCTTCGTTTGGTAGATGGTGAGGCAAAACCATCAATGGGTTACATTTATGAAGCGTTAGGTAAGGCTAAGGAGGCTATTAAAAAAGGTTTTACTGAGGAGCATAATATGCAAATATTTTTAAGACCATTGATAAAAAGTGGAGTGATCAACTTCACAAACCGTTGTATGCAACTGCTAATGTCTTGAACCCATCACTCTATTGTAATCATAAGGATGATTTACTGAATAAGAGTTTGATGATGGGATTCTATGCGTGCATTGCAAAGATGGTTGGTGATGAAGATATGCAAGATAAAATAACCGATCAGATTAGTTCTTACCAAAGTGTTGAGGGATATTTTGGTGGAATACCAACCGCCATAAGACAAAGAGAAAAGAAGTCACCAGGTGAATGACTCCTTCTATGTTTCTATTAAGTTAACACTTTAAGTTATTTCTTTATAGTTGCTAATTTTGAATAATTACTTTACTTTAATAGTTGAATGGTGGAGGCTTTATGGTTTAGAAACTCCAAAGTTACAAAAGTTTGCCATCAGAATTTTTGGTTTGTAGCACATTTGGGTGTGAAAGAAATTGGAGCGTGTTCGAACATGTATACGTAAGCGTTAAAGAAAAGTTTTAGTATATTGAGATAAGTATATTATATCTCAAATGTCTTGACTTTATACTAGCCAATATTTATTCGCAGATCCATACCAAAAAGAGGAATAGACTAACTCTAAAGTGCCTCAGTGACTTGGTGTTCATAAAGTACTACAGAACATTGAGACGTCGTTACAACGTTCGCAATAGATTTGATCCAATTAGCTTGGAATACATTGATGATGCCAATGAATGGCTAACTGGAATTGAGAATGCTAAAGATGAATCAATTTTTGATGGAGATACTGAATTCACTTGGGGTGTTGTTGCTGAGGCAAGTAGAGTTGATGAGCGCCGTTATGGTTTAAGGGGTAGTACTTCAAGCTTATACAATAAAGGAAAAGAAGTTGTTACTTCAACAGGAGATGAGGAAGTTGAAAATGATGAGCATTATGGTGATACTGAAGGAATAGAAGATTTGGACAATCTTAATGAGCTAGAAGAGCTTTAGATTGAAACATTATTAATTTAGATTTGATTTTTCTGTTTTTTTTGGTGCTTTGTTGAACTGTTTTGTTTCTTGCTGTTGGAGTCCCACATTGGTGGGTTAAAGGGTCCTTGGTCTCCTTATATGGTTTTGGGCAATCCTCCTCTCATGAGCTGGCTTTTGAGGTTGAGTTAGGCCTAAGGTCCATTTCTTTATCATGGTATCAAAGCCAGGCCCACCCAGTTCATTGTTTCCGATGTTGGGCCCCCGTCTTATATTGTCCACGGTCCAGATGTCCAGCCCTGGGCATGCGGGGTGTTGGAGTCCCACATCGGTGGGTTAAATGGTCCTTAGTCTCCTTATATGGTCTTGAGCAATCCTCCCCGCATGAGCTAGCTTTTGAGGTTGAGTTAGGCCCAAGGTCCATTTCTTTATCACTTGCAATAGGTGTTTCAGTGATCATGGTGTTTCATTTAAACTTTTGCTTTGATATATTGTCTTTATTGTTGATTATATAGTTTTTGTGGTCTTTTCAGTTATAATTACTGTTTGAATGCGCTATTAGGTCTTTCTTCTATCAAATTGCGTTTCACTTTTGGTGATGCGGTCGCATAATGCGTGATGCGAAGCCTTGTCGCTTTTTTCCGCATCACGCTTCTGGACACTGCCAAGTAGCTCCGAACCTTCATTTTTTGCTCACATGAATTAATTTCCACCACCTTTTCTTGCAAAACACCTATTCACATTGGTTAGTTCACTATCGAATGTTCAATCAAAACAAACAATTTTACTTAGTTATCATTCTCAAAACTAGGATAAATGTGGGTAAACTACGATAACCGGGCGCATAAATATGTCCAAGATCATTCTGAAGCCCAGGTGCTGGATTATAAGAACTATAGAACCTTCCCTAAGGAGAATTGGCTGTAGGATTTGACAATGGGTTTGAGTCGATTATTGTAAAACTTCCTTCTAGCGATTTTAGTTTGCCTTAAATTCTGAAACTATGGACCAAGATGAATTGGAGACCTGGATTCCCATGGGTATCATTGAGTTACTCTAGGTACCAGATGAATAGACTCGGGGTTTGTATAGCTTCTTTGATTTCTCCATAAAGAGCATATGGCCAATAGTGGTTTGAATGAACATAGAAGGAAATTGTATTTTTAGATTGTTTGAACTTTTGGGAGAAAAAGGAGAACGCAATGATTTTGGCTGAATTGATTATCGCAGCACACTGCCCACATTGACCTACTTTCTTAATAAAAAGGAAGAAAAGGAAAAGGTAGTCATGGGGGGAAATACTCATGACCAGCGGAATGCAGACAAGACGAGAGATGTCCAGTCTGGATTGCTGTCATTCTGTGATGGTCTCGTGCATTGTGAGCCATTGCTCTGCTGCTGTTGCTGTCGCAGTTACTATGAACTGCAAACTCAAGTATTAAGTCATGGTATAGACAGAAGAAGTGAGAGAAGCAGTGATAGGTGAGCCTGCTAGTCATTTGTTCAAGTTGAACTCTAAATCCAGGAAGTGAAGCTGAGCCACTGCCAACATGTGAACGGTGAGAGGAGGCACTCAATGGTTGCTGAGATGAGAGGAATCGGATAGCGGACAGAGGCAGATTTTGTGTATGACACACAGGAAATTGGCAAAAAGTAATTTGAGCTAGGCGTCGCTAGAGAGGTGCACCAGTGGGTTAGTTTGAACTTGATTTTCATGCCCCCAAAAAAAAAAAAAATCTGAGGAGAGGTTTCTATCAGGCCCAAGCTCATAACCTGTGCGTATGTGCTCTTTGTGGCATGCAATGCACCAATTTCCCCTTTGTGGCAGTGTATACTCTCAGTTTCATGTTATATTGCTATTTCGTACAATGTTCTATATGCGTGCATATAGTGTGAGCTAGACGTGTTGGGGTAAGAGTCGATGTATAAAGAATCAGATATAAGAGCAACGACGACTCTTTGTCAGTAGCAAGGACAAGAACAACTTACTTGGTCTTTTCTCTATGCCGATCCCTTCAATATGTAATTATCTAGGCAAAAGCCTTCACATTAATTTGCATCATGTCAAAATTTGAAGCTGCATCAAATATTCATTTTTTTTTAAACATTTTTCCAAACGTCAACTAAACAACAGATGGGTCAAGTTGTTTCTGCAGCTAATCCTTCATGTTTGAGTTTCCACTTTTCAGTTTTATGATAATTAATATCTGATACCTTTTTCATATTCAGGTGCTGAGTGACAAAGATTATTTACAAGAAGTATATGATCGTACTCCACTTGGGCGCCTGGGAGAACCATCCGAGGTTTCATCTCTTGTGGGATTCCTTTGTTTGCCTGCATCTTCTTACATCACTGGGCAGATAATCTGTGTTGATGGTGGAATGTCTGTAAATGGATTCTACCCTCACCGTGGCTAGAGGAATAACTGCCCATAAGAGTAATACTACGATATTGCAGTGGAAAAGTTTGTCAGAGTGCATCTCAAATAAGTCATTGGCAGGACCTTCCATGAGTGTATTGGAAAAATTGCTTGTTAGCAGGGTTATCATTTGAAGGAATCACGTTCATTTTGTTAGACCCACGGCCCTTCCTCGGACCCCGCACATAGCGGGAGCTTTACTGCACCAAGCTGCCCTTTTTTCTTTTACATTCATTTTGTTGGAACACTAGATCAATTTTTTACCCGACTTTGAAGACACTTACAATTGCCAAGTCCTGCTTGATGATCATTCAGGCATACATGCATATCGTATTAAGTTGACTGAAAATTCTAAGAGAAGTGTGGTACAAATAGAACATGCATGATGTATGCAATGCATTGTACTAGGCTCAATACCGCGTTTGCTGTTTGCAAGCTTTCAAGGTTTACTAGTAGTCCAAGTAATGATCATTGTCAGGCAATGGTTAGTACTTGGTTATTTAAGAAAAACAAAAGAATTTGGCATATGCGCTGGTGGTTTTCCTACTGTGTATGTTGAGATCAAGTAAGAATATGGTTGATCCAGTTATGAAAGCATTGAAAAGAGATGCAGTACAAATACATGGCAAAGAAATGCTAAACCCCTTAAACTAAATACAATGAAAACTTAACTTTTGGTAAACATTCTAATAATAAAAGTTCAACAGGTAAAATTAACTTTTAGTAAACATTCTAATAATAAAAGTTCAACAGGTAAAAACAAGTCACTTTATGTTGTTAAAACACTAATCTTCTTTTAGAGAGCATGATTTCTGTATATTGTATGCTGTTATTATGTAAGGGTTATTAAAGAGTTAATACATAAAAATGATCCTAAATTTGACATCAAATTATAACTTTGACCTTAAACTTTGACAGTGCACAAATATGACCTTTAACTATTCAAAACTGCACAAATATGACCTTCAATCTTATGTGGCAAAACGCATGTTCAACACGTAAAACTAGATGCGTCCAGCTTAAAATCTAAGGGCATAATACATAAATATGATCTTAAACTTTGACAGTGCACAAATATGACCTTTAATTATTCAAAACTGCACAAATATGACGACTCTTCACTATTATTTTTTCATTATTTTCGGCTCAAAGATAAAAATAGCATCTAGTTTCTTTTGTCATTGCGGAAAAAGAGCAATATTGAAGATTTATTAATTAGGCGGGTCAGCCTCATATGAAAAAATTGAGCGGGTATGTATATGTATTATAAAGCAAAGGACGAATTTAAGTTATATAATATATCAAAAGATTATTTATTTAAATATTAAATTAAAGATGAAACTATACTAATAATAAAAAAATTATAGTTTTAATAAAACGTTATTAAATTAATGTTATTAAGGATAGTAGTAGTAGTATATTAAATTAATGTTATCAAATTAACGTAATTAAAATGTTATTAAATTAACGAGGAGCGGACTTACGTGGTTGCCATGGGGTTCATCCGACCCCCCTCGGTAAAAAAATTACGTTGTATGTATATAAGATAGAAAATGTATATTTATGTACGTATATTAATGTTGAACCACATGAAACAAGGCACTTAGATAGTCCAGTGGTGTTATTTGCTCTTCTTGGGCGCTTCCTTCAGCCTACTGTGCGGTTCGATCCCTGCTAGTGGCTGTTTTTTTTTCTAATTAAGAAAAAGCTAGGTGTTGCTGCTATAAAATAAATAAAAAAATAATAATAATAATAATAATTTTTTTAAATTAAACAACAACGACGACGACGACGACGACGACGACAACAACAACAACAACAACAACAACAACAACAACAACAACAACAACAAAAATGACGTCGTATTAAAACAAAAAGCAAAATTTTGACAGTGCACAAATGTGACCTTTAACTATTTAAAACTGCACAAATATGACCTCTCTCAAAGTCAGCCCTTGTAACGATGTGGCACCGTGTGATTGAATTACCTTTCCACGTAGGCGCGAGTGAGACTCACGCATGAGGTTGCAAAATCGGAGGTCATATTTGTTCAGGTTTTGAATAGTTAAAGGTCCTATTTGTGCACTATCAAAGTTTAAGGTAAAAGTTATAATTTGATGTCAAGTTTAAGGTCATTTTTATGTATTAACTCGTTATTAAATGCCTGTTATAACATGGACATGATGACAAACTCCATAGTGAAAGCGGGTTGATTTAATTCTTAATGAAATTAGCAATTATTTGGACTTACAGAAACGCAATGTCTAGTTCACTCATATGAATATTGAAATGTTGCTTCAAATAAGACGTAAAGGATCAATCTTATAAATATTGGTGAAGTCGAGATTAGTGGATCAAATCTTCGGATACCATCAACTTCGTTGAACTTAAAAGTGTTAACACTAATAAAAAGTTAAAATATATTTAAGATATTTGAGAAAATTGAAGGAAAATTGTCATTTAAGTCTTGAATGAATGATTGATGACATTGACCAATTTAGGGTCAAACATAATTAGGAAAATTGATTAATATTTTCAAAGCTTTCTAATTTTTTCAAAAATACAAATCAACCTATAACCCTCTTCTCTCCAAATCAACCGTCTCTCTCCTCTGTCCTCTCTCTCTATCTCGATTGTGTCTCTCAAGCTTCTCTCAACCAACAGTTCTGCAAATTTCTCCCTTCAATCTCGGGCGACTTCAACCTCCTGGCGAAAAATAGTTGGGCTTCGAGTTTCTTTTGTACTTTCAATGGTCAGTTAACGTCACAACATTGTTTTCCGGTGACAACAACTTCGAGTTTTTCATCGTCCCTGTTCTTCTTTCACAGGTAAAAAATTAGGCTTTTTAGTTATTAAAAAAAAAGAAAAGAAACTTGAGCCAACTTCTCTTCTAGTATTGGTTAACAATTTCAATATTTGCTGCTTAAATTTGAAATGGGGATCGAAGAAAAACCTAATTTCTAGTATTCCATCTCTTCTCTTTCTGGAGTGAAATATGATTTTTTGTTGTTCTTGTAGTTCTTGTTGTCGAACTGTTGATTCGATTTGTTGGTGTCTATTGAGTTTTTTGAAGTTTGATTTTTGTTGTTTGTGTTTGTACAAATAAAACAACAATTTTGGTGTTTTTGATCACTGTGTGTTGTGTTGATGTTGCTGGGTTGATTTGTTGTTGTTCTTGGTAAAAATGGTGTATTTGAAATTAACTGTTGATATTATTGTTGTTCTATTGAACAAAATTTAGCTATTGTTTTTTTTTCTACAACAACTGAACTATCTGATGCAACAGATGAACAATCTGATGCTACAGATGACCCATATGATGCAACGAATGAACAATCTGTTGTTTGAAATCCTATCAACTATTTCAATAGGACGCCATATCCAAGACTTTGATTTCTCCCAACAGGTAATTCATCTGTTGCGACAGACGAGGCTTCTGTTGAAAGAAATCTAAACAATATTGACAGTTGATATGTTGCACAGACCAGTCATCTGTTTCAATAGATGAGTGATCTATTGAAAGAAATTACAATAATATAGAAATGGTTTTTATTGTTTACAACAGATTACTCTTCTGTTGCAACAAGTTAATTTCTCCCAACAGATAATTCATCAGTTGCGACAGATGACGCTTCTGTTGGAAGAAATTTAAACAATATTGATAGTTGATTTGTTGCACAGACCAGGAATCTATGTCAACAAATGAGTGATCTGTTGGAACAAATCTCAATAGTATAAAAACTATTTTTATTGTTTACAACAGATTAATCTTCCGTTGCAACAGGTTAGTTATATGTTGTAACAGATAACACACCTGTTGCAATATATGTGTGATCTATTGGAACTGTTATTTTACTGTGTTGTACATGTTAGATTTACCATTATCCTTTTTTTAACGATGCTTTAATCAATTATAATCTTTTTTATTTTCCTATTATTTTTTATAATATGGCTCCCAAAAGAAAAGAAACTGAATAAGTCTGAGTAAAAGAATAAGTGAAGCAGCTGGGCTACATCAACTACTCTATGAGCTTGCTTTACAAGCGTTATCTCAATCAGAAGCAGAAGATAATGAACATAGGGATGAGGAATGTTTCAAAGGAGATGATCCAAATGCTAATAGACCTTCCACTAAAGAGTTGGTCAAAACCTTCAATATTGATAGTTATCTTGTGAGAATGCAGTGCGATGGTGCCACAGATTTAACTGGTGATTTCGTGGTTAAGTCAATCATGAAAAAATCTTTTGACGCGTTTAAAAAATATTTTGAGACAAAAAATTGGACGCTTATTTCAGGGACAGTTGCTTTGGGCAATATCTTAATTTGTCGGAGGACAATAATGCTTGTTTTCAAATGAAAATGGTATATGATCTTCTCAAACGTAGGTTTATGTATGAAAATAAAGATAAGATGGATGAGGTGTGGATAAATTATTGTGGCATGCCAGTTTTTTTTGGTTGGAAGGAGTTTGCCATAGTTACTGGACTAAAATATTATCCCCCTTCTCATCCCATACCTATGCTAACCCCAAGAAAAATATCCCGCACACCCAAAAAAGGCAAAGGCAAGTCAAGTGATTGTGATAAGTTGGTGTCCCTTGTTGGTCCAAGCTTCAAAAACAAAAATATGATAGAAGCATTGAAAAGTAAAAAACTTTCAAAGAAGCACAATCAATCATTGTGCTTGGTTTGGTTTGTACATAATATTCTTTGGGCGAGAGACGTTAACAACAACATATCACTTGATTTAATAAATCTCTCTGAGGATCTTGAGACATTTAACAGCTATACTTGGGGTTATGAAAGCTTCAAAATGACTGTCAAATATTTATTGACTCCGTTAATGGCAAAGACAATTAACTTATATGGCTTTCTATGGGCTTTCATGGTAAATATTTCCTTTATTATGATTCATTTATTTTTTATTCAATACCGGTTTTGATTTATTGGTGTTATTTTATAGGTTTGGGCATTTGAAGTCATTTCTTATTTGAGACAACAAGTGAACTACCAGGAAGAAGTTTCATTTTCAAGAATCCTAAGATGGTTGTCGGCCAAAACTAATAAAAATGCAAAATTTATTAATCTCTTCAAGCCCTCGAAGGAAGCGGTAAGTTTAATTCTAATTAAATTTTTATTTTAATTAATAATTCTTAAAAATTATTTAATCATCATTCTAATATATGAACTGATTTATTTTAGATTATGCATCCGTGGCTTGTTCCGATCAATCGAGAGTTGAAGATGCCATTTTTTCTTACTTTACGGTCTGTGCTATCTCTATCGGACCCTAAGGTCATTGATAGAATTAAAAAGAAACTGTTTGGAGCAACAACCATCACAAGAAAAATAATAATTTTGGAGGGTGGGCTTGTTGTTACTGATGGTGTTAGTGATGATGAAGCTGTTGGTGGTGGTAGTGGTGCTGCTGTTGGGGCTAATGATGCTCTTATTGCAGTTTTTGAAACAACAAACCATTATGATTATGATATTTTACACATTTTGCCCCTCCTAGCAAATGTTCTACATGCAAATGTCAAGATTGCAAGGCGAAACTTGATGGAGTGATTAATGTTATTAATGCATTAACTGCTTCTATAAAGGAATTGGCATATAAGAGGGGTGTCATTCCATCAAAGAGGGTTCCATATCCATACATTCCATCAAAGATTAAGGCGGCTAAAAAGAGAAGGAAAGAAATTTTCAAGGCATCATGAAGCATCGAAGAAAGCAAAATTGCAACTCCTCTGTCTTTGTCTTGCACTTTAGATCAATGTACAAGGGCCACTGGATAGCAACACGAGCTAAAGAAGGTGAATATGTATCATCTATTCCAACAAATAAGCAGACTACAAATCTGTTTTCAACAGATGACACAACTGCTAAAAATTATCAAACAGATATATGCATCTGTTACAACAGTTGACTAACATGTTGCATCAGACGCATTATCTGTTGCAATAGATGTCTCGTCTGTTTTAGCAAATCAAACAGGTCTTCCTTCTATTTTAATTTGTACTGACGAATGACCTATCTGCTGCAACAGATAGGGAATCTGTTAGGACAAATAAAATTAAGACTTCCTACTGTTTTAGTTTGTCCAAATGGATGGGTCATCTATTGAAAATTATCATACGGGTCTTCCTCCTGTTTTAATTTGTCCTAATAGATGATTCATCTATTACAACAGATAGGTCATCTATTGGTATAACTTAAAATAGGAGGAAGACTTATTTGATTTACTAAAACAGATGAGTTATTTTTTTTTTATTTTTTTTGTATCTCTGTGATTAGAATTGACAATTTTGGATTTCCAGGTAGATGTCATAATAGAAGCTACTGCTGAACAATATAATATCACAATTGATAATTCATCAATTGCTTCTAAAGACGAAGATCCACGACGACCAAAGCCGAATTCCATAGCACCGGGTGAAGAACATCTTGTTCATATTGAGTAGATCTTTACAACATGAGTTCGTCAAAGTAATAACCTCTCCTTAGGAATTGTTGGCACCAAAACTTAAATAGTTGATTTATTTGTTGAGATCTGTATCCATAATAATTTTTTTACATTTAATTTATTTGCTGATTTATTTCACGTAATTTCTAAAGGTTTCGATTTATTTTGTCTATGTTATCCTTAGGTTTGAACTTATTAATTGAAATGGAATACTAGATTCAAATATTACAACAGATAATATATCTGTTGCAACAGACGACATATCTGTTGGAAATTATCAAACGGATTTAAACATATGTTGCAACATGTAGGTCATCTGTTTGAAATTATCAAACAGGTTTTCCCACTGTTGTAACAGCTAGACTTAGATATAAACATCTGCATAATGCAACAGATGACCAACCTATTGCAACAGATAAACTATATGTCAGAAAAAATAGACTATCTGTTACAACAATTAGACAATCTGTTGCATTATAAAAAATTCAATTTTCATCAAATATAAAAAATTGTCATGAAATAAAAATTGTCATGGTGTTTATGTTTCTACATCTTCGTTTTTATACATAGGCTCCAAGCATTTATTTAGTACCCCATAAGCCCGTGCCTCTTGCATATTTGCCACAGTGTTGTCGCACAAAAAGGTCGTTGGCTCGGTCATTTTTATGTCGGTCAGCAAACACTCGATGTGTGTAAGCGCGTACGACCCGCATGTGACACTAGTTTTATTTTTTGGTAGGATATCCTTGTTTCGACCTTCAAATTCCCATCTTTCATTCAACACTTTGACTGGCAAATGATCCATCAGTTTACTCTTCCTCAACAAGTTGGGGAATAACTCCAACAGTGGATGCATGTGGGTGAAAAAATCGCCTCGTCGAACATAGGTAAATTGCAGTCATAAACCTTCATCTTTTCCTCCTGGAGTAGTATCTCAAGAGCCAGAAAATGTTTTACCTCCATGTTCATGACTGCAAGAATCCTTTTTGCTTTGGTCCAGTCCTTGTCGTGTGGATATGACCTCTTCCCTCTAACATATTTAATCATATCTTCATCCCATTCAGACGCAGAAACTAACGAATCAAATCTCGGGCCACCGGGAGTTGACGCTTGCACAATGAGATTATCGTTCATATTCTTGAAATTATTATAGAAGTTGAGGTCCATTATCCTATCGACAACATCATAAGTATCCGGGTACGCTAATTGCCCGCCCCTCATAAGGCAGAGAATTTCATCAATATACTGTGTTATAAGAAGATAATTTTTAAATAGGTTAGTAATTTTAAAAAAAGAAAAATAAAGTGAAGAGATGCAATGTATGGACTATCTGCTCCACTGGGTTCTTTGAATCTGTTAACAAATTATCCATCTAATGCAACTTATGCAACAGATGAGTAATCTATTGCAATAGAACCACCGCCAACTGCACCAGAATACCCACCTGTTGCAACAAATGACACATCTGTTGTGCAACTTCTTTTACATAAAGCAGATTAGAAGGCTAGGTTAGAAAAATTAAACTTACCGTGTCCACGTACCACAGGCTCATATCTGTCATCTTCTTGAAATCTTGGGGGAAAAGGTATTCATGGTGTAGGATTTTGCGTTTTGCCTGGAATTTATGGTCCTTCCCAGAACAGCCTTCTGTTTGGCGTCAAGTTCTGCGTATATGTCCACCTTCTTCAACGATCCCTGAACCTCAACAGGTTTTGGAGGAAGAGGAGTTACAATTTTTTTTGGTTTCATAGCTGACAATATATGTCTAATTGCTCTCTTCTTCTTCTTAACCTCCACCGTAGGAGTATAGAGCTCCCTCACCTTCTTGGATGATATGACACCCCTCTTGAATTCCTCGACAGCTTCAGCGATAGCATCTATTTTCTCAAAGATTTTATCTTGTCTGTCCTTGCACTCTTTGAATTAGCAATAAGAACATGAGGGTGAAGAGGGACCACCGTAAGAGAGAGAGGGACCGGTGTAAGGGTGAGAGGAACCGGTGTAAGGGGTGATTTCAAACATATTTATTTTTTCTTGAGCATCAACATGCTTATCTTCACAACTGGCAGCAGCATCAACATCAACATTAGCATGGCTTCCACCAACATCAACAACTCTACCAGCAACAACCCCAGAAGCGGCACCCGAATCTATTGCAGTAGGTTGGTCATGAAGAGCCTCAACACTAGGCCCTTGCCTAACTGTTCTTCTTATGGATTTTGCTCCAGCCAATTCCTTCTTTATTAACTCCACCGTTGGGTCTTCTATTGTATCAATAAGACCTAGAGTAATAAAAGAAGTCATCCCCAACTCTTTTTGAGTCGATACGATCCATGGATGCACAACCTAAAAGAAGGGTAGATACATTTAAATCAAATAATAATTTGCAGTCACTTGGGAAATATGTCAACACAGACAACTTATGCAACATATGATCTTTATGGTGCAACAGATGAATCATATATGGCAACAAATTAACCATCTGTTGCATCAGATTACCCATCTGGTGCATAAGTTGCAGTGGATGGGTAATCTATTAAAGTCAGGTTCAGAGAACCAAAACAACAAATGGGTAATCTGTTGCAAAAAATGACTCATCTGTCGCAATATATTACCAATCTGTTGCACCAGACGGGGAATCTGTTAAGATAAATTTGCAATAGATTACCAATCTGTTACAACATATGAATCATCTGTTTCAATATCTTTCTTTGAGTTAAATTATTTTACTTGAAAGAAAACTTACTGCATCATCCGGAGGGTTAAAGATATCAAACTCCTTAATTCTCGTGTTGCTGTTTGCATCCAACAACCTAAGGATCCTTGGATGAGAAACCTCACCCGGGCAACCCTCGACCTGCTTTCGGAGGGAAGGAATGACTTTAAATGCCCAAGCCTAAAAAGTATAAACAGAAAGAAAACTAAAAAAAGTTATAATAATTATTCAATGTAAGCTAATGCAAGAGTATACTAATAATGATTATATTTACCATAAAATCCCAACGAAAGTCGTACAAGGTGATCCTTCTTGGGGATAGTTTTGTCAGTAAATATTTGACAGTCAACTTGTAGCTGTCATATCCCCAGGGATAATTGTTGAATTTCTCAGGATCCTCGGCAAGCTCCAACATATCATCTTCTACGACTTTGTAGACGTCTCTTGCCAATATAACGAAATGAGCAAACCAAACTAAGCATAATTGCTCCTTGTACTTCTTTGGTATGGCTTTATCCTTAAGATCATATAATAACTTCGTGGCTCTGTAGCTACGTCCAATAATGTCCAACAGCCCGTCTATTTTTCCTTGTGTTTGTTGGTTTTGGTGGGTGGTTGCTTGGTCAATGCCTTGCCTTTATTTGATGGTGGTGGTTTGGCTGTCCTTCTTGTCTTGGACTTTTTGCGGGGTCTTTCCTTGATGAGAGGTTCTTTTGGACGATTGCATCTCAAGCCTGTCACTATGACAAACTGTTTCATGCCAAAATAAATCGGCATGCCACAGTAGTTGAACCAGATTTCATTCATCTTTTGGCCCTCCTTCTTCGAATCTTTATCACCCCTACGTACTTGATTCTGCGCTTATGAAGACCATATATCATGCTCATTTGGAAACGAGCATTGTTGTCCTCAGGTAGCTCAAGAAAGTGTCCAAAGCAGATCTTCTTAAGAAGTTTGTCTATTTTTCCTCCTTCACTGTTTTCCTAAAATCATCAAAAGGCTTCCCCAACTGAGATTTAAGTACTAAATCACCAGTTAAATTTGCAGGGTCATCTATCGGCATCTCAACTTGAAACTTGTCAATACTAATAGTTTTGACGTGATTATGCTGGGATTTCGTTCTTAATTCACATCCCATTGATGATGCATTATCATCATCCTCTTTATCACTTTCTACTTCCTCCTCTTCTTTTTTATCTTCTTCTTCTTCCTCTTCACTTTTATATTTCCCACCAGCCTCACATACCCTTCTCCAACTCCCTCAACATCATTTTCATAACTTTCCTCAGCTTTATTTTTTCCTGACTGAGATTATTCAGGAAGTTCCTCCGAATCCATCTGTACTCTGGCCTTTTTTGTTAGGTGGTCAGAAGTTGATTCACTTTCAGTTTCTTTTCTTTTGGGAGATATTTTTTAACTACAAATAATAGAAAAATAAAAAATACATTATATTTGATGTCTGCATAATTTTAAAAAAAAGGTGAGACAAATTTCAATAATTTTTTATACGCTACATTACAAAAAAAAAAATTCCAACAGATAACCAATCAGCTGGAAATGATGAATCATTTATTATGGCATATGCATAAGATGTTGCAACAGATGATCTTTCAGATGGATGAGATCAAAATAGTCTTGCTACTGGTTTGTCTTATGCCAACAACTGAAACATTTGTTGCAACAGATGGGAATCTGTTTGAAGACCTATGTTAATATCTCTCAATAGATGTTTCACCTGTTATAATAGATGGACCAACAAAACCACCACCAACACCACCACCAATGCCACCGATACCAACACCACCATCAAGACCACCACCACCACCACCGAGACCACCAATATCAAGACCATCACCACCAATACTAAGACCACCACCAACATCACCAATACCAACATCACCACTAACACCACTACCAATATCACCACCAATACCCCACCACCACCTACACCAATACCACCACAAACACCATCAAACACCATCAAACAATACCACACCAGTCAATGGAATACTGGGATAAAAACTAGGGTTTTCTTGAGTTCTTTCTACTATTTTATCATAAAAACTTAAAATTGTTAATTCATTCTCGAAGATAATACAACTAAAAGTCTTCGTTTTCATCATTAACTAAAAAGCCCTAAATTTTTTAAAAAAGAACAAATGTAGAACTCTTCTCGAACTCTGTTACCTGCAAAGACAGAGAAAACGATGGATACAACCAAGAATAAAGTCGAAAATAACAATAATATGGTCGAAAATGAGAAAAAAAATCGATCTGTTGTGAAGGATTGAGCAATATGTTGAGCAGTAGTTGTTTTTATTATTGAGAGAGAAAGAAAAGAGCGAGAACTGGAGATTTGAAATGATCAAGCATTTTTTCCGCAAATGGATAATTTATATGGGTTGATTTGTATTTTGGAAAGGAATAACAAGTTTTGAAAATATTAATTTGGTCCGAAATGATCCTAATTAATTTTTTAAAAGAGATAAATTTTAACCATTTCATCATAATAAATTGTATTAAGTTCAATTGGAACACTGATGAATTTAATATTAGCTTAATAATAATCTAAATCAATTTAGGTATCTCAAACAATGATTTAATATGAATCATTTCAACTTAGATTGATCGGTTGACGACTCGGGTCAGGAGGAACGCAATATCGACATCATGCAATTTCAGCAACTCAATTGAAACTGTAGTTGACCCTATGAACTCATCCATAATTCTAGATAAGTCCATTTAGGTGTCTCAAACAATGAGTTAATATGAATCGTTTCAACTCAGATTGATCGGTTGACGACTCGAGTCAGGAGGAATGTAATACCAACATCATACAATTGCAGCGACTCAATTAAAACTATAGTTGACCATATGAAATCATCCATAATTCTATCTAAATTTATTTAGGTGTCTCAAATAATGATTTAATATGAATCGTTTTAACTCAGATTGAACGATTATGGCTCGGGTTAGGAGGAACACAATACCAACATCATGCAACTGCAGCGACTCAATTAAAACTGTAGTTGACCCTGTGAACTCATCCATAATTCTAGATAAATAAATTTAGGTGTCTCAAATAATGAGTTAATATGAATCGTTTCAACTCAGATTGATCAATTGATGGCTCGAGTCAGGAGGAATACAATACCAGTATTATGAAACTACAATGACTAAATTGAAACTGTAGTTGACCGTGTGAACTCATCCATAATACTAGCTAAATCAATTGAAATTATAGTTGAACCTATGAACTCAATTGAACTTGTATTAAAACAGATGTTCAACCGATTGGAACATATGACTTATCTGTTGTAAATTATAAAATAGACGTTGCCATCTGTTGCGGCATATGACTAAGCTATTTGAAATTGTTAAACAGATATTGACATCTGTTGCAATAGGTGACTTACCTATTTTAAGTTCTTTTTTATTTTTAAAGCAATTTTGTGTCCGAAATAAAAAAGATAAAATACCAAGGCGGTAAAAAATATTTCTTGAATAACTCAAAAGTTACCCCCTTGAGTTGTCTTATCTTGTATTTTCAATGTCATCGTCTCGTGCCCCTCAAAGTTACTAATGAATATTTAAACCCATCTCTAGAATTATCTCTTCTTCAACTATAAATTAATTCATCTCTCTTTTTGCTCTTTCTCTCCTCTTTTGGTTAATCATAACTGTCTCTTTTTTTTTTCTCAATTTTCTCTCGTTTTTCACATAAGGATACTTTCAGATCTCAACTGATCTATATCTTTTCTCGAGTGAAATTGGTGTTTTGATCCCTTTGCCTTTGACATTCCAGGTATGGTTACTATTGGTCTTTCCTTCTTGTCTTCTTATTTGCTTGTTAGTTAGATTAGTTATTTACATCTGTTATTTTTATTTATTTACCATTACCCAAATCCTATTTATTGAGGAAATTGAAGAAAAGGTGACTTTTAAATCTCGAATGAACGAGCCATTGTTTTTATTAAAATATGTGAAAAAGTCATCTGTTGGAAGAACTTAAAAAGTCTTGTTGGCGGTGTTCTTTTTTTACTTATTTTGTTTGTTTCTTCGTTGTTGATACTGGTGTTATTGGAACATGTAGTGTTAGTGTTGTTGATGGTATTGGAACATGTGGTGTTTATGTTGTTGATAGTGTTGGAACATATGGTGTTTTTTCTTTGTTGTTGATGCTATTATTGGTGTTGGTGGTGTTGCAACATGTAACGCCCTGAAAATAGGTCCCGTAGTGTCACATTGTGCTTAAGGCTACAAGTAGGCCCAAGCTAACCCTTTGAGCCTGCTACTTCACATAATAACTTGCTTATAGATGAAATAGACAAATCACGGGTACTATTATATCAAATCATAAGAAATACTGTGAAAATACTTTGTCCGAACAACCATAAAACTGGAAATCTCGACATACTAACAATCTGACAACTAGTCTGAGAAAGCCTTTACTACTCAAGAACTAGAGAGCCATTGGGTCAGGTCCCCAACTGACTCATACTCAACTAAAAAGAAATGAACAACTACTAGATAAACTAAATATCTGAAGATAACCGGTCCTCGAACCATGAGGACTCACCACTGTAGAGATGTAGATAAAGGCACTCGGGGATCACTGACGAGGTTGGGAAGGAGTACCTGAACCTATATTATGAGACAATGTAGCTCACAGACGTATATGTGGATCAATACTTTGGAAATGTACTGAGCATGTGGGGGTGTATGCAAATAAATAATCAGTATCACAAGTCTTAATAGAAAACATGCATGCTATAATAGATGACTCACATAACTTGAATAAAATTCTCATAAGTTGTGGTTAGGAAATAGATAATAGAAATCACGTGAGTCATTTCACTTTATTATGTATTTGTATTCTTTCTTTGTTCTCAACTTGTAAATTAGATGAAATCTTAAAATATCAACTTTCAGGACATAAGCTATAATCTCATGAAAGAAAGAAACTTCTTGGGAACTTAATAATCATGACACTTGAAAACTTTAGGAATCATAGGGTCATAGCCTTCAAAATTAATATACCTTCAAACTTACACTTTTAGCTTAAGGATAGTAAAACTTCTTTAAAACTCAAGAACTTGATACTTTAGGAACTTTAAGACTTGAGACGCTAGAAAACTTAAGAGACTTTGGGACACTTGGGACTCGGGATTATATAACTTTGGGAGTTTCTTCTAACCGACATAAACCATGTGAGCTACATGGAGTCCAACATCTTTCCCACGTTGGGGAGAGCTGTTTGTAGACACATGATTTTGACCCTCCCGAGTTGAATACATATATTTTCGATATTAAATATTTATATTTGGTTTAATATTATTTAATTCTTATTATTTTTTAATAAATTTTTAGTTAAAAAATAAAGTTAATTTTGAGATTTTTTGTTTTATTTTATTCTATTTTTTTTAAAAAAATAATAATAAATAAATAATACAATTTTTTTAAAAAATATTTTCTTTTTAAATTTTAAACAAATAAGTTAGTAGTTTTAGTACCATCTTAATTATATTTATTTTAACTATTTTTAAAATTTTATTGTATTTTCTCAAATATAAAAATTAATTAGTTATTATTATATTATTTTTATTATTATTATTGTTTATTTATTTATTATTTATATTTGTTATTATCATTGTCTTCTATAAAAAAAAGGAAAAAGAAAAAAAGATATAAAATTTGAAAATTCTATCTTATCCTAAACTACCCCAACCACTCTCACTTTTCCCTCCAACTCTCTCAACTTCCCACCCTATACCCTATATAACATACACAGAGACAACAACAACAAAAAAAGGGGAGGATAACAAAAAATACACATTGTCGAAAATAAAAAAGAACAAAACCAGAAAAAAAACATTAGCATACACACACACGAGAAAGAAGAAGAAAAAAATAAAGAAAAACTAAGTGATAAAAGCTAAGGAAGAAAACATACTGGATATTGGGAAGACAAAAAAAAATTAAAAGGAACGGATGAGAGTTAGAAAAACAAAACAAAAAAAAGCAGTAGAAAAAAAAAAGAAAAAAAAAGAGACTTCTTTGGTTTTGGAGATTATGTTCGGTTCCTGTCGAGTTTCCGATGATATCATTCATGCTTCTCCTTTAACTAGTCCATTGTACAGGTTTTCATTTAATTTCACTGTATTTATATTTATCAATTTCATTGTGAATTGAAGTATGGTTGCAATCGTTCAACCTTTTCATGCATTATTTAGTATACAAAATTATATGAATTTGTAATCATGAATTCTATATTTAGTTATTCGAATATTTTATATGATCGTTATAAATATAGTTTCATGACGTGGTTTGATCAATTTTTCTCAAGTGTTGATGTTCTTCATTTGATTATTAAATTTTGGAGTAGTTTACCATACATCATCTTAAATTATTTGTTCTCTGTTATGCGACCAAGAATTCTTTTGTTTTGTAAAGGGAATATAAAATTGGAAATAGAAAATACATGTAAAAAATGAAAATCACTGGTATATATCATTGTTCATTTGTTTCCTCAGTACATTAACATTATCCACACCATAAACTGCAAGGAAAAATAAAGAAAACTAAAATGAAAAAAAAATTATTAGGTAATTTTTATTTTCTAGTCTCTTTCACTCAAACTTATCATTCGAATTTTCGATCTAACGATATAAAGATACTCTACTTTATATATATATATGTGTGAAATTTAGTTTTCTTTTAGTTCTGATTTCTTCTCATGTGAAGGTAATTATAATGTTCAGATGTTGCATGCCTTATTTCATTTTTATTTGTTTGATGATTGAGTATATTATTTGTAGTTAATATAAGATTGATCGAGGGATTTGATATTAGCCAAAAACGTTTATAGCTTAGGATATAAATTTAAGGCCAGAGTAATTTCGAATTAATTAACTAAAGTGAGAATGAGCGAGATGGGCTGTGGCTTTATTCAAGATCCGTCATAATAAATAAAAGAGACCAAAAAAAAAGAGAGTATAAATAGATAAAATAAATTTGTCTTGAGTTTACATGAGATGAAATAAATGCCTTTTAATGCTAGATAAGCTTTAGGAACGTTTGATATATTTGTCTCGATTAAGAATGCGGTGTACGCATCTTTCTAAGACTTTTAAAATAATTCGAGGATGCAATATTGCACTTCGGCAAAGTTCGTCTTAAAATTAATTTTCACCAGTTTAATACAAGAGTTTTAAATAATTTTAGTATAATAAAATGAGCGATTTTAGGGCCTACTAACATAATCTGTCAAAATAATTTAAGTTAAGATAAGTCAATAAAAGTGACCGTGCTAGAACCACGGGAATCGAGGGGTGCCTCCCACCTTCTCCTCGGTCAACAGAATTCCTTACCCGGTCTTCTATTTTTGCAGACCAATAAAGAGTCACTTTCTTTTGATTAGGGATTCAAAAAGTTGACTTGGAACACCATAACTCGATTGCAAGTGGCAACTCTGTAAATAAATTAATTCCTATTCAAAATTGTCACTTTAATTAAAAAAACCCTTCGATTCGAACCCTGCGGACGAAAAAGGGGTGTGACATCTCTGGCGACTCTGCTGGGGATAACCAGAATTTGAGCTTTTTATATTGACTTATACTTGCTTTAATTATTGTTGATATTGTGTTTGTTGGCCTTATGTGCTATTTGTCGCTTATTTACCGCTTTGATATTGATTGAACTGTATTATATACTGTCTTCTCTTGGCAACCCCTCTGAGTGTCTAAAATAGGATAGAAGGAATGCAACGCATGCATCCTACTTTCTTTTTGAGATAGCCAGAGTGTTAAGGCACCTAGTGAAGAATTATAATCACACATGTTAGGCGGGGTTCAGATCGACAACGAAGGCGGTGTTGCCCTACTACCGACCAAGTTGTCCCTTTCCGGCTTGAGTGTCCGCTCGGGTAAGCCAGTCTAGACACCTATACCTCTTAGGCTTAAACTTAGAAGAACTAAAAACTCAGAATCTGGTTATTCCTATTAGGTGCCGCTTTATTTGCATCATATGCATTTGACTTAACGGGACTCAGCACACGGGCCGGGTCTGTCTAGGACAGGTGACCTACTTTATAAAGACCAACATGTGCATCATGCGTGCTCTTTGACATTTATTTGGAAGGTTGTTTGTTTGTTGACCAGCTTTAGGCAACTTTAAAATGCAAGAGATTAAATTATCTTCACATTTAGTGAATCTTTTTTTTTAAAAAAAAATATTTTTAAAAGAAAGAAAAAAGTTTAGTAACATAGTTTTACGGTCTTCATGAACTACGAGGGTCTAATTCTCACTCTTAATTGAGATACGTAGGAAGCTCTTTTTTGGGGTACGACCCCATCTTTTGAAAAATTATTCATAGATTTATTGGGGAATGTTTTGAAAATATGATTACTTTCATAATTATTTTTCTTATTCTATATATATATATATATATATATATATATATATATATATATATATATATATATATATATATATATATATATATATATATATATATATATATATATATATATATATATCTTAATAGCCCAGAATCTTTAGGGATCATGAGACTAAGTTTTACATAAAATAAAAAATATATATAAATCTTAATACCCTGAATCTTTAGGGATAATGAGGCTAAGTTTTTACAAAAAATATAAATATTAATAGCCCTAAACCTTTAGGGGTCTTGAGGCTAAATTTTGTATGACATAATTTTGAAGAACTACGCACACCTAATTCTCATTTTATTGAGATACGTAGGCAGTCCTCAATGGCTTCGGTGATCTTTTAAAAAATGGCTGTCTTTCTTTTTAAACTAAAAAAAAAGGAAGTTGTTTTCAAAAATGAAAAAGTATATTATTTAATAAATAAATAAATTTCTCATTATTTAAAAAAAAAGGTATATTTCTTCATATCTCCAATTTTCAAGAACTACGCACACCCGATTCTCATTTTTATTGAGATACGTAGGCAGTCCTTCGTGGATTCGGTGATTTTAAAGAAAAATATATTTTTGTTTCCTTCTAAATGAATAAAGAAGAGAGTTTTTTTTATCTATATATAAAATAAATTAATTTATTTTCAAAAATAAAATGTGTTTTATCATTATTAATGAATTCAAAAACAAAAAATATTTCTCATTTCTCAAATTAAAAGAAAAATCTGTTTGTTCATATCTACAGCTTCGAGAACTACGCACACCTGATTCTCATCTTAGTGAGATGCATAGGCATCCCTTCTGGGGTTCGGTGATCTTTTAAAAAAAGAAGATAAAAGAAAAAGAGTTTTAATATTGCATTCTGACGCCTTTGTTATTTCTCAAACAGTTAATTTAAGGTGGTTGATTTGTGGTATTTTGGCTGGTCCTTCATATTACACCAAATTTAGGAAAAAGAGCCATGTCCATCAAGAGTATAGAAAGTGAAATTATGGATCAGACAAAGAGTCGGGAAAATAAGAGGTTAAAATAAGAGATTGTGGGTTTGAGGCAACAAATATTGGAAATGTATCGAGCTTGGGCCAGTGGGATGCCTCCTCGCCATTTTCCACTATTGACCCTACAAATACCTCAAGTTTTTCACCAAAATTGCAAGGTCAGTTTTCTGTTGTTGGTTATGCGCCACAACATGCCCCAGAATCTATGCCAAGCCAAAAGAATCTCAATGTTTCAATCACTCATTCTCTAGATCTTCAGTATAAATCTAGCACATCGATAGCACCACCTATAGTCTCTACTTCTGTTGCTCCACACTCTATTGAGGTTTCCACCTTAGCTTTTGATCCGGCAATTGTGCCTCCCCAATCTGCTAGTAAGTCGATGTTCAACACTCTTGATGATCACTATTATACTCCTGAGCCCACATCTATGTTAGTTAGACCACCAAAATTTCTTACTAAGAAGTCTGACATGACAGAAGAGCAAGAGAAAATAGCTAGGAAAATGAAGAACACAGAAAAGGCTACAAAAAATTCTCAGGGAATTGGAATTATGAAGATGTTGCATATAAAGACGGGGACATGTCTTCAAGTGTTAACCTTTCTCCAAGCCTTGAGATATCGAAATTTGAGAAACATAATGGGTACGAGGATTCTGTGAAATACTTAGGTCGATATTGTCATCAATTGAGATGAACAAAAGGGAAGAAAAAAGAAAATGTACCTATTGTCGGTAAGGGGCAAAGCAGAACTCAAGAGGTCCAACTCAGCAATATTTTCAGTCTTAATCCCGAGCTTGCACATCAAATTCATATGGTCACATGCAATACGGTTTCTCTTTGCAAAATCCAAGATATTTCGTTCCACTTCCTCAATATCCTTTAAACAATGCACAGTTGTATGCTCATCCATTTTCTTACCCACAATGGCACACACCAACTCCTCAGAGTTATCCTCCAATTCCACAAATATACCAAAGCCCTTCTAGGCCCAATTTTCGATCCAAGCCAAATAATGAAATGAGGCAGAAGTTGAGAGATAGCTTCACACCAATTGGAGAGTCATATGCCAGTTTATTTCAGAGATTGGTACAGGAGGGCATGATTACTCCTCTCCTTGGGCACACTCTTAATCCCTGTTCAAGAAATTTTGATCCTAATGCACGATGTCCGTATCATTCTGATGCTCGAGGTCATAGTATTGAAGATTGTTGAGATTTGAAAAAAGAAATTAAAAAGATGATTCAAGATAGATCAATTATAGTACAGAACATTGACAGTGAGGAAAGCTCTAGTCATGTTGATATTCAAACCAGTGGCTAAGATGTCAAGCTCGACAATTGGGAAGTCACTCCTCTTGCCTTACTTGGAAGGAATTTTGGTAGTCTATTTTGTTTTCCTTCTGTTACCCGAATAATTTAAGGATTGTAGTTCGGGATCTATGTTGTCTTATTATTTTATTATTGTGTTCAAAATCTTTCTATCTTTTCTGTTAACAAAATATGTGTCCCTTTTGTTTTTCTTATTTAAATATATATTTTTTTAATTTTTTTTTTCTCTACACATTTTTTCTTCTGTGGAAATTCCAGTGATATGATATGCATGTTGAATTTTCAGCCAGATCTTAAAACTCAATCTAATGCTAAAGCATTTGATTAAGAACCTAGAGATGAAAAAAATGTCAGAAAAATAAGTAAAGTATTGAGATGTTTGGAGACCTAGTTACATCCTCACTTGAATGTTTTGAGGCAATCACTTTGCGAATAAAAAATGACTTGATCTTCAATGAGAAGGTTCAACTCAAGAATTTTTGAATGAGATCAACCAGAGGATATATAGTTTCTATTGTCAGAAGAAGCAAAAGGAAGTTAGCTAAAAAAAAAAAGATCACCTGTTGTAAAGAAAGTACAATACAAATGGGCATATATATTTCACAAGCTTGAAAGAAGTGACACATATGCACTTGCTCGGTCAAGGTCAATGTTGAAAAAATGTGCATAATTTTTATGTTGGACTCTCTCATTGCATGTTATGTACTTGCATTTTTAAGGATTGATATGACGAAGGCATTTTATTCTTCTATCCAAATGTTGCGTTATCCTTTGTTATCCCCTTTGTGCTTGAATTTTTTTTTCTTTCATAAACCTCTTTTGGAATCAAAATAGAGTCTGAAAAAAATGTATTAAGAAAAAGAATAGATTCAGAAAAGTATCAAGAAAAAATAAATTCGAGAAAAATATCTCCCTCTCTCTCTAAAAAAAGAAGAAGAAAAAGAGATAGAAGTCAAGAAAAAGAAAGAAAAAAAAAGATACCTGAACTACGTTTGACCTGATTCTTGCTATAACAAGATATGTAGGCAACCCTACTCTGTGGTTCGGTCCAACCAAAAGAAAATTCAAGTTACCCAGAATGAAATAAAAAGGGGGAAAAATTTTATTTCCTTAAAAGAGTCGATTCCAAAAGTTGTATATTTTACCCAATGTTGTGTAAATTTTGAGCCCCATGCCGACCTTTATTTCTATCCCATTCCAAAAACCAAGTTACAACCAAAGAAAGATTTTCAGATCAATCTTTGAGAATGTCAAGGCTAAACATGTTATGGGTGCATGATGTTTCGTATATTGGGCATTATTTAAAAAAAATGAATGAAAAAAAATGAAAGAGTAAAAATGAGAGAGTTTTATTGGTGAAAACCCTTTTGGGCACCATAAGACGACAGTGAGTTGAGAAAGAAATGAAAATGAGATAGGCGTTGGCAAAAACCCATTGAGGGGCCACTGGCCGAAGGAGGATTGTGATCTAGAGAGAGCATATTCAAGATTGATTCCATTTCAAACTCAATAAGTGGACAAGAGTTGTAATAATTAGTATGGGTAGATCAAGTTGTTTAATTCAAAATGTATGTCATGATTGTTGGAATCGTCTACCACACCCAAATAAGTTTTCTTCTGTCGTTTTTTTTTAAATGATGCCTATTATTTTTTCCTTTTATTTTTATTTTTTTATTTTTGATTTTTTGACATCTTTATCATCAAATAAAAATTATTGTCATTTTTCTTGTGTCTCTGAGTTGAGTCCGTGTCATAACAAGTGAGAAAAAATTTTCAAAACTGGCTACCAGCTTCTTCAATTGTACAAAGAAAGACAAAAAGCCAACACATGAAAAAGACATGATTGTGAGCCGAAATAAGACATGCAGAAAAGTTTTATCAACAGACGAGTCTGGGAACTCATGGAAATATCAAGGTTTAAAGGGTTTATTTGAGGAGTATGGCAAAGCAAAGATACTGTGTTTGTTTTAGAGTGACTTTTAATAATCTGAGTTTGGGTCAACGATGCAGCAAGTCGGTGACAGATGCTAATGGTTGGAAGCAAGGTTAAATGTGATGAGGGTAAGAGTGATAGCCACGGAAGCTAAAACCACAAACCTGCCACCATGTTTTTGAACTCACAAGTTTTCTTTGATGAAACAGGAAACATGTTACCTTCAAATTAAGGACTTCAGAGCATAAATATCAAGGGCTGCAATGCCTCATTTCCACAGATGCAGGAAACAATGTTGTTGCACAGGTTTGATAATCAAATTATGATAAAAATTCAACCCCTAGGAGATGCACTTCCTAATCTGAATAAGTCAGTTTTCATTTGTTAGGTGAAACACTTCCTAACTTGAACATTCACTCCTTAAAGACGTACTTTCTAGTCGAGTCCTTCAATTTAACTCTTAGGAGACACACTTCCTAATTTTGGTCATCAGTTTTACTCTGATGAGATGCATTTCTTTAGCAGGGCTTTGATTCACACTCTTTCTGTACTTTTCAAAAACTGTAATTTGATGATGCTCACAAAATTTTCTAGTACAAATTGGGGAAAAAATTTGTTTGTGTTTATTGAATTTTACTTTCTGCTCAGGACCCTCCTGAAGAATGGGACAGGACCCTCTTGAAGAATGAGAATTTATTTTTTATGATCAGGACCCTCCTGAAGAAGAGAGGACCCTCCTGAAGAATGGAAATTTATTTTATGTCCAGGACCCTCCTGAAGAATGGGATGTTATTTTTTTGTTTCACCTTTTATTTTGAGTTCAGGAACATATTTTGAAAAATCAGAAAAGGAAATCCAGGAGATCGCCTGAAGAACAAGTTGAAGAAAAGAAAGAGTTGTAAATCGAGTGTTTAAGTAAATTTCTATTCGAGTTTTCGATGACGTCGATCATGCTTCTTGTAGTTAGTTCATTATTCAGGAACACATGTTACCTTCAAATCAATGATTTCAAAGCCTAAACATCAAAGGCCGTAATTTCTCAAAGCGGCATTCGTGGGGAGATGCACTTTTTTGTTTGGTAATTCAAGCAACATTCTTGGGGAGACGCATTTCCTTGTTTGGTAATTCAAGCAACATTTGTGAGGAGACACACTTCCTTGTTTGGTAATTCAAGCAACATTTGTGGGGAGACTTATTTCCTTGTTTGGTAATTCAAGCGACATTTGTAAGGAGACGCACTTCCTTGTTTGGTAATTCAAGTAACATTCGTAGGGAGATGCACTTCCTTGTTTGGTAATTCAAACAACATTTGTAAGGAGACACACTTCCTTGTTTGGTAATTCAAGCAACATTTGTAAGGAGACGCACTTCCTTGTTTGGTAATTCAAGCAACATTTGTGGGGAGACGTATTTCCTTGTTTGGTAATTCAAGCAACATTTGTGGGGAGACACATTTCCTTGTTTGGTAATTCAAGTGACATTTGTTAGGAGACACACTTCCTTGTTTGGACAATTCAAGCAACATTTGTAAGGAGACGTACTTCCTGATTTGGGTAATTCAAGCGGCATTAGTAAGGAGATGCACTTCCTTGTTTGGGTAATTAAAGAGACATTTGTTAGGATACGCACTTCAAGCGACATTTGTAAGGAGACACACTTCCTTGTTTTGACAATTCAAGCAACATTTGTAAGGAGACGCACTTCTTGATTTGGGTAATTCAAGCGGCATTTGTAAGGAGACACACTTCCTAATTTGGGTAATTCAAGTGGCATTGGTAAGGAGATGCACTTCTTTGTTTGGGTAATTAAAAAGATATTTGTTAGGAGACACACTTCAAGCGACATTTGTAAGGAGACGCACTTCCTTGTTTGGACAATTTAAGCAACATTTGTAAGGAGACGCACTTCCTAATTTGGGTAATTCAAGCGACATTTGTAAGGAGACGCACTTCCTAATTTGGGTAATTCAAGAAACATTGGTAAGGAGATGCACTTCCTTTTTTAGGTAATTAAAGAGACATTTGTTAGGAGACGCATTTCCTTATTTGGTAATTCAAGCGACATTTGTAAGGAGACACACTTCCTTATTTAGACAATTCAAGCAACATTTGTAAGGAGACACACTTCCTGATTTGAGTAATTCAAGCGGCATTGGTAAGGAGATGCACTTCCTTGTTTGAGTAATTAAAGAGACATTTGACGCATTTTCTTGTTTTGGGTAATTCAAGAGGTATTTGTAAGGAGACGCACTTTCTTGTTTGGGTAATTCAAGCGGCATTGATAAGGAAATGCACTTCCTTATTTTGGTAATTCAAGCGACATTGGTAAGGAGACACACTTCCTTGGTTTGGTAATTCAAGTGGCATTGAGACGTACTTCCTTGTTTTGGTAATTCAAGCGGCATTGGAGCCCGCCTGAAGAATAGGGTGAATTTTTAAAATCAAGTCGCGAAGAGTAGAATCAAGATTCTAGAGATTACAATTTTCATTCGTATTTTTCATTTTTTGTTAGTCATTTGAATGTAAAAGGCAGAAGTTGTCAACCGAAAACTCGACGGAATCTCACTCGACTTTAACTTTTTCTCTCACCATGTTACCTTTGAACTACATGTGACCCGATTCCCTTAAAACCCCGGATGTGTAGGCGGTCCAAAATCAGGACTCGGTCACATCTTTTATTTTATATTATTTTATTTTATCTTATTTTATCTTTACTTTTAAAATAATCGGAGGGTCAAAACTCATCTCTTTGTCTACTTCTTTGTATGAAAACTCTTCGAGATTTCAAACAAAGAGGGGCAAAATGTAGACACGTGATTTTGACCCTCCCGAGTTTAATATATATATATTTTTCGATATTAAATATTTATATTTGGTTTAATATTATTTAATTCTTATTATTTTTTAATAAATTTTTAGTTAAAAAATAAAGTTAATTTTGAGATTTTTTATTTTATTTTATTCATATTTGTTTAAAATAACAATAATAAATAAATTAGACAATTTTTTTTTAAATATTTTCTTTTTAAATTTTAAACAAATAAGTTAGTAGTTTTAGTACTATCTTAATTATATTTATTTTAACTATTTTTAAACTTTTATTGTATTTTCTTAAATATAAAAATTAATTAGTTATTATTATATTATTTTTATTATTATTGTTGTTATTTTATTTATTTATTTATTATTTATATTTGTTATTATCATTGTCATCTTTTAAAAAAAAAGGAAAAAGAAAAAAAGATATAAAATTTGAAAATTCTATCTTATCCTAAACTACCCCAACCACCCTCACTTTTCCCTCCAACTCTCTCAACTTCCCACCCTATACCCAATATAACACACACACAGACAACAAAAAAAAAAAGGAGAGGATAAAAAAAAATACACATTGTCGAAAATAAAAAAGAACAAAACCAAAAAAAAAAAACATTAGCATACACGCACACGAGAAATAAGAAAAAAAATTAAAGAAAAACCAAAGAAAAACTAAGTGGTAAAAACTAAGGAAGAAAACATACTGGAGATTGGGAAAACAAACAAAAATTTAAAGGAACGGATGAGAGTTAGAAAAAGAAAACAAAAAAAAGCAGTAGAAAAAAAAAAGAAAAAAAAAGACTTCTTTGGTTTTGGAGATTAAGTTCGGTTCCTGTCGAGTTTCCGATGACATCATTCATGCTTCTCCTTTAACTAGTCCATTGTACAGGTTTTTATTTAATTTCACTGTATTTATATTTATCAATTTCATTGTGAATTGAAGTATGGTTGCAATCGTTCAATCGTTTCATGCATTATTTAGTATACAAAATTATATGAATTTGTAATCATGAATTCTATATTTAGTTATTCGAATATTTTATATGATCGTTATAAATATAGTTTCATGACATGGCTTGATCAATTTTTCTCAAGTGTTGATGTTCTTCATTTGATTATTAAATTTTGGAGTAGTTTACCATACATCATCTTAAATTGTTTGTTCTCTGTTATGCGATCACGAATTCTTTTGTTATGTAAAGGGAATATAAAATTGGAAATAGAAAATACATGTAAAAAATGAAAATCACTGGTATATATCATTGTTCATTTGTTTCCTCAGTACATTAACATTATCCACACCATAAACTGCAAGGAAAAATAAAGAAAATTAAAATAAAAAAAAATTATTAGGTAATTTTTATTTTCTAGTCTCTTTCACTCAAACTTATCATTCGAATTTTCGATCTAACGATATAAAGATACTCTACTTTATATATATGTGTGAAATTTAGTTTTCTTTTAGTTTTGATTTCTTCTCATGTGAAGGTAATTATAATGTTCATATGTTGCATGCCTTATTTCGTTTTTATTTGTTTGATGATTGAGTATATTATTTGTTGTTAATATAAGATTGATCGAGGGATTTGATATTAGTCAAAAACATTTATAGCTTAGGATATAAATTTAAAGCCGGAGTAATTTCGTATTAATTAACTAAGGTGAGAATGAGCGAGATGGGTTGTGGCTTTATTCAAGATCCGTCATAATAAAGAAAAGAGACAAAAAAAAAGAGAATATAAATAGATAAAATAAAATTTCTTGAGTTTACATGAGATGAAATAAATGCCTTTTAATGCTAGATAAGCTTTAGGAACGTTTGATATATTTGTCTCGATTAAGAATGCGGTGTACGCATCTTTCTGAGACCATTAAAAATAATTTGAGGATGCAATATTGCACTTCGGCAAAGTTCGTCTTAAAATTATTTTTCACCAGTTTAATACAAGAGTTTTAAATAATTTTAGTATAATAAAATGAGCGATTTTAGGGCCTACTAACATAATCTGTCAAAATAATTTAAGTTAAGATAAGTCAATAAAAGCGACCGTGCTAGAACCACGGGACTCGAGGGGTGCCTCACACCTTCCCCTCGGTCAACAGAATTTCTTACCCGGTCTTCTGTTTTTGCAGACCAATAAAGAGTCATTTCCTTTTGATTAGAGATTCAAAAAGTTGACTTGGAACACCATAACTCGATTTCAAGTGGCGACTCTGTAAATAAATTAATTCCTATTCAAAATCATCACTTTAATTGGAAAACCCTTCGACTCGAACCCTGCAGACGAAAAAGGGGTGTGACACTGTTCTATCCTTTCCATCGGAGTAGAACCTTTAACTTTTAGTGATCACTAGCTTAACCCACTTGGGGTAAATCAAAAACCTACGGGGTCACGTAGTTCTAGGGCATGAGACCTCGGAATCAAGCCCAACTCGATGCTAAATACTACTCCCTTACTTAGATTAGAGATTTAAGAAAATCCATCTTAAACAATTCAACAATATGTAATGGGAGAAAATATGCTTCCCCTTTATCTCAAATCAAACAAATAATGTGGATTTCTTTCTTAGCTTAGGATCAAAACTCAATTCTTTTCTTGAAATCTAGATAAACTTTTCATCAAAGTTTTAAAATCTCAACAACATGAAAATATAAGTACACTTCTTGGAGTATCAATAATTCATCCTCAAAGACTCACAATTTCACAATAAAGTTCAACTCATGACAACAACTCTTGGAAATTCTTGGAAATATGATATCAATATAGGAATGTGCAATTTATATCATGAACTCTCAATTTAGATCATAATTGAACAAAATAATCATGCAATTCAAGACTTGAACAATTTCATAATCTCGTAAATTTGAAATATAGCAAAATAATATGAATTCATCTTGGAAATACGAAATTCTTTAAGAAAATGTAAAACTTTTGGGCACAAGAACGAAAAAGTGTTCTTATTCAAACTCCACATACCTTGAAATTAAAATTTTGAGTGAGTTCTTGACTTTGGGTTGCTATTCTTGGAATTAATGGGTGCTTCTTGTAGCCCTTGGAATGGGGATTCCAATTCTCAAAAAATTATTGAAAACTGACGGTTAACTTTTGAGTTCTCTTGAAGTTTGTGTAGAAACCCTAAGCTATGTTCTTGGTGGTTTTTGATGAAAGTATGAATAATATGGTATTTTTGGGGTGTAATATCGTGTTAAGGATAATAAAGGAGTGGGAAAATACCAACTTTACCCTTAATGAGACAGAGAAAAGAAGCTGAAAATTAGGCACAAAGGCAATGGCCTGGGCGGCGCCTTGCCTAGAGCCTTTGCTAAGGTGGGCGGCGCCTTGCCCAGAGCCTTAGATAAGCTGGGCCGCACCCCTTAATAGCCTTTAACTACTGGTTTGGCACCCCAAACATGCCCTAAATGGATTCCGAAAATTCTAAAACTCACCTAAGATACCTTACGACCTTGCCCTATCGCAACGCAACAACAAAATCAATAGACGAAGGTCGGAAAGTTCGCGGAATAATTCATCGAAGTTCGAGGGCTCAAAAAATGAACTAAGTGGTGGAACACTTAGCTAAAATTCTAAGTGTTAAGCTTCTTTTAACTTGTTTTGAAGGCTTTGACGACGAGAAAACTTTACGGGATCTTATAATATCTCCCCCTTGGGATCATTCATCCTTGAATATAGATAGATATGTTCAGAACGTAGAGAAAATGAAGGATACACGGCTGAAATATTTGGCTAAACTGACTTTACTTCATTATAAACCTTCGGATACTTCATAGAATACATAATCTTATGATAAGAATGGCTATACAACTGCAACTTTTATTAGAAGGGGACTGAATTAAGAAAGAATACTACCTTCGACTTGATCTGAACTTGCGGAGAAGAGGTATGGGTAGTTGGATCGCATATCTGCTTCCCAAGTAGCATCCTCAACTGACTGGTTCCACCATAAAACTTTAACCAAGGGAACTTCTTTGTTCCTTAGTCTCCGGACTTTGTAGTCTAGAATTTCAACTGGAACTTCATCAAAAGAAAGACTGTCCCGAACATCAGTGCTTTCGGAAGGATCTATAACAATAGAATCACCAATACACTTCTTAAGCATAGAGACATGGAAGATAGGATGAACAACTGACAGTTCTGCAGGCAACTCTACTTCATAAGCTACTTTCCCAACACGGTTAAGAACTCTGTAAGGGCCAACATACCGGGGACTAAGCTTTCCCTTCTTCCTAAACCTTTTCACCCCTTTCATAGGTGAAATTTTCAGATACACCAAATCATTAACTTCAAACTCAAGGTCTCTTCTCTTCACATCAGCATATGACTTTTGACGACTCTGAGCTATCTTCAACCTTTCTCTAATCAACTTTACCTTCTCCATAGCATCAAACACTGCATCAGGTCCAATCACAGCAGTTTCGCCCACTTCAAACTAACCTATGGGTGACCTATACCTTCTACCATACAAAGCCTCAAATGGTGCCATCCGGATGCTAGAGTGATAACTATTGTTCTAAGAAAACTCAATCAATGGTAGATACTCATCCCAACTACCTTTCAAATCAAGAGCATATGCTCTCAACGTATCTTCTAAAGTTTTGATGGTTCTCTCATCTTGACCATCTGTCTGCGGATAAAAAATGGAACTAAAATGCACTTGGGTACCAAGACCCCTCTGAAAAATTCTCCAAAACTGTAAAGTGAATTGAGTACCCCTATCCGAAATAATAGAAAAGGGAACTCCATGCAATCTGACTAACTCCCGAATATACAATCTAGCATAGTCCTCAGCTGCATAAGATGTGTGCACAGGCAAGAAATGCGCTAACTTAGTCAGCCTATCCACAATCACCCAAATAGAATCATGATGACAATGCGAAAGAGGTAAACCAGTCACAAAGTCCATATTTATCTCTTCCCACTTCCAAGTAGGGATAATAAACTCTTGCATCACACCACCAGGCCTTTGATGCTCTATCTTAACTTGTTAGAAAGTTTCACACTTTGACACAAACTCCGCTATATCCTTCTTCATACCACTCCACCAATAGATTTCCTGCAAGTCATGGTACATCTTGGTAGCGCAGGGATTAATAGAATATCGTGCGCCATGTGCCTCTGCCATGATCCTCTATCTCAGATCATCAACACAAGGAACACACAATCTACCCTGCAATCTCAATACACCATCTCCCCCTTAGGAGAAAACCTCTACTCTTTGGTCCTCAACTAACTCCTTCAGTCTGACCAAACTAGCATCTAAGTCTTGTTTCTCCTTCACTTCTGAAACTAAAGAGGATTCGGAACTACTCTGCACCAATACATTCCCCTCAATGGAATCAAGAAGTCTAACCCCCAATCTTGCCAAACGATGCGCATCACGAGCTAACTCTTCTTTACCCTTCTCTACATGAGAAACACTGCCCATAGACAACCTGCTAAGGGCGTCTGCCACTATATTGGCCTTGCCCGGATGATACAACACACTCATATTATAATATTTTAGCAACTCTAACCATCGTCTCTGCCTAAGATTCAACTCCCTTTGAGAAAACACATACTGCAGGCTTTTGTGATCAGTGAACACATCAACATGAACACCATACAAATAGTGTCTCCAGATTTTCAAAGCAAAGACCACAACAGCTAATTCAAGATCATGGGTTGGGTAATTCTTTTCATGCTGTTTTAACTGTCTAGAGGCATAGGCTATAACCTTACCTACCTGCATCAATACACAACCCAAGCCAACTCTAGAAGTATCACAATACACCATAAAACCATCAACACCATCAGGCAAAGTCAACACAGGGGATGAGGTGAGTCGAGTCTTCAACTCCTGAAAACTCTTCTCACAGGAATCTGACCAAAGGAACTTAACTTTCTTTTGGGTCAACCAAGTCATGAGAGATGCAATAGAAGAGAAACCCTCAACAAAACGATGATAATAGCCAGCTAGACCCAAGAAACTCCTAATGTCAGAAGGAGAGATAGGTCTAGGCCAATTTCTTACAGCTTCTGTCTTTTGGGGATCAATTCTAATGCATTCGGCTGAAATAATATGACCCAAAAAAGCTATGGACCTTAGCCAGAACTCACACTTGCTGAATTTGGCGAACAACTAGTGATCTCTAAGAGTTTGCAAGACAATTCTAAGATGATCTGCATGGTCAACCTCACTTCGGGAATACACAAGAATATCATCTATGAAAACAATGACAAACATATCAAGATACTGCTTGAATACTCGATTCATGAGGTCCATGAAGGCTGCGGGAGCATTGGTTAGTCCGAAAGACATGACAAGAAACTCAAAGTGACCAAAACGGGTTCTAAAGGTTGTCTTCGGGATGTCATACTCCCTTACTTTGAGTTGGTGATAGCCGGATCTAAGGTCTATCTTGGAGAAATAACTTGCACCCTGGAGTTGGTCAAATAAGTCGTCAATTCTAGGAAGAGGGTACTTGTTCTTAACTGTGACTTTATTAACCTGACGATAGTTAATGCACATACATAAAGAACCATCTTTTTTACGCACGAATAGGATGGGTGCGCCCCAAGGAGATACACTGGGCCTTATGAAACCTTTGTTTAAAAGATCTTTGAGTTGTTATTTTAACTCCTTAAGCTCTGCGGGCTCGACGAAGAGGCATTTTCTAAAATAAAAGAGCACAAATTAATATTTGAGAGAGATATCTTTAAGCACAATAGACTTTGAAAGAAAGAAATGAATTTTTCCTAAACGTTTCATAGCCTCTTACTCATAGATGTGGCGCGCTACATACCGATTATCAAGACTCTACTTAATGCGGCTTGTCAGACTTCCTAGGACTCCTTAAACCTTAGGCTATGATACCAAGTTTGTAATGCCCCGAAAATGGGTCCCGAAGCATCACACGGTGCTTAAGGCTACAAGTAGCCCCAAGCTAACCCTTTGAGCCTGCTACTTCACATAATAACTTGCTTAGAGATGAAATATATAAATCAAAGGCACTGTTATATCAAATCATAAGAAATACTGTGAAAATACTTTGTCCGAACAACCATAATACTGGAAATCTCGACATACTAACAATCTGACAACTAGTTTGACAAAGCCTCTACTACTCAAGAACTAGAGAGCCATTGGGACAGGCCCACAACTGACTCATACTCAACTGAAAAGAAATGAACAATTACTATATAAACTGAATATCTGAAGATAATCAGTCCTCGAACCATAAAGACTCACCACTGCGGCGATGTAGATAAAGGCACTCTGGGATCACTGACGAGGTTGGGAAGGAGTACCTGAACCTACATTATGAGACAATGTAGCACACAAACGTATATGTGGATTAGTACTTTGGGAATGTACTGAGCATGCGGGGGTGTATGCTAATAAATAATCAGTATCACAAGTCTTAATAGAAAACATGCATGCTATAATAGATGACTCACATAGCTTGAATAAAATTCTCATAAGTTGTGGTTAGGAAATAGATAATAGAAATCACGTGAGTCATTTCACTTTATTCTGGATCTGTATTCTTTCTTTGTTCTCAACTTGTAAATTAGATGAAATCTTAAAATATCAACTTTTAGGACATAAGCTATAATCTCATGAAAGCAAGAAACTTCTTAGGAACTTAATAATCATGACACTTGAAAACTTTAGGAATCATAGGGTCATAGCCTTCAAAATCAATATACCTTCAAACTTACACTTTTAGCTTAAGGATAGTAAAACTTCTTTAAAACTCAAGAACTTGATACTTTAGGAACTTTAAGACTTGAGACTCTAGAAAACTTAAGAGACTTTGGGACACTTGGGACTCGAGATTATATAACTTTGGGAGTTTCTTCTAACCGATATAAACCATGTGAGCTACATGGAGTCCAACGTCTTGCCCACGTGGGGAGAGTTGTTCTATCCTTTCCATCGTAGTAGAACCTTTAACTTTTTGTGATCACTAGATTAACCCACTTGGGGTAAATCAGAAACCTATGGGGGCACGTAGTTCAGGGGCATGAGACCTCGAAATCAAGCCCAACTCGGTGCTAAATACTACTCCCTTACTAAGCTCAGAACTTTAAGAAAACCCACCTTAAATAACTCAACAATATGTAATGGGAGCCAATATGCTTCACCTTTATCTCAAATCAAACAAATAATGTGGATTTGTTTCTTAGCTTAGGATCAAAACTCAATTCTTTTCATAAAATCTTGATAGAATTTTCATCCAAGTTTTAAAATTTCAACAACATGGAAATATAAGTACACTTCTTGGAGTATCAATAATTCATCCTCAAAGACTCACAATTTCACAATAAAGTTCAACTCATGACAACAACTCTTGGAAATTCTTGGAAACATGATATCAATATAGGAATGTGCAATTTATATCATGAACTCTCAATTTAGATCATAATTGAACAATTTAGATCATAATTGAACAAAAATAATCATGAAATTCAAGACTTGAACAATTCCATAATCTCATAAATTTGAAATATAGCAAAATAATATGAATTCATCTTGGAAATACGTATTTTACAATAATCATGCTACAAAGGTGCTTCTTGTAGCCCTCAGAATGGGGATTCCAATTCTCAAAAAATTATTGAAAACTGACGGTTAACTTTTGAGTTCTCTTGAAGTTTGTGTAGAAACCCTACGCTATGTTCTTGGTGGTTTTTGATGAAAGTATGAATAATATGGTATTTTTGGGGTGTAATCTCGTGTTAAGGATGATAAAGTTGTGGGAAAATACCAATTTTACCCTTAATAAGACGGAGAAAAGAAGCTGAAAACTGGGCACAAAGGCTATGGCCTGGGCGACGCCTTGCCCAGAGCCTTAGCTAAGCTGGGCGGCGCCCCTTAATAGCCATTAGCTACCGGTTTGGCACCCCAAATGTTCCCTAAATGGATTTCAAAAATTCCAAAACTCACCCGAGATACCTTACGACTTTGCCCCATCGCAACGCAATAATAAAATCAAGAAACAGAGGTCGAAAAGGACGTGAAATAATTCATCGAAGTTTGAGGGCTCAAAAAATAAACTAAGTATTGGAACACTTAGCTAAAATTCTAAGTGTTAAGCTTCTTTTAACTTGCTTAGAAGGCTTTGACGACGAGGAAACTTTATGGGGTCTTACACAACATATTCCCCAATTGTTGCAATTGATGAATCAGCTGTTGGAACAGACAGAGCAACTGTTAGAAGAAATCAAACCAATAGCAAGACTGGTTTGATTTATTCCCACAGATGACCCCATTTATTGCAACATGTCAACCATCTGTGTCCACATATGCATCACTTGTTACAACAGATTACCTATCTGTTAAACAGATGGAGAATCTATTACAACAGATGGGTCTTCTGTTGGAACTCTTGTTGTAATGTGTTGTATTCATTCAATTTTGTGTTACCCTTTTTTAAAATTATACAGACATCAATTGTAATATTTTTTTTGTTCTTCTCTTATTTGACATCATTTGTTTTTCTCTTGTTTGCAGATAAAAGAAATTAAAAGTGGATCAACTTTTGCCCGACCAACATAAAAGGCTAGAGTAAAGATGGATTCACAAAATAAGTTGCTTGTAGATGGAACCACTTCATATGTGGGAGGTATGTATTAATGATCATGTTATCGTGGAAACACACATAGAGTACATCGATTTTGTGAATAAAGCCTTTTACCGATTAGGCATTGATCATTCAATTAAGATATCTATAATTTTACAGTTAAATTTGATAGGTCCGAACTGATAAGGCTGAGAGACCTTGTAGGTGGTGTCGATATCCTGTTACGATTTAATGATGGTTTTACAAATATTTATGTGTCTAGTTTGGTGAAGGGATCAAGTTTTAGTGGCATTATAAAAAGATTCAATAGTAATTGGACTGATTTTAAGGGTTCAATGGGCTTTTAAAAGGCCTCCGAAGCATCACACAATTGCAACCAAGAATAGAAATCAATATAGTTATTGTCCTAGCCCAAATTTATATGGTTGGGTTGCTTGGGGTGATGATTATACAACAGAAGGTGCGATGGGAGAATACATGCGAGGGAAAGGGGAGTTGATGAAGATTATATCATCTCAAACCTTATTAAAGAAAAAACACAGGGTACCAAGGAAAGTGTAGCGAATCTGGACGGTAAAATTGACTTAAAACATGAGAAATCTGAATGAGGTACAAATATGAAAGTATAGCAAAATAAAAAATTGTCAGTCGTCTCTTTCAAAAAAAAAATACTGCAGCTGGACACTTTGCTAGGGAACTGCGACTAGTTAGCGTGGTCGGAATGATCACCTCTAGAGAAAATAACAGAACACCAAGAAAGCAGCTTTGCGGGCACTGAAGGTTGAAATAATGTACAGTAGAGAATGAAAACTTACGCCAAGAACTTCTGAAGTTGAGATAAGGAATCAAGACAAGATGACAATTTTAGAAGTTACACTTGCATCCTAGGCCTTCAGTTTGTGGTTCAGGTCACGTTAGTCACAGTAAAAACAAAAAGGCCTGGGATTTCTGCCCAACTTCATACCTTTTTGTTTTCACTGCTACTGGCCTGATAAGAACCACAAACAGAAGGCATGGGATGCAAGTTAAAATTCAGAAATTATCGCCTTGGATTGATTCTTTATTTTAACTTCAAAACTTCTTGGTGCAAGTTTTCTTTCTTATTGTACATCATTTCAACCCTCGGTGCCCGCAAAGCTGCTTCCCTAGTGATTTTTTATTTTCTCTAGACGTGATCATTCCGACCATGCTAACTAGTCATATTTCCCTAGCAAAGTGTCTAGCTGTAGTATTTTTCTTTGAGAGAGAGAACTGATGCATTTTTATTTTTAGTTACACTTTCATATTTGCACTTGATTCAGATTTTTCATGTTTTAAGTCAATTTCATCGGCTAGATTCGCTAGAAGTTCCTTGTTTGCTACCTTATGTTTCCTCTTCAATTAGGTCTCAGATGATATAGTTTTTCATCAACTCCCCTTTCCCTCGCAGGTATTCTCCTATGGCTCCTTCTGGTATATAATCATCTTCTCGAACAACCCATCCATATAAATTTGGGCCATGGGAATTTCTATTGGTTTTCGGATCTTTTTTGCTACAGGGAGAGGCTTCGAAGGCCTTCTGAAAGTCTAGTGCACCCTTAAAGTCAGTCCAATCGCTATTGGATCTCTGCAATGCCACCAAATATTGATCCCTTCCCAAAACTTACCATGCATAAACATGAGCAACAATCGTTATTAAATCGTAACAGCATATCGACACCATCTTCATGGTCCTTCGGTCTTATCAATTCGAACCTATCAAACTTAACTGTACAATGTAGGATCTTGTTTGAATGATCAATGCCTAATCGGTTAAAAGTTGCATTCACAAAGTCATTGTACTTTATGTGTGTTGTCACGATGACCTTATCAACAATGCATAACTCCCATACATCAAAGTGGATCCATCCATCTGTATGTACTTTATTTTTCCTAGCCCATCTATGGATTAATTAGAATAAACAGATGATTGACATGTTGCAACAGATGACACATCTATTAAAATTATCAAATAATTATAGACATTTGTTACAACAGATGATCAATCTGTTGCAACATATGACTTATCTATTAAAAATAATCAAACAGATATATATACATTTGTTGCAATAAATTGCCAATATGTTGTAAATTATCAAACAGATAGAATATATTTTGCAATAGATTACCCATCTGTTAGATTTATTTTAGAGCAATTTATTTTTGAAATAAACTAAAGATAAAATGTTGTATTTATATCCGTATTTTTAATTTACATAATCGAAAAGTCACCAATTTTATTTAATTAAGGGATGTAATTATTAAAAAAGAGGTGAACAGTCATAGCTTTTTGACTAACCCATTCAAATTCAATCCTTTATAAATAGGTCTCTCCTTACTCGTTCGGTCTACTCCACTTCTAGATATGGCTGATTCAGATTTGGACAAGGTAATTCAGCGCGACTCCTTGTGGGAACTTGAAAGGCAGATTCACGAACTCAGGTGGGAGTTGGGCGCCATGAGAGCAAGGATGAGGAGGGTCCTACTGTTGTCGGATGACGATTGGCCAGTTGACAATAATAATAATAATAATAATAATAATAATAATAATAATAATAATAATAATAATAATAATAATAATAATAATAATTAGGTTATGTTTTTTATTTTAGCGTATGTATTTTCTTTTATTATATCGGATCTACCAAAAGGAGGAACCTAATGTATGTCTTATTTTTTATTGTATATTTGTATATAATAGATTCAAAAATTTATGTTTGGTCGGCTTTGGATTTTTAATTCTTATTTAATTTTTATTTTGTTTATTCCTTATTCTCAACATGTTGATGGTTGGAGGTAGGGATTGAGCATTTGTGGCAACGGATGGAACATATATTGCAACAGATGGTTAATCTGTTGCGACAGATGTATCATATCTTGCAACGGACGGTTATTAATAAAAAAAAGGTTATTGTTATTGAAAGGGTGAAAAGTTATGACTTTTCGATTATTTAATATGAAAAACGGTTCGTAAATAAATAATAAGGAAATAAATGATAAACATAATCTATAATCGTAAAAAAATAATTATTTAATTTAATAACTGATGCTAATATTAAATAGGAGACAAGTCGTGACTTTTCACCATTTTTATTTTTAAATCTATCTTTAATTTATATAATAAAAAAATCATCAATTTGGATTAATATGATGATTATTAAAAAAGAGGTGAACAGTCATGACTTTTTGTCTAACACATTCAAAATAGTTGATGAATCAAATTTCCCATCTGTTGCGATTGATGAATCAACTGTTAGAAGAAATAAAAAAAGCTCCTCCAACATATGGTCCATCTGTCACAACAGATATTCCATATATTGCAATAAATGTCTCATTTGTTGCACACATGGACCATCTGTTGCAACATATGGACAATCTGTTGCAACAGGTCAATAATATTAAAAGAAACGATTATTGAAAAAGTGAGAATTCTTCGATTATTTTAATTGAGAAAAAATGTTATTTAATTCTAAGAACTGATTAATATTAAGAAGCGGAAAAGTCATGACTTGTCACAATAATAAAAAAAATCACCAACTTGATTTACTTAAGTCATTTCTTTTCACAAAAAACAAAAAGTCATAAATGATAAACACAATTTATAACCATAAAAAAATGGTTATTTAATTTTAATAATTGATGTTAATATTAAATAGACGACAAGTCGTGACTTTTCACTATTTTTATTTTTAAATTTGTTTTTTAATTTATATAATAAAAAAATCATCAATTTGGATTAATTAAAGTATATGATGATTATTAAAAAAGATGGTCCCCCAACAGATGGTCCATCCGTTGCATCAGCTATAGACATCTGACGCAATAGATAATCAATTTGTTACAATAGATAGATCATATGTTGCACAGATGGTGTATCTGTTGACACATATAGGTTATCTGATGCAACACATAGACAATCACTTGCCACAACTCAATAAAAATGGTTATTATTAAAAGAAACAGTTATTGAAAAGGTGAGAAGTCTTTGATTATTTAATTGAGAAAAAAGTTATTTAAATTTAAGAACTAATTAATAATAATAAGCTGAAAAGTCATGACTTATCACAATAATAAAAAAGTCAGCAACTTGATTTAATTAAGTCATAACTTTTTACAGTAATAAAAAAGTCACCAGTTTGAATGTAATTAATAAAATGGAGGTGAACAGTCGCGTCTTTTTGCCTAACACATTTAAATTCAACCCTCTATAAATAGGTCCCTCCTTACTCATTCATTCTACTACACTCTATTTATTTCTTGCATCTTATCTTTCATATTACATCTTCAACCATTTTTTCTTCAAAGAGCAGATACCTTTTTCCTGACTCAGTTAATTTTTTTGCTTTCTTTTTTCGTAAATCTACCAAATTGATAATATACATTGTATTACATTCAGACTCATTTCTTTACTTTTGTGTTTATATTTTTTTTATCAATTCTTGCATGTTCTAGAAATGGTTGATCTTGTTTGGGAAATTGCTATTCTGCGTGACACTGTGCAGAAACATCAGAGGCAGGTTAATGACCTGCAATTGGAGTTGGACGCCGTGAGAGCAAGGATGTTTCAAGAGATTCGCAGGCTGGGGAGGGACCTATTGCTGCCGGTTCACGATTGGCCGACTAGCAATAATAATAATGATTATGATAATGATAATAATAATAATAATAATGATAAGGTTATGTTTTTCCTTTAGCGTATGTATTTTTATTTTTATTTATATCCGATCTACCTACCTAATGTATTTTATTTTTGTTTAATGAAAGATTTATGTTTGGTCGACTTTGAATTTTTAATTCTTATTTAATTTTCATTTTGTCTATTTCTTCTTTTTAACAAACGTGTCAACGATTGGACGTAAGGAATAATTTTGAATCCAGTAGCAATAGCAAGAGTTTTGAATTCTTTCAACAGAAACATATTGGTTATCTGTTGGGCTTGTGGCAGGAGCTGTATTGTGTTGTTCCAAACAGATAACCCATCTGTTGCAACAGATTACTTCTCTGTTGCAACAGATAACCCATCTGTTCGATTTATGTTATGGGCACTATAGAACCATAAACATGAATCCAACATATGAGTTTTCCGTTGCAACAGATGACTCATTTGTCGCAACAGATGAGTGATCTGTTTAAATAGATGGCTCTTAGTTCATTAAGCTTCTGTTCTATAAGATCCCTGGTAATAGCTGAATCAGGGGGGCCATTAACAGCTATATCTATCTTGCTAACAATTGAAAATTCCTGTTAAATATCCACAAGCTTAATGAACATCTAAAGAAAGCTTACAATTCATTTAGTACAAAAATAATAATTAGAAATTACCCTCAAAAGTTCAATATTCACAGGGTTAATCCCTGCTAAAGCTAGTCGGGCGAACTCATTATCTCGCAGACACGCAAATCTATCCCCTGCAAGACCAAAAAACAGAAAGATGCAGAGTGCATGAAATATTACTCCAAAAGAACGTTGGAAAGAAATTATAGGATGGTAGGTTTCTGATGGTACGTCTTGTAAATCTAATAGACAAATAGAACTCCTCAAGATTCAACTTTCAACAATGCTAAATGATAGAGGTAAACATATATGAATGAAAAAATAGCTATGTGTTCATACGTTAGAATATAGCAAAAATCTTGTACTTGAGCAACCTTTTGCTTTCAGAAAATACTTTATCCAAAGTATCAGAAGAAAATTCATTCTTCTGTAAATCTTTATCATCATTCAAGACAAACCCATCGTTATACAGTTTATCTATGTCAGTGAAGTTTGTAAAGGAAATGTCTGAGCTTGATAACGTACCCGCAATTAGTGGTACCAGGTTTTGTAACAGAACTTTCAACCTTCCATCAGAAAAAGATCCTCACTTTTGTCAGGATTGCCTAAATCGTTGTAAAGATCATAATCATAGACTCATTCATGTAGCTTTCTCTCGCCTTTCTCATTGCCACAAATGCTCAACAAGTCTTCACGTCGAAGATCTTTGATGCCAAGTAGTGTTTAAGATGGTATATATGTCGGTTATAAAATGTAGGGGCATCCTTGATCAAGCACCATTATCTACTTTGCTAATGAAAATGAAAAGTAAAATTATTTGAAAGTATGTCGCTTACCTGATTTTGGAAGATAATTCTACTCTCTGGACTATGTTTCTAAGGATGAATCCATGTACTAACACTAAAGAATAAAGGACCTTCATCAAATCCATAAACAATAATCTGTACCGAGTGTATCGCTTTGTCAAGTAGATTGGTAATAAGGATAGCTCCAGGGCGTCCAAAATCGTGTGGTGCAGTGAATTTGGCAGCATATTCAACTATATATGAGAAGGCTTGGACAACCAATCTCTCACATAAAACACCGCATACTTTTCCGATTTGGTAACTATATGTAGAAAAATATTTTAGTACTTGGTTAATCTCAGAATGCTACTCGAATAAAAGTTTCATGTGGAATGAGCAGGTTATATAATCAAATCCCATAGGTTCATAGCCTGCTTCAAAATTATTTTTCTTGTCAAAATCTAGAAAAGATTAACACCTTTGGTACTGTAACCCACTTCTTGTAAGTCGTCCTCTTTGTTTGTTATTATTGTCGCTTTGATCGCCAACGAAGAGTGCAACAAAGAAAGCTTGCACCAAATAACTTGCCAAAACAAAGAGACACAAATAGTCACTGTTTTTGATAGAGACACAAATAATCAAATAAAATGAAAATGGAAAAACTTTGAGAAAGTTAGGATTATCAAATTCTAATCACCAGCAACAAAGTGAAATAAAAAAGAAACATTAAAGGAAAACCCAACTAAAATTGAGAAACACTTCGAGAGAGCGAATAACAAAGGAACTATTATACCTGATTCCACAACCTAATTAACCCTAAAGTTTTATGTCAAATTTTGTGGGATAATTTAAAAAAAAAATACAAAAAAAGATAGTTCCTATTAATCCCAATACGCATAAACATTCTGTTTAATCCCAGGTACTATTAAACCAATTGATAATTGGGCTTGGATTCCAAACAGAACTTTTCAACATGTCAATCGGCCCAATAATCCCGAATAGATCCATCTCATTCACTCATTCCAGCCCATAGGTCTTTATGTAGTCAGTTTGGTTCACAACACCCCCTTCGTCTCATTTTATATGACACAATTTGACTTGACATGGTATTTAAAGAAAAAGGAAGACTTTTAAAATATGTGATCTAAAACAATATAATTTTATAGTTGTAAATCATTTTATTAAGGATAAAAAAAAATTAAAAGTCAAATTATTTGTAGAGAAAGGTGATATTTTTTTAGGGCGAACTAAAAAAAAGTACCACATAAAACTGAATGGAGGGAGTAATAAGCAAATTTCGTATCTTACCCGTGATCAATTTATATGTTAATTCCATAATACCTGCCTCAATATCCTGCTAATTGAAAAATGTTTTATTTAGGAAACTCCAAGATGGTTATTTACGGATCAAAAAAGGGATAAATATACTCTCGAAATATAATAAATGATACGTATATACATTTTGTCATACTTTGGGTATAGCTATGCCCCTACCGTTAATGAAATGGAATGTATATGCCCCTCACACTAATGGTAGGGGCATATGTGTAACCAAAGTATGACAGAAGGTATATACGTATCATTTATAAAAGTTCGAAAGTATATTTGTCCCTTTTTGTAACGCCCTAAAAATGGATCACGAGATGTCACACGGTGCTCAAGGCTACGAGTAGCCTCAAGCTAACCCTGTAAGACTTCTACTAAATCTGAAACTCATAATAGGAAAATATAGATATATTATCAAAGCTAAAATGCCGAATTCTATCTGATCTAAGCTGAAATTATCTGAACATAGTATCTGAAAATACTTGACTTAGAAGTCTGGACAATCAATACTGGAAATCTGAATCATAACTAGCAGTCTGACAAACCTCTACTACTAACAACTAAAGAGCCACTGGGACAAATCCCCAGCTGACTCGAACTGACTGAAAAATACTGATTCAACTACTCTAATAAGCTGAAAAACTGAATAACTGGGTTCCCGAACTATGAGGACTCACCAACTGTCGGGACGTAGATGGAGATGCTTGAAATCACTCACGTTGCTGAAACTGAGCGCTTGAACCTACATTATTAAACAATGTGGGGGTGAATGCACAAGTAAAACAATACCCCAACGGTAATATAAACTTGCAAAGAATGCATGCTAAATGTAAATGACTCACATTAGCTTGAATAACTGAAAATTGAGAGTCATAATCATGCGTAGTAAGGTATGTTGTATAAATCTTGTGAGTCATAACATTTAGTTTCTAAAAGATGTACTTGTATTCTATCTTTAAATCATGCTATCTATGTGTAGAAAGGACTCACTTTTATATCTGTAAACTGAAAGCTGAAATCTCATAGCTAATGTCTTATGTAAAGCAATATCTGAATAAAGTTGTGAGCCTTTACACTTAATTACTAAAAGCATTTTTGTTAGGAATACTCTTTTCTGTAAGGAGGTTCTTCTAACCGACATACACTATGTGAGCTATCATAGTGTCCAACGTCTAGTTTCCTTATGGGAAAATCTCACGCTAGGGAGAGATGTCATACTCTTGCCAAGGAGTATAACCTAAGCTAAGTGATCACAATCTGTATCTGTCATCCATATAAATGGGGATAATCTGATAATCTGAACCTACGTTGGCTCGTAGTTCTGGGGCATGTGAACATACCTACCTCGGTGCTACATACTACTCCATTTAATTTGTATGCTCATTCTATAGGAAATTCACTTTTAAAACTAATATAAGGGTTTATAATGAAAACCACTTATGCATCTGTTTACTGTAAACTATAATTAAAACTGTAGAGTGGATTCCATATCCTAGCTGAGATCAAAAGATCAAATCTTGATCAAAATCTGAATATAAACTAATCATAGAATGCTTAAAGCATAGTCATTTTTGAAATATCAATATTCAACTAGGACTTAATAACCCATGCATCAAATTCATGTCAAATTATCATAAAGTTCATGCTTAATAATGAAAGTATTGATAATTCAATCCTAAATCTGGAAAATAATGTCAACATCTAGACCACTTGTAACATCATAATCTTCAAATAGTGATGAGTGGGTATAAACCCTAAACTGAAATTCATGTAAATTCTTGTAAAAATCAACTTTAAAACTAATTTTGGGCACAAGGATGAAAGGATTATCCTTGTTCATAACCCCACATACCTTCATTGATGAATAGATGAAAAAACTTGAAATTTGAGTTCCTATTTGTGCTCTTGAAGATTTTTCTTGAAGATCTTGAATTGGGAATCTTGAATTTTGGGTTATCTTGAAAAAAAAATAGTGGAATTTAGATTTCTTGAGGTTTGAAATTTAAAGTTCTAGGGTTTCTTGGAGAGCAATATGATGAATAATGAGCATATAATGCTTAGAATAGATTTAATCTAGTATTTTTCACGATTGGGGCTTGGGAAAAGACTAAGTCGCCCTTTAAAAAATTAAGTTCAAAACTGAAAATCTCGATTTTGCACTCCACCGCGATGCGGTGCTATCACGGTGGCTCACTGAAAAAAGGACGAGTGCGAATTTCCACTCCACTGCGATGCGGTGCTATGCTTCACCGTGATTCCTGGCGCGATACTGGTCAATCGCGGTGAGCTATTTGAAATGGACGAATGGGGTTTTGGGCTTCACCACGATGCGGCGTAATCGCGGTGCTTCACTGAAAAACGGACAATTGCGAATCTGCACTTCACCGCGATGCGGTGCTATCGTGGTGAACTACTGTTTTTCACTAAAAGTGTCATAACTCCTCACCCGAGTATCGGATTTAGGCGAAATTGATATCATTGGAAAGCTGACTCAATTATCTACAATTTGGTGGGTCTAGAGCTGAAAAATTCTTCACGTATCAAGAGTTGTCTATTTTAAAGTTGACCCTTGACACACTAGGAGCTAAACAGAACTAAGAAAAGTACGGGATATTACACTTTTCTATTTTAATTTTTTTTATCACAAATAATTAACCCAAACCCACTACCCGACAGAATAAACTCACTACCCAATCCAGTCCCAATTAAAATCTAAGAGACGCCTATCTAACAGACGATTTTTTACCCCTATAACGATGTACACACACATATAGTAACACTTATGACTATCAATTTTAGAAAAAAATCATTAATTATAACACTACAAAACAACACCTAATAAATTGAACCCCTCACGTTCTAATTTTCTGTGAAATTCCATCGAGAAAACACTACTCATCATCAGTTAACACCACATAATCACTGTCTCTGTCTTAATCGAATTGGAAACACCCCACCGACGAATCATCATCGCACCCCTAGCTCCGGCCACTTTCGGCCTAATCTCTACTCTCTTCAACCGATAAACACCAACTAGTAGCAGCGATCAAGGACTGCAATTTGATTGAGGTTCACGTTTAAGATAAAATAGAGGGAGTATCGAATTTGGAATAAAAAAAAGAGGTCGGGTTGAGTTGATTTAAAATTGGGTTTGATGATTTTATTGGATCAAGTAGTGAGTTTGGGTTAATTATTTGCAATAAAAAATTAAAACGAAAAAGGGACAGATATACCCCTGAACTATGATAAGGGTATGTATATATCTTCCGTCATACTTTGGATATACATATGCCCCTACCATTAGTGTGAGGGGCATATACGTATCATTTTATTTACGGTAGGGGTATATGTGTACTCAAAGATTTATCATAGTTTAGGGGCATATTTGTCCCTTTCCCATTTATGGGTTTATCAACTATTTGAGTTTTCGAATTTAATTGGTGTCGCTAGCTAAGTTCGACAACGAGTAGCAGCGTAATCACTAAGAAGTGTATAGCGGAATAGTTGGAACTTTCTACCCTTAACTAGCTCGAAGTTCAAGTCCGAAAAATGAAAAAGGATCTATTAAAGGCAATTCTGAACTAGTTGAATTAGATTTTGATGCGGATTTCCAAATGGCTTCAACCCAAGCAACATGGAAAGTATGAGATGAAGTGTTGGCAAATCAAGAATTTTCATGTTCATAAGTTGCAAGTTGCAGAAATGAGGATTTTGTGAAAATGGCCTCCATGGTGAACAAGATGAATGAATGGAGGCTGAGATGATTTAAGCCGCCTGAAAAAGATGTAGATATGAGAGGCTGAATATAGTGGATACGAGGAGAGGTAAAAGTATGCCGGAGAAGTATTGGGGAGTGGTGATTAAACAAAACACCATGAATTAGGATAGATAGGTAATAGGTAGTTGAGCGATGTCTTGCTTGTCAATGTATAATGCTTGGTGTTGGACTGTTGTGTCTGGAGCACTGTGTCCATTGTGGCATTTGTCTTATTCATGTAGTTTCTAGTTTTTGATATATGTTGTTTACTATGTTTAGTGATCGCACTATTTTGCTTATGTTTGTACTTTTTTCCGATTAGTTGACATGTTTTCTTCATTATCGTTTTTCCTTTCTATAGTACTACTTCGATTTGCTTCACTTGAGCCAAGAGTCTTTCGAAAATAATGTTGCTGCCTCCATGAGGTAGGAGTAAGGTCTACACACATTCTACCGTTCTCACACCTCATTTTATGAGATTTCACCAGGTATGCTTCTTGTAAAAAGAAGGGGGCAGAGGGGGAGAGATGAAAGGGGATGGGGAGGTGTTTACAGGGAAAAAAAAGGTTCTTCAGTACAAGCTTTTAAGTGATCCACCTAAACATAAAATGTTCTCCAGAAACCACTGATGAATACAAGAAGCGCACAAGGTGATTAGGTACAACAATCTGAACCTTGGGCTATAGTTGTATGCTAATCTACTGGAAACCCATTGTGTGATACCCAAGCAGGCATCATAGTCTTATTCCCCTACTTTCCACCTTGTTTTACATTACTTTGCCTTCAGCTTCACGTTCGCTCTCCTTCAGCGACTTCAATTTTCTGTAACCCTTATCAGTACCAAATATCCTGAACAAAACAGAGAGATCTGATAAATAGAACAACTACAACAACCACAATGTGGCAGAGGTACCCGATCAAAGTTTCTATCGGAACTGCAAGGAGAAATCATGCAAAAGATACAAAGTTTTGTCAAGCATATGCAGGCAGATGTATAGCTTCTGGAACTAGGGGTGGAGCTAGAGTGTTGGCTATGGGTTCAGCCGAACCTATTAGCTTTGAATATATATCGAGTATGATTTAGAACCCAGTAACTTAAAAAAAATTAGAATCCAGCTTCCTTCCAAATTCGAGCTAATATTTTCTTGCCAAATACTAGGTGTGCCTATGATACTCTCTAAAATTCCTGGTGATAGGTTTCTCTTGAACATGATTCTCTCCATTTGGATACTAAAAATCCGTATGAGAGAGATATATCAAATTTATCTGAAGTTACAACGTATTTTCTCATTGTGCCCACAATTTACAATTTAAGGGCAGCTCGTTGCACTAAAGCTCCCGTTATGCGCGGGATCCGGGTGCACAGTTCAAAATTTAGAAGGTAATTTAACGGCGGTCAATTAACTGCGTAAATAGCCAATATGCATGGTAGGTGCCTGATTTAAAGCGGTATTCCCTTCCTCTTTTTTCTGAGTTCTTAATGTACCAAATGTTGTCTGCACTGTCTCCTCATGACTAAATGATACTCCACTAAGGAACAAATTATGATTTACATGTAAATTGGACACAGTCTCGCTACCTTCATAAGGTAGGGGTAAGACTGCGTACGCGCCACCCTCCCCAGACCACACTTGTGAAATTACACAAGGTATGTGTATTCACAAACCGAACACAGCAAGAGACCACAATTTTCCCCATTTTCTAGAGAACTTGATATTTCTATCTTTGTTAAATAACACAAGAATGTTAATGTTAAAGCAATGGAAAGCTTACCAGTCCATGTAAACAAATGTCGATGAGTAGTTGCCAGACTTTGTGTAGAGCAGTCGATGATGGTAATCATGAAAATCAGACCTGGAAACAACAATAGCAATTTGATGAACATCATGTAAAACAGATGCATACAAATAAAATTTCTAACAGCAATGTACATACCCTCCATATAATGGCAAGAAGTTTGACGGGCTCCAGGGGAAATGGTATCCAGAATGTGCCTCAACTGTCTCAAGGATTCTAAGTGAGACCCATAGGTATATTGTTATCAAATGCGGCCCCGTGAGTGCAGGACCAACTATTGTAGCAGCCCCGAGGAAGAGAATTTCAGCAGGGTGAGCATACTCGGAAGTCAACCCAAATGGTGTTGCGTACCTAGTGAAACAAGCAGAAGCTATGACTTCATCGGCAAAAAAATTAAAACTCAAAGAATTGATGTAGAAAACATAATGTAGTTCACATACTCATGATGGACACTGTGGACATGCTTGTAGAGCCATTTGGTATGTAAAATCCTGTGACCCCAATAAAATACAAAATCCTCTATGATGAAATAGAATAATATTTGCGTTGCAACCACTTTCCTGCAAAAGTATTTTGCAATTTACTCAAATGAATAAACAGAAAAGTAAAGCTCTACAACTACTGCGAAATTATACAACTACGCCTCAAGTCAAGCTAGTTGGAGTCGGCTGCATGAATCCTCATTTATCCATCCATATGGGTTCTTTTCTTTTCCATTGTATCATGTTTTCTATAAGTTTGAATGGATTTAAGGGATAATAATCTCTTCAAGACAACTTCTTCCATATGATTTTAGATCTACCTTGTCCTGTTTTAACACCTTCAACCACCATGATTTCACCCGCCTATATTCCAGTGAGCTCGAGTCCATGAAGGACATGAGTCACGTGACTAGACCATCACAGAAAAACTTCGTTCATTTTATCCTCAATGTGAGGCTACGTGCACCTTCTCTCGAATATAATTATTTCTAAATCTTATAAAGCTGCACATCCATCTTATCCTTCACATTTTTCAACAGTATAATCATCTTGTGGATATGTTGGACCATAGAAGTCTGACATTCTAAACTTGCAATGCATATATTCAGTCTCACATAATGGTTTCATGGTTTGTTGTCGGGACATTCTCTAAAAACAAAATTATGAAGACATAGAAAGCAAAAACAAAAGAAACGGAGATCGCAGGACCAGAAAAATGAATACAATGAATATGTGTTGCCATCACACAACTAAAGCTTCGTATATAGAGAACCAGAAAATACCAGGACGGCAATGGAAGAGTAGATCGCGTCCCCATGAATTTAAATACAGGATATGTTACAAGCAGAATTGGAAGATTAACACACAAATGATACATCACCAGACGAGTAATACATTTCGTCTGAGCTTCCGGGGTGTTATTCTTCTTCTGCACAAATAGGTCAAGAATGCAACAAAATGAAAATTCATCCGAATAATGAAAGAATGAACTACTATGAACGCGAAACATCATAACCAGTTTTCATCAAAGTACTTGTGCTAAACTCAAATGCTCTAGCGAAAATTCAGATCTTTTTATCCAGAAACTGATGCAAACAAAAACAGAACTCGTACACCAGTCTTAAGTAGAATATTATTGATGTTTGTAATCATTTTAATCAAGAAATATCATTCCATTAGAAAAGCAAAAAGTAATACCTGGATTTTGTACTTGCCAAACCACCCTGCCCTTTCAAAAAGAATGAAAGGGAGTCCAGACAGGAAGAAGACACTCTCATGAACAATGAAACCTCCAAGACAAGTCAACTGGAAATCGCTGAAATTTGTAATAAGATACTGAAAAAGAAAGAAAGAACACAATACATAAGGCCACTAAACAGGTAAGTACCTAGTTACTCTAGATAACAATGAATGCACTCGGGGGATTTTTCAGTCTACATAACTGGAGAACTGGATTTTAATTGGGAAGCACACAAGTGCCAGATGGCAAACCTCGAGAATGATTTTATCTTGTCGTGCTTAGCACTATATATAGAAGGTAAAGTTTGATAGTATCTGTTAAAGTTGAAACTCTACATAAAATTATACTGTTTAATAACGAAGCAAAGTATAAAGTTTACATATATACAGTTGTTGGCATGTGACCTGGAGGTCACATGTTCAAGCCATGAAAACAGCCTATTGCTGGAAATGCAATATAAGGCTGCATACAATAAACCCTTGTGGTTCGGCTCTTCCCAGGACCTCGTGCATAGCGGTAGCTTTAATGCACTGGATTGCCCTTTTAGGCTATGTTAGCCTCAACATTTTATTGCCTATTCCTCCTCCTTGTATTGAATATTTTCAGTTTTGAGAGGTAAATATCTCATGGCAACAGAAAAGAAAAAGAACATGATAGGAAAGAAAATAGAGGCGGGAAACTCATAAAACATTGTCCAGCTATGTTGCTCGGACTCTTCATAAAACCTCAGAGTTCGTGTCGGATCATTCAAAAGTAGTGCATTTTATGAGGATCCAACACGGATGCGGCAATATTTTTGGAGAGTCCAAGCACATAGTTTTCCTGTGGATGACCTAATGGTTGAAGCATTGAGCAATTCGGAGATCTCAGCTTCAACTCCTAGCTATAACACTAGGTGTGAGCCCATTTGCTCCAACTTTGGTAAGCATGATTCACCTTAGCAACCTGTTGGCAATTAAGACAGGCTGCCCCCGCCACCCCACCCCACCCACCCTCCCCCTCCTCCCAGATTAGTCAAGGTTCACACAAGTTGGTGCAAACACCATCACCACATACAAGAAAAAAGAACTCTGGTTTCGTAGACCAAAAAATGTTTCCAGGGAAAAGACTTATTTTTCTAAAAAAACATTTTACTGAAAAACACTTCATTAGAAAATCGATAATTCTGTTAAAAAATCTGATAGTTTTTTGATAAAAAACAATTTTTGTGTTAAAGATTCATAATAATGTCAAGTGTGCAAAATGATGCAAAGTTTAGAGTAACAAAAGGAAAATGAATTCTGTCCTAAAGGAAGTTGGTTATTTTTCCCTTTTTGGTGAGAAAAAATCATTTCACACAAAAGTGAGAAAGTTATTTTCCCTTTTACAATGAGAAAAAAACTCATATTTAGAAAATCATACGCCACAAAATAACTTAATTTTGAGAAACATTTTTCTGAAAAATATTTTCAGTGATACCAAACACACTTCAAATCAAAAGATATTTGTACATTATTACTAGGGGCAAAGCTATAGGTTCGACAGAACTCAATAAGTTTAACTCAAACTCTATTTTTATGTTTAATAAATTCATTTAAATATATAAATAATTTATCAAAAACTCAATAAGTTACCTTTTCTAGAATCTGAAACTCATGAACTCAATTTTTAACTCTGCTTACACATGAATGCTAATGATGCAAACAATTCTGTTCCATTTGGCTCATAAATGCACTGTTACTCATGGCACCACGCTAAAATAGAACAGACGCATTAAAGCATGGGCAACCTGGAGATTTCAGTTTCAAATTCACAGTTACTTTCAGTATGGTTTTCAATTTTTACATATTCAGCTGTTCAAATATTATTGTTTTTTTTTATTGGAAAACATCTCTCTAAACAAATAAATTTCTTAGAAATGATTAAATGATTCTAGAGAATCTTTATAGCTAAGTTCGTTGAATACCTAAACTTTCACCTAGTTGGCGAATGTTCAATTCCCCATTTTACAATCTCATCCCCTATTTCCTCTTCTCTTGCCCTAAATTCTCATGAAGAAGAAGAAACAAGAGAAATATGACTTGTCCTTGACGGTAGGAAAATAAGTTCTACAACTAGATTTCACGTTAATTATGTCCTTGATTGGCCTCCAGTACAGCTCATCTTCACTCCCACTTACATCCCGTCCACCCCCACACCCCTAGCAGGGGTGTATCTAGGTGGAGGTCACCGGATTCACGTGAACCTATGCCCCCTCCCTAGATAAGTAGTATTATATTTTTAAAAAATATTTAAGTATAAATGTATGAACCCACGCTCGAAATATTTTCATAATAATGCACTGATCCTCAAGTTTTGAATGTGCTCTGACCCAAAGAATGACCTAATTTGATTTGACACGAATTTTAAGAAAATAAGAACTTTTTAATCTTTTGGTCCTAAATTGTCCATTAATCTTGTGGCTATAAATACATGACGTGAAAAATTAAAATTAAAATATTATCAAATAAAATAAAGTCATTCTTTCTTAAGCACGTTAAAAAAAGGAAGTAAGTCATTTATTTTCAAATTAAGGAAGCTGTATTTGTCTTGGATTATATGCACATACAATTTGATTAAAATTTCTTAAAAAATAGTTTCCACCGTACGAACACAACAAACCCCAGATGTGAGCCCGCTTGCCTAAACGCATGATTTACCTTGGCAACCTGCTGACAAGCTAGACAGGCTGCCTGCCCCCACGGATTTTGACCTTAACATATTTATTGTGTAGAGACTCACGTGTTTGGTAGACACAAAACAATCATCCAAAAATATTTTCGAAGAGAAGATTCACTATTTCTGAAAAAAAAAAAAAGTTATTAGAAAAATCAATAATTATGTCAAAATATCGGATAATATTTTGATAAAAACAATTTTAGTATACTAAAAGTTCATAATAATACCAAACAAGTGTGCAATGGGTGTGAAACCAAAATTTGATACAACGGAAAATGAGGGTGAAAATATTTTCCGTCATATAAACACAGCTCCGAGTAATTTCCGGCAGAAACTAAAAGCACACTATTCTTAAATATTTGTGTGGCTATAAATAATTTTATTAAGAATACAATAAAAATTAAAAATTAAATTATCTCTAATTACACATAATATTCTTTTTGTATAAGATTAAAAGAAATGAGTGTGACTTAAAATGGTACTCTCTTCATTTCATGCCCATATACCAAACATAAACATTTCATTTTACTTATTTATTTTAACAAATTAAAAAAAAAATAAAAAAAAATCAAATAGCCATGTAAAGCTAAAATAGTCAAACTTAAAATTACAAAGTACTATCGGTCAGATTTATTTAATAAAATTCACTTTTAATTAGAATAGTTTCAAGGGAAAGATTTTTTTTTAAGGTTGTGTCAGATTGATAAGTGTCAAATAATGTAAAAGTTTTTTTTTAAGGTTATGTCAGATCAACAGAGTCCAAGTGATACGAAATGGAGGGAGTAAAAAACATAAAGCTTTCTCCTCTCTATCTCTTCTCTTCTCCGATCCGACTAAACAATCAATCAATTACGAACTTCACATAAATGCATGGGAAAAACTAAACTATAACTTATGAAAACAACACAAATTCAAAGTCAAAATCAAAATCAAAACCAAAACCAAACTTATCTATGCATCATTACTTCTCCAATCTATAAATGCAAAAACAATTGATGTCCCATTTTTTGCTCATAAATGCAAAGGTTCCTCAATGCAGCAAACCAAAACACAGATCATCACGAACTCTTCACTTTCGATGTCACACTCATGTCAGATTCTCCAAAAACACATTATTTTGAAGTATCCGAAACATCCGTTGACATTTTGAAGATAACAACATAGAAATTGGGTAGAAAAGGGAGGAGAGGAGAGAAAAGTACCGTCCAGGCAGATTCGATCAAGGAAGCCATAGCTGAAAATGTGTGGAATCTGTCGATTTAGTCCGTATATATAAAGGCAACACTAGTAGACTATTTAGTAACTATAACACAGCAAGGGGCAACTAGTGTTAGGTGTCCAACTAGTCACTATCAAAAATTTTATTTTATTAAATAGTGCTCTTTCGTTTTAATTTATTAAATAGTAATACTCTCTCTCTGTCTTTCATATTAAGGTCGTGTTTGGTAATGAAAATAATAATTTTTAAAAATAGTGAATATAAATTGCAATTATTTTTGAAATTTTGTGAGAGAAATACACATGAAAAAAGTGAAAATAAATTTTGTTTGTTTTTATTTTTTCAAAAATATTTTTTAATAAAATGAAATAATTATTATGGTCAAACACTATTATTTTTGTTTTTTTTCACTAAAGTAAAATAATTTTTGAAAAAATTCTCATTGTCAAATGTCTATTAAGTGGATTGCTGGAGTTTGAACATGGATGTACGTACCACTATAAAAAAAAAAGAAAAAAATATATTAAGTGAGAATCGATCTCTAGGCCTCTAGGTAAACAACTTAGCAAAAACCAAGTAAATTTCATGGATGATTAGTGAATGATCCATCTATATTTTACGATGCAATATTTGTATTCGTCAATGTTTTAATAATGATAGTCATTACTCAATCAACGAGTAACATATTTTCTAATTAAGAGTCTTTTTATCAAACAAATAGTATCATTTGTGACCAACTATTTATATATTAATATAATTATAATGATTAGTAACATATATATTTTGCTTAATGATTTAAGCTCTTTTAACGAAAAAAAAAGATTTTTTAACGCACAAATTAATAGTCATTCATGAATATATATATATATATATATATATATATATATATATATATATATATATATATATATAATAGAAATAAGAATTAATAATAATCAACTTTATCTATTGTTAACAACTTTAAAGGTATTTCAGATATTTTGACAAAAAAATTTTGATTAAAAGCACTTGTTTACCAAGCACATTAATAACCTTTTTTCACTTTTATCCAAACACGTAACTGCTTATTTTTAAAATAAGTTCAACACTCTCAAAAACACTTTTAAAAACTTTTTAAAAGTCATTTTTTTTCCAGCCTATCCAAACGGGCCCTTAATGTAGAAATCAATATATATATATATATATAAAGGAGGATTATAGATATGCCTATTTGGCACCTCTTTGGCCAAGGATTCTATTTATCTTTTTTCTTCTTTTTTTGGAGTTTTTCTTTCATTTTTTTCAATTATTTTATTTTTAAAATCATTTTCATAACTCACATCTCTTTATGTTCATAATAAATTACACTCTTAATTAATATTAATAAAATTCATAACTTTAAAACCCTTTATATTCATAACCTCCAATTATTTAATTTGCATTAAAAAATCTAATGACAATTGTTTCTTTAAATAGTGTGAAACAATGCAATTGTTTCTTGAAAAAGTCTAATGACAATTGTTTCTTACAAGGTATGTGTATTCTGAAAGTCACTCTTCTAAGCTTTATTTATTTTTTAGAGTAGATTTCTTTTATGCTATGCATAGTCTATTAACAAACTTCGTACATTTTTATATTTTTTTTAAAAAGTTATGTATTACTTTATTTGAACAATTTTCTTTTATGTTATGTGCTCATTAATTAATTTTTTGCAATCTTGTATTTCTCTTTATCTTAATCTCATTAAATTTTTTATTGTAGTTGAAAAGAAGATTACTATCATGACAGTTTTTTTTTGTCCTCATCTCACTGTGGGCATGAGACATAGCATATAGCAACAAAGAAAAGTCTCACCGACCAAGATATAGTTCAAAGTGCAATATTTTTTATATTTTCGATTTATTAAATTTCATATCCAACTGCTCTTGGCACTTTTAGTTAACAATTTAGTTGTCCTTTTTTTTCCGTTTCATGCAACACTTAGTTTTTTTTTTTTTTTACTCTTTTAAGACTCGATTGACATACAAATGAATAGGGTATTAAGATGACAAGAATCTAACTATTACTGTTTAAAATTCTTTTGAGAGAAATTATATTTATATGTGTGATAGTTCTTCTTTCCTCTTCAATTCACAATATAACATTTTCAAAAGTTTATATTAATTTAGTTAACTATTTTTCTGATTTTTTTTCGTTGGTGATGTCAACTTATTATGTGCGTGTCTAGACTAGAGTGTTTATTTTCTAAAGTAAAAGCAAAGGAAGGAGGCAAATGTATACGTGTGCTACTTAAGAAAGTATCTATGGATCCTTCCGCAATTATGTACATCAATTTTAGTAAATCTTTTGATAAAATATGAGAATGTAACATTAGTTTATAATTTTTAAATGACATTTTAATTCATAAGAAAGTTGTTTATTGATTCGTTAAATTGTAGTTTTTGATTTTTCATATTTTATAGTTTAAAGAGAAATGAAAAGGATAAAATAAGATAAAAAATATGAGATTCATATAATTAGATTTGTGTTATATATATAAATAATAAACAAGTTTAAAACTTACTAAAACTAGGCATGAAAATAAATTCAATTTTATGAAATCTTTTCTTTTTCTCTACTTTCTTTTAAGAAAAATAAAATTATTGTTTCACTTATAGAATATATTATATAAAAAACAAACTTTTAGAAGACTGAAAATACGTAATTGATGAAAATTCACATAAAAATATATTTATATACTTAAGAATGTATATATTCAATTACATAAATTCTACTCTTAAATATTAGTAATGTCTATAACTCTTAATCTCAAGCTTTTCATATTCATAACCCTCAATTAGTTAATGTTCAAGAAGACCATTTTTGTTTTAATTTTCAAACTCTAAATATTTTGTTAATTGTTTTTATCTTCCTTTATAATTAATGTAATTGATTTGTATTAAGTAAAATTTATATCTATACATAATTAAAAAAAATCACTATTAATAATATCATTAACTTCATGACTTTTAAATTTTCATATTCATAACCTCCAATTATTTAATTATAAAATTTAAGATAACTTATGATGTTCCTCCATTTTCATCTATATAAAGTCATAATATTTTATTTCATGAGATCCATACTCAAGAATATTCTTTTCGTTTTATATCTGAAATAATGTTCTTTATATTATTATTTATAATATTAAATTCAAGCTTATTAAGAAGACATTTGAAGGTTGATTGTTCGTCAAAGAGGCTATCGGACAAGAGCTTAAAAAATTGTTCATTAATTTTTTTATTTCTTTTTCATGTATTTTCTTATGATTAACATAAAAAAAATTAGGTGTGTGTATGTCAGTGTTCATGAGTATGTTCTCTATATGTAGCTTCCATAATATGAACTTTAATGATTTTTTTATTATTGTAAATTTTATATAGTTTTGAAAGGTTGATCGTTTGTCAAAAAGGCTATCGAACAATAGCTTAAAAAATTATACACTAATTTTGTATTTCTTTTTCGTTCATTTTCTTATGGTTTCATGATTTTTTTATTATTGTAAATTTTATAGGCTTTTGAAGGTTGATGTTTGTCAAAGAGGCTATCGAACAAGAGCTTAAAAAATTGTATACTAATTTTGTATTTCTTTTTTCATCTATTTTCTCATAATTAACGTGAAAAAAATAGGTGTATGTGTGTGAGTGTTCATGTGTATATTTTTTATATGTAACTTCTATAATATGAACTTTCATGATTTTTTTATGATGTCAATTGCAATATGCACATTAAGGTAGTTGTGATATGGAATTAATCAGTATATAATGTTGACGACTTAAAGAAATTTATGCTATTGAAATTATTTTATATATATAATGAGAAAGAAATTATCTTACCATCTTAGTGCATTTATAAGCACACATACGTACATTATTTCAAATTAAAATCTCAACTTCATTCAATACGCAATAGAAATGAAATTAAATTGTTATTAGAGAATATATTTTAATTTATTGATAAAGAATATATTATCCATCATTTAATAAATGTTAAATTGTTAAATTTTTTTTCTTTTATGGAACAAAACATTCTTCATAATATAATTATAACAAGTTATAATATTACGATTAGATAATAAATCTAAAGTGAATATAAAATTGATCAAATAAAATAATTAATTTTTTAACACCGCGTCGCGCGGTTAATTTCCCTAGTTAGATAATATATGGAGAGGGGAGAAAAATACTGTCGAAGCAGATTCGAATTAGGAAACCGTATATACAAAAGGCTACACTAGTACCTACAAGGCTACTACTGAGTGAAGACCAACTAGTGTTTTTAAAGGAGGTGTACAAGTAGTCACTATCAAATTTATTTTATTAAATAAATAATGTTCGTCCGTTTTCATTTATTAGTCTGATTATAACTTGATAAAAAATTTCAAGAGTAAAAGAAAAAATATATCAGTTTATTACTCTATTAATTTTAATTTATTTTGTGTTATGAATTAATAAAGAAAAGTCAAGAATAAATTAAAAAAAGTAATTTTTATTTTTCATGAGATTGTATTGAGGGATTAATTATAATGAAGAAGACCGTCTAATTTATAGGAGAAAATTGACTTGATCTTTTTCTCCTAAGGAATGGAAATTCAACTCCAAATCAAATTAGGTTTTTCTTTCTCTTAATAAACATACATGTGGACATCCAGTATAATACAAATATATTTATACCACTCCATCTTGAATGTTTATTTGATAGATAATGTGTTTCGTTAAAATTCTAATAAAAAAATTCATTGAAAAAAAATCTAGTAATGAAAAAAGAGTGTACATCTCTAATAATATGCATTTTGGCTAACTCATTAAAAATCTTACAAGAAAAATTGTTGGGACAAAACTTTGAAATGAAAAAAGAGTACAACGTGTATTGCCTCCCCTTGATGAGAACATCAATTCAAAATCTTGAATCTTCGTATCTCAACATTGCACACCATCTTCTCAAAAATTGTAGTTGATAGAGATTTTGTTAATAAATCAACTATATTATCTCTCGTACAAATTTGTTACATGTTGATATCACTATTCTTTTGGAGATCATGTGTGTAAATTTTTTTTTGGAGAAATATACTTTATTCTATCTCCTTTTATGAATTCTCCCATTAATTGTGCTCTGCACGTGACATCTTTATATAAGTGGATTTCTCAAATCACATTTTTTTCTAATGAGATGTATAATTGATCTCAACCATATACATGCTCCTCTTGCTTTATGAATAATTGGTATCTTAGCATAATATGAATGTCATGTAAATATAGTATGACCGTAACTTTTCTTGACAAAAGGTAATATGTTTGTATCGAACTCTTATGTTGATTAGATGAATATTCTGTATATTCAAAAACTTGATAATATTCATTAGCATAAATATATTGATCTCAACCCTATACATGCTCCACTTGCTATATGAATAATTGTATCTTAGCATAATATGAATGTCATGTAAACATGGTATGACCGTAACTTTTCTTGACAAAAGGTAATATGTTTGTATCGAACTCTTATGTTGATTAGATGAATATTATGTATATAAAAAACTTGACAATATTCGTTAGCATAAATATATTGGTATGAGGCCTTTTATTTGCCATATGCAAATAATCTTGTTTCAGTATCTCCATATAAGAGTGACACTATATCATGCTCACAGTTTAGAAAGATGTATAAATGCATCAATTGCACAAGATATGATACTCCATTACCAATTCAATTATGCATGTTTCTCATTTAAACTTTTTCCAGCAAATAATTTATAGTTTTTGAAAACTCTCTTAAGTGTTCTAATGATACTAAAATCATCAATTTATCCCTTATAAGATTATAAACAAGCTTCCAGAAACTATTAGATACTTTAGGCATTTTGAATCATTCAAAAATTTTCATATTGATTTTGTCAAGTAACAATATTGAACATCGAATGTGTGACATCTTCTAATGTATGAACTGCAAATCAAATAAGTTTTATACTTACCAAGGTGCATTCTTTCACGTCACTTGATAAAAAATTCTACGTCAACATGCTTAAATAAATATAAAATTCAGATCCTCATAATCTTTTACAATATTGCTTCATATTGTAGCAAAGATATTATCAACGATATATCATTTTCTATCGATTCACAATGAGATATAACCTATTGATATCTCATCACTCCATTATTATTTTTAGGTACCTAAATTGCTTATAAGGCTTCATGAGGTGTTACGACGTCAGTTATTCAAGAGCTAATTGCCTCTTTATTATTACCATTTGCTCTTTTTCCTTTTTTCAAGAATTATTGTGTTTGAAACCGATTGATCTATCATATATTATGTGTGTTGTAGACTTATTTTTTTAGGGGCACATAATAGGAACATCTGCAGCTAAATATGAAATTAATTTTGGGTCAGCAAATGCTCCAATATACATATTTTTGAAACATCACAATCGTTTATGTCAGTTTATGAACTTATTTGTACTAGTAAAATCCAAGTTTATCATGACATGTGATTTTAAATTTAGTAAATATCAAATTTATTATTACATAAATAAATTTTTATCTTTACTACTTTTGAGTGAATTTCAAAATAAGTCTTCTTAATTATTCTATCACTTTTGGAGGTGTTACTCCTATCACTTTCACCCTAGAGAATGAATCTTTACTTTTCACCAATGAAATTATTATTCCCCATATTCATATGAATTTGTTCGGTCACTTGTCTTCTTTTTGACATTTTATGCACTGTTGCCATATTCACTTTAGAAAATAAAGCATATTCATTGGAACATGTTTCATGACTTCTCACAAAAGTCATTATTATCATTAGATCATCAATAAGTTGTATTGAAATTCAAGTTCAACGCCTTATCCATATAAAGACGTCTTAGGTCATAAATCAATGAGACTTAAACCCAACATCTTATCATTATGGTGCATCGGGACTCTAATCCAATATTTGACCCTTTTGGTGTAATAAAACTAAATCCATCGTCTTACCCTCAATCAATAGTATGCGAAGCAAAATATATGGATCAAATATCTAATACTATAAAATATAGTCTAAGTTTTGCTTAAAATAGAATTTCTTTAAACATAAGAAAATAAATGGATGGATGACAGAACCATAATATACAAAGGCAACTTGAATTGAAATAATATCTCATGGGACTTATATGTTTGGAATATAAGAAAAACAAAAACAATGTTAGTTTTTTAAGAGAGGTGAATGAAAAATGAATAGGTATTTTTTCGAAAAGATACCAAGAGAAAGGATGCAATTTGAATCGACATCTTTTCACTTTGGATAGTTATAACCTTTCTAATGGGTTGTGATTTCTTCGAAGAGTTGCACCTTTTTCGAAGAGTTGTACCTTTATGAAGAGGTACACCTTCCTGAACCATTGTTTCTCTTCATGAAGCAACACCTTGATGGTTATAAGTACCTGATTTTTTGTGAGACCTCGTAAGATTTAAAATATTTTATTTTTGACTCTCCCACGTGTGTAATGATTATTTTTTACTTGAATTATATTTAGGGATATTATAAGAGTGTTTTGAGAAAATTTTAGAATTTTTGAAAGGGGTCCGGGGTCATTTTGAGATCCCAAGGTAGTAAGCTTCCATGATAGTGGCGTGCCACGGAGGATAACCTCGGTGATAAGTGTGTAGCACAGAGGCTACCCTCCGCGATAGAGACGTGTCACACTGCTATGTAAATTTTATCCAGTTTTTATTTTTTTTACTTGGGGTAGGGGGATTTTGGTCCTTTTACCCCTTAAATGACTTATAAACACTTAGGTGATCATTTTCCTTTAGTTTTCAAGATAAAAAACATTACTATTCTCTTATCTAACTCCCAACCCAAGAAACCTCAAGGGTTTTAAAAAAAAATCACCACTTTGGGCCCCAAACTTTGAATTGTCTTTAATTTCTCGTATATTTCAGACATGTTTCTCTTTTCCTAACTTGAATTTTACATTATAACATTAATTTATTGAATATTCATGTCATTTTAAATGATGAGTTTAAAATTGGGTTGAGGTGTTTTGAGTGGTAATACTTGAATTGTTTTTCCCATGATATAAATGGATTATTCATGTTTTAATTTATGATTTTTGGAGCTAAATTAGTGCCTTATGATAATGGTTGGAATGAGGAACATGGGTTTCCCCAAACTGATTAATTTTTGGCTTGGAATAGCATTAACCTCAACCCGCTTTGTAAACTTGATTTTGAATATGGATATTTACATGGTTTAACTTATCTTATGAAAATATTGCATTGTATTAAAGAATAAATGGATAAAAATGAATTTGGATGGCCTTGATGGCCATGTCTTAGATTTTAAATAGAACTTGCGAGTCAGTTTGGTTATATGGACTGGTTTGACATAATTGAATTAGCTTGCAAGCATATTGGTATAACGATACCAAGTTGGTAAATGCCTTAATAAAAGATCATGGGTTACTAGTTGGTTTATGTGCAACTATTTTACTTTGAGTTTAAAGGAGTTTGTGTAGCTCACCGTGAAAGTGTAGGTTCCGGAGGGACCAACACTAAAAATCACGTCTTCCAGCGTTGGGGGTCCACTGTGTTCTTGGTTCACATATTATATATATTTTGGGAGGGCTATAACCTTAGTGTCTTTATGTAATATCCCGTACTTTTTTTAGCTCAGTTCAGCTCCTAGCTGCATGCTTAAAGCCTGAAAATTTAGCTAAGTGTTGGGGACTTAGTCATATTTTTGGCCTCTTAACTTTGAGATTTTTTAAACGAGTCTTTCCGACCCTAAGATGTAGGTTTTTGAGTTAATTCATGTTCAGAGGTGTAAGGAGCATATCTCGGGTATTTTTTGATTTTTTCGGACAAGGATTAAGTCGTGTTTGGATTTTGATTCCAGCAGCTCACCGCGATAGTGGTGTATCGCGGTGGCTATAGAGATGAGGCACCCATCGCGTCGCGGACTCTCTTCAATCCGCATTCCAGTTATGAATTTAAATGACTGAGGGCAATTACGTATTTTTCCCTTAATCCAATTCGTAAAAACCACGAATTAAACTTCAGTTAGGGTACTATTTGCCCAAATTCTCCAATTTCTTCTCAAGGACAAACCCTAATCATCCCCAAGTGCATCAATCTCATTCCTTTCTCTCCAAGAAAATCAACAAATTAAGTTTCCAAATCCAAGAACCTTCAAGAAAGCTTAAAGATTTGTGTTTCTTTTTAAAGACTTAAGATTCAAGGTATGTGTGATGTTTATCCATGGACCCTTTTCACCCATGGAATCCAAGACTCATTTTTTTATGTTTTAAATTATGAGTTTACATGTTTAAGATGAATTATCTCCATAAGGCTTTCTTGAATTTTGATTATACATTATGTTTACAAGTGGTTTTCATTGGAAATAGCCCTTACACGTTTGAAACATGAAATTTCCATGTTAAATCCCTAATTCATGATTTTATGTTGTAACTATGGTATTTTTGCATGCTTTACCTATTCCCATGTTTAAAATCATGATTCTCATATGTTTGATGAAATGCCTAAGTATTGAATTTTGAACAATGATTTTCTACTATGGTTTCAGAGCTTTTATATGTCCTTATTGTTATTTCTATTCAGTGTTAGGGGTTATGAATACTTGATGTTTAGTTGTTTACATAGTTTCGGCATTAGCAGAACAATTTCAGACAATATGAGAATTATTATCAGTCAGTTATCATGATCAGTTATCCGTTCCATTAAACTTAGATCAGTTCAGTAATCAGTGTCAGTTCAGGGAGTAGGCATTAGCATTGAGCGAATACAGGGTTGACGGCTTCCCCGTTAGTTAGGAAGATTCATTAGTAGCAGTCCCTGTATTCCAAAACTACGTAGCCAGCATAGAATATGAGGAGTCACCTATCATTTTAGGCTTGACTTTCTCCCAGGGGTTACCCATCAGTTTGGGCTTGACACCCTGGTCCTTCAGGATATCAGTTTAGTGGATCCACGCAGCCAGTATTGGTACCCATGGCATGGTACTAACACTCTTCCAACTGGGGTCACAGGTTGAACCCCGATTAGCTTAGATTGGGTCATGTTGATTACACGATACCTCCCACAGTATCAGTTCAATATTCGGTAGAGAATTCAGTTCAGGTTTGCTTGACCATAGCTTATAGACCACCAGTTATTCAGTTATTAGATTTCAGTACTTTAGTTTACAAACTATTTTAAGAATCATGTTATATGTTTGTTCATGCATTCTCAGATTTTACAGCTTTCACGTGTTTATGCATCAGTTATCTCATGTTATTTAGTCAGTTGTTATTTTAAGCATATGAACCTACGCATTTCAGTCTAACCTTATCTCATATACCAGTACATTCAAAGTAGCACATTCAAAGTACTGACCGCATACTTTTTCACGCTATGATGTCTTATATCATAGGTTTAGATGCTCAGTTTCCTGACCGCTCTTGGACAGTTCAACTTATCAACAGTAGAAATTGTGGTAAGTCCTCATATGTCGAGGACCTGTTATGTTTATTCAGTATTTTTGCATTTCCTTACAGTTAGTCAGTTGGAGTTAGTTAGGGCCTGTCCCATCAACTCTTTTTAGTTAGTGTAGAGGCTTTTAGACATGTAGTCAGTCAGTTAGATATTTCAGTTGGTTCTATTAGATATTTCAGACATGTTTTGATATGTATTTCAATGTTCAGTTTACATTGTCTTATTAGTATTTAAAACCTTATGGTCTTATCAGTTGTTTTTCGCATATGTCTTCTATTATCCGTATATTATTCAGTGCTCATAGTAGGTACCAACTCATAGGTTAGTTTGTGGTTACTTATGACTGTAAGCACCGTTGTTGTGACATTTTAGCCTTTCCTCGCTTTTTTCTTGGTTCATGCGGCTAACACGCACTGTGACCCTTCAGCAGGAGGGGCTGAATCCATATAGTCCATGGGTGCCTTTAGGACTGAGCGAGCTATATAGTTCAGGTTAATACTTTAAACTATCATGTTCATGGCCCTTGTCCCTATCCCGGCATCCTATATATATGTATATGAATGTGGTATATATGGTTTATGACTGGATTTTTGTAACTGAATTATTTTCTCCCTATCCTCTGTGTTACATGCCAGTGTTTGCCCCACTGACCATCTCTAGACGCTGCATCATTTCGTGATGTAGGGTTCAAGGAATTTTATATTGCTCATGTGCAGCGTTAGGTGATTCTGTATTCATGTGGATCTATTGTGAAGTGATAAACCTCTATCTTTTAGAAGGCCCGATCATTTAATTATTTTTATTAGTGTTTCAGTATTTTATTTTGAATTTTTTTTTTGTCATAGTCGAAGGCATGTCTCGACTTAGTTGGTATTTATGATTTTAGAGTCTTTTGTAGACAAGTATTGGGTTGATCGGTTGTTTTGATTCTTAGAATCTTCATTTGACCTATTTATCCTTCTGATTGTTATTTTGGTTGGCTTTCGTTGTATTCTTTTATTGTTCTCTTGAGGTTAGGCTAAGGGGGTGGTCTTCGGCCCACGGCGGGCTTGAGATACCCATTACGATCAGGCTCGGGTCAGATCATGACAAGCTTAATATCAGAGCCAGGTTCAGGGTCTTTGGGTGTCCATAAAGCCATGTATAGTAGAGTCCCTTTTATGGGTGTGTAGTGTGTCACACTTATAAGGGAGAGACTACAAGGCATTTAGGAATGTTTTCTTTTCTTGTGTTCTATTTTGGGATATGGAGTCTAGTTGCTATGAAACTTCTCTAACTCCTGGCTTACTTACATTTCAGATCATGTCTTCCTAAAGATCTGACTGTCGTAGAAACTCCACTGGAACCTCTATCCCTCCTAGGGAAGATATGAAAGGAAATTACCCTATTTATAGAGTGCAGACACGGTCTAGGGTTCTTGCTCCTAGCTGTGCCGCTCCATGTTGGGTTCCACTAGTCCCTATTAGTCCTCCTCGAGCTTTTTGGATGATGATACTTATGCTTAGTCACCTCAGAGAAATATCTCTAATGCGGAGTTTAGTCAGTTTATTCATATATTTGCTTAATTGGTGGCATCTCAGTTTTATCGGTCTAATCATATTGGTTCTATTATTAGTTCATCTGAGGTCACTTGGGTTGTCCAGTTTATGAGGTTGAATCCCCCAACCTTTATAGGCTTTAAGGTTAAGAAAGATCCTCAGGGTTTTATTGATGAGATGGAAAAAATATTTGGGATAATGTATGATACTGAATCAGAGGGTGTGGAGCTTGCTGCTTATCAATTGAAAGATGTGTCTTACTAGTGGTAGGAGGAGTGGGAAATGATGAGGGGTGATGATGTTGAACTGGCGATATGGGATGACTTTTTAGGTATTTTTCTTGATCACTTCTTTCCCTAGGAGTTGAGGTAAGCTAAGGCTGAAGATTTTGCTAACTTGAAACAGGTTAAGATAAGTGTTAAGAAGTATGCTCTGAAATTTCAGCAGTTGGCCCATTATGCTCCTGAATTAGTGTCTAATATGAGGTCTCGAATAAGGAAGTTTTTTTCTAGTTGGTCTCGTGATTTGGTGTTAGAGTGTAAGGCTATGTTGAATAATGATATGGATATCTAGGTTGGCGGTTTATATATAGCAAGTGGAGGATAAGAAAAAGAAGTAGGTAGATATGGGGAAGAGGCAGAACAAGAAGTTTAGATATGCAGAGCAGGGTACAAATCAATAGAACAGCGAGGGAGACAGTAGATAGTGGACTAAGAAAAAAATTAGGAAAATTCTTATTTGACAGCTAGTGCTCCATTTCCTAAGTCTTTAGGTGATCGTCGTTTTCAGTATAACGGTGGTCCTAAGGCACAGGGTGCCCAGTCTCAAGTTAGTGGAGCTCAGTCAACCCCACCTTGTCCTCTTTGCCATTTTTATGGGCAGCTTCACTGTGGATATTATAAGGAGGGGAGAAATCTATGCTATAATTATGACCAGCTTGGTCATATGCAGAGAGATTGTCCTTTAGCCAGTGTTACCACTGGAGCTTATAAGGTCCCAGTTGCCACTTCTTCGATCTATGTACCTAAGGGCCTCACTTCAGGCATGGTTACTGGCCGAAATCGTCTTTATGATATGCTACTCATCAGGAATCTAAGGTATCTCCTGATGTTGTCACTGGTATGTTACAACTCTTATCTCGTGATATTTATTGTTTGCTTGATTTGAGTTCTACTCTCTCTCGTGTGACTCTTTATGTGGTTGTACACTTTGATTTTATCCTGAAAAAATATTTCTGACCCTTTTTCTATTTCTACTTCAGTGGGTGAGTCTATTGTTGCTAAAAAAATCTATAGTGTTGTGTGGTGTTCATCTTTCATAGGGAGACACTGGTGGATTTGATAGAATTGATATGATAGACTTTGATGTGTTCTTAGGGATAAATTGGCCCCATTCATGCTATGTTTCTCTAGATTGTAGAAATCGAAAGAGTCAGCTTTTATTTTCCTAATGAATCGGTGATTGATTGGGAAGGGAGTTCCTTAGTACCCAAATAAAAGTTTATTTTCTATCTTAAAGCTCAGAAAATAATTTCAAAAGGGTGTCTATATCATCTAGTTTGGGTTAAAGATTCTAACTCTGAGAGTCCTTCTTTGAAATCTGCCCCTGTGGTTAATGAGTTTCCTGAAGTTTTTCCCGATAATCTTCCTGGAATTCCTCCCAATAGGGAAATAGACTTTGGGATTGATCTTCTACCCGACAGCCGCCCTATTTTCACTCCTCCTTATAGGATGGCTCCGGCGAAACTAAAAGAACTAAAGGAAAAATTAAAGGATCTTCTTGATAAGGTCTTTATTCATCCTAGTATTTCTCTCTGAGGTGTTCCTGTGCTTTTCGTGCAAAATAAAAGTAGGTCTCTTCAGATGTATATAGACTATCATCAGTTGAATAAGATTATAGTGAAAAATAAGTACCTTCTTCCTAGGATTGATGACCTATTCGATCAACTTCAAGGTGCTAGGTATTTCTCTAAGATTGATCTCCATTCGGACTATTACCAGTTGAAAATTAGGGAGGTTGATATTCCCAAGTGCTTTTCGAACCCGGTACGACCATTATGGGTTTTTGGTTATATCATTTGGATTGACTAATGTTCCGACTATTTTCATGGATCTTATGAATCAAGTGTTTAGGAAGTTTTTGGATTTGTTTTTTATAGTCTCTATTGATGACATCTTGGCGTACTCAAAAAATGAGGAGGATCATGTCAATCACCTCCGAATTGTGTTACAAACTCTTAAGAACCAGAAGTTATATGCAAAATTTTCTAAGTGTGAATTTTGGCTAAGTGTTGTGACCTTTCTCGGGCATGTCATTTTTAGTAAGGGAATCAAGGTAGATATATAAAAAGTTGAGGCAGTTAAGAAGTGTCCTAGACCCACGACTCCAATCGACACTAGGAGCTTCTTGAGCTTGGCAGGGTATTTTAGGAGGTTTGTGGAGAGTTTCTCATCTATTGTTGCTCCGCTGACAAAGTTAACTCAGAAAAATTTAAGTTTTTGTAGTCCGATGCTTGTGAGGGTAGTTTTGAGAAGTTGAAAGATAAGTTGACTTTTGCACTAGTTTTGACCCTATCCGAGGGTACTGACGGGTTTGTCGTGTATTGTGATGCGTCCTATATGGGACTGGGTTGTGTTTTGATACAATATGGTAAGGTTGTAGTCTATTCTTCTAGGCAGATTAAGGTTCATGAAAGAAATTATCCAACTCACGATATAGAGTTGGCGGCTGCGGTCTTTGTATAAAAAAATCTGGCGCCATTATCTGTATGGAGTGTATGTGGATTTTATTCAGATGATAAGAGCTTGTAGTATGTATTTACGCAAAAGGAATTGAATCTCAGGCAGATGCAGTGGCTCAAATTGCTTAAGAATTATGACATGAGCCTTCACTACCATCCTGGTAAAGCTAATGTGGTTGTTGATGTTCTTAGTAGGTTGTCTACAGAAAGCTTATCTCACTTTTAAGGGGAGAAAAGAGGGTTGTCGAATGATATTCATAGGTTGTCTAACTTGGGAGTTCGTCTTTTAGACTTTGAGAATGGAAGAGTGATTCTTCAGGAAGTGGTTAAATCATCTCTTGGTGCTGAGGTGAAGGAGAAACGGGTTTTGGATCCCATACTTATACAAATTAAGGATGATGTGGGTCAGTAAAGGTTATGGCCTTCGAGATTAGGGGAGATAACATCTTGAGGTATCAGGGGAGATGACATCTTGAGGTATCAAGGAAGGTTGTGTGTTCCTGATGTAGATGGGCTTCGAGAAATAATCTTGGTTAAGGCTCATAAGACTAGATATACAGTTCATCCGGGTTCGACTAAGATGTATCATGACTTAAAAAAAATCTATTGGTGGAATAATATGAAGAGGTATGTGGCAAATTTTATGGCTAGGTGTATGGTTTGTCAGCAAGTCAAGGTAGAATATTTGTGGCTTGGTGGCATGTCTCAAAAGATAGAGTTCCCCATGTGGAAATGGGAGATGATCAATATGGACTTTGTTACTGGTTTTCTGAGGTCTTAAAACCAATACTATTCTATTTTGGTCATTGTGGATAAGATGACTAAGTCTGGTTACTTTTTACCTGTGAGGACTAACTACTCAGGAGAGAATTATGCTAAGTTATTCATTCAGAAGATAGTTAAGTTTTATGGAGCGCTGGTGTCCATCATTTCAGATTAGGGTACACAGTTTTCATCTCATTTCTGGCATGCATTTCAGAAAGGTTTGGGTACTCAAGTGAACCTTAGCATCATTTTCCACTCTCAAATGGATGGACAAGTAGAACGTACTATTCAGACTTTGGAGGATATGCTAAGGACATGTATGATCGACTGTAAAGGTAGTTGGGTTGACCATTTGCCTTTTGGGGGGTTCAATTTGGGATTTTATTAATCAAAATTCAAATAAAATCTGAACACAAATGGACCAACCAATTGAAAGACATAACAAAATTAAAACATCTACTCTATTCTATCGACCCGGCCCAACCCGGGTCCAAAAGGGACAACATATATACCTTGAGCAAGGTTTCCTAAAATATTAAGCCTACATTTCAACTTTCTATTTACGCCTCCTATTACAAAATGCTCTTCTTCAAGAACTTCAACTTTCGTCTTCGCATGATTTGGGTGATTAATAATAACAATTATTATTCCAGCATTCAAATGTCCCCTTTTGAGGCTCTTTGTAGTAGGAGGTGCAGGTCTCCTGTTGGATGGTTTGAGGTGGGTGAGACTAGGTTGTTTGGCCGTGACGTAGTTCACCAAGCAATGAAGAAGGTAAAGGTGATTAGAGAAAGTCTTAAGACTGCTCAAAGTTGCCAAAAGTCTTATGCGGATGTGAGGCGAAGGGAATTGGAGTTTGAAGTAAATGATTGGATATTCTTGAAGGTGTCTCCTATGAAAGGAGTCGTGAGATTTGGGAAGAAGGTTAAGCTCAGTCCTCATTATGTTGGTCAGTATCAGATTGTGAGAAGAATTGGGAATGTCGCTTATGAGTTGGAATTGCCTGTGAATTTGGGCTCTATTCATCATGTTTTTCATGTGTCTATGCAAAAAAAGTGTGTGGGTGACTCTTCTTTGATAGTTTTTGTGGTGTTTCAGATTCGTTGTCTTATGAAGAGGTCCCGATTGAAATACAAGATAGACAAGTTCGTAGATTGAGGACAAAGAATGTAGCTTCAGTAAAGATGCTTTGGAGAAATCAAAAGGTAGAAGAAGCTACATGGGAAGCTGGTGAAGATATGAAAGTTAAGTACCCATTATAGTTCCCCATGTTGGATGAAAGTACTTGAGGTATGAGTTTCGCTTTGCTCTTGTCATTTCGAATTTGTCATTTGATTCTGATGTACTCTTGCTATTATCATGCTAAACATGTCCAAACTTCTCATTTGGGGACGAATGATCCTAAGATAGGGATAATGTGAGACCCCATAAAATTTTAATTATTTTATTTTTGACTCTCCCTCGTGCTTAATGATAATTTTTGACTTGAATTATGGCTAAGAATGTTAAAAGAGTTTTTTGGGAAAGTTTCAGAATTTTCAGAAGGAGTTCGGGGTCATTTTGGGATCCGGAGGTAGTAAGCCTCCGTGATAGTGGCATGCCACAGATGATAACCTCTGCAATAAGTGCATGGCACGGAGGCTACCCTCCGCGATAGCGGTGAGCCATGCTTCTATGTAAACCTCGTCCAGTTTTTATTTTTTTTCACTTAGGGTGAGGGGTTTTTGGTCCTTTTACCCCTTAAATGACTTATAAACATTTGGGTGACCCTTTTCCTTCAGTTTTCAAGATAAAAAAAATTACTATTCTCTTCTCTAACTCCCATCCCAAGAAAGCTCAAGGGTTTTTCAAGATAGAAAAGGATAAAGAGTTGAATAAGAAATCATCAATGATAATTTCAATTTTTGTAAAGATGTACACATAATAAGAAGAGGAAGAAGTCTTCTGGTCAAAAGAAAAAGCATAATAAGAAAATGTTCAAAGGCAGGTACTATAATTATAGTGAAGTTAACCATAAAGCTCTAAATTGTCAAGTTCTTAAGAAGAACAAGAAAAGAAATTAGATAAACATATTGGAAACAACTGAAATGATTGAAAATTTGTGTGCTATAATTACTGAAAGCAATCTAGTTGAAAATATAAATATATTGTGGTTTGATTCGGGAGGCACTAGACATGTTTGTGCGAATAAAGACGCTTTTAATACTTATGATACCTCTGTTCCTAAAGAAGTGATCTTCATAGAAAATAATGCAACAGTCAAGGTTGAAGGAAATGGAAAAATATTCCTAAAAATAACCTCCGACAAGGTGTTGACTCTCAACAATGTTCTTCATATTCCTACTATTAGGAAGAATTTAGTGTCGACAACACTTCTCATTAAAAATGAGTTCAAATGTGTATTTATTTCGCAGAAAATTGTAATAAGTAAGAATGAAATGTATGTAGGAAAGGGATACCTCAATGAGAGCCTTTTTCAGCTTGATGTAATGGTTGTTGAAATAAAGAAAACTGAGGCTTCTTCTTACTTGCTTGAATCAAATAATTTACAACATTAACGTTCAGGACATGTCAATTATAAAACCTTACAAAAACTGATTAATTTACAAGTTTTTCCTAATTTTGAGTGTAATAAATCGAAGTGTTAGACGTGTGATGAATCTAAGAATGCTAAGCATCCATTTAAGCCTGTTGAAAGAAATTTTAATCCCTTAGACTTAATTCATACATACATTTGTGATATGAAGTCAACATTATCTCGTGGTAAAAAAAATATTTTATAAGTTTATTGACGATTGCACGAGATATAGTTATGTTTATTTGTTGAATGGTAAGGATGAGGCTATAAAAGCATTTAGACAATATAAAACTAAAGTTGAAAATTAGTTGGATAAAAAGATCAAAATGTTGAAAAGATAGAAGTGGAGAGTATGAATCTTCTTTTGTGGAGATACATTTGAAAAATGAAATTGTCCATCAAACAACTGCCTTGCATTCACCTCAAAAGAATGAAATTGTGGAAAGAAAAACATAACATTGAAGAAAATAATGAATGTCTTACTTATAAGCTCAGCTTTATCGCAAATTTGGTGGGAGGCGAGGGGGAGTTATCCTTACAACTAGTCAAATATTCAATAGAGTTCCTCGTATAAATACACAATCTATTTCATATGAAAAATAAAAATAAAGAAAAATCAACTTGAAATATTTTAAAGTGTGAGAGTGTTTAGAGAAAGTCCAAGTTCTTATATCCAAAAAGGTAAAAATATGAACAAAGATTGTGGATTGTGTTCTCATCGGATATGCCACAAATAGTAAAGCATGTTGATTTTTGGTTCATAAATTTGAACATCTGGATTTCCATGATAATACAATATTGAATCAGATAATATTAAATTCTTTTATCCTTATTAGACATGAGCTATCTAATGAAGGTTTTAACGACCTACAGATAAACTAAGGGAGAATGTACTTAATTAAGAGAATTCAAGGCGTAGTAAGAATGTTGACTTCCTTCGGATCAGATTTTGAAATATTACTTCTTGAAAATGAGCCTCAAACATTTAAAGAAGCGATGTCGTTCGTGGACTCATCACTTTGGAAAGAGATAGTCAATAATGAGATTGATTCAATCTTGAGCAACCATACTTAGAAGTTGGTTGATCGTTCTTTGGGAAATAAACCTTTAGGTTCAAAATGGATCTTCAAAAGAAAAATAAAAGTTGATGATACTATTGAAAAATACAAGGCAAGACTTGTTGTGAAAGGCTTTAGGCAAAAAGAAGGTCTTAATTATGTTAACATATACTCTCCAGTAACAAGAATAACGTTCATTTGGATGTTGGTTGCATTAGCTGCAGTATATGATCTTAAATCCATCAAATGGATCTGAAAAATAACTTTCTTAAATGGAGAGTGGAAGGTAGAAATTTACATGAAACAACTTGAGGATTCGGTGATTCTTGGTAAGGAACGGAAAGTGTGCAAACTTGTTAAGTCACTTTATGGACTAAAGCAAGCACCCAAACAGTAGCAAGCAAAATTTGACCAAATCATATTGACAAATAGATTCAAGATAAATGAATGTAATAAATATATTTACATTAAAAACGCTATAAATTATAAAGTCATTATTTGTTTATATGTGGATGACATGTTGATCATCAGTAGATATATTCTAATATAAATGATACTAAATGAATGTTTGAGAGTAAATTTGATATGAAAGACCTTGAAATTTTTTGTGAGATCTTAGGGATAATAATACATAGAACTTCACAGGAATTGACATTATCACAGTCTTATTACACTGACAAGTACTTGATAACTTCAAGTATTTGGTCTATAATATTGTCAAGACTCCATTAAACGTGAGTTTTTCACTTCAAAAGAATGAAGGTAAAAACGACTCACAATTGAACTACACAAGAGTATAGGAAAGTTTGATGTATATCATAAATTGTACGCGATCAGATATGGAATGAGCTATTAGTAAATTGAATCGATCCACAGGTAATCTCAATTAAACTCACTAAATGGAATGAAATGACTTTTGGGGTATTTAAACATACTCAAGACTATGCTTTGCATTATAAAATATTCTATGATAATTGAAAGATATAGTAATGCAAATTGAATTATCGGATCAAATAAAGTAAAATTCATAAATGAATATGTATTCATTCTAGATGGAGGAGAAGTCTCTTGAAAATCATCTGAACAGACATGTATTGCCCACTCTACAATGAAATCTAAATTTATCACACTAGATAAAGCCAATGAAGAAACTAAATGACTCTGTAATTTCTTGAAAGATACTTCGTATTGGATAAACCTTTGGCATCAGTATGTATACACTGTGATAGTCAAATTGTAATAGGTAGATCAAGGAGCATGATCTATAAAGGTAAATCTCGTCATATAAGACGGAGACATAATCCTGTTAGAGAACTACTCTCTAGTGAAATTCTCACTATTGACTATGTGAGGTCAGAATATAACATGTCGAATCTACTTACAAGAGGCCTAACTAGATAGGAAGTTGAGAGATCATCGAACGAAATGAGTTTACGGCCTAGGACAAGCCATCACGATGGTAACTCTATCTAGCAGACTGGAGATCCCAAGAGCTAGGTTCAAGAAAATCAAATAAAATTGCGACTGACGGTTCAACATTGTCAATAAAATCAATCCATTCTCATGATGAAGATAATGTTCAGAAAACAAGAATAAGGCCTATGGTTTGAAGCTTTTTAATAGTTTCTAAGTTTGGCAGGTTTGACCAAATAGATTGATCTATAGGATTAAACGTTTGGAAATCACCTATGTGAGAGTGAAGTGGGAGCCACTTCAAGGAGAATGATAGTACAAGGCCTATTCTCTAAGCTCTCATGAAATTAGAAAGTGTTCATGATTGAACTGAACAAAACCGTGAGAACCATAGACGGTAAAAGGTCAGTTGTTTGACTTGTGTTGTATAGGTGTATAGTAAAGTTTGGCAGTTCAAAGATACCGCATTTATCGATTGCCGAGTGCATCTGATGCAAGTTCACTAGGAAAGTTCAAAGGAAAACCTATTTATCCAGATGCAATTTGCCTTTACTCGTAGATCACACACTTTTCTGTATATTTTTTGATGAAATAGTCATTTTCCATTCATGTGGAAAATTGTTAGTTTTTTAAAAGGTGTGATTGGAAATTGAATAGGTATTTTTTTTGTGTGAAAAAAAGAAGAAGAAAGGATGCAATTTTGATAGGCATCTTTTCACTTTTGATGGTTATGACCTTTCTAATGGGTTGTAACTTTTCTGAAGAGGTACACCTTTCTGAACCATTACTTCTCTTCATGAAGCAAAACCTTGATGACTATAAATACTTGATTTATTCCTCAGGTACATACATGAAATTTTGAAAAAAAATTAAAAATTCTTGAAAAACTCTAGTATGATTTGCTATCATTGAGTCCGTTCGTAGTTCGATAGAGTTTGAGGTACTGTTATTCTGTCGAAGTGATTCATTTTATCCTGGGAGGATATGTGTCATAACCTCAGATACTTGAGGGAGTAATTTCCTTTAGGACACGCGGTGAATTTTCGGTGGACTTGAATCTCCTAATCATAATCTTTTGCTAAACGTTTGATTTTTCTATTTTTCAGAAAATGGTTTGAACTTCATTTTATTGATATTCATATGTTAGGTTGAACCTATTGTTGAAGTTCAAAAATGTGAATGCAAAGTTACAATTTTATCTGATTGTTCATATATTAGTTTGAACATATGTTTGAAGTTCTTGTTGTAAAATACAGATTTTATTGGATCCAAAAAATAACAAAAACACCATATATGATCAAATCCGAATCTCAAAGTTAGACAAATTAAATAGTACTGTTGAATATTTGTACTTTATTTGTCGAATTTAGTTGCCAAGCACACTGGAAAAAGAGATTGAAGTGCACAAAAATATATTCATTGATCACATTTAAATAGGATAAATAATTCCTTACCATGATGTGTACCTACCTTTTGAGAGTGAACAATAAAATACAAATTCAATGTTCAAACGTCTCTCAATCGTCATGGTAGAGCATCGTTGTTAACCTGGTATGAACTAACAAAAAAATAAGAGTAATAAGAGGAAAACGAAAAAATAATTCTTATTTTTCTTGAATTGTATTGAAGATCAATTATAAGGATGTGGTATTGATAAAATTTGAAAAGTCAATAATTTTTTTGTAAATTATTAAATATTTTTCTTTATTAGTTATTGATTTATAGTACTTTTACATAATTTTCAGATACTATATGCTATTTTTTTGTCCCAATTTATGTCACACTGATGAAATATTTGAGAAAATCTATCAAATTTCTTATATTATTTTAGATATTTTAAGTTGTAAATTCTATTATGATGTATACGACTTTCTACGTAATTTTTAAGTAATATCTCTCTATCCCAATTTATATGAAATAAATTATTAATTATTGTAATTTATAATATTTTTTTACACAATTTCAAATATATAACAAGTTAAATAAAATAATTAAATTAAAATTTAGATGATCAATTATATTTTTAATATATTTTTAGATTTTTAAGCCGTTAGCTATTGTAATTTATAATATGTTTTTGGCATTATAATTTAGGCAAATAGCATAAACCCCAATAGTTTGCTATCTAATTATACTCTCTCCCAACTTTTTTCTTAATTACACCAAATTCCTTCTAGATACATAAGTTAATGTAGTAACAGATACATAACTACCAAATTAATTGACTATAAAAAAGAAAAATAATGGTAAGAGATTAAATGACAGAGCAATTAATGGGATTTTGATTGGGATATGTCTCTTGAATCTCTAAAAATTAGTAACAACTTCATAATTCAAATTTGAATCACCATAATCAACATTCTTCAATCATAATTCTCCCAAATCATCTAAATCAAAATGTTGCACAAGATAAACCAAAACTAAATCAGCAAAAAACGTTATAAAAACTTATATGTACCTAATCCAAAACATATTATTGATGATGATACATAAGATACAACGTGTAGTTTTGGATGAACTATAAATACAATGCATAAGTATCAGAATATCATAATCTTATGCATAACTATGATAATCACAGGAAAACCTAACAAATGTAATAATTCTAATACATATATTTTATATCTATGTATCATTACTATTTCGATCAATCACATATATTTGATTTTATAATCATATACATAAAACTTATGTATCTGTACAAAGTATATCTATCAGATACATATAATTCACACCTTTGATAAAAGAGTCTATTTTTGTCAACTATGTATCAATGAAGAAACTTTTAACTTATATAGGTTATATCAATGTATCAGTAACAGTCCGATAATTCACATATGTGTAATTTAATAGCCTGATACATAAATCTTATGCATCTATACAATATATATATTCCAAATACATATAATGTTGCCTTTGATAAATAATTTTTTTTTCTAAACTATGAATCTTAGGTTATATCTATGTAGCAGTAATAGTCTGACCATTCAAAATATGTTTGATTTTATTTTAAAATATATAAATTTTATGTATCTTTACATATTATATATGTCATATACATGTAATTCATATCTTTGGTAGAGATTCTCTTTTTGTAACTTACTTCTTCCTCTTTACAGATGCAATAATCGACTTTTTACTACCACTACCAACAGTCTTCTATAACTTCTTCATCATAGCCGGTCATTTTAATATCTCAATCTATTTTTACGAAAATCAATGTTGTTCATATCATAATGACAAGGTGGAAATTCAAAAAGAATGTTAATGGTGGAAAGGTGGAGTTGTTAGATCTAATTGAGTAGTAGATGAGAACATGATGAAAATTAAAAAAGAAAGTTAATGGAAGTTGTAACTTGAATGTTGAAGTAGACGATGAGAACATGGTGGAAATTCAAAATGGGTGTGTTGAGAAAATCGTCGGATATATTTTCTGATTTTTGGGCGAGATTTGCGGCATATTAGGGGATGTGGGTGAGGTTTTTTAGATGCATCGGAAAAGAGGTAACTATTTTGAGTAAAAAAAATTTTTTGTAATTAGTTTAGTTGGATGGGATTTTAAGTAATAATAGAAAGTTAAGATGTGGTTATAAGTAATTTATCCTTAGAATTTGTTATTTTAAGTTGTTAGTTATTGTAATTTATTATACTTTTCTTGTTCAAACTTTTATGGCATTGATAGTCAATTGTATTTTAAAAATAACTTAAGTTTTAATTATTGTACTTTATAATACTTTTTCTTCTATTCAAATTTAAGCGACACTGATATAATTTCAAAAGTCAATCAAGTATCACGATTGAAGTAGCAGAGCAAACATGCCTTAAATGACTCATAACAACTAATTAAAAGTGATATAGCAAAACTTCTATAAACAATACTTGTGAAAAAAATTTAACTGGACCTCATATAAGCTGTCAAATTAATATAAAACATCAATAGTTAATTTATCATTTTATGTCTATTTATCTATTTTATTAAATATTATTAATTTTTTTAATACTTAAATGACTTAAGTAATTAATTAGGGGTGAAATAGTAAAATTACGGTTGAAGCAGCTGAAGCAGACATGTCGTAAATATTATTTTATTTTTTATTAAAGATTATTATTTTTTTATACGTAAATGACATATAATAATTAATTAGGGGTAATATAGTAAAATTATGGAGCAAGCAAACAGTTGGAAGCAGACATGACAACCGCCAGTTGCCTGCTACTCACGCTTATATATAGTAGTAATAGGAGAGAATTGACTTAATCTTTTTCTCTAAATGCATAGATGTTTATTCCAAATTAAATTAGATTTTTCTTTCTACGGATAATCATACAAGCAGACATCTATATCTATTACTAATATATAAGCGACAATGAAGCTGCTGAAGTAGGCACCTTGTGGACGATATGCTTGCTTCAGCAGCTTCAATCGTGATTTTACTATATCACCCTTAATTAATCATTATATGTTATTTACGTATTAAACAATTAATAATATTTAATTAAAAAAGATTTAATAGACATTTATGACATGTCTTCTTCAGCTGCTTCAACCGTAATTTTACTATATCATCTTCAATTAATTATTATAAATCATCTAAGTATTAAAACATTAATAATATTTAATAAATAAGCTAAAATAGACATAAAATGATAAATCAACTTTTGATGTTTTAAATTAACTTGACATCTTATATGAAGCCCACTTAAATTATTTCACAATTATTTTTTATAGCAATTTTGCTATATCACTTCTAATTAATTATTATGAGTCATTTAATTACATGTCTGCTTCGCTACTTCAATCATGATATTTGCTTGACTCTCGAAATTATATCAGCGTCACTTAAATTACAATAGAAGAAAAGATATTGTAAATCAAAATAATTAAAAACTTAAATTATTTAAAACTATTTAATTTTTTACGCCATTTCATGCATAAATATGTTTCCTTAACACTTAATGAAAGATCTAAACTTTAGATAGTAAAATTACCGGAGGAATATAAACTGCGATTAAATTTCTAAATACACTCATATTATATATCAATACTTAATTATGATGATTTATTTCACTGTTTTCATATATTTTTTTTTAAATCTTAACATGTTGGGCACGTGCTCAGCATGGGCCTATCGCCACTAGTATCTATATATATATATATATATATATATATATAAAAGCAAAACTAAAACAAGACAAGATGCCAAGTGGCAACATATAAAAATAGTCACGTGGCAGTTTTTAGGACATAAATTAATGTAATTGTAATAAAAAATTAATGTAATTGTAATAAAACTTTTGAATTAAAGGATATTAAATATTTGAATTTGAAAATGCATTATCCTATTATTATTTTTTAGAAAAAGATTTTGATTAGCTTCAAAATAGAAATTCATTGTTGAAGAATTCTAAATAAAATTTTACTCTTTCATAAACTTATCTCTTTTAAAATTTAAATATAAAAAAATAAATCTAAATATAATTTATTTAAATATTAAATAAAATATAATCTATATATATATAAAAGCAAAACTAAAACAAGACAAGATGTCAAGTGGTAACATATAAAAATAGCCACGTGGCAGCTTTTTAGGACATAAATTAATGTAATTGTAATAAAACTTTTGAATTAAAGGATATTAAATATTTGAATTTGAAAATACCTTGTCCTATTATTTTTTAAAAGAAAAAAAAAATTCATTAGCTTCAAAATAGAAATTCATTGTTGAAGAATTCTAAATAAACTTTTACTCTTTCATAAACTTATCTCTTTTAAAATTTAAATATAAAAAAATAAATCTGAATATAATTTATTTAAATATTAAATAAAATATAATAATATAAAGATATTTATAATAATAATAAAGTAGTAGCAGTAGTAGTACGTAGTATAGTGGTAGTAGTAGTAGTAATAATAATAATAATTTTTAAAAATTAAATATATAATAATAGTAGTAGCAACAGTAATACACGGTGTATTATCAAATTATACTATTGTAATAAAATAATTGAATTGAAAGATTAAATATTTGAATTTGAAATACATTATCCTTTCTTTTAAGAAAAAATCATTATCTTAAAAGTAGAAATCCATATTTGAAGAGTTCTAATAGACATTTACTATTTTAGACTTATCTCTTTTAAAATTTAAATGCTACATCCAATATATTTAAATACATATGATTTAATATTTAATAAAATTAGCAATAGCCATTAAGATTTTTAGCCTACTCTAATTTTAATTATACGATTATAATTGAACAGAAAAGGAAACTTCTAAATATTTGAAAATTAGAAGTCACCTTAATCAATTTGAAATATTATTGAAATTTGAAATTTGAATTAGGATTCAAATCATTTCATATAATAAACTATAAACAAATAATAGTAAAAGTAATAATAATAATACATGCATGGTGTTGGTAGAGATAGTAAAATAATAATAATAATAATAATAATAATAATAATAATAATAATAATAATAATAATAATAATAATTAAAGAAAAAATTAGCATTGGCGTGGAAGTAGTAATAGTGCCACCAGTAACAATATCATCATTATTAATCCTTTAACCCCTTCCCCCCTCCCCTCATTAACTAAAAATTAGTAATTTAAAACTTGAATTGAAAATGAATTGTTTTATGCCTACTAAGTTACTTTTTTTACAACATATTCTCCTTCTTATTAGCAACTAAAAGTTTTTGCTCTTTTTTTCCTTTATTTTTGTATTTATATTTATCCAAATTGATATCCTAATTAATATACTGATCTTTTTATGAAATTTGAATTCAAATGAATGTTGAGTTGAAATAGATTTCTAGCTTCTTCACATCTCTATATATACTTGACATATATATTACCAAACTTCCTTCTTCTTCTTTGTTATTGATCGTTAGTTTTATTCATAAATTTATTTATTGCATTTTTCATATTTTTTAGAAATTTAACATTTTTATTTTTTATATGCAGATGACTGATGGAGCTACTACAGATTAATTTATTCTCAACATATCCAAGCTTGAATACAAGCAACATTTTTCTATTCGTTTGATTTTTGATAAAAATAAATTCATTTACGTAAATGAAAAATAAAACCACCTTTAGTTGAGAAGTTAAGTTGACACTTTTAAAATGCTAACTTTTGTTATTATTTTTATATAATTTATTTTTAAAAAATAAATGCTCATATTAATTTATGTGTTTTTTATTTTTTTGTGATGAATTAACTATTTAATAAGATGTTAGAGATATGATAGTAAATTCGAAACTTAAATATTATGGGTTCAAGTTTGAAATTCCACACCAACAATTCAATCTATTAGGTTTGGATTTAATATTTTCAAATATTCAGTAAATTGTTTAACATATGTACACAATTTAAGTCAATTTCATATAATTATTCTCTAATTATTTCTAAAAAAAGGTATAGCGTTGATGAATTTGTTTCATCTAAACATGCAAATTAGATTTAATCAATTTTATAAATTAGATAAAATTTAAGTTGTGATAGCTTACTTATTTTATTAGAATTTGAGATGAGAATGTTTTGATCGTAAGAAAAAAGGTAATCTTATAGATAACGTTACATATTTATTAAAATATTTAATCGATAAAGTTAAAAAAAAATCGTGACAACTAAAACACAAGAACCAACTCAAATGTTTATAATGATAGGTTCTCATGTTGGTAATGTTTTGATTGAAAAAATAAAATGTTAAATCACCAAAAAAAATAATATGTAGCTCATAATATAATTAAATATTATGTGCACAGTTACACATTAAAATTATCTTTTGTATAACAAATTTGTGATTTTAAGTTTTCAAGTAAAATTAATATTCAAGAATATTACATGCATTGTGGAAGTCCTTTTGATTCTTAGGATTGGTTAATAATTTCTTTTAATCTAAGTAAAAATAAACATAAAATAGAATATGAGATAAAATTATAGTTTGATAGATGTGAAAGTATTTAACTTGAAGTTTAAATTATAACCATTAATAACAGATTAGATTATTTTAGAGTCTTCTTTTAATCTATATTTTATCTATTTTGGCATAACAAAGCTTATTTATTTTTTAATTTGTATATAATAAAGTAATTAGATAGTATACATATTACTATTTATAAATTTTAAATAAAAAAATGAAGACAATAGAATAAAAATTAATATTATTATTGACAATTTAAAACTCTAAGTTGTAAACAATATAATAAAGAAAAATACAAAACATAAATCTTTTGCAATTACATAATTATTTTTACTCATATAGATTTGATTAGGGATGAGAGGGTGATGGGTGAAGTGGAAGTGGGGGAGCTTCTTTTTCAGATTTCACTCTTTTCTTTTCTGGCTTCGAGGGTATAATTTTTTTATTTTTTTTTTAAATTGAGGGTGGGGGTTATGGTGTGGAGATGGAATTGGAGGTAATGGGTAGAAGGTGTGGAGATGGAATTGGAGGTAGGGGTGGAAGGTGTAGAGATGGTGGTGGAGGTGGGGGTGGGAAATTGTGGGTGGGTGGGTATATATGTATATATATATATATATATATTAAGTTGCTCGAAAGAGATATTTTAATGTGAAACTACTACAAATAATACGTTATTATTATCCGTGTATCGCACGAGTACGTATACTAGTATATATAAAAGAAAAACTAAAAACAAGACAAGAATCCAAGTGGCATGGTATTGAGAAGCCACGTGGTGATTTTTAGTACAAAAGTTAATAATGTTGTAATAAAAATTTTGAATTAAAGGATATTAAATATTTGAATTTAAAAATACATTATCATGTTATTTCAAAAAAAAAAACAGATTTCAAAATAGAAACTTATCATTGAAGAGTTCTAAATAAACTCATACTCTTTCATAAACTTATCTATTTCAAAATTCAAAATATTAAAAAATATATTTGAATATAATTTATTTAAATATTAAATGAGATCTAATAATATAACAAAAATAATATAGTAATAAAAGTAGTAGTAGTAGTAATAATAATTTTTATTATCAAGAAAAACTAAAAGCAAGACAAGAATCCAAGTGGCATGGTATTGAGAAGCCACGTGATGATTTTTAGGACAAAAGTTAATAATGTTGTAATAAAAATTTTGAAATAAAGGATATTAAATATTTGAATTTAAAAATACATTATCATGTTATTTAAAAAAAAATAGATTTCAAAATAGAAACTTATCATTGAAGAGTTCTAAATAAACTCATACTCTTTCGTAAACTTATCTATTTCAAAATACAAAATATTAAAAAACATATTTGAATATAATTTATTTAAATATTAAATGAGATATAATAATATAACAATAATAATATAGTAATAAAAGTAGTAGTAGTAGTAGTAATTTTTATTATCAATACTATTAATAATAATAATAATAATTTAAAAAAGTTAACAATAATAATAGTATAGAAGAGTCCTAAAAGACACTTATCGTTTCATAAGCTTATCATCCCTTCTAAATATTATAAATATATTTAAAAATTAAATAAAAGTTGATAATAATAATAATAATAATAATAATAATAAAAATAATAATGGTAATACAAATAATAATAATAAAAAGAAAATAATAAACAATAAGTAGTAGCCAGAGAAAATTGAAGGAAAAGTGTCTTTTAAGTCTTGAATGAAAGATTGGTGACATTGACCAACTTAAAGGGTCAAACATCATTTGGAAGCTTGATTAAGTTAATTGTGGAGTTGATTAATATTTTCAAAACTTTCTAATCTTTTCAAAAATACAAATCAACCCAACTCACACCCCTCTTCAATCCAAATCAACCAGTCTCTCTCTCCTCCCTCTCTCTCTCGACAGATTCTCTCAACTCTCTCCCAACCAACAGTTCTGCAAAATTCTTCCTTCAATCTTCGGCGAAAAATAGTCGGTCGAGTTCCCTTTCGACTTTCAACCGTCAATCGACGTGAAGACTTCTCCGGCAACAACAACTTCGAGTTCTTCGTCATCCCATTTTTTTTTCACAGGTAAAAAATTATGAAGAAACAGAGGAACTTGAGCCAACTACTCTTCTAGTATTGAAATGTGAACTGAATAAAACTATAATTTCTGGCATTTCTTCTTCTTGTTCTCATATTGTTGATTCAGATTTGTTGGTGATTTTTGTTCACAGTTGATGTTCTTAGTGTGTGTGTGTGATGTGTTGGTGTTGCTGGGTTGATTTGTTGTTTGTCTTGGAAAAAATAGCATTGAAACAGATGAAACATATGATGCAACGGATGAAGACATCTGATGAAACAGATGAAGACATCTGATGCAACAGATGAAGTTATCTGATGCAACAGATGTTAATATCTAATGCAACATATTAAAATCTGATGCAACTATGAAAATCGATGCAAGAGATGAACAATCTAACAGATCATTCATCTGTCGTGACAGATGACTCTTCTGTTTGGAAGAAATCTAAACAATATTGATCCAACAGATAACTAATTTTACAACAGATGAGTGATATGTTTCAACAGTTCAGTGATCTATTTTTATTCTCTTCAAAGGTTTACTCATCGTTGCAACAGGTCAGTTATATATTACAACAGATAAAATACCTGGTGCAACAGATCAGTGATCTGTTTTTATTATTTCCAACGGATTACTTATCCGTTGCAACAGGTCATTTATATGTTACAACAGACAACAAACCTTGTGCAACAGATTAGTGATATATTTTTATGGTTTCCAACGGATTACTCATTCATTGCAATAGGTTGGTTATATGTTGCATCAGATAAAATACCCAATGCAACAGATTAGTGATCTTTTTTATAGTTTCCAACGATTTACTCATCTGTCGCAGCGGTTGATTATATGTTGCATCAGATAACATATCTGGTGCAACATATTAGTGATCTATTTTTATTGTTTTCAATGGTTTACTCATCCGTTGCATCCAGGTCGGACAGATTAGAGATCTCTTTTTATTATTTCCAGTGGTTTACTCATCCATTGCAACAGGTCGGTTATATGTTGCAACAGATAACATACCTGGTGCAGTAGATGTGTTGTCTGTTGGAACTATTTTTTTTACCATTGTGCATGTTAGATTTACTGTGATCCCTTTTTAACGATGCATTAATCAATTATAATCTATTTTATGTTCCTGTTAATTTAAGATAATATGGCTCCAAAAAGAAAAAAAACCGAATCAAGTCCAAGTAAAGGAACAAGTGCAGCAGCTCGTCTACATCCACCACTCTATGAGCTTACTTTACAAGCGTCATCTTAATTAGGAGCAGAAGATAATGAACACGGGGAGGAGGAATGTCTCAAAAGAGATGATCCAAATACTAATAGCCCTTCCGTCAAAGAGTTGGTCAAAACCTTTAGCATTGATCATTATCCTATGAGAATGCAGTGCGATGGTGTCATAGATTCAACGGGTGATTTCGGGGTTAAGTCAGCCATGGGAAAATCTTTCGACGCCTTCAGAAAAATACTCCGAGAATAAAAATTGGATGCTTATTTTAGGGAAAGCTACTTTGGGCAATATCTTGATTTTCCAGAGGACAACAATGCTCATTGCCAGATGAAAATAGTATACGATCTTCTCAAGCGTAGGTTTATGTATGAAAACAAAGACAAGATGGATGAGGTGTGGATCAATTACTATGGCATGCCTGTTTATTTTGGTTGGAAGGAGTTTTCCATAGTTACCGAAATAAAATGTTATCCTCATTCTCCTTCTCATGTTATACCTACTCTGACCCAAAAAAAGCATCCCGCACACCCAAAAAAGGCAAAGGCAAGTCGAGTGATCGTGAGGACCTGGTGTCCATTGTTGGTCCAAGCTTCAAAAATAAAAATTTGATAGAAGCGTTGAAAGGTAAAGGACTCTCTCAAAGAAGCACAAACAATCATTGTGCTTGGTTTGGTTTGTACATAATATTCTTTGGGTGAGAGACGTTAACAACAACATAAGCCCCGGTTTAATAAATCTCTCCGAGGATCTTGAGGCATTTGAAAACTATCCTTGGGGTTATTATAGCTTCAAAATGACTGTCCAATATTTGTTGACTCCGTTGACGCCAAAGACAGTTAACTTATATGGCTTTCCATTGGCCTTCATGGTAAATATTTCTTTTATCATGATATGATTCATCATTTTTTTATTCAATTATGCTTTTGATTTATTGGCGTTATGTTATAGGCTTGGGCATTTGAAGTCATTCCTTATTTGAGACAACAAGTGAACTACCAGAAAGAAGTTTCCTGTCCAAGAATCCTGAGATGGTTGTCGGCCAAAACCGATAAAAATACAAAATTTCTTGATCTTTTCAATCCCCCCAAGGAAGCAGTGATTCTAATTCTAATCAAGTTTTTATTTTAATTAATGATTATTTTAAATGATTTTATCATCATTCTAATATATATACTAATTTATTTTAGATTATCCATCCGTGGCTTGTTCCGACCAACCGAGAGTTGAAGATGTTATTTTTTCTTACTTTACAGTCTGTGCAAATTTTACTGGACCCTAAGGTCATTGATGGAATAAAAATAGAATTTTTTGGAGCAACAACCATCACAAGAAAACTTGTTACTTTTGACGATGGTAGTCGTAGTGGTAGTGGTAGTGGTACTGCTGCTGGAACAAATGATGCTCCTCTTACCGTTTTTAAAACAACAAGCCATTATGATCATGTTGGTTGTACAGATTTTGCCACATTTAGCAAATGTTCTGTATGCAAATGTCAAGACTGCAAGACGAAATACGATGGTGTGATTAATGCTATTAATGCACTAACTGCTTCTGTAAAGGAAATGACATCTAAGAGGGGTGTCATTCCATCAAAGAGGATTTCATATCCATACACTCTACTAGAGATCAAGGCGGCTAAGAGGAGAAGGAAAGATACTTCCAAGGCATCATCAAGCATCGAAAAAAGCAAAATTACAATGCCTTTGTCTTTGTCTTCCACCGATGTTCAGTGTGCAAGGGCCACAGGAGAGCAGCATGAGCCGAAGAAGGTGAATATACATCACCTGTTCCAACAAACAAACAGACACATATCTGTTTTAAATAGATGATACATCTGCTGAAAATTATAAAATAGATATATACATCTGTTGCAACTGTTGTCTAACCTGTTGCATCAAATGTGTTATCTATTGCAATAGATGAGTCTTATGTTGCAATAGATGGATCATCTATTCAAAATTATTGTACTTCTCTGATTTACCTATTTGAATTCGTCCCAATAGATGATCCATCTGTTGCAACATAAGAATCATCCGTTGCTACAGATGGACAATCTGTTGTATATCTGTAATTAGCATTGACAATTTTGGCTTTTCAGGTAGATGTCATGGTAGAAGCCACTGTTGAAGAGCATAATATCACAGTTTATAATCCATCAACTACTTCTAAAGAAGAAGAAAATGTAGAGCCCGTCAGTTCGAGAGAACAGAAGAATTACCCATTTGAAGGGTTCAACATCTCGGACGAGGCTCCAAAAAAACTAACGCAGTTGATCAACGACTATTCAGAATGGATTGCCGATGGGCTGTTAAAGCATCATGCCGGCAGATACATAAATCAATTTTAAAAGATATTGGTTTATACGATTCTTGTTGTAAGAACGTGACATTAACACATATAAATCATCATATAGAAAACAAAATAACGAATGCTACAAAGTGAACGAATTGAGTCTTGGTTTTGATATGTTTGACTTTGTTGTTGCACACCCCGGAATGAAGAATTGGTTCTATTTGATGTCACGGCCCCAAACTTGCTGGAATGATGAGGTTTAAATGTCATACATATTACTATTAATTAATACTTTATTTAATTACATTTGCATATTAATTTTTTTATCACGTAATCTGAAATGTTTGATAATATGTGCAGCACATCGATGTCATTTTTACTACCTCTGAAAAAAGAACAAGTTGCAAACACAAGAACAATACAGATACACGACATATAATTATTTGTACAAAGTTTACATCAATAACGATAGGTATTGTCAACAACAACCGGAAGTTTTTCGAAATGAGGAATGATTAATCAACATCATCAAAGGTTTTAGCATTCCGATTGGCTTACCTTGGCATTTGGTCGACGTATACATCCCAATCAATTGTGGTGATGAATTCCATTGGATTTTGATTGTCGTTGTTCTAAAAGAGAGGCACATCCCAGTTTATGACTCGATGTCACGAAGAAGACGTTTCGGGCCTTCGTCTGAGATACAAAAACTGGCTAAAATATTGCCTACTTACCTTGATATGAGTGGCTTTTTGGACCAAAAGGTTCGTACTGATTGGTCAATGATTGAAGCATACCGGGATAAAATGGGTAATCCATTTGATGTACAATATGTTGAAGGAATTGCTCAACAAACCATTGGTAGCCTGTAAGTATAAGTGTCATGATTTAGTTTTATTTTATAAATTTCACAACGCTTGCATGAACTGTAAGATATGGATTATCTGATTTTTTTAAATGCAGGAATTGCAGTCCTTTTGTTGCCGTTTACACCGAGTATTTGAGCGATGAATTACAAGTACCAAATGATGGACTTGATGCCGGATTACTCCGCAAAAGATATGCTGCTCTTTTATGGAAATACGAAGAAGCAAAAGCTCAGAAGCCGTACGCAAGTGACACTAATGATCCACGGCGACCAAAGCCGAATTCCGTAATACGGGATGAAGAACAACTTGTCCATATTGATTATATCTTTATAGATTGAGTCCGTCAATGTAATAACCTATCCTCCTTGGTTTAACTTGTTAATTTATTTGTAGAGTAGATCATTTGTGCCCATAATAATTTTTTTATATTTCATGTAATTTTCGAAGGCTTCGATTTATTTTATGTTATCTATGAATATAATTTAATTCTTAGTTTTGAACATGATAATTGAAATGGAATACTAGATTCAAATATCACAACAGATAATACATCTGCTATAACAGATGACATATCCTATCAAACAAATTTAGACATATGTTGCAACATGAGATGCAACACATAGGTCATCTGCTGAAAATTATATAACAGGTCTTCCTACTTTTTTTATTTGCTCCAACAGATTACCGATCAGTTTCAACAGATAGATTATATGTTGCTACAGATTATATATTTGTTGCGATAGACAGACTGAGAACATCTGCATAATGCAACAGATGACCAACCTATTCCAACTGATAATCAATCTGTCACAATAGGTACATAACAGATATACTATCTGTTACAACAGATATACTATCTGTTACAACAGATATACTATCTATTACAACAGATATATAATTTGTTGCATTATAAAAATTCAACTTTTGCCAGACAGAGAAATTATTGCCACTACATGTAAAGTGAGGTGGCTTGAAATAAAAAATTATTATCGTATTCGTCTCCAACTTTGTACATATTCTTCTTTACACACGGGCTCCAACCATTTAGTTAGGTCATCTACTGGAAATTATATAACAGGTTTTCCTACTTTCTTGATTTATTACAATAGATTATCTATGAGTTGCAACAAATAGATTATATGTTGCAACAGATTGGATATCTGTTGCGACAGACAGATCGGGAAACATCTATTAATGCAACAGACAACTAACCTACTCCAACAGATAATCAATCTGTCACAACATGTATTATATATGTTACAACAGATATACTATCTATTGCATTATAAAAATTTAACTATCCATAGACATTAAAATTATTGTCACTACATGTAAAGTGAGGTGGCTTGAAATAAAAAATTGTCATCGTGTTCGTCTCTCTCTTTGTACATTTTCTTCTTTATACACGGGCTCCAACCATTTAGTTAGTGCCCCATAAGCCCAGACTTATTGCATCTTTCCCACAATGGTGTCGCACATACCGGTTATTTCTGTGTCGTTAAGCAAACACTCGATGTATGCAAACGAGTATGGCCCGCACGCTGCACCAGTTCCATTTCTCTGGAGCTCGATGTTCTTATTTTGACCTTCAAAATCCCATGATTCCTTCGTCAAGACTTCAGCCAGCAAATAATCCACCAGCTTACTCTGCGTCAACAACTTGGGCAACAACTTTAAGAGTGGCTGCATGTGGGCTAAAAACTTATCCTCGCTGAAGACAGTTAAGTTGCAGTCATAAATCTTAATATTTCCCACATAGAGTAGTATCTCAACAGTGAGAAAATGTTTTACTTCCACGTTCATGACTGCAAGGATTCTCTTTGCCTTGGTCCAGCTCTTGCCGTGTGGATATGGCCTCTTTTCTCTAACGTATTTAATCGCTTCTTCATCTCATTGGAATGTAGAAACTAACTGATCAATTCCCAAACCACCGAAATCAGCTTACTTATGGAGATCAGCGTACCTATCCTTGAAATTATTGTTGAAGTTGTGGTCCATTATCCTATCGGCAACATCATAAGCATCCGAGTACACTAATTGCCTTCCCCTCATGAGGTAGAGAATTTCATTAACATACTGTGGTATAAGAAGCTAATTAATTTAAATATGTTAGTAATTGTATAGAATAAAAACACAGTGGAAAGAATTCGATGCAGAGGGTTCTCTGAATCAGTTCACAGATTACCCAACCAACGCAATTCATGCAATATATGTGTATTATATTACAACAGAATACCAAGTTTTTGTAACAGATTACACATCTACTGCGTAGATTCTTCTTCGTGGAGTAGATTGGATGGCTAGGTTAACAAAAGTAAACTTATATTGTCCTCGTACCACACACTCATATTTGTCATATTCTTGAAGTCTTTGGAGGCAAATGAATACATGGTGTATTCTTTTTTAACCTTCCTCCTGCCATTCATGATTTATTGTAGTTTCTCCTCCTTATCCTTGCCAAGCGCCGTAAATATATCCACCTTCATCAGCGGCCCCTGAACTTCAACAACTCTTGGAGCGGGAGGAGTTGCAGGTTTTGCTGTTTTTAAAACAGACAGAATTTATCTAATTTTTCTTGTCTTCCTCCTAACCTCCACTGTAGGAGTGCATGGCTCTCTCACCTCGTTGGATGGTATGACACCCCTTTTGGATTTCAACTCCTCGATAGCTTCAGTAATAGCCTCTAGCATTTCAAGGAGTTTATCCTCTCTGTCCTTGCATACTTTGCTTTTGTAATAAGAATATAAGGGTGGGGAGGGGTGAGAGGGACCACTGTAAGGGTGAGAGGGACCGATGTAGGGGTGAGAGGGACCTGTGCAAGGGGTGTTTTCAAAAGTATTTATTTTTTGCTGAGCATGCTCATAATCACGACTAGCAGCAACAGCAGTAGGATGGATGCCATCATCACAAATAACTCCACCAACAACACCTCCAGAAGAAGCACCCAGATCTGTTGCAGTTTGAGGTTGGTCGTGAAGAGCTTCAACATTAGGCAAACCTTGCCAAACTACTCTTCTTATGGATATTGCTCCAGCCAATTCCTTCTTTATTAACTCCGCTATTAGGTCTTCTTTTGTATCAACAAGACCCAGAGTAAGAAAATAAGTCATCCCTAGCTCATCATCGGTAGGCACGATCCAAGGATGCACAACCTATAAAAAAAACAGGAGACATTTAAATCATATAACAATAATTTGCAGTCAGTTGGGTTACATGGATGTTAACACAGCCAACTTATGCAACAGCTGATCTAGCTGCCGCAACAGCTGATCTGTATGTCAAAACAGATTGATAATATATTGCATCAGATTATACATTTATTGTATAGTTTACATCAGATGGGTAATCCGTTGAGTCGGGTTTATAGAACCAGAGCAAAACATGGTTAATATGTTGTGAAATATGGATCGTCTGTCGTAACAGATTACTCATCTGTTGCACCAGATGCAACTGACGGGTAATCTGTTGCAGAAGACGAACCACTGTCGCAACAGATAGAACATCCGTTTCAATATCTTTCTTTGAGGTAAATTATTTTAGTTGAAAGAAGACGTACTGCATCATTTGAAGGATTAAATAGATCAGCGTCCTGCTCCTTAATATTTTTTTGCCTCCCTTTGCAGCCGCCAACCACCTAAGGATCCTTGGATGAGAAACCTCATTCGAGTAATCCTTGAACTGCTTTCGGAGGGGAGGAATGACTTCACATGCCTAAGCCTAAAAAATGAAAACATGAAGCAAGAAAAAAAGTCATAATACATATATAGTCATTATAAATTAATGGATGAGTAAAAATAGTGATCAATTTTACCATAAAAGCCCAGGGAAAGTCGTATAATGTGATCGTCCCTGTGGATAGCTTTGTCAGTAAATATTTGACAGTCAAATAGTAGCTATCATATCCCCAAAGATAGTCATTGAATTTGTCAAAAGCATCAGCAAACGCCAATAAATTATCTTCTATGACTTTCCTGACGTCTCTTGCCAATAAAACGGAATGGAAAAATCAAACAAAGCACAATTTCTCCCTACAGTGCTTTGGTATGTCTTTATTCTCGAGATCTGTCATCAAATTCGTCGCTTTGCAGCTACTACGTCCAACAATGCCCAACAACCCATAATTTTTAAATTGCGTTTGTTGGATCCTTTATGGGGTGTTTCCTTGATGAGAGGTTCTTCTGGACGATCGCATCTCAAGTATGTCACTATGGCAAACTCTTTCAACCCCAAAAAAAAATGGCATGCCACAGTGGTTGATCCAGATTTCATCCATCTTTTTTTTGCCCTCCTTCGGATCTTTATCATCCCCTGCATACTTGATCCTGCGCTTGAGAAGATCATATACCATGCTCATTGGGAAACGGAGAGTGCGGTTCTTAGGCAGCTTGAGAAAGTATGCAAAACATCTTTTGTTAAAAAGTCCGTCTAAGTTTTCATTCTTCATAATTCTCCTTAATTCATTAAAACATTTCCCCAACTGACATTTATGTACAAGATCACCAGTTACTTTGTCAGGGCTATCCATCGGCATCGCAACTCGAAACCTGTCGATAATAATGGTTTTAACAAAATTATGCTGGGATTTTGATATTATTTCACGCCCCATTGGTGAGGAGGAGTTTTTACTTTCCTTGGATTCATTTTGCCCCGATTGAGATTATTCAGGAAGTTTCTCTGAATCTATCTGTACTCTAGCCATTTTTGTTGGGTGGTCAGAAGTTGATCCACTTTCAGTTTCTTTTCTTTTGGGAGACATCTTTTAACTACAAATAATAGAAAAATAAAAAATACATTGCATTTGATGTCTGCATAATTTAAAAAAAAAACTAAGATAAATTTCAAAAAATTATTCTACGCCACATTACCAAAAAAAAAAAACTCCAATTGATAAGCCATCAGTTGGAACAGATGGACCATCAACACCACAACCAAAGCCACCACCAATGCCACCAAGACCACCACCAATGCCACCAAGATCACCACCAATGCTACCAATACCAACACCAAGACCACCGACACCACCCCCAAAAATATAAATACCGACACCAACAACAACATCAACCAATAATACCACAAATACCATCCAACAATACCACGATAGTCAGCAAAACACTAAGACAAAAACTAGGGTTTCCTCGGGTGCTTCCTACTTTTTTAGCATCAAAATACAAAATTGTTAACCCATTCTCGCAGATAATACAACTAAAAGTCTTATTTTTTATCATTAACTATGAGCTCATTCATTCATCCCTGCTTCCACCTAAATCAATGTAGGTAATGTTAATCCCAACATTAAGTTAATGAGATCGATCGATGACCCTGGTCGGGATAAACGCAATACCAATGCCAATTGCAAAGACTCAGTTGAAGTTGTAGTTGACCCTATGATCTCATTCATTCATCCCTTCTTCTACCTAAATCAATCTAGGTAATGTTAATCCCAATATTAAGTTAATCAGATCGATCGACGACCCGGGTCGAGATGAACACAATACCAACGCCAATTGTAAAGACTCAGTTGAAGTTGTAGTTGACCCTATGAGCTCATTCATTCATACCTGCTTTCACCTAAATCAATGTAGGTAATATTAATCCCAATATTAAGTTAATAAGATCGATCGATGACCCGGGTCGGGATGAACACAATACCAAAGCCAATTGGAAAGACTCAGTTGAAGTTGTAGTTGACCCTATGAGCTCATTCATTCATCCCTGCTTCCACCTAAATCAATGTAGGTAATGTTAATCCCAACATTAAGTTAATGAGATCGATTGACTACCCGAGTCGGGATGAACACAATACCAACGGTAATTGTAAAGACTCAGTTGAAGTTGTAGTTGACCCTATAAGCTCATTCATTTATCCCTGCTTCCACCTAAATCAATGTAGGTAATATTAATCCCAATATTAAGTTAATGAGATCGATCGACGACCCAGGTCGATATGAATGCTATACCAACGCCAATTGCAAAGACTTAGTTGAAGTTGTAGTTGACCCTATGAGCTCATTCATTCATCCCTGCTTCCACCTAAATCAATGTAGGTAATGTTAATCCCAACATTAAGTAATGAGATTGATCGACAACTCAGGTCGGGATGAACGCAATACCAACGCCAATTGCAAAGACTCAGTTGAAGTTGTAGTTGACCCTATGAGCTTATTCATTCATCCCTGCTTCCAAAAAAATCAATATAGGTAATGTTAATCCTAACATTAAGTTAATGAGAGCTTATTTCAACTCAGAGTGATCAATCGATGACCCGGATCGGGATGAACGCAATTTCTAACAAATATTCACATCTGTTGCAAAAGATGACATATCTGATTTAATTATCAAATAGACATTTGAATCTGTTGCGATAGATACTGAGCTGTTGAAAATTTTCAAATAGATATTGGTATCTGTTGTAACATATGATATATCTATTTGAAATTTTTTTTCCGTTCAATTTTAAAGCAAGCTTTTGTCCGAGTAAGAGTTACTAGTAAGAGTAAGTACTACAAAATGCGGTAAAAAATGAAAAGTTTTTTTTTCTTGGATAACTCAAAAATGTGTTCATTGAGTAGTCTTATCTTGTCGTTTCAATGTCACTAGTCATCTGTTAGAACAGATACCAACAGATATTTAATTATCAAATGGACATTTGCATCTGTCATCACAGATGACTGAGTTGTTGGGATATTTAAATAGATATTGATATCTGTTGTAACAGTTGACATATTTAATTATCAAATGGAAAGGGTTTTTTAAATAGATATTTGTATCTGTTGTAACAGATGACTGTGTTGTTGGGATTTTAAACAGATATTGTTATCTGTTACAACAGATGACATATCGGTTTAAAAATCTTTTTTCCTTTCAATTTTAAAGCAAGATTTTGTCCGAGTAGATAAAGTAGTAAGTACTACTTACAAACTGCGGTAAAAAATGAAGAGTTTCTTCTTCTTGAATAACTCAAAAATGTGTTCATTGAGTAGTCTTATCTTGTCCTTTCAATGTAACTAAACTAAGTCTTCCTCGTGCCCCTCAAATTATTAATGAATATTAATTATATTAATTAATGAATATTGAAACCCACGTCTACGTACACGATACATCTTGAATTATCTCATCTCCTCAGCTTCAGTTCTAAATTTATTTTATACATCTCTCATCTTTTTCTTTCTCTCCTCTTTAACTTAGGGTTTCATAGCCTTTTCTCTCTTCTCTCTTTTTTCTTCTCTTTCTCATAAAGATCCTTTCGGATCTAAACCGATCCATATCTTTCCTCGACTGAAATTGTTGTTTTGATCCCCCTTTGACGCTAAAGTTTGGTTCACTATTACTCTTTCATTCTCGTTTTTTTCTTTGCAAGTTATTTACATCTTTTTTGTTTATTTAATTACCATTTACCCATATGATATTTATTTAAAAATTTGAAGGAACTTTTAAGTGTTGAATAAATGAACCGAGAATTTTTATTACAATATGAGAAAAAAGTATTCTGTTGGGAGAAGTTTAAAAGCCTTGTTGGCAGTATCATTTTTTGGTATGTATTTTGCTTGTTTCTTTATTGTTTATCCTGTTATTGATGTTGTTGGTGGGTTTGGGGTTGGAAGTTGTGGTGTGGTGTTGTTGATGGTGTTGGAACAAAGGATGTTGCTTCTTTGTTGTTGATAATGTTGGAACAAATATTGTTGTTTCTTTGTTGTTGATGTTTTTTATTTATTGTTTCTTTATAGGTTATGATGTTGTTGATGTTGCAATAGACGGAGAAACTGTTGGAACAAATCAAACTACCAGCAAGGCTGGTTTAATGTATTCCAACAGACTCCAAATCTGTTGCAACAGACTCCAAATCTGTTGCAACAGACTCCAAATCTGTTACAACAGACTCCACATCTGATGGAGCAGACTCTATATCTGTTGAATAGATGAATAGTGTTCTTTCTGATGAATAATGTTGTAGATATAAGGAATTGACAGTTGATCAACCTTTGCCCGACCATCACAAGAGGCTGCAGTAAAGATGGGTTCGAAGGAATAAGCTACATGCAGATGGAACCACTTCATATGTGGGAGATATGTATTACTGATAATGTTATCGTGGAAACACACATAGAGTACATTGATTTTGTGAATGCGGTTTTTACCAATTAGTCATAGATCATTCAAATAAGATATCTTCAATTTTACAGTTAAGTTTGGTAGGTTCAAACTTATAAGGCTGAGGGACCATGAATATGGTTGTGATACCCTGTTAAGATTTAATGTCGGTTGTTACTCATGTTTATTTGTCAAGCATTGTAAAGGGATCTAGTTTTGGTGTCGTTGTAAAGAGATTTAATAGCGATTGGACTAACTTTTAGGATGCATTAGACTCTGAGAAGGACTTCGAAACCTAGCACTGCATCTAACAAGAATGAAAAATCAATATAGTTATTGCCTTAGCCCAAATTTATATGGTTGGGTTGCTCGGGTGATGATCATACGCCAGTAGGTGCGGTAGGAAAATTCCTTCAAGGGAAAATGCGCGGTTGATGAAAGACTATATCATCTGAGAGCTAATTAAAGAGGAGGCATAGGGTAGAAAGTAAGACTTCTACCGAATCTGGCCGATGAAATTATCTAAAAACAACATGAGAAATCTGAATCAAGTGCAAATATGAAAGTGTATCCGGCAATGTAAATTCGTCTATTGTCTCTCTTAAAGAAAAATAATACAGATGGACACTTTTCTAGGGAACTGCGACTAGGTTGCGTGCTTGGGATTATCACCGAGATAGAAAATAGTAGAAGTCCAAGAAAGCATCCTTACAGGCATCGAGGGTTGAAATGATGTACAGTAAGTCTAGAAAACTTGTGCTAACAACAAATGCAGTTAAGTAAGGAATCTAAGCGAAGGCGGCAATTTCTAAATTTTAAATTACATCCCACGCCTTCTTATTTGTGGTTACGATTAGGTCCACTGCTGTTGACCTGATGGAAACCACAAACATGATTGAAAAGCAAATTGAGTATCATCACTTCCATAGAAATATGGTTATAATTGATTATGTTTTATAGCCTTAGCATGCTTTCAACATTTCTTGGAGAAGATCAGAGGCTTTCTCTAGTTTGTGAATTTCGATAATTTTCAAGCTTGCATCCAGCTTGTTGATTCTGTATTCAAGCTTGTTGTTGCCATCTTTGAAGTTGGTTAAGAATTTCTGGTATCTTGTGAGCTCGATCAGGAACACCACCTTCAAAGTTGTGGCATTTTAGAAGGCCTTTAGAACACTCTCTTCAGAAGCCTTAAAGGATACAGAGAGGGTCGTTGTGTTTGTTTTAGGTCAAAATGTGTTGATGCACACTCAAGATGTGGTCCCAACCATTGAACATCATACTTTTATCGAGTGTTTCTCAATGTAGCTTGCTCAACCAATTTGATAAATTAATAAGCAAGGAGTTACATAGCGTGTCACGGATGAGTTATCTGATGCAACAAATATATAATCTATTGTCACAACTCAGTATAAAAACGGTTTCTGAAAAGTCATGACTTATCGCAATATTACTTAATTTAATTAAGTCATAACTTTTTACAATAATCAAGAATGTCGCTAATAAATGAAGGTGAACAGTTAATTAAAAAGTCAGAAAATTTGGATGTCATGATGATAATTTAAAAAAAAGATATATAGATTATATGTTGCAATAGATATATTATTTGATGCAACAGGTTATCTATTTGTTACAAATATCTGTTGTCAGAGATGAGTTATCTGACGCAACAGATATATCATCTGTTGTCACAACTCAATATAAAAATGGTTCCCAAAAAGAACTAGTTATTAATAATACTAAGCTGAAAAGTCATGACTTATCACAATATTGCTTAATTTAATCAAGTCATAATTTTTTACAGTAAACAAGAAATGTCATTAATAAATAGAGGTGAACAGTTGCGACTTTTTGCCTAACACATTCAAGTTCAATCCTCTATAAATAGGTCCCTCCTTACTCAATCGTTTATTCTACTGCACTCTATTTATTCCTTACTCTTGTTACACCTTCAACTACTTTCTCTTCAAGGACTTGATAGCTTTTTTCTTCCTCTGGTAAGTTTTCTATATGTCCCTCTTCCTGTCATTTTGCCATTCAATTTTAAATACTTGAACGATCGATTCTTGTTTTTTATCTTCAGTTTCACCTGAAAGCGTAGGAATGTCTCATTAATTATAACTAACCATTCCATTAAATAATTTTGAAATAAATAAAGAATGAGATATATATATATGATATAGAATCAAATATAGAACTATAATAAAAAAAAAATTAATTTTTGTGTAAATATACGTTGTATTACGTTCGAATTCTTTTTTTTCTTTACTTGTGTTTTTACCTGTGTGTTTTGTCAACTTATGCGTTTTCTCTAGATATGGCTGATCCAGTGTGGGATGTCGCTATTTTACAAAACCCCATGCGGAAACTGCAGAAGGAGGTTCATGACCTGCAGTGGGAGTTGGCCGTCGTCAGGGTAAGGATGCTGCGGGAGATTCGCAGGCTGAGGAGGGCGCTGCTGCTGCCGGGTGAAGATTACCTAGCTGGCCATACAAATAATAATGATGATAATAATAGTTAAGCATTTTCTTTTCTTTTACCTATGTATTTTTATTTTTATTTTTAATAAAAAATTTATGTTCGATGCATTTGACGTTTTAATTCTTATTTAATGTTCATGTTATCTATTTTTTTTCTCAACAAATGACATGTCTACAATTAAGGAATAATTTGAATCCAGTATCAATTATAAGAGATCAACATATGAGTTATCTGTTGGGTTTGTGACAGGAGTTGTATTTTGTTGTTCAAAATAGATTATTCATGTGTTGCAACATAATAATTATCTATTGCAACAGATTACTTGTCTGGTGCAACATATTACTTGTTTTTTGTAATAGACAACTAATCTGGTGTAACATATTATTTATCTGTTGCAACATATTAGTAATTTGGTACAACAAATTATTAATCTGTTAAAACAAATAACTAATCTGGTGCAACAGATTATTAATCTGTTGTAACAGAATACTCATCTATGCGATTCATATTATGGACACCTAGAACCATAATCATGAATCCAACATGTGTCTACTGTTGCAACATAACATTTACCTGGTGCCATAGATGATGGATCTGTTTAAACAGATTGCTCTTATGTTGCATTCATGTTCGCGTGCTAGCTATTGTTGCAAAAACAGCACACTAGCAGTTACCCAGATGATAAATTCAACTAAAAATTATAATTTGACTTACCAAAGTCTCCTCTCAAAGTAAATGCCAAAGCTGAAAGTGATGTACAAAATAAAATTTGACCTAAGAAATTGATCAAAGAGCAACAGTTGCGGTAACAACAACAACAACAATGGTCAACAAGAAGAATATGAAGATGATAATGAACAATAAGATGATGATAATGAATCAGAAGATGGTGAATAAAGCAGCAGCAACAAATATCGCGAAGAGAGAAAAAATAATAACGGATGAGGAGAGAGAAAAAATACCTTTTTCCTTTGTTTCCCGTTATATTAACTAACATTTGAATCAAAGTATAAATTTGAAAACTTATGGGTTATTTTAAAATTTCTCAAACTTTCTTAATCCATAATTAAGTAATTGTCACCTTCACTCAATTATTAAGACTTGTGTCACCTACACCTTATTTTAAAAAAAATTTGTCACCTGTAGCCCAAAACCTCTAGTAGCCACAACAATATACTATGAGTAGTATAGTAGTAGTAGGTAGTAAAAATAATAATATAATACAATAAATGATGATAATGATAATAATAATAATAATAATAATAATAATAATTAAAAAAATATCAGTAGTAGTTGAACATACATTAGATAATAATAATAATAATAATAATAATAATAATAATAAAAGATAATTTTAATAAGTCTTCTATAACTATGTTAGAATCAAACACATTTACAAAAAAAATAACAAAAATTAAAAGATAAAGATTTAAAATTAAAATTAAAATAATAATAATAATAATAGTATATTAGAATCTTGAATTTAAACTATAAGATAGTCATGATATTTTAAAATTTTATCTTTCTAACAAATTGACATCAATTTAATTTTGAATTTGAACTCTTACTATTTCATAATAATAATAATCTATAAATAAATAATAACATAAAATATAGTTAAATTAATTTTGTTTAGATATTAAATGAAAGATAAAAATTACTACTACTACTAATAATAATAATAATAATTTAAAACAAGTTGGAGTAGTAGGCAATTCATAGTTGTAGTAATAGATGGAAAAAAAAACGTGCATATTTTTTTTTTTTAAAATATGTGGATTATTAAATATTTTTCTTAATATAAGATAAGTATGTATTCTATTTTAAAAAATATGGATAAAGAAGAAGAATATATTGATCTTCTTTAAATAAATAGATATTATATTTGAATTTGAATTTAAATTGGAATGGAGCTCTTTTTTTCCAATCTCTCTCATATATCTATATAATTAGTAGTAGTAGTAGTAGTTGTAGTAGTTGTAGAAACAGTAGTACGTAGTGCATATGGAAGTAAGATAATAGTGTATTTTAAATATAACCACTTAAATTGATATGATATTTGAATTTCAAATTCCAATGAAATTTGAGTTGGAGAACAACAACAACAACAACAATAACAACAACAACAACAACAACAACAACAACAACAACAACAACAACATATTAGATTTATATATATAATATATCTTTTAAGGAGTCCTAATGTATATATCCTGATAAACCTTATCAATATGCTTTAATCGCATCAGAAAAGTTATCAATTAGTTTAAATATTTAAACTAACTTACTGCTCCTTTTGTACCAAAATTGCAGATGGTTTACATTAAATTTTTAAATGAACATTTAAATTAATAAGCAATTTAGGTTTCTCTTTTTTGGGGGAGGTTTTCATATATATTATATTAAATATTTGTTAATGTAATAAAACTTACTTAAACTATGGAAAAAAGAAAATTTTAATTTACGTTTTGTAACCAAAAGAAGAAGATAAAAAAGAAAAAAAATTATGAAAGAAATAAACTATGATTAATAATAATAATAAATAATAATAATTATTATATTATATTATTGATTTTAATATTTATCTCAATCTACATATATAGATTATAATATAAATATGTATTACATATTAAAAAAATGAGGATAAGGTAGAATAGTAACTAATCTTGTCTTAACAAATCTATAATATTTAAATTTAAATTTAAATAAAATTTGAATTGGAATGGAGTTCTAAATACTCTTAGAAAAATATATTTTATATACTGATAAAATATCAAGTGTCAATTTATTTTAGCATATATGCTATTACTAATACCGAATTATCATATCAAATAATCCAATTTTAATGTTCAAAATCAACTAATAACTATTAATTATTATCTTTATTATTCTAAAGAAAAAAAAATTCAGACTAAGTTCAAGCATGTTATCTCTCCAAAAAAATTTTACTTTTTGTGTATTTGAAAATAATTTGACATACAAAAGAATTAGTTCACTGTTGAAATGAAACAAAATATATAAGCTCTTTTTTTTTATTAAACATATAAGCATACTCTGTTAAAAATGATGATAAATTCATATACAAAGATTAAGAGTAAACATTCAGTAATATATTTTCAAGAAAACTTTTGATATAGAATTGATATGTGAATTCAGATAAAAAAATTTACATAAACTTTAACAAATATGAAAGCAATAGAAAGAGATAAAGATAGAGTTACATGATTATGATGCAAAACAAAAAAGAATAGTGACAATAATATTACTTCGTAAGTTGAATCATTAAAAAAAATGAGATATTAATATCAGTTTAAATTGATAGACCTTAAATAGTAACAAAGAAAGATGAGAATAAAAATACAAACTAATAAAAAAGAAAACGAGCAGGGTGATGAATATTAAGATGGAGGGAGAGGATGGTGGTTGGGGCAAGACAGGGAGTAGGGTAGTGGAATGATGGATGTAGGAGGATTGGGATTGAGGGTAGAAATTTTTTTAAAAAATTTTAAAGTTAAGAAAAAAATTTGTGATCAAGGAAATAGTTTCTAACAATAAAAAAAATAAATGTTTTTGGGTTGTGTAGAGGTTGGAGTGGGTGGTGGCATGTAAGGGGGAGGGGGGGACTGGGGTAAAGAAAAATAATTTATTTAAACAACAACAACAACAACAACAACTACAACAAACCCAGTATATTCCCACATAGTGAGGTCTGGGGAGGGTAAGATGTATGCAGTCCATACCACTACCTCCGGAGTAAAATATATTTTTTTGATTTGGAAGGGCTGGCTAGGGATAAGAGGTAGGTGAGGTAAGAATTTTTTTTTATATAAAATATTAAATATTTAAAAATTAAAAGGTGTGGGAAAAGGGGTTTGGGGGTGGGGGTGGGGTGATAAGCGTGGAAATTGGTGGAGTAGGTCATTTTGAAAGTGGTTTGAGAGAATTTCATAAATAAATACTTAAAAATATTAATAATAGAATCGAACACAAAAAAATTATAAAAAATAGAACAATCTAAAAATTTAAAATAAAATAATAAAATTGTAGGTGCTTAGTTTTTGAATTGAGAGTGTTGAAATTTAAATTTTGAAAGTTTTATAAGTTGCACAATTAAATTCTTTTGGTGTTTGAAATACAATGAAAGATGAAAATTTTTCAAATGAACGAAGTTTGTTGTTGAAGTAAAATTAATAGACAAAAAAAATTAAAGTGTGAAATGAAAAGAAATGTAATTACATTCCTTAATTGATTAAAATCATAAAGGTAATAGTCCACAATAAAATTAACTAGTATTTAACATTTCATATTTTATTATTTTTAAAAATTAGTTAATGAAATATGATTAAATAAAACACTAATATTATTTCTTTTCATATAAACATATTTAAAATAATTAAAAATGTGATTAGTTATTAAGTATTAGTTGCAATTTCACTATTAGTAATTATTTTAAATTTAATATTTCATAATTAATTTAAAATATGATGAAAAATGAATAATATATTATTTTAATGTGAATAAAAAAATATTTTTAATGAATATCTTTAAAAGATTATTCCACGCATTGCGGGGTATCTATACTAGTTCACTATAAAACAAATATATTTATAATATTTTATCTATTTTCTTTTTTTAGTTTATTTTAAAAAGAATCGTTTTCCTTGCTTAACAATTTTTTAATTTTAATTTTGCAAATACCATAAAGTTAAAAGAACATTTTAATACATTTATACAAGTAGTCACTATCAGATTTGAACAAATAATGTTCGTTCATTTTATTATTTGTCTCATTTTAACTTTACATGATTTTTAAAATATTAAGAAAATTTAAATTTATTTTTTTAAGAGTACTCAATACTTCCTCTATTTCTAAATAAATATTTTCTTTGAGTTGGACACGTCATTTAACAAACTAACTCCTATAAAATAAAGAGTAACTTTACTAACTTATCCCTAATTAAATTTATCTCTTTTTAAATTGAGTAAATACATAATTACACCACTGATGTTGTTCGAGATTTTTAAAAAGACACTTAAACTTTCAATACCACCTATTACCCCACGATTCTTATTTAATCCCTTGTAAATACATCATTTTGACTTATTTTTTGTCTCTGTGTGTAGTCACGCATGCCAGACGCGTGAACAATTAAATGTGATTCAGTTACCCAATTAAACTCTGTCACGTGTCAATTAAATGTCCAAAAATTAGAATTCTCTTCTTCTTCTCCTCTTTAAAACCACGAGCCTCCTTCTAGTTGCCATTAACGGCTATTTTGAAGAAAAGTTTTGCCTCTTTTTTTAATCTTTTCTCAACAAAATCAACCTTAAAAGGTAAGATGTTTCCATTTATGTTGTAATTTCTAAAGAAATTCAGTCCTAAAAGCTTTAATTTCGTCTTAATTTTTTAATTATTTTTGAAATCATGTTAAATTTTGTGTCTAGGTATTTGCCGAAAATAGTTTTACAATGTCATATGCAATCTTGAATCGAATTTATAATGACGAGAAAGATCCCATGTTGCGTGTAAAAATGTGATGCAAACATGGAGACTTACAGTCAATGCAAACGTCATAGTCGGAGGACAACCCAGCTAGAAGATTTTGGTCTTGTCCACGCTATCGTGTATGTCCTATACATGTTTTCTTATTTTTCCTCTTGTTTCTGTTCAGTTGATTTGTTTATGCTCCTTTTAGGAAAAATCATGCAACTTCTTTAGATGGAGGGACTCGAAAAAGACTGATTTACGATCGAAAATAGTTATTCCGAGATTGGCGAAGAGAATCAAGGAGTTGAAGAAAGCATTGGCATTTTATGAAAGTAATGGCAAATGGGTGGTGAAGAAGGAGAAGAAGAGCAAATGTTGTAATTGGAAGCTCATCGTCATGATTGTCGTTTTTTCTATTTTGGACTAGCATTATCAAGAGAACGGATGATAAATGTAGCTGTGTGCAATTAAAATTGTCATAGTCATTCTCTTGTTCTACAAAATAGTGTTCTTCTTTTCTCTTGTCGGAATAGTAGTTGCTTAACAAGATGAAATTTTGATTGGTTGTGTAACACTAAGTGTTCGTCTTTTCTCTTGTCGGAATAGCAGTTGCTTAACAAGATACAATCTATTTTGTATCAATATATTGTGTAATACCTTTGCAATCTATTTTGTATCAATATATTGTGATATTGACAACATTTGTGAGCATTCAAAACATAAAGTGCAGTGAATAGACTAACAAAGCAACCATAATGAGAGAAAATGAGGACTTCATTTAACACATTCATACTCTTGTTTCAATTTAAACAACAAACTTGTTTTGTTTGGTACCTAACAAAACATACCTTAATACCTAAAGGTACCTAACAAAACAAACTGCTCAAAACATTGTTTGATTGCTACAAAACAAGAACAAAAGCCTATCACCATCGATAAAACATACAAAAAGTAATTGTTTGTGACAATATCAACAAATCTCCACCAAAATATACACATCATATCAGCAAGATCTACTTCCATGGCACATGAGTCTTCCTAGTTGAAATGTTTTTTCCTTGAGTTTTGGCAGTAGTTGCAGACCTCGTTTGAATAACTTTTTCAGTCCTCATTTTTTCAAGTTTGCTATTGGTAATGGCCGACTTCTCTTTCCATTTAAATTCTTGTCTTGGTGTGTAGCCAATATCACCAGTCACAACTTCAGACCTCTTTGTGCCCTTTGCATCAGTGCTAATGACTCTTCTACTTGGCATTCCAGGCTGCACAAATAAATTACAGAAATTATAAGGCAATCTTCAGAAATTCTAGGCTGCACAAATAAAAATTCTACAAACTACTTACATTAAGAGTGGTAAATCCTTCTTTAGCTTGGTATATTCCAATCCCCACCGTCCTTGACCTTTTAAAATGTCTTGTATGTCCTCTACTGTTGTCCTCATGGTTTTGCCTTTGAGGAGGCACACCCCTTCCTTTGCCTCTTCCACCTTGAGTCATTCCTCTTCCTCGACCACTTGAGATATTTGGAACACTTAAACCACCTGAAACACTATTTTTTCCTCTACCTCTTCCTTTAGTAGCACTTGCAATGTTTGTGGTGGCCTGATTATTGAGATATTAGTACACATACTTTAAAAAAAATTGATAGTAACAAATAAATAAATATACCTCTTGCTGGTAAGATGTTCCAGGTGAATGACTTGGACCACTGCCCCTTGCTCTCCCTTTTCCTCTACCAGTAGAAGCTCCATCCTATGTTTTAAGAGATTAGTCCTTGTCCTTGTACTTAACAGAATATATATTAGATAATGATTATACAAATACTTGTGCCTGAGAAGATGTTCCAGCTGATTGACTTGTACCAGGTTGATCTCTTGTAGGACATGATATTTTATTATGTCCCTGATTATCATATTTGCTACAAGTAATTACAGTACCACATTTGCTAAGTTTTTCAGTTTTTCTACTTTCATCAGCCTCCTTTCTTCTAATTTTATGTGGTCTTCCAGGCAGCTTTCTGATCTTTGGTGGCTTCACAGTAGGATTATTTGATGTTGGCCACATTTTCTTTTTATTCATTAGTTGAATAAAATGAGCATATGTGCTAAGGTAGGTATCCTTGTGATAGCAGGTGTCCACAAAATTAATGGGCTCATATTCCTTGTGGTGAAGGGCAGCAACACCATGAGGACAAGGAATGCCCCTAAGCTACCAAGCTCTGCAACTGCAGCTTCTACTAATAATGTCAACAGTATGAGTACAACCCTTGTCAACAATCTCAAAACCCCTTTCCCCATTTCAAGACAAATTGCACTGCATTGACTTGTCAATATTTAATTATAAAATCTTCAAAGCCATGAGAGAAATATCAGTGATCCAAGTATTTAAAAACTGTCTCGACTCACCAATTCTTTTCATCATTTTCACCCTAATCTCCTCAAGCATTGTGATGATTGTTTTGAATCTTGCAGGAAGTACCCATGCATTAATACTCTCTGCCATATTGTTGTCCACAACATCACATTTGCAATGCTCTTCAATGTATCTTTTACACCATGTCTCCAAATTATACCACAAAAGATCATCCAAACAATCTCTCCCCAACATCTTCATTGCTTCTATATTCTTCTTTAATTCTACTTCAAATGTGGATTTTGCAATCTTCCAAAATACTCTTCTCCTTTCTATACCTTTCCAGAGTTTAGACTAATTAGCAAGAACATGTCTTGCACATTTTCTATGTTCAACCAGTGGCAGCATTTCTTTTACAACTATTTCCAGTCCCTAACAAAACAAAATAAGTATATTAATCTACCAACAGTTGTTAAAGAAAGAGAAAAAAAAAACAAACAGTTGTTAAGAATAAAGTCATACCTTTTGCATATCAGATATGATGCTCAATTGATGACCTTCTCCAAGCTCAAGGTCATTCTTCAGCAGTTCAACAAACCAACCCCATGTAAATTGATTCTCAACCTCAACAACTGCCCAGGCAATAGGCAACATTTGGTTGTTTCCATCTCTGCAAACAGCCACCAATATTTGACCTTTGCACACACCTTTGAGGAAACAACAATCCAAACTAATCAACCTTCTAGCACCTTCAAATAATGCTTTCTTTAAAGCATGAAAGCACACATAAAAACCTTGAAAGATTAACTGTCTAGTCTCATCAGCATCTACAACTTTGAAAACACAAGTGCTACCTGGATTAGTCCTTAAAATCTCATCTCTGTAATAAAAAATCCTACCATATTCCACAATGTGATCACCTATAATCTCTTGTAGCACTTTAGACCTAGCTCTTCTCACAGTTGTTTCACCAATATAGATATCCAACTCCTTTCTAATAATCTTCTGTAACTAGACAACTCTAATGTTTGGTTGTTGAGTAATTCTGTCTTTATACTTACTTGCCAGAAACTTTGAGTTGCAAGGATAGTAAAAAGTTGATCTCAAACAAACATGAATAGGGTTGTATCTTTTAACAATAAAATCCCCACTACTCTTATCTTTGCTAACACACAACAATCAAGGGAAAGTGTATTTGCAACACCTCACTCTAACTCTAAAAGGCTCATTCACATACTTTTCAATTTAAATCTTTTCTTGAATTGCATATCTGGTTACTGCCAGCCTAAACTCCTTTACACTTGTAAAAACCAACCCTAATTCCCAAATAATTTTTTCACAAGTTTCATAAAAAACAACTCTATTTTTCTTTCTTCTCACAGGTTGTTACACTACTTCATCACCATCTTCACCATCTCCCCAACCTACTTCATCATCTAATTCAAAGCTAAGAGCTTCATCACTTGGGTAGTAAGGTTCATCACCTCCTAGTTTACCAACTAGGCTATCCCTAGTGCCAATATTTAACTCATCATACCCTATATCTATACTCTTTTCACTAACATTAACTTGTTCAGCTGTTGTACCTCTACTTCTTCTTTGTGACCTATTGAAATTTCTTTTACTAGCTCTTATATCAATATATTCTTGATGAACATCACTGTCCAGACTTGTACTCCCTTCTGAATCTGAATCGTCCTCTAAAACATCATCACTTGGATCCTCATCTACTGTAGGGTCAAAAGACTTGGAAGGTATATTAGAAGGAGGAGGCTTATTAGGAGGGTTGGAAAGAAATTTAGGAGTAGAAGGTTGAAAATTAGGGCTAGAAGCATCACCCTCATTAATAGGGTTCAAATGTTCCCTACCTACCCCATTGTCAGTTCTATTGGGGAAATACTTCAATTGAAGTGGGTCCTGATCAGGTTCAGTCACTCCATGTGAAACATACACCTCAAGTTCATCCCCATTTTTTAACATGTTGACAATGTCAAAAATAACCTTATCACACTTAATTTCTACCAAATAACCATTCCATTTAACAAAGAAATCACATTGAGTTGAATATGCTAGATATTTAATGTAGTCTCTTAACTCAAAGTAGGACATCATATCAACATTGAGTCCCCAAAATTTTTTTCTCCCAAACACCTTCGATCTCCTTCGAGTGTGACCTTAGAGTCTAAGTCACGACAGATAGGAGAGAAAAATCTAAGAAGAGAGAGAGAAAAATGGGAAATGAATCGTTTCAAATGATTCGGATATTTTATTACAATCAGGTCGGATTATTGGGTTAAACCCAACCTTTTTAACCTTTTAATAATTAAATTATTATTTAAAAAAAGAGTGCAAACCACGCACCTAAGGGTTGCTGCAGAATATGGTCAAAATGGTGTATTTACAAAGGATTAAATAAGAATTATGGGGTAATAGGTGGTATTGAAAGTTTAAGTGTATTTTTGAAAATCTCGGACAACATCAGTGGTGTAATTATGTATTTTCTCTTTTAAATTTGCATTAGTTACATTTATCTAAATACGAATAATTTGACTAGCATGGCTAATTTATTCTGAAAAGTTTAAACAAATACTCATTTAGAAATAAAATTAAAATATAAAAAAAATACTTATTTAAAAATGAAGAATATAATATAATAATAATAAATATATGCAAGGTGATAGTCCCTACTCCCTAGATATCTAACTTTCTATCTGTAGTACTATTATTTACACAACAACAACAACAACAATAGACCCAGTGTATTCCCACAAAGTGGGGTCTGGAGGGAGTAAGATGTACGCAGTCCATACCGCTATCTCTAAAGAAGTATAGAGGTTGCTTCTGATAGAACCCCGGCTCAAGATAAAGAATAGTAGACATGAGGATGGATGACATAGTAGAAATAGAAATAACAGACACAGAAATAACAGAGATAAGGCGTAAGGAATAATAAAACATAAATCAGAGAAATATGCACTATGAGATATAAGGCAACACGCAATAAGAAAATAGAAACTAAGAAATTATGAAAGGGAAAGCCGCATAGAAGTAACAAACATTCACAAACCATAGGCACCTATGCGCACAATCCTAATAGTACAAGCCCGCTAGCCTTCTACCCTTATCCACGACCTTTAGACCTTCCTATCTAGGTCTATGTCCTCAGTAAGCTGCAGCTGCTTCATGTTATGTCTGATCACCTCCCTCCAATATTTTTTTGGTCTACCTCTACTCCTCCTGAAGCCATCCAACGCTAGTCTCTCACACCTACGAACTGGGTCACCCATGTCCCTCATCATCACATGCCCAAACCATCTCAGTCTTCCTTCCCGCATCTTGTCCTCCACCGAAGTCACTCTCATCTTCTCTCGGATAATCTCATTCCTAACCCTGTCCCCTCTAGTAAGCCCACACATCCAACGCAATATCCTCATTTCCACCACCCTCAACTTTTGGATGTGAGAGTGCTTGACTGGAAACACTCCGCTCCATACAACATGGCCAGACGGACTGTCACTCTATAGAATTTGCCTTTAAGCTTAAGAGGCACCTTCTTATTGATGATAGGCGGATTTACACGCCTATATCAATATATTTTGCCCATATTTTAGCCTAGTTTTGAGAACAAATTATATATTTCATGCACTTTTAGCCCTTTTTCCTGTAAGTGAGCTAACGAACATGATTAGTAAAGTTTCAGGTATAAATGATGCATAATTCAGCATTTTATGGCTTACTTGATGCTAAAGAAAGCTCACGAAGGAAGGGAAGGGAGTTTACACGCCTAAGGACCAAAACTGCTGCATGGAAAATCTGTCCCGGGCTAAAACAGCATTTCTGAAGACTTTGGGGGACCAAAACTGCTGTATGGAAAATCTGTCCCGGGCTAAAACAGCAATTCTGAAGACTTTGGGGACTTACAGACACAAAGCTGGATTTTGACAATGATACATTAACCTAGTACAATTAGGTTAAGGATTTCATTAGTCTAGTAGGATTTGGTTATTTATTTCATTAGCTTAGTAGGATTAGGAGATGGGTATTATAAATACCCTATCATGCTAGAGATTTTGAGACATCTTCTACTCCTCTATTATTCTACACTACAAACAATTCTACAACTCTTCTAATCTTTCCATCAATTCAGGTATTTTTGTCTATTCTTCTATTCTTAAATTCTGCAACAAGAGAAACGTTACTCTGCAAGAAATCACACCTAACGCCTACCACTCTTGTGCTACACGAAATTGATCATTATTGTGGTATAATAACAATGACAATTATGGTTTTCTTCGCATTCATGGGTAACTAAACTTCTCTGTTGGGGTTATGGAAGCCGAATGAGTTACTATCTATTGCTGTGAGTTTGTGAGTTCGAGGCACGTATATTGCTTATATCATTATTCTCTTCATCTTAATCTACATTCTTTGCGGTTGCAAACGCAAGAATACGCCAGTCTAACATTTAACTTGTTCGAGAGAAAAGTTATTTGTATTTGTCTGGAAAAGAGATAATGTCAAGGTAGTAGGACACCCTTTCCTATTAAAAAGCTAGTGCCGTAACTGGACTAACCTCTTGGAGAATTCGTACCGTTAGACACACTTTAAGCTCGAGAGAGTTAAAGTGAAATAGTCCTTGTTTAGGTCGAGAGACGCTTGGATTTACCATCGACTACAATCCTCTATAAGCAATTGCATGTCAGAATTCTACACACTCATAGCCAATAGAGACGTATACCTCAGAAGGTGGACATAACCCCAACTTCTCAATTCTCATTGTTTACATCTCACTAAAACATTCTTTCTCTTTTTACTTTGCTATTGCCGTTTTTAGATCTTATCTTGGTTACATTACTTGCACGACAAGACTCCCCCCTTTTTTACGAGACTTGCACTAAAAGTCTAGTAATCTTTACTCACTTGTTGACCAAGCTATTCCCTGTGGGATCGATACCCAACCCAGTTGGGTTCTATATTTGCTAACGATCGCTTTACACTCCTACGAGAGCTGTAGATTGAGCGTTATCAAAAATTGGCGCCGTTGCCGGGGAATACAAGTGTCAATCAAGTTCGTGAAAATTACTAGACCCTTTGGTCAAAGATTCTCGTACTTTTACTTTTAGTTTTTGTTTTTGTCTACTGCAGGTTTTTATTTTAGTGCATGCCCCATACTCGAAGTTCTGGTCAACCGTTATTACCAATCAATCCTGAACCACAACGCATTGGTAGAATGGAAGCACAAGCTGAAATCGCAAGGATGGCTGCTCAACAGGAACAAGCAAGATTGGCTGCCCTTGCCGCAGCCCAGGTTCAACAGCAGAACATTGATAACCCTGCACGAGCACCAAATCCTGACGATGAGGATTTAGGTGATGACGAGTTACTAAACCCTAGGCGTGATGCTGAAATCATAACACCTGCCAACAGAAGAGGTCGACAAGCTCGGTATAGCTATGATCACCAACCTATGCAGCCAGCTTTCGACGATGATGATGATGATCTTGATGGTGCCGGAGCCACTGGAGCTATAATTCTACCACCATTAGCGCCCGGAGCCAAGTTCAACATCACAAGCACCATGATTCAGTTATTGCAACTCAAGGGATTGTTTGGTGGATTAGCAGGCGATGATCCGAATATGCATCTCATCAACTTTATTTCTACATGCAAGTCTTTTGACAATCCTGGTGTTGGTCAGAATGCAATTCGATTACGTCTATTTCCATTGTCTCTGTTTGGGGAGGCAACACTATGGTTGAATGGGCTGACTCCTGATTCAATTACAAATTGGAGGCAATTGAGAGACGCTTTCCTAGAAAGATTCTTTCCGCCTTCCAAAAGGGCACAATTGAGAGATGAAATCAGCAACTTTCGTCAGCTTCCCACTGAAGCTCTTCATGAAACATGGGAGAGGTTCAAGACAAAGCTAGCGAGATGCCCAAACCATCACATGACTAATGTTCACCTCATGGAGATATTGTATAGAGCCTTGAATTCAATAACTAAGCCAGTGGTGGATAACGCAGCTGGAGGATCTTTTATGGACCTCACCTTTGGTCAAGCAAGCAATATGCTAGATCGCATGACGAAACAAAGTAGAGCTTGGCATACCAGGGATTCTGAGGTAGCAAGCCCCACTTATTCTATAGGCATGACTGCAGACCAAAGAAGAAGACAAGAAGAACGCGATCAAGATATGGCGCACATAAAAACACAAATGGATCTTCTTACAAAGCATTTATTATCAGGGAAGGCCGAAAAAGTGAAAGTTGTGGCGCTAAAAGGAAGAGACGAATCTGATTCATAAGAAGAAGCCAACTACTTGAACAATCAGGGGGGTTTCCGAGGGAATGCCCAAGGAAACCAAGGTCGGAACTATTATGATAATTCTGGAAACAAGGACCAAGGTAGTTGGAGAAAAAACAATGAAAAGAGTGGTGTTTATGTTCCCCCTGGTAGACGTGATACCACCACATCTAATTCTGGAAGTATGGAAGACATGATGGCTAAATTATTGAAAGGAGTGGAAACAACAAGCGCGGGAGTTACTGAGGTAATCAATGATTTGTCTTCCATGAAACAACTAGTTGATTCTCATTCCACTTCAATCAAGCAAATAGAGCAGCAACTAAGCCAACTTTCAGCAGCACTCAATCAAAGAAAGGCTGGCACTTTACCTAGCGATACTGTGCAAAACCCAAGGAATGATGGGTCATGCATGGCCATCACTACCAGAAGTGGTAAGTTGCTGGAACCTTCAGCAAAAGGCAAGCAAATGGTTGAAGAAGTTGCGGACATGGATGATAACGCAAAAGGAAAAGATGCCGCAACAACCAGTTCTGACGTCAAGGACATCATGCCCAGTGACGTGCAGCCTGAAAAAATAGAAGAACGGAAGCAAGAGGAGAAGAAAGCCATGAAGAGAACACTTCCATACCCACCACCACCTTTTCCTCAAAGATTGAAGAAGGTGGCTGAGGACACGAAGTTCAGCAAATTCATGACTATGTTAAAGCAGCTGACCATTAATGTTCCATTGGTGGAGGCACTTGAACAAATGCCTGGGTATGCGAAGTTTATGAAAGATCTTTTGACTAAGAAGAGGGCAGCAAGTTATGAGCTGAAGGATGATGTGCATCATTGTAGTGCAATTGCTACCCGATCAATAGTTCAGAAGAAGTCCGACCCCGGAGCTTTCACTATTCCTTGCACTGTCAGATCTTTGAACTTTGCCAAAGCATTATGTGACCTAGGAGCCAGCATCAACTTGATGCCATTATCGATCTACAAGAAGTTGGGGTTAGGAGATCCTACAACAACTAACATGAGGCTTGTTATGGCAGATAGGTCGGTAAAACGACCGGTTGGTATTCTATGTGATGTCTTGGTAAAGGTTTCTTAATTTATCTTTCCAGCAGACTTTGTCATCTTGGATTTGAAGCAGATTCAGAGGTTCCCATAATCTTGGGACGTCCTTTCCTTGCTACAGGAAGTGTGCTCATTGATTTGAGAGCTAATGAACTTTCATTCCGAATAAATGACGAAGTGGTTCGATTTGATGTTTGCAAATCAATGAAGCAACCCAAAGATCTGAGTGTATTTTCTGTGGCTGATGTTGTCCTCGACGATGAGAAAGAACGCCTTGAAGAAGAGCAAATTCTTGATGATCCTTTGGAGGTTTTTCTCATGAAAGGAAAGAATGAGGATGCTGAAATTTCTGAAGAAGCTGTTTGTGCGCTATCGGGATTAGGGACATATCGCTATACTCCCAAGAAGCTGGATCTTGATCTCAAGAATCGACCCACACCACCAGCCAAGCCATCTATTGAAGAACCACCCACACTAGAATTGAAGGAGCTGCCAAGTCATCTGAAGTACGCATTCTTAGGAAGCGGAAACACACTTCCAGTCATAGTGGCAGCCGATTTGGGTGAGCAACAAGTTGCAGCTCTTATTTCGATCTTACAAAAGTATATTAGAGCCATTGGATGGACCATTGCGGATATTATTGGTATTCCACCTGGGATTTGCACACATAAAATTCAGCTTCAAGAAAAGTGCACACCCACCATTGAACATCAAAGGCGTTTAAACCCACCTATGCAAGAAGTGGTGAAGAAGGAGATTATAAAGTGGTTAGACGCAGGAGTTGTATATCCTATCTCTAATAGTACGTGGGTAAGTCCTGTACAATGTGTTCCCAAGAAAGGAGGAATGACGGTGGTCGCAAATGCAAAGAATGAACTTATTCCACTCAGGCCCGTTACTGGATGGAGAATATGCATGGACTACCGCAAGCTGAATTCGTGGACACTCAAGGATCACTTCCCCATGCCATTTATGGACCAAATGATAGATCGATTAGCGGGGAAAGGATGGTTTTGCTTCTTGGATGGTTATTCAGGTTATAATCAGATTTGTATTGCTCCCGAAGATCAAGAGAAAACAACGTTCACATGCCCATATGGTACGTTTGCCTTCAAACGCATGCCATTCGGGTTGTGTAATGCACCAGCCACCTTTCAACGTTGGATGATGTCTATTTTCTCTGATATGGTTGAAGACACTTTGGAGGTATTTATGGACGACTTTTCAGTTGTCGGTGAGTCTTTTGAAGCATGTTTGGCAAACTTGAGCATGGCATTGCAAAGATGTGTAGAGTTCAACCTTGTGCTGAATTGGGAGAAGTGCCACTTCATGGTAAAAGAAGGAATCGTTCTTGGGCACAAGATCTCTGAAAGAGGAATAGAGGTTGATCGAGCAAAAATAGAGGTAATTGAGAAGCTACCGCCTCCAATTTCGGTGAAGGGAGTCCGTAGTTTTCTTGGCCATGCTGGTTTCTATCGTAGATTCATCAAAGACTTTTCCAAAATTTCTAGTCCATTGTGCAAACTACTGGAGAAAGATGCGAAGTTTGACTTCAATGACAATTGCTTAAAGGCATTCGAATGCCTTAAAGGAAAACTCATTGAAGCCCCTATCATGGTAGCACCAGATTGGACGCTCCCGTTTGAGGTCATGTGCGATGCTAGTGGTGTAGCCGTTGGTGCTGTTCTTGGACAAAGAAAGGAGAAACTATTTCATCCTATCTACTATGCGAGTAAGGTCCTAAATGAAGCCCAAAGGAACTACAATGTTACTGAACAAGAGCTCCTAGCGGTTGTATATGCGTTTGAGAAGTTTCGTGCCTATCTATTGGGTACCAATGTGATCGTCCATACAGACCATGCAGCTCTTAAGTATCTAATGACGAAGAAGGATGCCAAACCAAGGTTGATTCGATGGGTACTGCTGCTGCAAGAGTTTGATTTCGAAGTCAAAGATAGAAGAGGTTGCGAGAACCAAGTGGCTGATCACCTATCTAGACTTGAGAATGAACATGTGGCGCAACCTGAAATTCAGATTGATGATGCATTCCCTGACGAGGAGATATTAGCGACAAAAATGGAGAAAGTACCATGGTATGCCGACTTTGCAAATTTCGTAGAGAGTAATGTGATACCTGCCAACTTATCTTACCACCAAAGGAGGAAGTTTATGCATGACGTTCAGCACTACTATTGGGATGAACCTTATTTGTTTCGAAGATGCGCGGATGGGATCATTCAACGATGTATATCCCATGAAGAAGTACCTGCTATATTGGAAGCATGCCACACTTCGAAAGTTGGAGGACATCATGCAGGGAATCGAACGGCAAGAAAAGTATTGCAAAGTGGTTATTATTGGCCCTCGATATTCAGAGATGCATACGACTATGTGAGAAGGTGTGACCAATGCCAACGTCAAGGTACTATTTCAAAACACCATGAAATGCCCATGTCCAAAATTATGGAGGTAGAACTTTTTGATGTGTGGGGTATTGATTTCATGGGTCCATTCGTGAATTCGTTTGGAATGAAGTACATCTTGGTTGTTGTGGATTATGTTTCGAAATGGGTTGAAGCTGTAGCATTGGCCGACAACGAAGGAAAGCGTGTTGTAGCGTTCTTAAAGAAGAATATCTTCTCTCGCTTTGGGGTACCTCGTACTATCATAAGTGATGGAGGATCTCACTTTTGCAACAAGCTATTCAAATCTGTATTGGCCAAGTATGGTGTCAAGCAACACAAGGTAGCTACGCCTTATCATCCCCAAACTAGTGGACAAGTAGAGGTTTCCAATCGCGAGATTAGGCAAATCCTTGCAAAGACGGTTAATGCAAATAGGAAGGATTGGTCTCGAAAGCTAGATGATGCACTATGGGCATATAGGACTGCATTCAAGACACCCATTGGCATGTCTCCTTATCAACTAGTTTATGGGAAGGCTTGTCATCTACCCATCGAGCTTGAATACAAGGCATTGTGGGCATTGAAGCACTTGAATCTGAATTGGAATGATCTGAAGAATCTGAGGTTGGAGTAGCTGAACGAATTAGATGAGTTCCGTCTCCATGCATATGAAAGATCGGATTTATACAAGGAGCGGATGAAGAAGTATCATGATCAGCGGATTGTTCGACGAACCTTCCAAAATGGTGATATGGTACTACTCTTCAACTCCAGATTTAAGCTCTTCCCAGGTAAGTTAAAATCTAAGTGGTCTGGTCCATTTAAAGTTATCCAAGTCTACTCGTCTGGAGTAGTCGAATTGGAAGACAATAAGGGTGTTGTCTTCAAAGTGAATGGCCAACGTGTTAAGCCGTATATCGGTCCTCTTGACTCGATGAATGACATGGCCATCACTTATCTCGACGAAGTCTAAGTACTCGAGATTATTACGTCGAGCCACGACAATAAATAAGGCGCTAGATGGGAGGCAACCCATCGTTTATCATTTATCGTTTATCATTTTTCATTTTTCATTTCAGTATGTGTTTTGCTTTTGATAAATAAAAATCCAAAAATAAGAGTCGTGCCACGACCAAAACTAAGGCGCTTGGTGGGAGGCAACCCATCGTACTAATCGTTTTCATTTGTTTGAGCGAATATAGGTGCAAGAAGTTTTCAACGAGGAGATTGATTTCAATTGACGATTTGGACGCATTGTATGGTAAAGTTGGTAAATTAGGAAGGGTGATGCATAAGGCTATGGATTGAGCCTTTCCCACGCCAAAATAGGCTTCGAGGAAGGCTAGGCCTTGGTAAAACTAGGCCACAAACGATGCACAACCTATCCTATAGCCTAAGGTCTCGGAATCTAGTGTGCTATACACTATGCGCCGCCTATTCCTAGGTATGCTTTTGACTATGCGCCGCCTATGCTATGGCATTTGGTCTCAGTATCTCATATGCCATAGACTATGCGGCGCATATGTCCCATTATGCCATAGACAATGCGCCGCATATGTCTACAAATGCCATAGACTATGCGGCGCATATGTCCCATTATGCCATAGACAATGCGCCGCATATGTAGGAATTTTGTCTCCAAAACCGATTGTAAATGGGTCATAACCCGACCCATACTCTTCCTATATAAAGGGGACTTAGTCTTATAACACAACCACCATAGAAAATACCCTAAAGGCGCCGCATACTCTTCCAAATCCTCTAAAAAAAATTTCTTTTGCTCTTCCAATTCACAAAACCATCTCCACAAGCTTCAAGCAAGTAAGTTCTCTCTTATTCTTCATTTATTTCTCGTAAGTACTACGTTGCTATGGCTATTATTAATTGCTAAATTATATAAGATTGTTGGTGATGTTCATGTGTTTGGATTGTTGTTGCAAAATCATGTGAGTGAACATATACGTAGGAAAATCTTGACTTGTTTCCGACTTGAATTTGGTTTCAATAGCATTATTATGATATTTGCGGAATTGCTATGGCTATGAATATTGCTTAAGATTGTTGTTTGGATACTTACATGTTAGACTATCCCGGCCATCGGAATAAGACTTATAGTGCCTACCGACTTAGGAGGTTGTGATTGTTGTAAGAATAACGATAACCCCCATGTAGTAGTGTTGCTATATCTACCATGAAAGTAGTCCAATGGCTGCAAGTAAGTGATGCATTGCTGATTTTCTTGCCGGAATACAATCCTTAAACGTATGTCAACGAAATCTGAGTAAATCAACTACTTTCACCTCACTGATTTGTGTTAACAAAACTAAGTGTGGGGTGGTACCCCTAATGCTTGCTTATAGATTGTATCAAGTGAGACTGTGCTGCAACTAACACTATTTCTAGTCTCAGGTACAATGGCACCTAAAGCGAGGCAAGGCAAGGAGAAGGTGACCACTTCCCAAAAGGGCAAGAAGAGAAGTCGAAAAGACCAAGGAGAATCATCCTCAGCACAACCACCACGCAGAATGTTCGGAATAAAATGGGTTCTTGAGAAAGAAGCTAAAGCATGGTACAGCAGCAACAAAGAAAGAAAATATGTGCACGTCGACTTGATCAACAAGGATACCTTAGCAAAGAAGGAGCCGCGTATGTTGGCAAAAATAATGGCTTTGAAGTTAGATTTCATCTTCCGTGACATGGGAGAGTGTAATCTTGATCTAACAAGAGAGTTTTATGCCAACTGGTCGCCAAACACAACAGGCAATGAAGTCAAAATTCGGGGCCAGGTGTTACAGCTCACCGCGGAGTGGATCAACTCTTTTCTTGGCTTACCTTCAATCGACGCAGCACCATTCAAAGAGCTGTACAGCAGGCCTCCTTATAGAGCAATACGACACACGCTTTATGGAAGTAGATCAATGGCAAGGTGGGGCAGACATAAAGAAACCGGCCGACACAACACCTTCCCCTATGCTCCACTAAATAGGGAAGCAAGAATCTGGATGCGCATTGTCAACTCATGTCTTATTCCTGGGACTCAATACACCAAGATATCGAGAGATAGAGTGTGTTTGGTCTATGCTTTGATGACGAATGTCCCAATCAACTTTGGGGCAATCATTCGATCCACCATGAGGAAGGCCAGACTACACAAAAGGTCCCATTTCACATTTGGAAATTTGTTGACAGCAATCTTGCGGAAGGAGGATATCGAAGAGGAACCAGCTGATCATAAACTCCCACACAATCCGAAGAAGGTTGACCTCACAAAGGTCAAAGATGCTGAATCAACACATGGCATCAACCTTACTACGGCAGAGAGACATGCTCGGGATGAGAGTTTCTCCCGCCATATGTACGGCATGATGAGGTTTACAATGATGAGCGGAGGTCGTGTTCCAACTGCTGCAGAGCTCCAACAACTGGACCACGATTATCCCATGAACATGCATGCACGGGAGATGTGTGGAGTGGGCGTATACTTTGAGGAACCTCTAGATGATGATGTGCCGACTGATGACGATCGACGCTTACCAGACTCTGACGAGGAGGAGAACTCTGACGACGACTCTTATGATGATTCCGACGAAGGGGGTATGACCCCCGACAATGAGGAAGAGTCCGACTAACCAGGTTCCTCGTATTTATTTTCCACTGAGGGCAGTGTCCCGTTTAAGTGTGGGGTGGTGGTATCGTATGCTATACTTCTCTATTGCATCTATGTTTGCTTGCTTTGTTTTTTTTTTCATTTTTTTTAGTAGTAATTTTTTTTTCTAGCTTCGCATGAAATTATTTTGATAGGCAGCATGAGATTATAACAAGAGTATGTGCTACAATTGTGACTATTGAGACGTTTAGGCTCTAGTTGTGACTCATTATGTGATATTGTGTGGTTCAATTCCTTCACTTGTTGGATCGAGAGTCTATATTACTTCCAAGCAAGTCGACCATGTGCCTTGTGTGTGTGAGATAATCGTATATTCTATGTGTTTAGCTGATGCTAGAACTTGCCTGGTATGTATGCAAAGCGAAAATAAGGAGTGTAAGTTTAGGATATGATTTAGGCATTTCTTTGGCAACCTATATTTGTTTACCTTCAGTTTTACCTACCCATGGACATCATCCTAGTTAAACCCTTTTGAGCCTTTAGCCTATTTCTTTGACAACCTTGTATGTAAGCCTAATCCATTTCTTTCAAGACCGTAATTTGATCCAAACTCCTAAGTGCTTTAAAGTGAAAAAGTCATGTGACAACATAAGAGGAAATTGGGTGAGTATGATGCTATAAATTGTAATGGTGCTTGAATGTGTTATGAAAAAGAAAGTGCTATCATAAGAGGTATGTTGTGAAAAGAAAAAGGAAAAGAAAGCTGAAAAGCGAGTTGTGCTTAAAATTGAAAAACAAAAGAGCAGAACAAGGGTGGTATAACAAAAGAAAGAAGAAAGGTTGAAAGAAAAAAAAAGTGTCAATGATACAAAGTGATGTATTAAAGCGCTTAGGAACTTAGTCACTATTCCTGGCCAAAATAGTCCTACCCGTCCCTTAGCCTACATTACAACCATCAAAAGACCTACTTGATCCTAATCTTAACATTCCAACATTTAGTAGAGTATTACATTAAGGGCAAGCCTATGGTCATCAGTTGCTACATATGAATTCTTTGTGAGAGTGAGAGCAAGGACATCTTGATACCCATGCTTGAAAAATATGCTATACTTGTGAATGATTATGGGTACTATAGTGTGAGACACACATGGTTGATGAGTTTTGGATAGTTGTATATGATTCTATGCACTTTAACGTTTGCATGCGAGTTGATCACCATCACGAGTCTATACTTGAGGTTAAATTGTTTCTACTTAAAATCGGAAAGCTACTCTTGGTCGATAATCGTTGTGCTTGTCTTAATAAATATTTTGTGTTGTTGCTGTAAGAACCTTAAGTTGATGCTTAGAAGGACATGATATGTTGTTCGAGGACGAACAAAGCTCTAAGTGTGGGGTGTTGATGATAGGCGGATTTACACGCCTATATCAATATATTTTGCCCATATTTTAGCCTAGTTTTGAGAACAAATTATATATTTCATGCACTTTTAGCCCTTTTTCCTGTAAGTGAGCTAACGAACATGATTAGTAAAGTTTCAGGTATAAATGATGCATAATTCAGCATTTTATGGCTTACTTGACGCTAAAGAAAGCTCACGAAGGAAGGGAAGGGAGTTTACACGCCTAAGGACCAAAACTGCTGCATGGAAAATCTGTCCCGGGCTAAAACAGCATTTCTGAAGACTTTGGGGGACCAAAACTGCTGTATGGAAAATCTGTCCCGGGCTAAAACAGCAATTCTGAAGACTTTGGGGACTTACAGACACAAAGCTGGATTTTGACAATGATACATTAACCTAGTACAATTAGGTTAAGGATTTCATTAGTCTAGTAGGATTTGGTTATTTATTTCATTAGCTTAGTAGGATTAGGAGATGGGTATTATAAATACCCTATCATGCTAGAGATTTTGAGACATCTTCTACTCCTCTATTATTCTACACTACAAACAATTCTACAACTCTTCTAATCTTTCCATCAATTCAGGTATTTTTGTCTATTCTTCTATTCTTAAATTCTGCAACAAGAGAAACGTTACTCTGCAAGAAATCACACCTAACGCCTACCACTCTTATGCTACACGAAATTGATCATTATTGTGGTATAATAACAATGACAATTGTGGTTTTCTTCGCATTCATGGGTAACTAAACTTCTCTGTTGGGGTTATGGAAGCCGAATGAGTTACTATCTATTGTTGTGAGTTTGTGAGTTCGAGGCACGTATATTGCTTATATCATTATTCTCTTCATCTTAATCTACATTCTTTGCGGTTGCAAACGCAAGAATACGCCAGTCTAACATTTAACTTGTTCGAGAGAAAAGTTATTTGTCTGGAAAAGAGATAATGTCAAGGTAGTAGGACACCCTTTCCTATTAAAAAGCTAGTGCCGTAACTGGACTAACCTCTTGGAGAATTCGTACCGTTAGACACGCTTTAAGCTCGAGAGAGTTAAAGTGAAATAGTCCTTGTTTAGGTCGAGAGACGCTTGGATTTACCATCGACTACAATCCTCTATAAGCAATTGCATGTCAGAATTCTACACACTCATAGCCAATAGAGACGTATACCTCAGAAGGTGGACATAACCCCAACTTCTCAATTCTCATTGTTTACATCTCACTAAAACATTCTTTATTTTTTTACTTTGCTATTGCCGTTTTTAGATCTTATCTTGGTTACATTACTTGCACGACAAGACTCCCCCCTTTTTTACGAGACTTGCACTAAAAGTCTAGTAATCTTTACTCACTTGTTGACCAAGCTATTCCCTGTGGGATCGATACCCAACCCAGTTGGGTTCTATATTTGCTAACGATCGCTTTACACTCCTACGAGAGCTGTAGATTGAGCGTTATCACTTATTACACAACACTCTCGAGGCGAGCCTCCACTTCATCCAACTTGCTCCAATACGATTAGCGACATCCTCACCAATCTCATAATTCCCCTGGATCATAGATCAAAGGTACTTAAAACTATCCCTCTTACAAACCTCCTGGGAGTCCAGCCTCACCACCACATCGTCCTCCTGCCTCGAGTCACTAAACTTGTATTTCAATTACTCCGTCTTGGACCTACTCAACCTGAACCCCTTAGATTCAAGGGTTTGCCTCCAAACCTCCAATTTGTCATTCACGCCCCTCTGCATCTCATCAATCAGTACTACATTATCCGCAAATAGCATACACTAAGGCACCTCGCCTTGAATACTCCGCGTCAACACGTCCATCACCAACGCAAATAGGAACAGGCTAAGAGTCGATCTTTGATACAACCCTGTCTCGACCGAAAAATGCTCTGAGTCTCCCTCCGCCGTCCTCACCTTGGTCTTTCCTCCATCATACATGTCCTTAATAGCTTTGATGTACGCCACCGGGATCCGTCTCACCTCCAAGCACCTCCAAAGAACCTCCCTCGGGACTTTATCATACGTCTTTTTCAGGTCGATGAACACCAAGTGTAAGTCCCTCTTCCTTTCTCTATACTGCTCCACCAATCTCCTCACTAAGTGGATTGCCTCCGTCGTTGAGCGACCAGGCATAAATCCAAACTGATTTTCCAAAACAGACACGACCCTCATCATTCTCCGTTCAACCACTCTCTCCTAAATCTTCATAGTGTGACTCAACAACTTAATACCCCTATAATTATTGTAACTCTGAATGTCACCCTTGTTTTTATATAGCGGAATCAACGTACTCCATCTCCAAGCCTCAAGCATTCTCGTCGTCTTGAAAATGTCTTTAAACAAATCCGTCAGCCACCTTCGACCTGCCCCGTCTCCAAAAATCTATCGGAATCTCATCCGGGCCCCATCGTCCTACCCCTCATCATCTTACGAATAACCTCATTGATCTCCTCAACCTTAAAACGCCTACAGTAGCAGAAATCACGGTTCTCATCCGAGTGCTCCAGCTCCCCTAACTCAAAGTCTCTGTCCCCCTCCTCGTTCAAAAGTCTATGAAAGTACTCCTGCCATCTCTTCTTAATGTGAACACCCTCCGCCAGAACACTACCATCCTCCCCCTTAATGCCCTTCACTTGATCAAGGTCACGCTCCTTCCACTCCCTAGCCTTTGCAAGCCTAAACAACCTTTTTTCTCCTCCTTTCTCCTCTAACCCCGCATACAAGCTCTCGAACGCTGCTGACTTAGCAGCCGTAACTGCCAACTTAGCCTCCCTCTTAGCTAGTAAGCCTCCCTATTCACCCGTTTCTCTTCTTCATTTGGTTTGATTCGTTTTTATGTATTATTAATTTAGTTTATTGATTTTTAATTTGTAAACGCATTAAATTAATAACTGAATCAATAAGCTATATTCATTATTGATTTTTGATTAATTAATTTTTAATATTTTTAATCTTTAACTGTTCAATTTTTTATTTAACCAATAAGGAAATGTCCTTCTAAATTTTTTTACTCTTCTACTTTCACACACACACATATACACACACTACCTTGTCATATTTTTAAAAATTAATCTTAAATGTATTTTGTACATTATTTAAATCTGTTATTACTCCTAGTTTTGGATTCGTCATTAGCCACGGTTACCAATCAGAGCAATAATGCGACAAAACGGTCATAAAATGTGAGCTATTAGCTTTTTATATAAAAGTTTAATGCTTGTGCACTAATTATATAAAAATGATTTATATTAAAAGCCAACTTATACTATGATAGATCTGCCGCTTCAAATTTATCGCGTTTAGGGGATCCAATCTCTATCCACATGAATTCTGTCTTTTTATTAACAAAACATATTAAATCTATATAAATATTTAATTATGAATTTATCATTATTATGATAAGATAAATTAATTTATAATAATCATAAAAATATAGTAATTTATAAACTTCAATACCCTTCCCGATGGTAAATTATAAAAGAATAATACTGGTAAAATCTGTTATGCACGTGAGTTTCGAAAAAGGTGCAGAAACATAATACTAATATACACTCCCGCCATTTCAATTTATTTTATTTTATTATTTTAATATATTTAAAATATATATTTGATAGTATTTTCATTCTAATTTATAGCATGATAGATTTAAATTACTAAATTAAAAATATTTTATTATATTATAAATATCTATAATTTAAAATTACAAAATTTATTTTTAAAATTTTTTTATATCATGTTAAAATCAAATAAATAAATAAAAATCATTGCCTCATACTGTATTAATATTTGAGATTCCCCACAATTTTTAGATTCGATACTGACTAACGGACAAAAAAGGAGACAAAACTGTCAGCTCTGAACTGGTATCTTCTTATATAAAAGTTTATTATTTACCCACGAAACTCATGCAAAATTGGTAAAGGCCAAATGGCCAATTAGATATTATTTCAACTTTGAATATATCTGTTAGTTAAATAGGAGTATCTATATAATATAATTTTGATTATATAAAATTTATTTATTTAGATCAAAATAAATTCGAATAAAATGATAGATCTTTGTGATTATGTAAAAAATATTTACTTCAAATTAAATATAAAAATTTAAAATACCATTTAATAAAACCGAAGAGAATAGAATCGATCTGCCGCTTCAAATTCATGGAGCTTAGTAATGGTTCCTTCTCATTATCAAGTACTTTTAAATATTTATCATATTTTATTTTTTAGGATTAATTAAATTAATTTTTAAAGTTAAATTAGATTATATTGAAATAATATTTTAAAATTAAAGTTTATTTATATTATTGTAAAATTTTTCATATCAATATTTGAAAAAAAGGAAATATAATACAACTATACACCTTAATTTATTATATTTATATAAACTAGATTAGTATACGTACGTTGTACGTGTACCATAAATTTATATATATATATATATATATATATATATATTGTATGTGTGTATACGACGATATATCTCTCCCACCATAAGAAAAAATATCAAAGTCCTAAAATATAAGAGAATGTTTTATTATTAATAAGCAACATTAAACAAAAATGTATAAAATCAATAATACAATTAAACCTAACCTTTACACCAAAAAATTCTCAAACGCGATCAATATTTATCTACCACCTATAAAAACAATCAATCAAAAAACAGAAAAATATTTCAACATTAAAATTGATATCTCTTTTAAATTTGTTCCTATAATTTCACTATTTTTGACAAATTTAGCATAATGCAAGCAAATCACTTGAATTCAAATCAAAAAAGGAAAAGAAAGAAAGTAGAAGTAAAAGAAAGACGATTTTTTAGGGTAAAATTTAATTCACTACCTAATATGCATTGCACGTGTATTCATATTAAGGAAGAAAGTTGCATGTATTTGTTTGCCTAATTTTAAATATTTAGTCACAAAATTAGATGACATCGTTCACACGAGAACATAATTTATATGAGATAATTGACATTTTAATTTAGTTAAAGTAAATCTTAAGACTTCCTATACAGAACATAATTATACTTACTTCCAACATCCTAAATTAATAAAGTTGTATGAAATATTTACCATTATGTTGAATAGTTCAAATAAGGAAATGATTTATATAATATAAATTTTAATCGATTTTAAACTCCTAAATTTTAGTACTACATACCTTATTAATAGCATATTTAGCCAAAGCTTCTAAAAGAACTTATTTTTAAAGTACTTTAGGTGGAAAGCAACCTGCGTTTTTAATAAATTAAAAAAAAAATGAGCAGTATTGTGGGCGAAAATTTATTTAAAGTAACAAAAAAAAGTGATTTAAAAGGTAAAATAATTTATTTAGAATCTATAAATTAAATTTTTTAACTCCGGCACGTATAAACATACAATAATGACATAATAAATATTATAAAAGGAAAAAAGAAACTTTCATGATCTTTACCTTGATTGAAGAGAAATATTAAAATTGTCTATATGGTTCAAATTAATAAGATAAGATATTTTCTAAAGGTACAACTTTCTAAAGTGTTAATTATATTTAATTCACGTATAAAAATATTATTATTTTTCATGATAAATGCTTGCTCCATATCAATGAATTATCATAAAACTTTTAAAACTTCTACAAAAACTAAACTGCTCCAAATAATTAACATTACTCATATTTCATCATTGTCTTTTTACAACTTTTATAAAATTAAACACGAAAAAAAAATATTGCGTATAAAGTCCTAAATATTAGTACTTTTACCTAATTTAACTCAGAAAAATATTAGAAAAATAATTAAAAGTCAAATTAATTAAATGTGAAATTTATTTTTAAAGAATAAAGTCATTTTACTAGGGACCCTTAACATGATTTCAAATCATAAGGGTGATTTGAAGTTGAAATTTTATTTAGACATGTAATTTAAATTTCTTAAGTTATATTTTTTCTCTCTCATAAACATGAAAAACCTACAATTTGTGACAACTATAAAAGATTTCATCAATTCTTATACATTCTTATCAAATTAGCAACTCATAGGTCATTAACAAAGTATCATAATAGCAGAAGCCGTTGAATTAATAAATTACATACCCCAATATCTCTTTTATAAATAAAAATTACATACCCCAATATCTCTTTTATAAATAAAGAACAGATAAGACATAAGTATATGAGGAGTATTTGTGTCTTATCTAGGATGCTATTTTCTAATATTTACACAAAGATTAAGGACTCCTAACTCCTAAATCTAAGTATAGACACATAATTTTATCCCTCTCCAAACATATTTTTCCTTACTTATTTATTTCACCTTACCATATACCTTATTTCTTTTAGCTGATACTTTTTTTTTTCCCAAAAAACGACAAAAAATAATCAAACTCATGAAACTTTTAACACCTCACCATGCCATATAATACTAACACACACCTCACCCTCACAATCCACACTCCACCCACGTACTTACACATCCGCACCATATTTTTCACAAGTTTCCAATGATACACACCCACATAGGACCCACACAGATTACTCTCACAAAAACCTCACAACAATACACCATCACAAATACGATTCAGAGGGAACACGCATAGCGACACAATCATCACAGAAAAGGGGAGCTCACCGGAAAACAAACAGAGCTCAGAGAACACATCGATACACATATCTCTCTCACAAATCGTGCACACACGCACTCATAGATCATCGGAAAATGCACTCTCTCACCGAAAACATACACACACGCACATAGTGAGGACGAAGTCGGAAAAATGGAGGAAGCTTGAGATTTTCGGAGAGAAAACAGTGAAATCGGCGCGAAAATCCGGTCATCCCTTAAGCTTTTCCGATGAAATCGTCACCGAAATCCGTTTTCAACTTGTCATTTTGGTCGATCCGATTTTAAAATAAAAATCCCAAAACCCCCTTTGTCTCCTTGATTTCTAGGCGGATCTGGCCGAAAAATGTTGAGGTTGGTCGGAATCGGTTGTTATTTGTTGGTTTCAGGTATCACTGGTCGAACCAGTAGGGGACTGTTCGTTTGAATAATTTTTGGCGTACGGGTTTAGGCTCGTCGGTTGTGATTTCTATTTTTGGCCTCAGTCGAGTTATTATGGTCAGTTTCGGGTTGCTATCTATCGATACTGTAGAATGTAGAATTGAAATGTGATAGAATGTGTGTTGAATGCTATCTAGTTTATCGTACTTGATTCAAGTGTATTCATTTGACCGGGAAATGTCCCAAAGTTTCATGTATTTATTCACCGAGGAATGTCCCGACGTATTATGTCTTCGAAGGAGGTTCGTGATCAAGGCTCGAGGCATTGGGTAAAGCATCGGTGCATAGTTTAGGATTAGGGCATGTTTGACCATAGAAATTTTTTCCTTTTTTTTGGAAAAAATTTTCGGAGTTGAAAATTGTGGTGTTTGGCCATGAAAATTCGAAAAATAATTTCGAAATTTTTTTCTGAAAAGGGAAAATAAGTTTTTGTTGTTTTCACAATTTTTCAACTCCAATTTTAACTTTTATTATTATTACATATAACCCCAATCTTTTAAATTTTTACATAAAACTCTCCTTATAACATTACTTTTTCAATATTACGTTTATAACAGTTTTAAAAAATAAGATAATTATAATTTCAAACTTAATGTTATCCTAATTAAGATATATCTCTTTTTCTCTCTCACCATTATTTTTATCCCTTATTTAATTTTCTCCCTTATTTAAGACATTATTTTACTGCTAATTTATATTTATACCCATAAATATATAAAGTATTATATTTATAATAGAAATATACAAAGTATGTTATATATAAAGTTTATACCATGTATATACCATATACACACATATATAAATATACAAAGTATTAAGAAACATACTAAGCATATTTATAATATAAATATACAAAGTATGTTATATATGAAGTTTATACCATGTATATACCATATATACACATATATAAAAATACAAAGTATAAAGAAACATACTAAGCATATTTATATATTTATGGTATATGATATAATATACCATAAATATGCAAAGCATGTTTTACATAGAAATAATTTATTCACCCACAGTAAAATCTTTCATGTATAAGAAAATTAAAGAAATAAATTAGCGGCACCCTAAAATTTAATAACAACTCATCATTTCCTATTTTTTAGGAACAGAAAATGAAGGAAATAAATTAAATAAATTCCTAAAAAAATAAATTTGTTTGAAAGATAATATTTGTTACCTAAAAAATAGGAAACAGTGATCTGTTAATATAACATCCATATTTAAAATTTTCAAATATGAAAAAACGGCTATTAATGTAAATATTATATATGTCATAATCGCAATTCATTAAATATGACCATGTATATTTAATTATTTTTAAAATAGTGGCTAATTGTGTTCTTTTTCCATTAGTAGGTAAATTTTAGTTGGGTGATTTTGATAGTTTGTAAAAGTTAGGGCATAAAATTATATTTAAAAAAGTTTTTAAAAAGTCAAAAAAAAATTTCAAAAAAGACATGGCCAAACACAACTCCAACTTCAACTCCAACTCTAAATTTTTTTAGTTTTCATGGTCAAATGGCTACTTAGTTTAGAATAGCGAAGGTTTATATTTTCGCATTTCTATTTTTCTTTTGGACTGTATAATTGGACTGGACATTATATTTTTTGGAATTCGTTTTGTTTGTGTTTGTTAGTTTAATTATTGTGTTTTTATGTGGTTTACACATTCGTAGTGTTAAATTAGCCGATATGCTCCACCAAGAGATCATGGTCAAACCACTAGATCGATGGGTGCCTAACACCTTCCCCTCGGTCAACAAAATTCCTTAGCCGGAATCTCTGTTCGCGGATCAGTTTTAGAGTCAACCATTTTGAATTTTTTTTTCCAAAGGTGACTTGGCATACTCGATTATGCCAAATGGCGACTCTAAGTTTAAATATAAATAATCTTTTTCGAAACAAAATTCTTTATCTTATTGTCACTTTAATAAAAACCCTTTCAAACTTAAAAATCAATCTTTTTGGTTAAAAAAGGGGTGTGACAGCTCTGGCGACTCTACTGGGGATTTTTCAGTATTTGAGCTTATTTTTTGAGTTGTATCGGCTTTGTTTGACATTATGGGTGTATAAACATTGTTTGTGTTGTCGTTTTGTGTTATTCTTTTATCACTGTTGTGCGCCTAAGTGCTCTTTATTTACGTTTTTTCTTTATGTGTTACCGCTTTATATCTGACATCATTTGCATAACTCGAGTCAATTCTTTCAACAATAAGTCCCGGAGTGTACGTCGTGTACACGAACTCTAGTTGAGTCACCCTTATTTTAGGAGGGGGAGCCATCGGACGTATGGAGTGGGTGGAAAGCTTTCGCAGCCACTATCGATCATACGCTCCCCTGAACAGCCTTGTTAGTGGACACCATCATAGGTCAGCCTTTAGGTCATGCTTTATCTGCATCATATTAAGACCTAGCGGGACCCACGTGGCCCTCTGTAGGAGACTCACCTCTACAGCATCCCTACGTGATAAATGTTGCATCTTTGGGGGTAACAGAGTCATTTGACGGACTGATTTGGGGAAAACATGTGCTAGAATTAAAGAAGGTGTGTAGGCATGGAAAAATCAAAAATAAAGAAAAAAAAGAGAAAAAGGTGAATCAAAAAAGAGTTTCGTAGTTTTTAGGGTTCTTTATGACTTTTGTTCTCCACAATTCAAAAATCCAAAAAAAAAAAAGATTTTTACTTTTTGCACTCATTTTCCAAAAATCAAAAACAAAAAAAGATTTTCCTTTTGTTTCCTTTAGCAAGCATTCACAATTCGAAAATTTCAAAAAGATTTTTTTTTAGGAGCTTTTTATAAAAGATAAATTCAAAAAAGATGGTAGAAGTTTTGTGCATTTCATATAACGAAAATACCAAAAGATTTTTTTTTCATAGTTGTTGGTGTCATTTTTATGTGAAGCGTCAAATTAAAAACTCCAGAAAAATTTTATTGACGTTTTTCATCGTTTGTCTTTGGTAATGTCTTCTAAGTCAAGGTTTAGTTTGCTATTTAATCTTTAATTGTCCAATCTGGACGAATTACGCACCCCGGGTTCTCCTCTCTCGGGAGTAAGATACGTAGGCAGTCTATTGTGGGTTCGGGAATCTTATTTAAAAAATTTTAAAAAAATTTCTTCACTCTTTATTAGAGTAGGTGTTTCATATACTTCTTTAAAAGAAAACTACAAAAAGATTTTCTTTAATAGTTTCAAGTTTTATCGTCATGAAATTCAAAATCAAAATTTCCAAAAAAAAAATTGTCTTTGATAATCATCGGTTTTATTTTTTATAGGAATATGAAAAATTCAAAAAAAAAAATTCTTCACTCTTCATTCAGAGTAGGTGTTGCATTAACATCTTTAAAAGGAAACTACAAAAAGGCTTTCCTTTAATAGTTTTCAGTTTCAATTTCGTATGAAATTCAAAATTGAAAACCTTAAAAGATTTTTCTTTGGTAATCATATGTTTCATTTCGTATAGGAATCTGAAAAATCCAAAAAGATATTTTTCACTCTTCATTTAGAGTAGGTGTTCCATATACATCTCTTAAAGAAAACCACAAAAAAAAAATTCTTTAATAGTTTCAGTTTCATTTTCCTATGAAATTCAAAATCGAAAATCCCAAAAGATTTTTCTTTGGTAATCAATCATAGGTTTCATTTTGTATAGGGAGTTTAAACCTGAAAAATACAAAAAGATTTTCGTCAATTCTTTTGATAATTTGTTATTTTCTTTTCTTTTGAAAGTTTCAAGAAAAAAGAAAAAAGAATGGAAAAAGAGTTTAAATGGCAATTTTTGGCAAAACTTCACGAACTACGCACACCTAATTCTCCTCTCTCGAGAGTGAGATACGTAGGTGCCCTTCTCAGGTTCGGTGATCTTTTTCAAAGAAAAAGAAAAACAAAAGAAGAGTTTTGAAAAGTGTTGCACTCTAACACGTTTGTTACCTCTTGTTCAGTTAGTTTAAGGTGGTTGGTTTGTGGCATTGTAGCTGGTCCTCCACGTGACACCAAATCCAAGAAGGGTTAATTGTGTCCAACAAGGATATAGAGAGTGACATCATGGATCGAACGCAAAGTTAAGAAAATGAGAGTTTAAAGCAAGAGATTAAGAGACTAAGATAACAAAGGAATGAAATGCACCGAGCTTGGGCCAGTGGGCTGCCTCCTCCTCCATTCTCTACTATCGATCCTGCAAATACCTTGAGTCTTCCACCAAAATTGCAAAGTCAGTTTTCTACTGTTGTTGATGCACCACAGCATGCCGCAGAATCCATTCCACGTCAAATGCACCCCAATACTTCCACCACTCTTCCTCTAGCTTCTCAGTATAAACCCGCTACATTGATAACACCACATACTGCCTGTGCTTTTGTTGCTCAACCTTCTGATGAGGCTTCCACTTTGGATATCAAACCAACGGTTGTGCTGCCCCAATCTGCTAGTGGACCCATGTTCAATACTTTTAATGATCATTGCTCTACTCCCGAGCCCACATCAATGTTAATTGGACCACCAAAATTTCTTAACAAGAAGTCTAGCTTTCTAGAAGAGCCAGAGAAAATGGATGAAAAAAATAAAGAGTGCAGAAAGTGTAAGGAAAAGTTCCCTAGGACCTGCAGGTAAAGAAGATGTTACATACAAAGACTGGGGCATGTCTTTCAGTGTTAACCTCCCTCCAATCCTCGAGATTTTGAAATTTGAGGAGCAAGATGGACAGGACGAATTTGTGAAACATTTGGGACAATATCGCAATCAATTAAGGGAAAATGGAGGGAAGAAGAATGAGAAAGATGCAACTGCTATTGTAGTTGGAGAACGGGCACATCCAAGAAGACGACATCGTCGTTACCGTCAGTCTCAAGCCCAAGTTCATACCCAAGCTCTCTATAATCCCTCCCAAAATCCATTATACTCCATTTCCCCACCTCTATATCTAGTATACTGCGTGCACAACCATATGTTCAACTCCCTTCTTACTCACAATGGCGTGCACCAACTCCTCAGAGACACCCTTCGACTTCACAAACATACCAAAACCCTACTAGGTCCGATTTTCAATCTAAGCCAAATAATAAAATGAGGCAAAAGTCGAGAGATAGATTCACACCAATTGGAGAGTCGTATGCCGATTTATTCCAGAGATTGGTACAGTGGAGCATGATCACTCCTCTCCTTGGTATACTCCTGAACCGTATTCAAGAAGTTTTGATCCTAATGTACGATAAGCATATCATTCTGATGTTCAGGGTCACAGTATAGAATATTATCGCGCTTTGAAAAAAGAAATAAAAAAGATGATTCAAGATAAATCAATTATTGTGCAGAACATTGACAGTGAGGAAAACTCTAGGCATGCTGATATACAGACCAGTGGCTAAGATGTCAAGCTCAATAATTGGAAAGTCACTCCTCTCCTAACTAGGAAGGGGTCTGGTAGTTTATTTTGTTTTCTTTTCTGTTATTTGAATTATTTCAGGGTTGTAGTTCGGGATCTATCTTATTTTTTCCCTTTATCATTTATGTTCAAACCCTTCTATCTTTCATTTTAACTAAATGGAGTGTCGTTTTTTCCTTTTGTGTTTTAAATATGTGTTATTTGTTTGTTTTCTTTACACAATTTATTTTATGTTGGCCTTAGTGATATGACATGCCTGCGGAATTTTTAGCTAGATCTTAAAATCCAGTTTTATCATGAAACATTGAATTAGAGGGCTAAAGTTAGAAAGAAAAAAAAAGGGCATTTGAGAAATTGGTAGAGTGTTGAAACATTTGGTGACCACGTTGAAGAGTTCTTTAAAAATTAAGACAATTATGTTGATAATCACATGAATAAATTGGTCATCAATTGAAAGACATATCTTAACTAGGTCAAGCAGTGGATGCACAATCCTATATCAAGAGAAACAGGAAGATAATCAGCTCCACGAAAACATGAGTCATTCGACGTAAGGAATGTACAATAAATGTGGAGTTTGCAGAAAAATCAGCGGCGTACAGGCTTAGTTAAAGTTAGTGCTAAAAAAATATCATAAATGATCTCCATCTCCCACTTTCATATTGCATGATGTGTACTTGAATTCTCATGGATTGATATGACGAAGGCATTTCATTCTACTATCCAAACATTGTGTCATCCTTTGTTTACCTCATTTGAGCCTTAGTTCTATTTTCTGTCGTACCCCTCTTTTGGAAACAGGATAAAGTTAGCAACATCCAAGTAAAGTGTCGAGTAAAAAATATAAAGTCAGAAAGGTTTTAAAAAAGAGACAAAAATGTGTCCAAAAAGAAAGAAAAAAAGAGTGTCAACAAAAATGGAGTCAGAAAAAGAATCCCAAAGAGAAAAACACCAATAAAAGAAAAGAAAAGAAAAATTAGATCAAAAGAAAGAACAAGCTGTCAGAATTACGCGTGACCTGATTCTCCTCTCTCGGGGGTGAGATACGTAGGCTGCCCTACTTTGGGCTAGGTCCAACCAAATAAATAATTTAGAATTGCCCAGTCAAAAAAAACTGGGGCATGAGTTAATCCTCATTGTTTGAGTCGATTTCAAAAGTTTTAAGTCCTATCCCACTTCAAGTATCGTTTGGGTCTCATGTCATCCTTTCTTTCTAACCTTATCCAAAAGCCAAGTTACAACCAAAGAAAGACCTTCAGATCACTCTTTGAGAATGTTAAGGCTAAGCATGCAATGGATATGATGATGCATTTTGGGAACTACTTGTCTTTCTCAGCATAAGGAATCAGAAGAGTGATAAAAATGAGAGAGTCTTATTGGTGAAAACTCTCACGGGCACCATAAGGCGATGGTAAGCTCAGAGAAATAAAAATGAGAGAGTCTTATCGGTGAAAACCCCCATGGGCATCATAAGGCGATGGTGAGCTGAGAGAAAAATAAGTAAGGCTTATTGGCGAAAACCCTTCAAGGCGCCACTAGCCGAATGAGGTCTTGAATACAATTGACCTAAGAAAGTAACTCAGTTTCAAGACCATTAACTCAACAACAACTGGTAGAAAGTGTGGATGGAAAGATTAAGCAGATTAATCCAAAATGCATGGCATAATCATTAGAGTTGACTGTTATTTTTAAATAAATTTTTCGTTTCTTTGTTTCAAATGAGGACGTTCATTGTATTTTCTTTCTTCTTTGTGTTTCTATTTTATTTTCTTGAGTCAGTTATCCAAGTAAAAAACAAATCATTGTCATTTTTTCTCTTGTCTTTGAGTCAAGTCCATATCAAAACAAGTGAAAAAAGATTTCAAAACTGGCTACCAGCTTCTTCAATTGCACAAAGCAAGTCAAAGGGCCAGCACATGAAAGAAACAAGATTGCAAGTCAGAACAAGGCATGCAGAAGGTTGTTGTCAACACACAAATTTGGGGAATTCATGGAAATACCACGGTTTAAAGGGGATTGTCTGAGAAACATAGCAAAGTAGAGATACTGTGTTTGTTTCAGAGTCACTCTTAGTATTCTGAGTTTAGACCAATGGTGCAACAAGGCAATGGCAAATACTAATGATTGGAAGCAAGTTCTAAATGGGACAAGTGCAAGAGAAATCTCCTCAAATGCCAAAGCCGCAAGACAACCACCCTTTTTTAAACTCACAAGTTTTCTTTATATAAAACAGGAACAACTGTTTCTTCCAAATCAAAGGCTTCAAAGCACAACTATCTAGATGTGCAATTCCTCGTTTCTGCTAATGCAAGAGCAGTGTTGCTGTACAGGTTTGGTAATCACAATTATGATAAAACTCATCATCTTGTACCCCTAAGAGACACATTCTCTAATTTGGGTCTTTTATGTCTCACGACTAGGAGGTGCACTTCCTAATCTGAACCGTTAATTCTAAAAAGATACACTTTTAGCAAGAACCCTTCACTTTCACTCTTAAGAGAGGAACTTGTTGGTCTCAACCATTCAATTTCATCCTCAAAAGTGCATTTGTTAATCAGAATCTTGATTCATCTTTGTAATACGCACTGTTGCAAGTAGTTGTGATTGGGTTTGACACCCGCAAAAGCTTTTGATGAAAATTGGGGCAAAAATTAAAAATAATTCATGATTATATGGAACTTCACTTCAGGACCCTCCTGGAAAATAGGAATTTACTTTATGTTCAGGATCCTTATGAAAAATGGGAGTTTACTTTATGTTCAGGACCTTCCTGGAAAATGGGTGTTTACTTTATGTTCAGGACCCCTCCTAGAAAATGGGAGTTTACTTTATGTTTAGGACCTTCCTAGAAAATGGGACATTACTTTCAGAAAAATAAAATCTTTCTTTATCATAATCTTTGATTGGGATAAATTTTGTTCTAGTTTTGATTTTGATTTCAGGAACCCGCCTGAAGAACAAGGTGATGAAATTGCAAGTCAGGAGCCCGCCTGAAGAATAAGGTGAGAAAATTGATAGGTGTTGAAATTAAAAGTCGGGAGCTCGCCCAAAGAACAGAGTGATGAAATCGCAAGTCAGGAAACCACTTGAAGAATAGGGTGATGAAATTAAAAGTCAGGAGCTCGTCCAAAGAGCAGAGTGATGAAATTGCAAGTCAGGAGCCCGTCTGAAGAACAGGGTTGGAAAATTGAAAGGTGTTAAAATTGAAAGTCAGGAACCCGCCTGAAGAACAGGGTGATAAAATTGAAAGTCGGGAGCTCGCTCAAAGAATAGAGTGATGAAATTGCAAGTCAGGATCCCGCCTGAAGAACAGGGTGAGAAAATTAAAAGGTGTTGAAATTGAAAGTCGGGAGCTCGCTCGGAGAACAAAGTAATGAAATCGCAAGTCAGGAACCCGCCTAAAGAACAGGGTGATGAAATTAAAAGTCGGGAGCTCGCCCGAAGAACAGAGTGATGAAATTGCAAGTCAGGAGCCCACCTGAAGAAAATAGTAAGGAAATTGAAAGGTGTTGAAATTGAAAGTCGGGAGCTCGCCCGGAGAACAGAGTGGTGAAATTGTAATTCAGGAACCCGCTTGAAGAACAAGGTGATAAAATTAAAAGTCAGGAGCCCGCCTGAAGAACAAGGCTGATAAATTAAAAGTCAGGAGCCCGCCTGAAGAATAAGGGTGATAAAATTAAAAGTCAAGAGCTCGCCTGAAGAATGAGGGTGATGAAATTGAAAGTCAGGAGCTCGCCTGAAGAACAAAGGTGATGAAAGCTGAAAGTCAGGAGCCCGCCTGAAGAACAAGGGCGATGAAAACTGAAAGTCAGGAGCCCGCCTGAAGAACAAGGGTGATGAAAACTGAAAGTCAGGAGCCCGCCTGAAGAACAAGGGTGATGAAAACTGAAAGTCAGGAGCCCTCCTGAAGATCAAGGGTAATGAAAATTGAAAGTCAGGAGCCCGCCTGAAAAACAAGGGTAATGAAAAATGAAAGTCAGGAGCCCGCCCGAAGAAGGGGGTGATGAAATTAAAAGTTAAACAACAAGGTAATGAAATTGAAAGTCAGGTGCCCGCCTGAAGAATAGGGTGATGAAATGACAAGTCCAGAGCCTTTCTGAAGAGCAGGGCGAATAAATGAAGTCAAAGCAACAAAGTGAAGAAATTGAAAGCCAAGCAACAAGTTGAAGAAATTGCAAGTCAGGAGCCCGTCTGGAAAATAGGGTGATGAAACTTAAGTCAAAAGTCCAAAATAAGTGGTATAGATAGGATTTTTGTAATTTTATTTATGTTTTAACTTGTAATTTTATTTTGATGTAATGACAGAGCCGCGGACCGGAACCTCGATGGAACCTCACTCGACTCTCCAACTCGGTACAATCCACTTCTCTTCCATCCTTGAGATACCAGTGGCTTGAACCTACCACAACTTGGGATGGGTAGTTTGTCCAAAGTAAAGACTCAATTGTGTCTGTCTTTCTTTTTCTTCCTTTTGAATAATGGTCGGGTCAAAATTTTGTCTCGTTGTCTACTTCTTTGTCTGAAAATACTTTGTGTTTACATCCAAAAGGGGCATGATGTAGACACGTAATTTTGTCCCTCCCCAAACATATTTTTTCTTACTTATTTATTTCACCTTACCATATGCCTTGTTTCTTTTAGTTGATACCTTTTTTTCCAAAAAAGGACACAAAATAATCAAATTCATGACACTTTTGACACCTTACCATGCCACATAATACTAACACACACCTCACCCTCACAATTCATACTCCACCTACATACTTACACATGCCACACCATATTTTTCACAAGCTACCAATGATACACACCCACATAGGACCCATACAGATTACTCTCACAAAAACCTCACAACAATACACCATCACTAATATGATTGAGAGAGAACACACACAACTACATAATATATGCACATCATCACAGAAAAGAGGAGATCACCGAAAAACAAATAGAGCTCAGAGAACGCATCGATACACACATCTCTCCCACAAATCGCGCACACATGCACTCATAGCTCACCGAAAAATGCACTCTCTCACCAGAAACATACACACACACATAGTGAGGATAGAGTCGGAAAAATGGAGGAAGCTTGAGATTTTTGGTGAGAAAACAGTGAAATCAGTGCGAAAAATCCGATCATCCCTTAAGCTTTTCCGGCGAAATCATCGTCGGAATCCGTTTTTAACTTGTCATTTTGGTTGATCCTTTTAAAATAAAAATCCCAAAATCCTCTTTGTCTCCTTGATTTCTAGGAGGATCTGGCCGGAAAACGTTGAGGTTGGTCAGAGTCGGTTGTTATTTGTTGGTTTCAAGTATCATTTGTCGAACCAGTAGGGGATTGTTCGTCTGAATAATTTTTGGCGTATGGGTTTGGGTTCGTCAGTTGTGATTTTTATTTTTGGCCTTAGTTTGGTTATTGTGGTCAGTTCTGGGTTGTATCTATCGATACCGAGCTGGAATTTCATCGCTTGAGGTTTTCTATTCGGGCTACTTTAACTCGTTATTATCAACGAAAGTCAAAATCGGAAGGTCCATTTCTTTGACCTGTTCTCTCTTCTTTATTTTAATTTGTTGAAATGGCTATGATTATGTGTTGGGTGATTATGATTGTTCGATGTTGTTGATATTATGATCATGTACTTAGTGATATAACTTCGGTGGTGTGAAGAACGAACTTGATTCGTTTTAAGGGTGTGATTAATAAAAAGAAAGTTGGGGGTGGGAATAAAAAATTGACGAAAATGGTAAATTTGGATTAATTTTGACTGATTGTTGATATAAAACGTGATAGAATTATGATATGTTAAAATGGATAGGCAAATGTAGGTTCGGGTAGGCAAATTTAGGATTAAGTATTTTTCGTTGGATGTTTGAATGTAGAATGTGTTGAATGCTTTCTAGTTTATCGTACTTGATTCAAGTGTATTCATTTGACCGGGGAATGCCCGAGGTTTCATGTGGCATAGGATCTAGCACATAAGGCATATGGTAAGGTGAAATAAATAAGTAAGAAAAAATATGCCCGAGGTTTCATGTGGCATAGGATCTATGTTCATTTGACCGGGGAATGCCCGAGGTTTCATGTGGCATAGGGTCTTGATCACGAACCTCCTTCGAAGACATAATACGTCGAGGCATTCCCTCAAGGAGAACATGGATGACTATGCACACTCAAGGAGAACATGGATGACTAACTCCAAGATCCTATTCGCTATTGTGACCCTTTGAAAGTACTAAATACAATGAAAAAATAAATGATTATTTTGTGTACACCAACAATAATAACATACCCAATATAATCTTACATGTGACGTCATAGAAGAATAGTGTGTATGCATCAGACCTTACCTATAATGAACAATTAGTATGCTCATTGATATAATAGTGTGTTATTAAAAAAATAATTAGTCCTGGATATTATTTTTTAAAAAAAAAATTAAGATAAAAATAGACGTAGAGAGTTTAATATGACTAAAAGAAACAAAATTATAAATTGAGATCGAAGAATAAAATAAAAATTGATTTGCTTCAGCAGTACCTTCATAACAATAAAGAACTTAAAGAACAATATTGTGAACATACTCGATGTAATCCCATAAAGTGGGATATGAAAAAATCAGTAAAATATACGTTGACCTTACCCCTACCTCAAAGGAAAAAAGAAAGGCCTTACAGTCCCATTCCAACAACAATTTCATTATCTACAAACATCAACAACCTAAACACTAACACTTATAGTCAACCTGGATTGCAAAAGGGTAAAAATGAGATATACAATCGAAAAAAAATAAACAATCCTTTATTTTCTTTTTCAAAGAAGTTTCTTGATATCCACTACAATTCAGATGTGCAATGGATATATACAAAATAGTAACGTTTTTCTTTGATTGCCACGATGATTTTGAAACCCACACTATTGATGCATAACATAGAAAAGGATCTCCTAACCTACAACCTAAAATATAAAGATAGTAAGAAAAAGAATTTCTCAAGGATCTAAAGTCGTAATCCTTTTTAGAGGTCAAATACAAAAAAAATGAACATAACCTCCGTTACGATAAACAAATATTGAGGTCCCAATTGTATTATGGATATGTGATATACATAAATATATACCTGATCATGCAAGAAGTAGGAAGAGATCGAATAAGACTTTGTCTCGTGGCTCGTTCATCAACGTTGTTCCTAAAAAACAGAGCTAAAATAACCTAATAATGCGATTGAAAAAATTTAAAGTATTTATTAAACACAGATATAAGAAAATCAAATAAAATTCACTAATTAAAATAAATTATAACTCATTGAAAATAAGCAATAAGATTAATACTAAAGATTAAAAAACTCTAATTCAATAAGAATAATACTAAAGATTAAAGATGTTTAGGTTACAAGAAGCAGTATAAACATGATTCAAATAGAGACAACTGACGTAGGATTGTTTTATTTATATAGAAGTACTGTCAATCTAGTTTTTATTATTTTATAAATTTTGGTTTTGAAAGTTTAAAAATTCAAAAAAGTTAATTCTACTTTCTATAAATTTAGGAGGCTATATTAATTTCTTATCAACAAATAAAAATTTCCAATACTCCAATACATTACATTAAAAAGATGCTCAAAAAGTAAAAGGAATACTTAAAATTTTAATATCTATATTGTTGATATTTTATCTAACTGCTTTCCCCAAAATTGATTATATACCGTTCATTATAATTATAACACAATACTAATTAAATACAACAAAATCATCAGATATTATGAAGCAACAAATACATATTAAAAAAAAAAAAAATTCAAATTAAAGCGAAACGATAACAAAATCTAAAAGAATTTTTCCAAATTCATTACCCTGTAAAATCTCAAACCAACAATCAGAAATCAATTTAAAACTCGGCGTCTGCAAGAAAAAAAAAACTTGATGAAAAAGAGGCTGAGAGAAAAAACGATGACAAAATCTAAAAATAGTTTTTATAGAAGTTAATTTAAGATTTTTGGAAAAAATTTGAGAATTTCTTTTTTAGGAGTCCTTTTTGGACACGATTTTTGTTACCTTCCGTAGAAAAAATGATGACAAAATCTAAAAAGACAATGATTTTTATAGAAGTTAGTATTAATATTTTTGGAAAAAATTTGAGAAATTCTTTTTTAGGAGTCACACAATTTTTGTTACCTTTTATCATACATATATTTATGACTCCTAATTTAATTAGAGGTCTTATCATATATTTTAGTCCTAATCAAATATATTGTTGGACTCATTATTATTAAATTTTAAAAAAAGTGAAAAGACGATTTTATCTAAAGTGGAGTCTTTTAATGAAGGGCAAAAAGTTCAATTCACTTTTCTAAAGACCTTCACACTTTTAATATTATATATATATATATTCACAATCTTACAAATTAATTACAAAAATCTCAACTAATTATATATCTACGTTGAATTTATTGGAAGCTAATTATATATTTCGACAGACACAAAATCAAAAAAATTATCGAAAGCTAATTATATATCTTTACAAAGAAAAATATATCTTCATTAGATGTATTGAGAGCTAAATATGTATCTCGACAGACCGAAAATAAAATTTTTCAGTAATTATGTAAAATATCAAAAAAATTTATATTTAAGCTCTAAATTATTGAAATTTATGTTGTTTGTCCCGAAAAAATAATCTTAAAATATTAATTAATGTCTATTTCATTTTCATTTGACTTCTCAAAAAAGCTATGACAAGTAAAAAAGAAAACAAGGGAGTATGAATTAAGTAATTTATTTTGATTGAGTATAATTTATCATTAATATCTTTTGTAATTTTTAAAAAAAGTTTTTAAAATATATATTTTAGTTATCTCTTATACACGTGATACAAGTGAGGTGCAGAAACATACACGTGCATGCACAATCATCCCTTTATCATGGTGGCTCGTTCTTTCTTTGTCTTTCCCATGCTCTTTATGGTTTAATATATTACTTGCTCTGTCTTATTTCATATATTTTTTAAATCCATCTAAATCGTGTCATTTATTATGATTAGAAGAAATTAACGTTAAATTATCATATTATATTTAATCTAATAATGTTACAGTCTAAAATTAGAATCGTGATTATATTTATTTAATCCTTTGTGATAGATAAGTCAAAATTCAATTCTAAACATAACATTCAAATATATAAAAGCAGAAGAAGATACGAATATAACAAAATTTGAATAATCTCTAAAGTACATTAATAGAGTAGTATAGTCATAGTTAAAAAGTGTAATCTCAGGTCTGGAAGTCACTAATATAAGCCACTAACTAATATAGAAATCAAAGAAAATGAGTATCTCAAAATGCAGAAATGCATAAAGATAAGGTTAGAGGAGATTTCAATAGTTTCTGAAATTAATAGAAGCTTCTTCGAATCTCCAAGAATATTATCGCAAAAGGAACCACAAAAATCAATGGTCAGAGGTCGTCGAATCGGTACCTGCACGTAAGGTGCAAAAAAAAATAGCAATGGTGAGTACGGAATCATGTGTACTCAACAAACAACATCGATAGACCCTAATTCAAAGTGGTGATGAAAAACACCATGTCAATCATCTAAAACAATCATACAACCTGCACTCAGAACAAGCACCCTATTTTAACTGAATAATCAAGTTTAGCAGCCATAAGATATCATAACACAGTCCAAAACATTCTCAATGTATTAAGTGACAGATAGTCAAGTACTTACTAAATAATATCAAATCGTCAATTACATCTTATTTAATCCAAAACAGGAATGAATGCAATGCAATGCATATGTTGTGCACACACCTACTGAGTAATGGGTTCAAGGTCAAGACCCATGAGGGACTCAAAAGGTACATGTATTGTGCAGACGTGCACTCTAACCCCAATAAATATATTGAGCAGGCGTACACTCCGACCTCAATAATAGATAATAATGTGAAGGCATGCACTCCCAAATCAACAATAACGTTAAGTAAAACATTTCATGTCTGATGCCGAATAAATATTAATTTCAAAATTAACTCTACATATCAAGTGAAAGTATTCTTATTAGCTAGCATTTTCAACAATTCATCTACCATAATAATTATTCCATCAGAATAACACATAGGAAAATCAGTTCAAAACGTATAACTGACTTATTTATCCCTTAAATAACATCGATATCCGCATAGATTCTCGTCACTTCACCTATGCGGGATCTTCATTCCCCGTTACTCCCATTACACATAACTAACACATAAGTACTTTGAAAAAAAAATCTAAAAAAATCTCAACTTATCTTAAAAAAAGATCCACGAAGTAACCCAAAATTGAAAGAGCCAAATGAAAGCTTTATCCTTTTGAATCATCTCTGAGCGACTCTAATCTAATTAAATTCATAATTACCATAAAAATACTTATCTAATAACACCCATTTCATAATTCTTACTTTAAAAATTCTCGATCTAAAATCAAAGTTTTTTATAATAAAAAGAAACTTTAATTAATGGCTAAGGGTTGTTAAGGTCATCACTATTGAGATTATCAAATTGTAAATTATCTAACCTATAGTTCTAAGGCACTGATTAGTCATCATTGTACAATGATTAGAAAAGGACAAAACTGCTATATTATAATCACTTAATCCTAAGGAAATTTACACCCACATAACACATGCTACTGCGACCTTCAATTCGTTCCCACTAGGGGTGTTCATGGGTCGATTTGGATTGATTAGTGGTTAAAATCATAATCAGAATCAATTTAGTCGGTTTTTGAATTTTTAAAACCAAACCAAACCACAAAAAAAAAATAATCGTCGGTTTGGTTCTTGTCGATTTAGTTCGATTTTTTGTTTTTTTCGATTATTGACTAGCCTACTCCAACCATCTCTAGAATAAACTCTTTTTTTTAACCCATAATGAAGATTGATTTAAGGAAGGCATATGACATAGTTCAATGGGATTTGTGAAGGAAATGTTGGAAGGCTATAGGTTTCCTACTAAGTTTATTCAACTAGTGATGAAATATGTAACCACTACAAGATTCTCAATCAAGATTAATGGAGAGGGTTGTGGTTTTTTTTTGAAGGGAAAAGGGGATTAAGACAAGGGGACCTTATATCACCCTTGTTATTTGTGTTAGTCATGGAGTATTTCTCCAGAATCATGTCTAAAATGAACACTCTACCAGATTACAGATACCACCCCATGTGTAAAGTACATCAACTCACTCATTTGACATTTGCTGATGATCTTATGATCTTTTGTAAGGGGACAAAACAGTCGGTTCAAAGAGTCAAAGATGCCCTTCAATACTTCTCAAGCACTACAGGTTTGGCTGCAAATAATGAGAAGTCAAATATTTTTATAGCTGGGGTTAATTACATTGTTAAAGCCAAGCTGCTAGAGATCACTGGTTTTACCCATGGGAGTCTGCCTATCAAATACCTTGGCCTTCCATTGTCCAATAAAAAATGGAGAAAAATTGATTTTCACCAGCTTTGTATTAAGATTACTGAGAAGCTGAGAGATACTTCTGCTAGACACCTTTCATATGCAGGGCGATTGCAGGTTTTAAATGCTGTGATATTTCTCTTTGTAGAACTTCTGGAGTTCAGTGTCTCCACTTCCTCAAAGTGTTGTTAAACTGGTGGAGAAGAAGTGTAGAGAGTTTTTATGGGGTAGTTCTGATGACAAGAAGAAAATCTCACTAGTAGCATGGGCTAATGTTTGCTAGCCAGAGGCTAAAGGGGGACTGAATATCAAGAACTGTCGAATGTGGAATATTGCAGCAATAGGTAAATTGATATGGTGGATACAACAAAATCCAGAGCCATTTTGGGTAAAATGGATCCATAACATATATATGAAGGGAGAAGAGGATTTCTGGACATATACGCCTACATCTGATTGTAGTAGGTCTGGAAGCAACTACACACGATCAAACGAGGTATGATAAATTAGTATGATCAGGGTAGATACACACTTACTGCATCAGGAATATACTCAATCTCCAGGAGTTATCTTGCTTTAATGGGTGACAAACCCGCCGTTAAAAGTGCTGCATTGGTTTGGAACAAGATTCTCATTCCAAAACACTGATTTGTACTTTGGATTGCTACACACAGGAAGCTGCTCACCAAAGACAGGTTAATGAAAATAGGAGTGCATTGTGATGGGGTCAACAACGTACTTTGTGATATACAGATTTTGGAGAGTGATGCATACTTGTTTTTAGAATGTACGATCACACTTGACCTGTGGAGAAGCGTTGCAGACTGGTCAGGCATCAATATTACTTTATCGGATGTCCCTAACACAATCAAGTCCATTCAACAGAGGCATTGGAAATGGTTTAAGAAAGATGTGGTTGCTGCGAGCTATGGAGCTATGGTATACAACATTTGGCATGCAAGGAATGTGAAGATGTTTCGTGGGCAGGTTGTTAGTGTTAGTCATATGTGGCAGCAAATACAAATCACCGTCAGAGAAAGGATAGACATGTTTAGTGCGTCCAAGAGAGCTAGGAAGTGCGCAGGTTTCTTGACTATGGTTTGTAAATAGTTTTGAGGCTCACTTATGTAGACAATCTTCCTGGAAGGGGGTCGACTAAGTGAGTGCTCTTTAGGTGTAAAACTTTTTGATTGTATGATAATATTTATATTTTACTGCAAAAAAAAAAATAGTCTAAGAATTCATAGAACCCCACAAAAATTTAAACGTATTACTATAAATTTTATCAAAATTTAAATATGTTTTAGGTCATTTTCCCTTAATTTTAAAAAACTACTCATAATAAATCCAAAATTTTAAACACCCAAATTCCATCAGAGTGTTCAACATCAGAACTAGGGACCACTAGTAAGAGTTTGGTAACAGGTATGACGGATGAACATTTGTTAATATTAATAATTGATGAACCTCGCACGTCCTTTTAAACAAAATTTGGCTCTTTCTTTTTCGTCTTTTTCTGTACCATTTATGGTTTAAAATATTACTTTCCTCATTTCAATTTATATGAGTTAGTTCGACTCAATATGAAATTTGAAAAAAATTAAAATTCATGATATAAAATATTTCCTTCATTTTTAAATTAGTGCTTATTTTATTTTTTATTTTTATTCATAAATAAATGTTTGTTTAAATCTTCAAGAATAAATTAATCATATTTTTAAAAATTTATCCTTATTTAGATAAAATATAATCAATGTCAACTTTTAAAAAAATTTAATTAAGAGTAGTTAGTAAAATTACATTTTATATCTAAGAGTTAGTAATTTGTTAAATGGTGCTCCAACCAAAAGAAACACTTATTCAAGAATAGGGGTGTGCATCGGTCGGTTATGTTTTATGTGTTATTGGTTCCGTTTATCGATTTTCGATTTTTAAATATGTAAAACCAATAACCAACCAATAAGATATTTTCTTATCGGTTTCGGTTTATCGGTTTTTGGTTCTTAACGGTTCAGTTTTCGGTTTAATCAATAAGAAAATACTTATAAAATAGAAATAGTAACAACAAATATAAAAAAATAAAATCTTAGTTACCGCCAAAATCCTACACAATGCATTTTAGTTTACAAGAATCTTTAAACTTGAACTGAATGTTAGTTAGAAAAAAAATTAAATCCTAATTGTTGGAAGCTATAAATGCTTCAAGCTTTTCAATACGATAATAACTGAGCTTTATATTGTGCCTTTGTTGCCCTGAATAGGTTAATACTTTGTGAATCACTGAATTGTGAGTAAGTAGTGCATATAATATATATTTGCATATCTATCTATCTGTCTGTCTGTCTGTCTGTCTATCTGTCTGTCTGTCTGTCTGTCTATCTATATAGATAGATAGATAGATAGATAGAGATTTAAATATATAACATAAATAAGGATAAAACAATAACTTAGTGTATCCTTATTGGGTTATCGGTTAAACCGATAACCCAGTAAGCTAAAACCGAAACCAAACCGTTTACCCAATAATTTTTTTTTATAAAATCAATAAAAAACCGTTAACCCAATAACCCAATACCAATAACCCAATAACATTTTTATTGGTTCGGTTTATCGGTTGGTTCGATTTTTGCACACCCCTATTCAAGAATGGAAGGAGTAAGTTATAGGTGTTTTTCAGATTATAAATCATTTCATTAAAGATAAATATTTTTAAAACTAAATTAAAAAGAAAGTGAGTCATATAAATTAGGACTGGGGACATATGACCTTCATTTTCATTAGTACTATATAAAAGAATTGTGGTAAAGCAGACACCTCTTTGTCGTCGTGCCTGCTTGCTCCGTAATTTTACTATATCACCCTTAATTAATTATTAAATGTCATATACGTATTAGAAAATTAATAATATATAATAAAAAAGTAAAATAAAGATTTATACATGTCTGCTTCAGATATTTCAACCGTAATTTTACTATATCGCCCCTAATTAATTATTATAAGTCACTACGTATTGAAAAAATAATAATATTTAATAAAAAAAGATAAAGTAGACATAAAATGATAAATTTACTTGTGATGTTTTAAATTAACTTGACATCTTATATGAGACCCACTAAAACAATTTTCACAAGTATTTTTTATGGCAATTTTGCTATATCACTTCTAATTAGTTATTATGAGTCATTTAAGACATGTCTGCTTTGCTTCTTCGTGATATTTGGTTGACTCTCGAAATATATCAGTCTCACTTAAATTGGAATAGAAGAAAAATTATTATAATCACAATATTAAGAACTTAAATTATTTTAAGAGTATAATTGACTATCAATGTCGTAAAAATTTGAATAAAGAGAGTATTATAAATTGCAATAGCTAACAACTTAAAATAATAAATTACAATGTCATAAAAGTATTATACATTACAATATCTAACATCTTAAAATATCTAGAAACATATTAAGAATATAATTGATCATCTAAATTTTATTTGTGTCACATAAATTGAGACAAAAAATAACATATATAGCTGAAGCCCCTTGATATATTAAGAATATAATTGATCATCTAAATTTTATTTGTGTCACATAAATTGAGACAAAAAATAACATATATAGCTGAAGCCCCTCGATATCTAGCTTATGTAGAAGTACGAACAAAAATAAATATTTGAATTTTGAATATTCATAGTGATTTTTAATTTGTTATAAAATTAAAATTATGAAGTTAAAATAATTTATTTATTGAAATTTTAATAAATTTATATATACTATGTATCAAAAGTTATATATGAATTTGTAGTCGAAAGGCTATATCATCTCCTGAGTAGGACAGTCAAATTAATTAATATTTCATCTCTTTAATATGTTTGATCTATTTTTTTTTAATTCATTTAAAAAAAAATAATTTTTATTTTTGTAATTTTTTAATTTCATCTTTTTACATGATATTTTTAAGATTATGAAATTTAAAAACATTTTCTATACATTAAACATATCTTAAAAATTAAGATCACATTAATCAAAAATCTTCTTTATTTTTTAAAACTCTTTGTCAAGTCAAAATAGGCCAAACAAATATAAATAAGAGAGTATTTTATCTGAATTTAAACATTTGTTTTAATAAGATAGATTTAAAAATAATCATAAATTATGATAATTAATAATTTATATAATTTAAAAGTATTTAAAAATATGCTTCTACTTTGTAAATCATAATTAAGACATATAAATTAAAACAGAAGGGAGGGAGTACCTCTAACGATAAACTTTTAAGACTCGTATGGTACAAGGGATAACTAATTCAGAATTAATTTTAAGATCATCTTATCCCACATTTGATTGAAATAAGTGGCACGAAATGACTCATTCTCGAATTAGATATCTCGATATAATGTGTTATTTTTTTTCTATCAAGGTGGAATAAATAATTCTAAAATAATTAATTACTAAAAAATGTTTCCAACCAAATTAAGCAACCCCTTGGGCCTTGCTAAAGGTTTTCCTTAATTTCTCCTCACATGTTTTTCCTGTGATATAGACTTACAGAAAGTGCGGAAGTGTCGAAATAAGAAACAATGAAGAACTATTTTTTTTTTTCGTTAGGAAGGTTGCATTAATAGACTGAAAATAAGAACAAGACAGTACTGGCTATATTAGCCAGGATTAGGTACAAAAAGATTTGTGGAAAATTCCACTAAATAGTTTGATGGATTCTTAGTTTTTCTAACAAAATAAGTTTCTGCAATGTCTGCTCATATAGTCTGTTGTGCACAGATTAGTGGAACTTCAAAACGTGTAGACTTAAGTTCTATTGCAGTCCCGACACTCTTCTTTGCTAGTGCATCAGCCACGCCATTCTGCTCCCTAAAGCAATGCCTTACTAATGGATTTCCGATTCTTCTAGTCTTAACCTGCAATCATCAATAATGACATTATAATGTAAATTCCTAGAATGTAACATTGAAATGACTTCCATGGAATCAATATTAATTTCCACCGATAGATAGAGGTGTGCAAAAATCGAACCGACCGATAAAAATGTTATTGGGTTATTAGGTTAACGATTTTTTATTGGTTTTATAAAAACATTTATTGGGTAAACGGTTCGGTTTTGGTTTTAGCTTATTGGGTTATCGGTTAAACCGATAACCCAATAAGGATACACTAAGTTATTGTTTTACTCCTATTTGTGTTATATATATAAATATTTACATTACTAATATACACACACACACACACACACTACTTATTCACAATTTAGAGATTCACAAAGTATTAACCTATTCAGAGAAACAAAGGCACAATACAAAGCTCGGGAATTGTCGTATTGGAAAGTTTGAAGCCTTTAGTAGCTTCCAAAAATTAGAATTCAGTTTTTTTCTGTCAGTTCAAGTTTGAAGATTCTTGTAAACTAAAACGCATTGCGTATAATTTTGGCAGTAACTAAGATTTCATTTTTTTATTTTAGTTGTTACTATTTTTATTTTATGAGTATTTTCTTATTGGTTAAACTAAAAACCGAACTGTTAAGCACAAAAATCGATAAGAAAATATCTTATTAGTTGGTTATTGGTTTTGCATATTTAAAAAACAAAAACCAAAAAATCGAACCAATAACATATAAAACCGAACCGAACCGACCGATGCACACCCCTACCGGTAGAAGTTGGTGTTCTTCCACTAACTCCAAACTTTCTCTAAGAGCCATGAGCTCAATATGATTATTAGTGGAGCTGTGGAAGGCTTTGTAGAAACCTAATACCCAACCTCCCGTAGCATTGCAAATTATGCCCCCTATCCGTCCCCTACCAGGGTTCCTTATACATGAGTCATTCGTATTGAGTTTGAAGTAACCACGAGGTGGAGGGATCCAACAGACATTTATAAAGAAATATCTGATCTTTGGGTTAGCTTTGCCAATCAGGTGATTAAATTCAATCGCTTCAGTATAGGCTTGGTTGAAGGAGGGCTTATCTTTTTTCTTCTCAAAGGAGTTAACATTTTTGTTTTTCCAGGTATTCCAGAAGCAGAAAGGTATAATATCGTGCCAATTCAGAAGATTATTGAAAATCTTATTTCTTAGTTTTGCCCAAGTGGTAGTCCATGTGTTGGGGGTAAAACTCAGAAAGGGTGATGTTAAGATCATTAGGGCTTTTGGAGAAGAGTGCAGCCCAAAGGTCATGGGTATCAGGGTATTCTAGGAAAATGTAAGGAATATCCTCAATGGGATGATCACAAAAATCACACTTAGGGCTGATGGGAATACCCATATTGGAGAGAGTGGCTTTGGTATGCAGTCTATTATGTTAGGCAAGCCAGAGGAAAATTTTAATTTTGGGAGGGCGGTTGAGATTCTAAATCTAAAGGAAGTTCCCTTTTGAAACACCCTAGTTTTGACCCTTAGAAAATTTCTTGATTTTGAACTTTCTGTGCATCATACGAGTTTCATCATACCACTCGTATGGAGTGGATATAGTTTAAAATCCTTGGTCGTATGTTACTCAGTGTACTTTTGGTTGGTTAATGTCCAAGGTACGAAAAGGCATCATATTAGTCGTATGTTAGGGTACGAGAAGTATAGTGTCAAACCGTATGATGTCCTATGTCTAGCGTAAATGATTCTACCTAGGGTACAATTTTTGGGTACCAATCGTATGTTATGGATATGAGTTGGTCCTTGGGGTGGTATGTTGTACAGTATTGGAGTCCAATATTCTGTCTAGGGTACGAGTGGTAGGTACCACTCCTATGTTAGATGTACAAGTTGGGATGGAGTCGTACCTTCCTACGCACATTTTCAGCTTTTAAGCTGAGGATATTTTAGACATTTCCCACCCCAAAACCATTAAGACCCCACATCTTAAAACACATTGTAGCCTCTCATAACACACTTTGAAAGATCAAATCACTCCTAAAACTCTCTCTAAACTCTCTTTTGAAGATTGGGTTAGGGTTTCTACAAGACATTAATCTAGAGTCTCAAGAGTCAAGTTCTTTTTGTGAATCTTCATGAATAAGGTATGTGACTCTTCCCTCATTATTACAAATATCATGTGTTTTAAACATTGATTATGATTCATTAATAGTAGTTTTGAAAACCAATGTTGAGAGTCTTGTTGCATATTGTTGAGTACTATTTACTCTTGGTTTAAATTATTTTTATGCATATTTTTTGTAATGGTTTGCACATGTGGGTGCTTGGTAATTGTGGTTTAACAATTGTGTAATAGTTTACCCTAAACTTGATGGTTTTTACTTTGTTTTTGGTCTTGGTAATGGTATGCCCTCAAGGTATTTGTGAAAATGCCTAAGAGAATAAACTAGTCACATGTTAATTGGTGTTTTGAACTAAGGAATTGTCCTAACACATATGAATAGTTGGTAAATGGTTTTGTAAAGGCCTTGCTGGCCATGTAATGATTTAAATGGTAACCTTGGTGGTTTAATTGGCTAAAAGGGTTTGAGTCCCTAAATATTAAATTGATTTATGTCTTTACTAGATAATGGGTTCGAGTCCCTAAATGTTGAATTAAATTGATGACTTTGTATAGACAATGGGTTCGAGTTCCAATGTTGAATAATAATGGTTGTGGCATATTGTACGCTTTCAAGTGGTGTTGGTATGATGATACCAACGAAGTACCTTTGGTAAGTAATTGGCTTAATGGTTGTGTATGTGGAATGATGGTTTTAAATTAGGCTTTAAAGTAGGATATGTAGACGGGCCATGAAAGTGGAGTTCGAAGGACTAAAATTGGGAACTGCGCTAGCCGGTGCGGGTGTCTTTGTGATCGGGTGGTTTGAGTCCTCGAATGAGAATATGAATAGGAGGTTTGAGTCCCCCTTATACATATATTGGTGCTTAAGTCACTTTGATTATGCCAGGAGGTTCAAGTCCCCCATATATGCATATACGGTTATGGATATTCTCTGGTTCATGGGGCTACACGTACTGGGGCCCTTCCAGTTAGGGGAGAGATGGGTTCATATAGCCCGTGGGTGCCTTGATATATGACGGTTATGCTAAACACAACCCATGTTAATATTTTCAAAGTTCATGCTAATCTTGTTCCCTATCCCGACATGATATATATGTAAGCATTGGTTATGTGTATTGGATGATTGGTTTTGAATTATCGGCATTATATTATCCTTATCCTTGAGTTACATACTAGCTCTCGAACCACTAACCGTCTTCGACGCTGTATCCCCACGTGATGCAGGTGTTGGTCATACTATCACACCTCCTACTCAGTGACTTAGATTCGAGGACAACTTGTGATGACTTGAAGTGGTGAACTTCCATATTTCAAAAGGCTCCATTTCTTACTTTGAGTTTCTTTTATCTTTATTGGTTTAGACTTGGATATTGGTTTTGGCTATGACCGAGGGCATATACTGACCGAATATTCTTGTTTTGTTTTAGAGGATTTGTATGGACAAACTATAGACTTGGGTATGATATGGAATGATTATGGATTTGGTTATTATTTTGTGGTTTGTTGATTGGTTGGGTTGGGCATCGGGGGCAATCCCCAATTCTTGTTGGACTTGGGATGCTTATTATAACTAGACCCTAGTTCGGGTCGTGTCAAGTTGGTATCAGATCTTTAGGCTCATGGTCAGTTGGGTGTCCACAAAGCTGTGTCAAGTAGAGTCTCTTTTATGGGTGTGTAGCGCATCATACTTATAAGAGAGAGGCTATGAGACATTTAGGAATATTTTGCTTTCTTGTTGTCTTAACTTTGAGCTATAGAGTATAAGGCCTTGGATTCTTCTGATTTTTGTTTTTTGTCTTTCAGATCATGCCTCCAAGAAGATATGATGTTTATGCAACCTCTTCTGTCCCATCTTGAGATAATGTGGATAGAGCTTGTCCAACTTCTGGAGTCTAGACCCGGCTAAGGGTCGCTGCATCTGAGTGTCCTTGTGAGGTTCCACCTATCCCCACCGATCTTACTCCTGAGGGAAATAATCATACTCAATCGTCGCAAGGGTAGGCCACTAATGCTGAGTTCCGTCGCTCCATTACCCTATTGACTCAGTTGGTAGTTTCTTAGTCTGAGCGTAGTGTTTTTGTTACTTCATATTCCAAGGCCACAAGGGTTGGCCAGTTCATGAGGCTGCATGTTCATGAGGTTGCATCCTCTTATGTTTACTGGTACAAAGGATGAGGAGGATCCTCAAAGTTTTATTGATAAGATGGAGAAGATCTTTTGGGTTATGCATTCTTCGGAGGTTAAAGGTGTTGAGTTTGCTTCCTACTAATTGAAAGATATGTCTTACCAGTTGTACGAAGAGTGGGAATAGTTAAGGGGAGAGGATACTGGTTCTGCCTTATGAGAGGATTTCTCTAGTGCATTTCTGGACTGCTTCTTTCCTCAGGAGTTAAGAGAGGCTAAATCAGAAGAGTTTGTGAATTTGAGGCAACCTAGGATGTCTGCCAAAGAGTATGCCTTGAAATTTTATCAGTTGTCTAGGTATTCTCTTGAGTTGGTTTCTAGCATGAGGGCTAGAATGCGTAAGTTCGCTTTAGGATTGTCTAATGAGTTAATCCTTGAGAGTAAGGCTGCCTTGTTGATCAAGGACATAAATATATCTAAGTTGGTTGTGTATATGCACCAGGTGGTGGAAGAGCAGAGAAAACAGGCTGAGTTTAGTGAGAGACAGGGAAAGAAATTCAGGCTTTCTGAGCAAAGTGGTAGAGATGGTGGTAAGTGGCCAAAGAAGAATTAGGGGATTTCTGGTTCTTTCTTCGTGGCTAGTGCTTCTTACCCAAAGACATCGGGTGATCTTCGGTCTCAGCATGATGGTGGGGCCGAGCACAGGGTGCCCAATCTCAGGCTAGTGGGGCTCAGTCAGCTTCATTCCACCCTCCTTGCAGATTTTGTAGGCGGTCACATCATGGGTTTTGTGAGAAAGGGAAGAATAAATATTTTTATTGTGGTTAGATTGGTCATATGCAGCAAGACTATCGTGCTAGAATGGCTTATGGGGCTAACAAAATATCTGTTGGATCTTCATCTGCTCTTGTACCAAATGGTGCTACTTCTACATCTATTTTTGCTTCTGGTACCGACGCTAACTAGAATTAGCTATATGCTCTTGTGTTTTATTTGGATTCTGAGGCATCCCCCGATGTCGTTACTGGTATGATGAAACTATTCTCCCATGATATGTATTATTTGCTTGATCTAAGGTTCACTCTTTCTTATGTGACCTCATTCGTAGCACTGCATTTTGGTTTTGGTCCTGAGTTTATTTCTGATCCTTTTTCTGTATGTACCCCAATTAGTGATTTTTTGATTGCTAAAAGAGTCTATAGGGGGTGTGTGGTATATGTTAGAGGTATAAAAACTCTTGTCAATTTGACAGAGTTAGACAAGGTTGACTTTAATGTCATATTAGGGATGGATTGGTTGAATTCGTGTTGTGCTTCTCTAGATTTTTGAACCCGTAAGGTCATATTTAAATTCCTTAATGAGCCGGTCATTGTATAGGAAGGGTGTTCTTTAGTGCCTAAGAGGAGATTCATCTCATATCTTAGAGCTCGAAAGTTGATTTTCAAAGGGTGTTTGTATTATTTGGTCTGAGTTAAAGATTCTAACTCGGAAAGTTCTTCTTTATAATCCGTTCCTGTGGTTAATGAGTTTCCTGAGGTTTTGCCTGATGATCTTTCTGGTATTCCTCCCGATAGGAAAATTGTTTTTGGGATTAATCTTATTTCGGACACTCGCCCTATCTCTATCTCTCCTTATAGAATGGCTCCGGCTGGGTTGAATGAGCTTAAGGATCACTTAAAGGATCTCTTTGGTAAGGGTTTTATCCGTCCTGGTGTGTCTCATTGGGGTGCTCCTGTGTTATTCGTACATAAGAAGGATGGTTTCCTTCAAATGTATATTAATTATCGTCAGCTAAATACGGTGACCATAAAGGATAAGTATCCTCTTTCCAGGATCGATGACTTGTTTGATCAGCTTCTAGGTGCGAAGTGTTTCTCTAAGATTGATCTTACGTTGGGTTATCATCAGCTTAAGATTAGGGAGGAGGATATCCCTAAGACTGCCTTCAGGACCCGGTATGGTCACTATGAGTTCCTAGTTATGTCTTTTGGATTGACCAATGCTCCGATAATATTTATGGATTTGATGAATAGGGTCTTTTGTCAGTTTCTAGATCTGTTTGTCATTGCCTTCATCGATGGTATTTTGGTGTACTCTAAAAGTGAGGTGGATTATGTCGATCACCTCCGTGTTGTGTTACAGACCTTGAGGGATCAACATTTGCATGCCAAGTTCTTGAAGTGTGAGTTTTGGTTGAAGACTGTGACTTTTCTTGGTCATATTATCTCTAGTAAAGGGATCATGGTGGATCCACAGAAGGTTGCAGTAGTTAAGAAGTGGCCTAGACCTGTGACTCCAACTGATATTCAGAGCTTCTTGGGATTAGCCGACTACTATCAGAGGATTGTGGGGAGTTTTTCAACTATAGCTGCCCCATTGACTAGATTGACCCATAAAAAGATGAAGTTCTTGTGGTCCGATATGTGTGAGGGTAGTTTTGAGAAGTTGAAGGATGGGTTGACTTCAGCTCTGATTTTTACCTTGCCCGAGGGTAATAATGGCTTCTAGTATATTGTGATGCTTCTCATGTTAGGCTTGGTTATGTGTTGATATAGCATGATATGGTGGTGGCTTATGCTTTTTGACAGTTGAATATTCATGAGAAGAACTACCCTACTCATGATTTGGAGTTGTTGGCTGTGGTATTTGCATTGAAGATTTGGCGTCACTATCTCTATGGGGTTCATGTTGACATCTTTTCTGATTATAAGATTCTCCAGTATGTGTTTACTCAGAAAGAGTTGAATCTCAGGTAAAAGGGGTGGCTTGAGTTACTGAAAAACTACAACATGAGTCTCCATTACTATCCAGGTAAAGCTAACGTAGTTGCTGATGCTCTTAGAAGGTTATCCATGGGGAGTCTAGCTCATGTGGATGAGGATAAGCGAGAGTTGGTGAAAGACATTCACCGTTTAACTAATCTTAGAGTTCGTCTCATGGACTCTGAGGATGGTGGTGTGTTTGTGCATCAAGTATCACAATCGTCTCTTGTTGTTGAGATAAAGAAAAAATAAAAGTTGGATCCTGATATGAAGATTAGAGGAAATGTAGCTCTGCAAAAGGTTGTTGACTTTGTGATTAGTGGAGATGGTATCTTGAGGTACCAAGGCAGGTTATGTGTTCCCAACGTCGATGGATTGAAAGAAAGGATTTTATCCAAAGCTCATAGATCTCGATATGCTATTATCTCGGTTCGACGAAGATGTATCATGATCTTAAGGAGTTCTGTTGGTGGAATAATATGAAGCGAGATGTGGCTAAGTGCATGGTATGTCAAGAAGTGAAAGTTGAGCACATGAGGCCTGGAGGTTTGTACCAAGAGATTGAGTTGTACGAATGAAAGTGGGAGGAATTAATATGGATTTTGTTACCGATCTTCCTCAGTCTCGAAATCAGTGTGATTTGATTTGGGTCATTATGGATAGGATGATCAAATCCGCTCACTTCTTGTCGGTGAGGACTAGTTATTCAGCAGAGGATTATGCTAAGTTGTATCTTGTGGAGATTGTGAAGTTGCATGGTGCCCCTATTTCTATTATTTTGGATCGTGGTACTCCGTTCTCATCTTATTTTTTGTGGTTATTTCAGAAAGGTTTGGGAACTAAGTTTTTCTTAGTACTGCTTTCCACCCGCAGTCGGATAGACAAGAAGAGAGGACCATTCAGATATTGGAAGATATACTTCATGCTTGTGTGATTGACTATGGTGGTAGTTGGGTTGACCATTTGTCTCTTATAGAGTTTGCTTATAATAATAGTCATCATTCTAGCAATGGTATGGCTCCTTTTGAGGCGTTGTATGGTAGGAGATGTCATTCTCCTATTGAGTGGTATGAGGTTGGTGAGGGTAAGTTGTTTGAACCTGATTTAGTTCACCAAGCTTTAGAAAAGGTGAAGGTAATTCGTGATAGGTTGAAAGCCACTTAAAGTCGCTAACAGTCCTATACGGATATGAGGCTAGGGAGTTAGAGTTTAAGGTTGGCGATTAGGTGTTCGTAAAAGTGTCTTCCATGAAGAAAGTGATGCGATTTGGTAAGAACGGAAGGCTCAATCCCTGATATGTTGGTCTGTATTTGGTCTTGAAGAGAGTTGTTAATGTTGCATATAAGTTGGAGTTGCCTTCTAGTTTGAGCTCTATTCATCTGGTTTTCCATGTCTCTATGTTGAGAAAGTGTGTGGGTGATCCTTCATCGGTTGTTCTTTTGGAAGGATTGGGTATCTTATATTCCTTATCTTATGAGGTAATCCGGTTTAGATCTTGGATCGTCAAGTTCATCGGTTGCAGATGAAAGATGTGGCTTCGGCAAAGGTTCTTAGGAGGAACCATAAGATTGAAGAAGTTACTTAGGAGGCAGAACAAGACATGAAGTCCAAGTATCCGCATTTGTTCCCCGTTTCAAAAATTCGTGCCTGAGGTAGGTGTTAATCTTAATATCTTTGTTTTATGTCTTTCCTTTCTAACTTGGTTAAAGGGAAGTTTGATGAGTAATAATGTGTTAACTCGTTCTTGTGCTTGCCTTAACCCATTATTCAAGGATGAATGATCCTAGTGGGGAAGAATTGAAACACCCTAGTTTTAACCCTTAAAAAATTTCTTGATTTTGAACTTTCTGTGCATCATACGACTTGCATCATACCACTAGTATGGAGTGGATACAGTTTGAAGCCCTTGGTACTTGGGGTCATTTATTGGACAGTGTTGGAGTCTAATAATCTGTCTAGGGTATGAGTGGTGGGTACCACTCGTATGTTGGGTGAACGAGTTAGGAGGGAGTCGTACCCTCCTGCGCATATTTTCAGCTTTTAAGCTGAGGATGTTTTAGATATTTCCCACCCTAAAATCCATAAGTCCCCACGTCTTAAAATGCATTGTAGCCTCTCATAACACACTTTCAACGATCAAATCACTCCTAAAACTCTGTCTAAACTCTTTTTTGAAGATTGGGTTAGGGTTTCTATAAGGTGTTCATCTAAAGGCTCAAGAGTCAAGTTCTTTTCATGAATCTTCGTAATAAGGTATGTGACTCTTTCCTCATTGTTATTTCTCAAATATCATGTGTTTTAAACATTGATTATGGTTCGTTAATAGTGGTTTTGAAAACCAATGTTGAGGGTCTTGTTGCACATTGTTGAGTATTGTTTACTCTTGTTTTAAATTGTGTTTATACATGTTTTTAATGATGGTTTGCACATGTGGGTACTTGGTAATTTTGGTTTAACAATTAGGTAATGGTTCACCCTAAACTTGATGGTTTTGACTTTGGTTTTGGTCTTGATAATGGTATACCCTCAAAGTGTTTGTGACAATGCCTAAGAGAATAAACTCTCACATATTAAATGGTGTTTTGAACTAAGGCATTGGCCTAATGAATATGAATGGTTGGTAAATGATTTTGTGAAGGCCTTGTTGGCCATGTAATAATTTAAATGGTAACCTTAGTTGTTTAATTGGCTAAAAGGGTTCTAGTCCCTAAGCATTAAATTGATTTATGTCTTTATTAGATAATGGGTTCGAGTCCCTCAATGTTGAATTGAATTGATGCATTTGTATAGGCAATGGGTTCGATTCCCAACGTTGAATGATAATGGTTATGGTATGTTATACGCTTGCAAGTGGTGTTGGTATGGCATTACTAACATAGTGCCTTTGGTAAGTAATTGGCTTAATGGTTGTGTATATGGAATGATGATTTTAAATTGGGATTAAAAGCTGGATGTGTAGCTGGGATGTGAAAATGGAGTCCAAAGGACTAACACTGGGAACCGCGCTAGCCAATGTGGGTGTCTTTGTGACCGGGTGGTTTGAGTCCCCAAATGAATATATGAATAGGAGGTTCGAGTCCCCCTTATACATGTATTGGTTTTTAAGTCACCTTGATTATGTCGGGAGATTTGAGTCCCCCATATAGGCATATACAGTTATGGATATTCTATGGTTATGCAGCTACACGCAATGGGGCCCTTCTAGCTAAGGGAAATCTGGGCCTATATAGCCCGTGAGTGCCTTGATATATGACGGTTATACTACACAACCTGAGTTAATGTTTTCAAGGTTCATGCTAATCTTGTTCCCTACCCCAGCATTGTATATATGTATATATATATATTGTATTAGTTTTATGCATTGGATGATTCGTTTTGAACTGTTGGCATTATATTATGTTTATCCTTGAGTTACATGCTAGCTCTTCAACTGCTAACCATATTCTACGTTGTATCCCCCCTTGATGCAGGTACTGGTCATACTATCGCACCTCCTGCTCAGTGACTTGGATTCAGAGACATCTTGTGTTAACTTGAAGTGGTGAGCTTTCATACTTCGGAAGGCTCCATTTCTTGTTTTTAGTTTCTTTTGTCTTTATTGGTTTAGACTTGGATATTGGTTTTGGCTATGGCCGGGGGCATATCCCGACTGAATATTCTTATTTTGTTTTAGAGTCTTTGTATGGACAAACTATGGACTTGGATATGTTATGGAATGGTTATGGATTTGGTTATTATTATGTGGTTTGTTGATTGGTTGGGTTGGGTATCAAGGGCGATCCCCGATTCTTGTTGGACTTGGGATGCCCATTACGACAAGGCCCTAGTTTGGTCATGACACCTTTGTTGTGGTTCCTGTGCCCAGTGAGATTAAGGATTAGGGAGTAAGCACCATTGCTGGAGAATAAACCATTACCAGTTTGACCTCAAATGAGATGGTTAGAATTAATTCTGGGATTGTGAGTGAAAGAGGACTGGATGTAAAGAATAGTGGTCTGAGTCAGCTAAGGAGAGATATCAGAAAAATTCTAATCACCCCAATTACAAATATCAGAGACAGTGATATTGGATTGGGACAGACTTAGGGGGCCTTTGAATTGCTGTCTTAAGGGTTCCATGTGAGGGATCCGTTTGTCATACCAAAAGTTAATTTTATCCCCATTGTGGACAATCCATAGGGCATCTTTTAAGTAGTTGTTCCATTCATGGGTAATGTTTCTCCAAATCCTAGACGCATTGGGTTTATCACTGATATTGAGATTCCCATAATTGTTCTTAAGGATCTTGACCCATAGACTGTCACGGTTATGGACATACCTCTAGGCAAGACTAGTAAGCATAATATTATTTTTTAGCCTAGCTTTCTGGAGACCCAATCCACCTTCAGCTTTGGGGAGGGTGAAAGTGTCCCAACCTACCATATGCATTTTTTTTCTCTAAAGTAGTTCCCTAATGAAATTCCTTTTGGATCAATCAATAAGGGATATAGTTCTACTAGGGATAAAGTTAAATAGCATAACATGAGTGAGAATGCTACTAAGAGAGGCCTTAGCTAGAGTGACTCTACTAGAGAGGTTAATGAACTTGGTCTTCCACCTAATAATTTTAGTGTTGAGATTATCAACAATGAATTGAAAATCTCTTTGACAAGGTATAGAGTATAGGATGGGGAAGCCTAGGTACTTGCCATAGTTATCTTTAGCCTGAATGGAAAGGATGCCAACCATAGTCTTTTTCATGAGAGGGCAGTTCTTTGAGAAGATCACCTTAGATTTGGTGAGGTTGATCTTCTGACTAGGGTAGAGGCTGAAGGAGGTGAGGACATTAGTAATGGTGGTACAACTATCAACAGTGACCTTAGAGAACAGGGTAAGATCATTTGTAAAGAAAAGATTGGATAGTTTGGGATCTTTCTTATTGATGGATATAGACTGCTAAAGAAGAATATCCACTTCATGGTCAATTCTTCTAGATAAGAGTTTCATACATATGATGAATATATAGGGGGAGGGGGTTCCCCTGTCTGATACCTCTACTAGGATTGAAGGAGACGGTTCTTCCTCTATTGATCATGACAGAAATAGAAGAGGAAGAAATACAAGACATGATAAGGAAGTTGAGTTTAGAAGGAAGGCTGAAAAAATAGAGGGCCTGCCTGATGAAGGACCATTAAAGTCTGTCAAAGTCTTTCTCCAAGTCTATCTTAAGGACCCTACTAGCCTACTTCCCCTCCATTTTCTGAAAATGAGAAATGACCTCTTGGACAACTATGGCATTATCAGAGGTCCTCCTGTTAGGGATAAAGCTGCCTTGGCTCTAGCTAATGATCTTGTCTAGGTGAGGTTTCAATCTTCTAGCAATGATCTTGGTAATAAGCTTATATTGGGTATTACAAAGCCCAATGGGTCTGAAATTCTTGCATTAGGGCACTTAAGGATGAGGCAAAGGTAGGTGGAGTTAACATTGGCCTCCATCTGACCTGAAGAGAATGTGTTGTCACAAAAGTTAATAACACTTTGTCCCATAATATCCAGTATCTTTGGTACTTGAAGGGGTGTGTACCATCAGGGCCAGAGGCTTTAAAAAACTTGAAGGAGAACATTGTTGCCTTAATTTCCTCCGAGGAGGGTACATTATCGAGGAAGTCATGATCCTCATTTCTGATGGAGCCTCTAGATGAATGGTTAAGTTGACAACCCAAGTGAGAGAAAGAGTGATTTGTACTAAAAAGATTTGTGTAAAAGGAGAGGATGTGGTTGTGGATGTCCTAGAAGATCTAGTTCCCACTATCCTCTTTGATGGCTTTAATCTTATTCCTTCTTCTCCTATTAATAGTAGAAGTATGAAAGAATCTAGTATTGGAGTCCCCTTCAGCAAGCCAATTGATTCTGGATTTAAGTTTCGAGATTTGATGACACCCCTTATGTCTTATTTTTTTTGTTACTTTTTAATTATTTTTCAAGATAAGAAATGTGTTTGTGACATATAGACCACAAATAGTTTGTCCTTTTATATTTGGAAAAGGTATCAAAATACCTCTGAATTTATTCGATAAACTTACTTTAGACTTTTAATTTTATGAATATTTATTTATCTCCTAAACAACTTTAAAATGAATTAAATATCATCCTAAAATCTTAATATCACTCTCGCAATGAAAAGTGCATTACACACATGCCATGCCATTGGCACACCAACGCCACATCATGTCACGTCAAGCCACATTAATTTTTTTCTAAAAGATAACCCTATATAATATATATATATATATATATATATATTCCTTCTTCAATCCATCCACCCCCATTCGTGTCTCCGCCAATCCACCTCCATAAGAATAATCACCAAGTTTACCTTGAATTTTATGTAAATTTTCAGTTAGATTAAAGTAAAATTTATATCAATTACAAACTAAAATTTCTATTATCTTTGTATCCTTATTTTTTTCTATCAAATTATATTATATACATTTTCAATTTACAAATGTATATTGAGTCGAATTATCATCCAGAAAAAAGGAAAAAGAAGAATGTAGAATTGAATTTAAAATCACCGACGTTCTTTTCGACGTATGAAGTAACTCACTGTGAAAACAAAAGTAGGGAGAATGAAAATTTTAAATAGGAATTGTGAAAATATGAAAATTTTAAATAGGAATTGTGAAAATGATATTAAAATTCGTAAAAAAAGTTTTTTAAAAAAGAAATTCTTAAAAAAATTGATGAAGTGGGTGAAGGATTAGAAGAAATTTAATGATTTTTTTTATTGAATCTAATTGTACATGGGAGATTCTTCAAGTAAAGTAATAGATGAAAATTGGAGGAGGTGGAGGTATATGATGAAGGAGAAAGGAGGCTATGGGTTTGAAGAAGGAGAAAGGAAGTGGGCATCTACAACAACAACATACCCAGTGTATTCTCATATAGTGGAGTCTGGGGAGGGTAGAGTGTACGCAGACCATACCTACTACCTCAGCTGAAGTAGAGAGGCTGTTTCCGATAGACCCCGCAGCTTAGGATCGAGAAGTGGGAATCTATTGACTATTTTTAATTTTTTTAAAATTATATAATATATAAATCAGTGGACTATCATCTTTTTCTAAAATACGTGCTTTTATTTTTTTTAAACTTTTTAGCGGTGTCAACATTAGGGATTATATTAATTCACATGAAAGTTATTTAGAAGGTAAATAAATATCCGTGAAGTTAAAGGTTTAAATTATGTTCGTCAGACAAGTTTAGAAGTATTTTGATGTCTTCTCTCTTTTCTTTTTAAACTTAAAAATTTTGTCTTCCACAATGAAATTTAACAAGTGAAATTCCAAAGTAGATATTGGATCTCCGCAAATAGTATCAACAAAATTGAAATTTTAATTTTTTAATTTTGATTTGGAATTTTTAAATTTCAGAATGGTTTTTGGTTTAGAACTTCAGTTTTTTCAGACTAAATCAGTTAATATACTTTGTTAGGCTCATGAATATAAATTAAGATATATCTGGCCATATTTTATATTGTTGTTTGAAGAGCTGTGATGATCAATCCTTAAGAAAGCATATTAATTGATGTTTAGACTAAATAGAACTTGTAAAATTTAAGTAGTGCTTGAATACTTGAGTTTGAGCAACTATTAGTAGTATCAATCTATACATAATTTTATTTTGTTTAGATTAAATTTTTTATGGATAATAGTGTCATTGCTCGAATGAATTTTATTTGGATCTGGTTGGGATGTAAAATAATTAAGGCAATTTGACATGAAAAATTTATTAAGCTGGTCATTTTGTATCAACTTGTAAGTTTAAAATTAAAATAAATAATTTGACTAATTTGAATCAAACATAAAAATTGATCCAACCGGAAATTAGTGGATTGGATTTGAACTGTAATATTTTGAATTCAAAAACTAAAAATTTAAATAAAACTTTTCTTATTCAATTCGAATTGCTCAAATGTTCACCCTGTTAGGATTTTTGCCCTGATTTTCTTCTATATTTAAGTTTTATTTTTTTTTAGAAGGAAAATGAAAGTAACCATAATTACTTTTAATTTTTTCCTTAAAGAAAAATATAAAACTTTTCCAAAACCTATTTCTTGGAGGAAATAATTTGAAACTCTATAAATAGAAGACCTTCTTATACCATAACACAATAACATTCACAATGTAGTCTTTAAAGTGTCTTTGTTTAGAGGGAGATTTTCTCTCTAATAGTTTTATGTTTTCTTTTATATTAGGTTTTTATATGTAGGTCAATTGGCCAAACTATATAATAATCATGTTTTTAGTATGTTTTTCTTTTCGTCTGATTTATCGTCTCAATAGTTTGCAACTAATAGCTTACGCATGACGCCCTCTCGATTTCGAACCCAACAAGTGGTATCAAAGTTTACGGTTCAATGGTCCAATGGTGTGGTGAGATGAGATTAAACAGGTTCAAAGCGGTTTTAAAATCAAGCTACAACAATTTGAATGATAATGAAGATTTTTGTCGAACTACATGTGGAGAACAAGTTTCAACCATATTTTCAACACTCCTCCTGCTGCATCTTTAAAAATAAAAATAAAATATTACTTTTAAACCAATTTTTAACCATGATATTTTAAACCTTATTTTTAACCATGACAAGCAGCAGTTATGAAGATTATATCAAGAACGAAATTCATGCACGTGATATGAAGAGAAGACAGATCAAGAAAGGGGAGATTTGTTAGGGGTTTTGTCCTGATTTTCTTACTATATTTAAATTTTATTTTTTCTTATAAGGAAAATGAAACTAATCATAATTACTTTTACTTTTTTCCTTAAAGAAAAATATAAAACTTTTTCATATTTGGCAAACCTCTTTCTTAGAGGAAAGGTTTTGAAACTCTGTAAATAGAAGACCCTTCTTATACTATAATACAATAGCATCTACAATGTAGTCTTTAAAGTGTCTTTGTTTAGAGGGATTTTCTCTCTAATAATTTTATATTTTCTTTTATATTATGTTTTTATATATAGGCCAATTGGCCAAACTATATAATAATCATGTTTTTAGTATGTTTTTCTTTTCGTCTGATTTATCGTCTCAATAGTTTGCAACTAATATGCCCTCTTGATTTCGAACCCAACACACCCTAGATAGACGAGTTAGTTTGACAGACAGTTGCTTTTTTTAGTTTATTAATTTAAGATTATAAAATTATAGTTTTTTTTACTAAAAGGGTTATTCAACGTTGCAAAAATAACTATGTCGTTAGCAGAGATCGTGGGATCAAAGATTGTGAACTCAAATATATTCCATGGACCCTTTGGTGGACCACAAATAGTATTGGGAAGAAAATAACAGAGGTGTAATATAGTCTTGGTGAAATTCAAGAATCATGTGTACAAGGGACTCCTATTAACACATTTGAATATAAATACATGTATAAATATTAAGATTTAAATTAAGATTCAAATATCTAAAGTTAAATATAAATCTAAATCGAACTGTGTATTTAAAAAATCACTTAACATTCCTGGATTTGAATATATAAAAAAATTATTAAGTTGTAAATTAAAATTTGAATGTAATACAAATATCAATATTAAATGATACATTGAAAAAAAAAATACGCCGTACTCAATAATTAAGATAATTTATTTTTCTCAATATCTAAATATATCAAATTTGTCTTTATTTAAAACGTTAAGAAATATAAAATTCAAATAAGATATTAAATTAATTTAGTTAATAAAAAAGTCAAATGACCATTGACAATTGTGGGTGCTCACTTTCTTTAAAGAAAAAAAAAGGAAAAAGTGTGTTGCTACGAGGAATTGAACCCATACCACTTTAGATATCAAGGTACTTAAGTTATACACCAAAATCAAAGCACACAACAATCTGTGTCAATGGGTGCTTAACAATACATTATAACCTATTTTGCTGTGTTTCTATATAAATATATAAAAAATTTATTGGGGTCAATGAGTGCTCAAGCACCCGGCACGGACCACGTGGGTCCTCCCTCGTTAATAATGGTGACTGATGATGGTAATTAGTGGTAATAATTGATAAATTTTTATTGAATTTTGATATCTAATGGCTGTGATGAATGATGAAAGTGCTTGAAAATATATAATGATGTTTGATGGTGATGATTATCAATTGTGATTGTTGTGGTAAGGCAGAATCATCGACAGACACCTGAAGTTGGCACGATCTTTCACTTTGGCACCTAACCTAGACGTTGTTCATTTTTGGCACCTTAACTAGTATTCAAGTGTGTCATTTTGACATTTTTTGTCGAGTCATAATGACACGTGTGCTACACACATTTTGAGCGCGTTTGAGGGATATTTTCATAATTTTATCATTCTTTGTCACATGACTTTCACCATTTTCCTTCAAGTTAGAGTAAATACTCTTCTTAATATCCATAAATTTTCACAATTTTTTTCCTTCAGTTAGAGTACCACTTCAGAAACATAAAAGATTCTTCATAAACTCATGAAAATGAGAAAAACACTAAAAGAAAAAGGTAAAAAATGACTGAAAATGAATAAAAGACAATATTGAGAGAATAATGATTCTAACCGATCGTTCTAAGCATTACTCCATATATGACATGACAACCAATCGAATTGTACAAATCTCTCAGTGTTTCATCCAACTTTTCAAGATATAAAGATGTGTGGCTGCTGGAATTCACATTTGAATTTGAATTCGGGATAAGCCAAAAATTCTCATTACTTTCGATGAAAGAGTGAAAAAAATGATGATACCGGCGAATTTATGTAAATAAGATTGAACAATTATATCATCAATGACGTGGTGTGTGTCTCGCAATTTGATTAAAAATTTATTTTATTAAATTTTTACACATGGATCATCACAAAAAAAGAAAAAAAAGAGTGTATATGTGTGTATTCGGTGAAGGTCTATAATGGTGTCCTTCTCTGAGGATAATTTTGGGGGTGGAGTATTGAAGAAGATGATTTTGAGGTGGGGTGGAGGGTCGGCATTGCAACACAATAATTTTGAAGAAGATTTGGGTTTGGAGAGGGGGTGGGGGAGGGGGCACCGAATATTAAAAAAGATGATCCATGGAGGGTGGGGGACATTGCAACGACTAATTTGGGGGCGGGGTATTGAGAAGATGACCTTGGGGTGGGATGGGGTGCGGGTATTTTAATTAAAGTTTTTTCTTAATTTAAATTAATTATTTTTTTTTGAGAAAAATAACACATGTCATCATATAATTCATCACTTTACACGTTATTGGCGCGTGTAATACACCCACATTGTATATTTTTACCGATTCAGCAAACAGTGCCAAAATGACACATTTGGATGCTAGTTAAGGTGCCAAAAATGAACAACGTCTAGTTTAGGTGCCAGAGTGAAAGGTCGTGCTAATTTTAGGTGTTTGTCAATGGGTTCCGCCGCTGTGGTAATGTTGGTTGGTGATGATGATGTGTTGATAGTAGTTGAAGGTCATATTAGTTGTGATGGTGAGGTGATTGGTAGTAGGGATTGATTGCATTGGTGATAGTGGTGATGGAGGTAGCACGATGATGATAATAAATATAATTATAATAATTAAAGTGAATCTTACAAATTGATGTTATTTTCAATATTTTCAGGTACAAAAATCTGTATATAGGCAACAACAACTTCAACACAAGTTCAAGTCTAAGACAAGAACATTTATGAAGTTCCTTAACACCTTCAACACAAGATTAAAAGTAATCTATCCAAGAAGTGTGTTATTTTTTTAGAAATGAGATGAAACAGAAATGTAAAGCCAAGTCCCCCTACTTCATGGAGTGTTCTTAAGGAATAATTCCCTTCACTGTACCCGAGATTGTGGAATCCTCCTCCCAGGATAAAATGACTTTCAATCCGAACAATAGCGGTACCTCAAATTGTTGGATTCGTTGAACTCACTCAACAGCTTAATGATCACACAGAGTTTTTGTATAGAAGAAAAGTGTTTTTTGCTATAAAAAATCATGTCTATAAGTGTTTTTTGCTATAAAAAATCATGTCTATACCTGAGCAATATATCAGGTATTTATAGCCTTAAATGTGTCCTTTCAGAAAGGATGCATTGGTTCAGCAAAAAGCCACCTATTCAGTAGTAGTCACGTCCCTGCTCCCAGTCTGTGATGGACCTGCGCCTGATCTGCAGCCGCAGGTGAATTTTTGTAAATTCCTATAGCTTCTGCGCTACATCTGTGCCCACAGGTGGCGTACCTGCGCTGCATCTACGCCCGCAGGTCACCCTATAGCGCGAAACAGTAAGCCTTTTCCTCCGAAGGGTCGCATCCCTTCGTAATGCGTTGCATATTCTTTACATGGCGTCAAAAATACACCTGCACTTGGACATAAATTAATTATATCATATTTTTGGATTAAGTTTATCACTTGTAACACAAGTTTTAAATAAAATTTGTCTAAAAAGATAGATCTCATCAATCGATCATTTTCCAAATCTAAATCCAAATCAGAAGCCAAAGCCGAGCCGAGCGAGCGATGACGACGACGGCATGAGGCACCACCTTGTTCTTGCCTCATTATCCATGTGGAGTTAGTGTTCCTTATTAAAAACACTCCAAAGTTTCCTTCTCCCACCAATGTGGGAGAATTAGTGAACTTTTCAATTTGAGAGTATACTTTCTAATTGCATCTGGATAAGTATTTATGGATAAGCATGTGATCATTTAGCAAATACTAGTTGCATCTAGATAAGTAGGTATCCCCTTGAACTTTTTATAGTGAACATGCATCGGATGCACTTGGTCAATCGGTAGATTTGATATCTTTGAACTGTCGAGCTTTAATGTACACCTAGATAACACATGTCACATAACCAACCTTTTACTGTTTATGATTCTCACAGTTTTGTTCTTTTCAGCCATGAACACGTACCGATTTTATGAGATCTTAGAGAATAAGCCCTTACTAACATTCTCCTTGAAGCGGCTTCCACTCCTCCCTCACATAGGTGATTTCTAAACATTCAATACTGTAGACTAAACTATTTGGTCAAATCTTATAAATTTAGATAATCATTAAAAGAATTTTCACCTTAAGTTTTATCCTTGTTTACTACATATTGTCTATATTATGAGAATGGATTGGGTAATTGACAATGTTGAACCTGTCAGACACAACTTTGTTTGATCTCTTTAAACCTAGCTCTTGGGATCTCCAGTCTGCTAGGTAGAGTTACCGCCATGCTGACTTGTCCTAGGCCTTAAACCCATTTTCTTGGATTTCCTCTCAACTCCTTCTCTGGATATGCCTTTTGTAAGTGGATCTGACACATTATCCTTTGACTTCACATAGTCAACAATGATAATTTCACTAGAGAGAAGTTCTCTATCGGTATTATGTCTCCGTCTTATGTGACAAGATTTACCGTTGTACATCATGCTCCTTGCCCTACATATTTCCGCTTGGCTATCACAGTGTATACATACTGGTGCCACTGGTTTGGGCCAATAAGGAATATCTTTCAAGAGATTTCAGAGCCATTCTGCTTTTTCACCGGCTTTATCCAATTCGATAAATTCAGATTCCATTGTAGAGCGAGTAATACATGTCTATTTGGAAGATTTTTAAGAGACCGCTCCTCCACCGATAGTAAATACATATCCACTCGTGGATTTTACTTCGTTCGATCCGGTGATCCAATTTGCATCACTATATCCTTCAAGTACTGCAGGATATTTATTATAATGCAAAGCGTAGTCTTGAGTGTATTTAAGATACCCCAAAACTCATTTCATTGCCATCCAATGAGTTTTATTAGGATTACTCATGTACCGACTCAACTTACTAATAGCGCATGCTATGTCTGGTTGTGTACAATTCATTATATACATTAGACATCCCAATACTCCTGTGTACTCCAGTTGTGAGTCACTTTCACCTTCATTCTTTCGAAGGGCAAAGCTCACATCCAATGGATTCGGCAATACCAAATTCCATATACTTGAATTTGTCAGGTACCTTTTTGATGTAATGAGACTGTGACAATGCCAACCTTTGTGGAGTTCTATGGATTCTTATTCCTAAGATCACATCCGCAACTCCAAGGTCTTTCATATGGAACTTCCTCTCGAGCATTCGTTTAGTTGCATTTATATCAGAAATGTCTCTACTAATGATCAACAATCATCCACATATAAACAAACAATGACTTGGTGATTTGGAGTGTCTTTAATATAAACACATTTATCACATTCATTAATCTTGAACCCGTTTGCCAATATGGTTTGGTCAAACTTTGCATGTCATTGTTTAGGTGCTTGTTTTAGTCCATAAAGTGACTTACCAAGTTTAAACACCTTATTTTCTTTTCCTGGAACCACAAAATCCCCAAGTTGTTCCATGTAAATTTCTTCCTCCAATTCTCTATTTAAGAATGCAGTTTTCACATCCATTTGATGGATTTCAAGACCATATACCGCCGCCAAGGCAATTAACATTCGAATCGATGTTATTCTTTTCACTGGAAAGTATGTATCAAAGTAATCAAGGCCTTCTTTCCATTTGAAGCCTTTTACTACAAGTCTCGCCTTGTATTTGTCAATAGTACCATCCACTTTTATTTTTCTTTTGAAGATCTATTTAGGACCTAAAGGTTTGTTTCCTAGAGGAAGATCAACCAAATTCCACGTATGGTTAGATTGAATCAATCTCACTATCGACTGCCTCTTTTTAAAAGGATGAGTTCGTAGACGCCATCACTTCTTTAAAAGTTTGAGGCTCATTTTCTAAGAGAAATTTTACAAAGTACGATCCAAATGAAGTTAATGTTCTTTGACGTGTACTACATATCAGATTCTCATCATTATGTACATCCTCACTTGGTTCATCTCAAGGTCATTTAGACCCCCCACTAGACTGGTTATGTCTAATTTTATACGGATAAATGTGTCCAAAGAATTCAGCTTTATTTGATTCAATTATCGTATTTTTATTAATTTCGAATGTTCAGACTTATGAACCAAAAACTGACCTGCTTTACTACTTTTAGCATATCCTATGAACACGCAGTCCACCGTCTTAGGTCCTATCTTAACCCTTTTAAGCATAGGAACATGGACCTTTGCTAGATACCCCCACACTTTGAAATATTTCAAGTTGGGTTTTCTTACTTTCCACTTTTCATAAGGAATTGATTGTGTCTTACTATGGGAAATTCTATTGAGTATACGGTTTTCCGTAAGGATAGCCTCTCCTCACAAGTTTTGCGGTAAACCAGAACTTATAAGTAAGGCATTCATCATTTCCTTCAAAGTTCGGTTTTTCCTTTCCGTAATTCCATTAGATTGAGGTGAATATGGGGCCGTAGTTTGATGGATGATTCCATTCTCTACACATATTTGCGCAAAGGGTGATTCATATTCTCCGCCCCTATCACTTCTTATTATTTTAATCTTTTTGTCTAACTGATTTTCAACTTCAGTTTTATATTGCCTAAACGCATCTATTGCTTCATCCTTACTATTTATCAAGTAGACATAATAGTATCTAGTGCAATCGTCAATAAAAGTTATGAAATACTTTTCCCACCACATGATGGTGTTGACTTCATATCACAAATATCAGTGTGTATTAAGTCTAGGGGATTGGAATTCCTTTCAACAGAATTATAAGGATGCTTTGCATACTTCGATTCCACACAAGTTTTACACTTTGATTTATTGCACTCAAAGTTTGGTAAAACTTCTAAGTTAATCAGTTTTCGTAATGTTTTGTAATTAACATGGCCTAATCGTTCATGCCACAAATCGTAAGACTCAAGAAAGTAAGAAGAATTTGAACTTTTTTTGATTTCAACATTCATTACATTCATTTTGAATAGGCCCTCATTGAGTTAGCCTTTTCCTACATACACTTCTCCTTTACTAAGTATAATTTTTTCAAAAATAAATACACATTTGAATCCATTTTTGTCTAAAAGTGAAACAAAAATCAAGTCCTTCCGTAACTCTGGAACATACAAGACATTGTTGAGTGTCAACACTTTGCCGGAAGTCATCTTCAAGCACACTTTTCCTGTTCCTTCTACTTTGCAGTAGAAGAGTTTGCCATGTAGATCTTTTCTTCTACTTGAGCCGGAGTGAACATCGAAAACAACTCCTTATTAGCACAATCATGGCGGGTGGCACTAGAATTCATCTACTATTTGTGAGGATTTCCCACCAAGTTGCATTCAGAAAGCATAGCACACAGATCATCCGTTTCTTTCTTGGACTCAGCCAGATTTTCTTGGTCCTTTTTTTTCCCTTTCTTCGGGACACGACAATCCGTAGACTTGTGGCCAATCTTGCCACAATTGAAACAATTTTCCTTGAATTTCTCCTTGGGTTGATTTCTTTTATTTCCAATTTTCTTCCACTTTGTAGAGTTATTTTGGTCATCTTCTACAATATTTACTCCATTCATTGCAGAATTTCCTCTTGACCTTCTTTCCGCAGCCTTATTATCTTTTTTAATGCGTAGTCATACAATCAGATCTTCGACTGACATCTCTTTACGTTTGTGTTTCAAATAGTTCTTGAAGTCTTTCCACATAGGTGGTAGCTTCTCTATTATTGCTGCTACTTGAAACACTTCATTCACAATCAAACCTACAATAAAGTTCATGTGAATACTAAGAACATTTTTAAATTGTTCAACAAAGGGATTTGTCAAAATCATATCTTTCACGAGGAGATCACGAATGATCACTTGCAGTTCCTGCACTTGGGAAACAACAGACTTGTTGTCTATCATTTTATACTCCAGGAATCTTGCAATGAAGAACTTTTTAGTTCCGGCATCCTCTGTCTTGTACTTCCGTTCTAGCGCTCCCCGTAACTCTTTTGCTGTCTTTGTTCCACTATACACATTGTAAAGGTCATCTTGAAGACCACTCAAGATATAATTCCTGCAAAGGAAATCTGAGTGTTTCCAAGCCTCCACAATCATGAAGCGTTCTTGTTCAGAGGTTCCCTCGGGCATTTACGAAGCTTCCTCAAATGTGAACCTTTGAAGACAAAGAGTTATGAGGTAGAAAAATATTTTCTGCTGCCATCTCTTGAAGTCAATACCCGCGAACTTTTTGGGTTTCTCCGCTGGTGCCATAGTTTGCGTAGCATTAGTACGACTCATTGTGGCAATACTAGTTGTGGCCATAGTCATTCCAGCATCATGCACTTGACTATCAGTTGTAATTTTTCTGTCACCACAAGATAGTACCTTTAGTATATCGAAATACTTATTAAAAAGTTGCAGCAACTTTAAACACCTCTTGTTTCTAGTTTAACGATAAAGTTTTTATGACTTCCAATCGTCAACCGAGTGATCTTTAACTTGTGATGAAGATTTTATGTCTTCAAATCACTAGTTAAGTTCAAATGGAGTAGAAAGCTTAAAACTTTAATCTCCAAAAAACAAGCAATACAGATTCTGAAAGATTATTCTTTCAGATTGTTATTTTCAATATTTTCGGGTACAAGAATCTGTATATAGGCAACAACAACTTCAACACGAGTTCAAGTCTAAGACAAGAACACTTATGAAGTTCCTTAACACCTTCAACACAAGATTAAAAGTAATCTATCCAAGAGGTGTGTTATTTTTTCAGAAATGAGATGAAACAGAAATGTAAAGCCAAGTCCCCCGACTTCACAGAGTGTCCTTAAGAAACAATTCCCCTCGCTGTACCTGAGGTTGTGGAATCTTCCTCCCAGGATAAAATGGATTTCAATCCGAACAATAGCGGTACCTCAAATTGTTGGATTCGTCGAACTCACTCAACAACTTAATGATCACACAGAGTTTTTGTATAGAAGAAGAGTGTTTTTTGTTGTCAAAAATCATGTCTATACCTGAGGAATATATCAGGTATTTATAGCCTTAAATGTGTCCTTTCATAAAGGATGCATTGGTTCAGCAAAAAGGCACCTATTCAGTAGCAATCACGTCCCTGCGCCCAGTCTGTGCTGGACCTGTGCCTGATCTATGGCCGCAAGTGGCGTTTTGCAAATTCTAGTAGCTTTTGCGCTACATCTGCGCTCACAGGTCGCGTACCTGCGCTGCATCTGCGCCCTCAGATCACCCTACAACGCGAAACAGTATGCCTTTTCTCTCAAAGGGTCGCATCCCTTCGTAATGCGTTGCGTATGCGTTTGCATGGTGTCAAAAATGCGCGCGCACTTGGAGAGAA